>JAKSZU010000014.1:6128195-6728195 GCA_026018925.1 Tupaia tana
ATAGGCCTTGGAAATACTGAAAGATTGAGCAGGTGGGCTGTCTTCTTCAGAGGGCTTGAAACTCTTGAATGTTCATTTGATTGTTTTGTAATCTCCTCTCTCTGATGGTCTTAAGGAAAGGTATGATTTTTCAGATCATCTGGCTTTTTCTCCTTTTCGGCATGGAAGCAATGTTCTATAACTTTCCACGTTCTCAACATAAGGGAAGTAATCTGTTCTTTGTAAAAATCAGTTATAATTCTGCACCAGGGTTCCATCTTTGGTGAGTTCTGCTGAGTCAGGAATAGAGTGTGCACAGCCATGGTATATTATATTCTAGGTGTGTGAAATTATGTTATCAAGCAGTTGGCACTTGGTGCGATGGCCGCTCTTCTGTAAATGTATTGACCAAAAACACGAAGTACAAAGGAATATGCACAGTCTCAGTCAAGGTTCCCACAGCCGATTGCATCTAGATAGAAGGAAATTGTTTCTGGTATATTTTTCTTTGGTTCATTCAACACAGTTACCTTGTCCTTTCTGCCAGGTGGTTGACCAGATTGATACCCTGACCTCTGACCTACAGCTGGAGGATGAGATGACAGACAGCTCCAAAACCGACACGCTCAACAGCAGCTCCAGCGGCACCACGGCCTCCAGCATCGAGAAGATCAAGGTGCAGGCCAACGCGCCGCTCATCAAACCCCCGGCACACCCGTCTGCCATCCTCACTGTTTTGAGAAAGCCAAACCCTCCACCGCCCCCTCCGCGGCTGACACCTGTGAAGTGTGAAGACTCCCAAAGGGTGGTGTCAACTGCCAATCCTGTGAAGACCAATGGCACCCTCCTGCGAAATGGAGGCATTCCCGGAGGACCGAACACGATTCCAAATGGAGATGTCTGCTGCATACCCAACAGTAACTTGGACAAGGCTCCAGTGCAGACTCTGATGCATAGACCTGACAAAGACAGGTGTCTCCAGGTGGGGCCTCGGGAGCGAGTACGGTTTAGTGAGAAAGTGCAGTACCATGGCTGTTGTCCTGACTGCGATACCCGCTTTACCATGAAAAACAGGGAAGTCCACCTACACAGCGGACCGGGCCACCCACCAGGAAAGGTTCCTCACCAAGGCCCTCCCCTCCCACCACCACCCCATCTTCCTCCTTTCCCGCTAGAAAACGGGGGGCTGGGAGTAAGCCACAGCAGCAGCTTCCCCCCTCTCAGACCTGCGACTGTGCCTCCTCCCCCTGCACCGAAACCACAGAAGACGATCTTGAGAAAATCAACCACTACCACAGTGTGATGTATGCCATTTCAAAAAAGGTTTTGTTTTATTTTTAAATTTTCTATATTATAAACATAAAATAATAAAAGAGCACTTTCTACTCAAGCAATAAAAAGCCCAAATATATTAATCCTGCATTCAGCAAAGTGGCATAAAAATCACCTGGTAAGTATGCAGTAAATTGCTTATATCCTGGGTGTACATTATTTTAAATATTGTATCATCAAAAACCACAGAGTAATGAAAACATCTGAATGCATTGTTGTTGCAATTGACCTATGACAAACTGTGACCTGCAGATTTCAAATATTTTGATTTAATCTAAGAGATGGGATTTGATTCATTTTATTCATGCCTAACTCATCTATGCATTAATAACATGTCATACTCTTAACTTTGATCTAATGCTTTTTAATAAGAAATTTTAATACCGAAGGACTATTTTGTTATTTTTTTCTAAAGATGTTTGTCACTAGTTTTGCATTATTAAATGCTGAGGACAATACCAAAAAGTTTATTTTCTATACTACACAATTATGAATTATATGTTCAGCGATAATATGTAATAAAATATTTTGGTCTGTGGAGATATCATTCTATCAATAAACAACAGTAAATAATGGCAAAACCAAATGTTCCTCAGAGTTAAAATGAAGCATTCATTCATTTAATACCATGTTTATATTCATCAAAATGGGCAGTAATCCTGACAGAGGTGGGAGAAGATCACAGTGAGTGTATGTCAGAATTTTATAAAATTAGATATGATAATCCATGTCCCAGCTAGAACTTTACACATTTCATTTAGAATTAGATATGATAATCCATGCCCCAGCTACAACTATGCACCTGTATAAAGAGCAGGGATTCAGGAATCATCTATTGAACTCCCCTAGAACCTCCTCACTTTCCTCATTCTTCAGCACACAACACAACCTGTCCATTAAAGCCATGGAATGATTTGCCTTCTGCATCAGCAAACTCTGCCTCCTTGAGGGAACCCACATTTACAAGAGAGTTACAGGGAAATGTATAGATGCTTCTGGTAACAGGATATGTTTACCATCAGCCTCAGGCTTGTTTTAGGATTTGAAAGACGCCATGGTTCTTTACTGTTCTATAGAAAAAAGAGAAGGAATCTTTCCCTTCCACCAAATAAGTTTTTCTCTTTCAGTCTCATTCGTCAGGTGAGCAGTCTTATCTGCCCATGAGCCAGGTTCAGTTCCCAACTGTGTGGACTTTTCCTCTGAAACCAGAATGAATTTATTTTCCCTAAAGTCATGATGAGGACTGGTGCCTGAACAAAATTGGCCCACTAGGTGGTTGGAGTAGGAGTCACTTTTGGTGGAAATATATTTATCCTTCAACTTCAATAGAGACTTCAGTTACCCTTTTTGAATATTTGATTTTTGATCTCAAAACTTAGTTTTGCTGCTGCAGGGAGTTAGTCTTCAACCATATTTCTTTGATTTGTTTTGTTTTTATTTCAGGCTATTTCATGGTAATTTGGAATACTGTTTTTAAATATCTTCCTATGAACAAATGATAATATATTTTAAGAAGAATACAGAAATAAAATAGGCTTTATTTTTTAAAGGAACAATTGAATGAATGAAAGCAGAGAATGCCATGTTGAACACTTCCTCGGCATGATTTTATTGTGTATGTGTTGGACATGAAGAGATGCCAGGTGAACAACCGAACTTTTCAAAAAGTTGCAAATCTAAGTATGATAACCAAGAAAGACCATAAACAATTATTAACTGTATGATTAGTATGTTTAATAAATATGAGCCAGGTAAATAAATAATCAACTTGTTGAATACCAAAGTAATGTGTTCTTAACTTTTTAATGCATGCCTTTAGTCTTGATATAAATAAACCCAGAGTTTCATCATCTCTCTAGATTTAAATAATGACTCTTTCACATGTCCATCAAGTGATGGGTCATTTGGGATTATGAGAAGTCTAGAAGACATGCATTTTTCTCTCTCCAGCCCATCTTCCTCTTTGGCTAGTCACTGTCACCTGATAATCGGCTATAGTTTGGGACCATAACTCTTTATCAGTGACCATGAACAAAGATAGAACTTTGTAACCACCAGAAATAATCCACAGAGTAGATATCTTGCTTGCAATAATAAAGGAGAAAGTGAATCAGTCAAGCTGGTTGAATGAGAACATTGAGACAGACACCCAAAAATAAACTCAGAGGTCCAAATCTAGCTCTTTTCCTCAAAGTATAGAGAAAACTTCCCCAAGAAAGACCATTTTTTTCTGTTTGGTTGGTGACATATGCCAAAACACCTTTTTTTAGTCAACATATTTATAACTATTGAGTTAGTTATAACTCAGTGAGTTAAATTTCAACCCAAACATGTTAGTCATTAACTGTACTCTTCTATTGTAGTTCATTTATTATAATCAACCAATATTAAATGTTAAATAACATCAGTAATCTGTAGCAGTCAAAACTTTCATTTGAGTTTATTTATTCCATATTATTTCCTTTTTTTTCATTAATGTAGGGGGTATATTGTACCAATAGATGCTCTAGCCCAGCTGATAATTTTGCAGCATTCATTGGAACTTAGTTGTCTTAAAATATAGGTAAACTTACAAAATATGGAAAGCAGTTACCATAGAGCATCATAATATTTGCCTAGAAACTGGCAATTAAACTGTCATAAGTGGCAGTGCAGTTCTTGTAATCAGCAACTTTGCTTTCAAATTTAAATTTCAGAGTGCAAGCTCCCCACATCGACCATTAAATCATCATAAACATGGTATTTCATTCCTCTTCCAGAAGATGCCAAACAGAAATGCTTTTTTAAAAATCCTCATGGACAACTGCTTTTTTTTTTAAAAAAAAAAAAAAAAAAAAAAAAAAAAACTATATGCATTTGAATACTTTTGTTGGCACATAGTGTGTACTACTCATTCTCCTTTGAAGGTAGTGTCTCTACAAGATGTAAAATAATAATACACCACTTCTGATGACATCCAAGATCCTCGTACAGTGTAAAAATAGAACATATTTCACAAGACATGGTACTCATTCAATTGTAATAGAAAAGGTTTTCAAATTATAGTTTAAGCAAAGATCCTCACATTTCAGGTGATTGTATCTCTACCAATGAAAGGCAGAAAGAAAATAAAAATTGACCAAAGTTTCCGTGTACCTCCGACAGTTACAGCAGTTATCAAAGAAAAAAAGAGCTGATTTGTTTTAGGGCCTATGTCAGCTAAATATAAAAATACCTTCACAAAAATACAAGGGCATGCAAGAAAAAGAAGTTTCCCACTCTACCAATTTGATATTATTATAGTCATACCTCCCCTCATTAGTTTAATAATATTCTGGGGGGAAATGATCTGCTATTAGCAGAACTGGTTTAATTAGCTTAAAAAATTTTGTGTTGAGTTATAACTGAACCCTAATTATTTAAGGAATAAAAGAATAAGGCACGGCATTTTATGACTTTCTTTGGTCAGATCAGACCAGCGCAGGAGCTACACACAGTCTCTGAAACTATATGGGAATTTTATCTGCAAATTCTAATTATAGCTTTTTTGGGGGTGCTCCATAAAGAAAAGTCTGAGTAGTTTGACATTTAATTGCACCGGGAATGGTGTAATCAAGTCATGAATCACTGCCTTGACTGAATTTTTTCCCATAGAGTATATGTAATAATGCAGTGCCAAGTCTTATAATTATCCTGAAGATTCCGTCTCTTTCTCCTAATTCTCTGTTGGTAGCACATTTTGCAATAATGTGCACTCAATGTTGTAGCAAACGATTACACTGTAATGTACTTGATAAAATACTGATGATTTCTAAGTGAAGAATTGATTCAGGAACAATAAAGCTCCATAAAAAAAAAAGTAATGTAATTAGATAAAGTGCATAGAATCTGACCATTATCAGACATTATCACAAAACTCACAGGGCATTTTCTGGGTCAATGCATAGTTATGACACCATACAGTTTTAGAGTAAACATTTTAGAGTTTGAGACTCCTTCCAGTGGCATGATTCTGCAATAATGCCAGTTGTGAAGTTGCCATCAGGATACACAGCAGTGTTGAATATAAAACTGCAGTTAGCTACTTCTTAGTGGAGCAGTGATTGTGTAGGATGCCATTTCATTTGAAGCATTTGGATTTATCATTCTATTCTTTTGGGAGGAAAAAATGTGCAACGTAAAACAGTGTGCAAATGATCCTCTCTTTAAAACACAATGAAATCAACATGGGATATAGAATTGTGTGAAGGTCAAGAGAAAATAAGGAAGAAATATTGCTTATAATTTATAACTTCTAGACTGATCAAAGATGGGCAGACTAGTATGTTAAATTCTTTCTGAAGCCTTACTTTTCTCTAATACTAATGTATAAAATAGGATTTTTTTTAAAGCTCTTTATTGTTTTTTTCCATGAGAGAGAGACAGGCATCTCTACAAGGTTCCCATGCCATGATCACCCCCCAACCCAAGACAAATGGATCATAGGCATGCACGTGCCTGGTATGATCAGGGGAGTCTCTAGACATGAACCTAGAACTCCCGATGTGGACAGCCTTACAGAGCATGGTGCATCATGCACCACCATTAAGTCCCTATAATGGGTATTTTTATTTTAATGTACTAGTGTAGAAATCTAAGTCTTTGATTTCAGTATTATGCCAAAATTGTCCCCTTATTAAGTATTGGACATGCATTTCAGTGCCAGCATTATTCCTATGCATTTTCTTTCCAAAACATCATTTAATTTGCAGTTCATAGCCCTAAACTTCACAAATTTTCCTTTATTTGGAGCAGTTATTTTGATTCTTGAAAGGGGTTACCTAATGTTGTTTTGACATTCTTAATACGTTTGATCTTTGCAGAATATGAAAGGGATTTCAGGCAATTTAGCTCCTGTCCAAAATGAATGAACTGCTGAATAATGCAAGCCTCATTTTTTCATGTAATATACAAGTTACTTCACCTTTTGGGATTTTTTTTTTTCTCAGCTCAAAGACTATTATTTTGGACCTTTTTCCTTAGAAGTTCTTATTTTATAGTATTAATATCAGTGACCCTGAATGTGTCACCATCTTTCATTCATATTTCATTTGTGAATTTCATCTATTTAACATTGACCCTTAGAGCCAAAAATGACAATAGATCCACTCTGGAAGTTCAAAAGAACTAGCACATTAGAATTCCCTTTAATAAAAATATTTTAATCCTTTTGTTATTAGCCTATAGATATGATCTTTCACTATTTGGTAATCCCAACCACCACAAGGAGTTTTGAACCAGCTAAATAAAACAATGCGTGTGTATCAACTCATGGTGACAAGATATATGACATCAGCTCTTAATCAAGAGCTTCCTCTCTGCTGCTCTTCTAAGTGTTCTGCATATATTATTTTTCTCTCATAACATCATTCTTCCTCCATAATAACCTGATGTCTTAACCATTATAATGATCACGTTTTACAATGCGAAAACTATGTCACCAGAAACTGCATACTCATGATCTTAGCGCCAGTGCGTGGCCGCACCAGAGCTGTAAGGGAGGTGGTTCATCTCCCTGACTCTCATTCTTTGTCCCTTTCAGAACTGCCCCAAGCGTGGACCTGACAAAGTGTACCTGTAAGACCTATATATTTGTAGACCTGAAAATCATCATTTTGGGGACATTGCCTGAGAAAGTTGTTGGAAGATATAAAATAAGAAAATAGATGTATTTCTATATTCATTAAGGTAGACTAGCTGTGTATCAAATAACCTAAAAATTCAGAGCCATTGGAGTTTTTCCTTGCTCACTCAACTTTTGTCCTGAGTCTGAGAGACTCTCTTAGGCAGGAGTTCCCTCAAATAGTCATTCAGCAATACAAACTGTTGATCATGTGACTCTGAAATCCTCATCCAGGACTACTACATCATATAGTATAGGGAAACTGGGGAATCTTATCGGAGCTCCTCCCTCAGCTCCTGTGTACTTCGTTGGGTTGGCCAAGACTAGACCTATGGCCACACCTGTGGTCTTGGTGTGCTCACATAGTGAAGGGAATCCACTTGAGGGTGATCCCAAGTCATGCTCTCCACCATTTCCAAATGGGTGACTGCTTGATCTGCATATAACTTGAATATTTTACAGACTTCCATACACTTCTTTTTTTTTTCCTATATTACCTAATGTCCATTTAATCTGGCCACAAATTAAGATGCCACACTACTGGTGCTGGCAGATGGTATGATGGTTAAGGTGCTAGCCTCCTAGATGGCCACCGTGGCTCAGGTCCTAGACCTGCTGGCTTGCTTTCTCATTTTCTCTCCCTTGGGTCAAATTTAAAAAAATAATAAGTAAAATTAAAATATGTTTTTTAAAAATGCCACATTATTTTAAGCAAAGACAGAGAAAAATAAAACTAACAACAGTCTCATTAACAGTTTTAGTGGAGGGATTGACAACATTTACCATGATTAGAGTTTTGTTTTGTTTTGTTTTGAGAAGTTTTTGCTATAGGGCACATGCACTTGCCAGAAAGACAGAGAGACAGAAAGCGAGAAATCACCCCCCAGGGGGCTGGCCACACCACAATCCCTTCTCCTCCATTCTCCTCTCAGGATCTTGGGCATGCCGCACACACATGCGCCAGGCGTGAGTTTAAGCCACTGGGTCCAGGACTTGAACAACAGTTGGCTACATGGGAGTCCAGCGACATAGCTATTATGCCAATTGCTGGTCCCTAGAGTTGTTTTTATTATAGCCTTTTGCTACCTAATGCATTTAAATTCTGTCTGAGGATGTAAAGACCACATTTTTAGTTAAATATTTCAGAATTACATATTAATTTTTGTCATAAGTCTAAATTTTTTTTCAATAAATTAAGTTGTATGAATAATTGTCTCCCTAAGGATATATAAATCTAACTTTAACATATATACTTACCTGTCCAGATCATCAGACAAATACGAAGTCCTACGGCCGTTTAGTCACCAATGACATAAGTGCATATATATTATGTTATGATATGTGCATATATTTTACCAAGCTAGGGGGAATATATTAGGGTAAAAATATCTATTTGAAACCAAACAGCCTAGGTTTATATCTTGACTTTTCCAGTTCCTAAGTATTCCTGATCAAATTACTTAACCAAGCCTGAGGCTGCTGCATCATGAATTCTGGGCTCACCCAAAGCTCCATTACAATCACAGGGCAAGGAAAGTCATATCCAAAGAAGGGTGCTGCAGATGTGCAAACCCCAAATGAACTTTTTTTTTAAGATTTATTTAATGTTATTAATTATTATTATTTTAAATTTACGTTAATTGGGCATATGCATTCACCAGAAAGAGACAGGGACACGGGGGAGGGGGGGCGTAAGAAATTGAGCTGCCAGGTCTAAGATCTGAACCGCCGTCAGCCATGTCAGAGTCCAGTGCCCTAGCCACCATATCACCTGCTCCTCCCCCTGCTAAATGAACTTCTATACATCATGCCTATGACCTTCAGTTCTTTTCAAGGAAACAATGATGAAATGTAAAATGGATGAGGCACCAGGGATACACAACTTCCGGATTCAACAGGTCTGCACCCTGCAGATCACTGAATAAAATCACCAAATTATTTGAACCCAGTATTTTCACTTGTCTCCCAAACTCTTCTAGCACCCTGTAGACTGGAGCTGGCTAGACTATGGACCCAGTCAGAGCCATTATTACTTACTCTGTGTTTGTGTTAAATGTCATCCTGTTATTGATGAGATGAAAACTCTTCTGCTGACAGAATCAGTTACATACATAGTTCAGCTAAGTCCTATTTTCTGTTATTTATTTGTTCAAACTCCAACTCTTTATCAGCTCATGTCTCCCTTATGGTCCCAAAACTAGAAACTATTTTTCATCTGTTCCTCACAATGTATTTGTTGCCCAGATTACAGTTTCACACATCTAATTCCTACTGTAGAGACACTGATACAATTAGCCGTCTCCATTGCCTGCTCTGTCTGACTCTTCTGCCTTCACTCTTCCTCCGAAGGGCACCAGATGCCAGCACTTTATAGGGACCTAATTACTTAATGAATGCAAAAGTCATTTACAAACGGTTAGAACTCAAACAATGCAAGTCATTGTTATTAGTAAGTTACCCATGCTCCTTAATATGGTAGATTGCTCTGTATTTGTCTGTTTTGTAGATTGATGTTAATGATTTTTATTCATCTTATTTATAAAGGAATTATTTTACTCAAATGTTTACATAGTTATTGTTATAGGGTAAGCTTAATGCTTTTCTTAGAATTCTGCCAGTTCATATGTAGAAGTCTCATTTTGTATTTTATTACATATTGTGAATTAGCAAGTCAGAAGATGAACATGATAGAAATCTTGAGGTGTCTGCCACAAAGAGTACAGTTTGTTAAACTATTTTGACAAGTGCAGCTTAGTCTTAATTACTTATGATAATATGTAATAGCACATGAAGAGATTCATTTCTAGTATAATTTGTCAGACTAATTAAAGTCGAATACCTCTAGGCAGCTATACATCTAAGAACATTTGTTCTAATAAGAGATTAAATCATCCAGCTTCTATTTAAAAGATAAAATGTCTATATTTGTGGTTAAAAATATCATTTATGAGTGATATTTTAAAAAATATGACAAAACATTAACTGTTAATGTGTGTCATATATTTGAAATATATATTAGATATTTATGGGACCAGCAATTTTCTTAATTGGCTGGACTCCCATGTAGTCGACTACGATTCAAGTCCCAGACCAGTGGTTTAAACTCATGCCAAGAGCATGTGCGTGCATGTCCAAGATCCAGAGAGAAGAATGGAGGAGAAGGGATTGCAGCGTGGCCATCCCCCAGGGGGTGATTTCTCGCTTTCTGTCTCTGTCTGTCTTTCTGGCTAGTACACATGCCCTAGAGCAAAGACCTCTCCCCCCCAAAAAAAATTATATATTTATATATAAATCTTTATATATTTAAATAATTTATAAATACATGTTTAAAAAGTATATTACACAATTATGTAGCATAAAATTAGGTATTAGTTTATTATTTAATATTTTATTATATAATATAAAATTAATATAATGATATATTAACGCATAATATAATTGTATATATTGATATGAAAATGCATATATTTATTTTATATATATTTATTTCATATATATGTAGTTCAGAAAGACTGAGAATTAATGAGCTCTGATCGCAGTGACTTAAGGCTTAAGTATAGGAAAGGAAGAGTGCTAATAACAGTCCAAAGTATCTGAAGCTGTGATATTCCAGAATTTAAACCATCTTTTATGACAAAAACAAAGATTGGATTTATTTTGCCTCTTTTCAAAAAACTTCATAGTTGTGGGACCAACAGTTGGCATAATGGCTATGTCGCTGGACTCCCATGTAGTCGATCATGGTTTGAGTCCCAGACCCAGTGGCTTAAACTTATGCCGAGCGCATGTGCATGCGTGCCCAAGATCGGAGAGGAGAATGGAGGAGAAGGGATTGTGATGTGGCCATCCCCTATGGGGGGATGATTTCTCACTTTCTGTCCCTCTGGTGAGCACACGTGACCTATAGCAAAAACCTCTCCATAAAAAGAAAAATACTTCATAGTTGAATCAAAAATGATTGCTTTCTGCTTGATGTATTAAGTACAGTGCTGAAGTTCATTTTTCAACAGATTTCTTTTTAAAAATGTTATCAGTTATTAAAAATAATTATTTTCAAAAATAACTTGCCCCACATGACTTTCCAGAAAATTTCCTGGTCACCTATTCTCCTAATGTCATCTGTATGTAACTTTTCTATCTCACGTATCCTTTTTTCTTTTCCCTTTTACAATTTTGCCATAGGTCACATGCACTTGCTGAAGAGAGACAGACAAACGGAAATGAGAACTTACCCCCTAGGGGATATGGCCACGTGTGAATTCTTCCCCTCCATTCTCTTTTTCGGATTTTGGGCACACATCCGCATGCATCCAGCATGGCATGATTTTCAAGCCTCTGTATTTGAACAGTGGTCAGCCATGTGAGAATCTAGTGCCTTAACCACCCCATCACCTGATAACCCTGCCTTGTTTTTAAAGTTCACTTATTTCTTCAATGAGTAAGAAGGACAGAAAGTACCCCACTGGGGTCCTGACACCGTGACTGCCCCCAGTCTCAGCAGTCTCTGGATCACAGCACCTTTATGGCCCAGATGTGCACTCAGGACCTTCCTAGGTGGGTCAGGCTCATGGATCACCTCATTTTAGCACCAAGTTGCTGTCCAGCCCCTCTATTATTCATTTTACCCAGGGTGTTTTTCATTTTATTTTCAAAGAGACTTTTGCTACCGGGCATGTGCACTCTCCTGAGAGACAGAGAGACAGAAAGAGAATTTGCCCCCTGGGAGGATGGCCACACCCCAGTCCCTTCTCCATTCTCCTCTTGGGATTTTGGGCAGGTACGTGCCCTGTATGAGTTTTCAAGCCACAGAATCTGGGACTCGAACCACAGTCAACCACAAGGTAGTCCAGCGACATAACCATTACACCATGTGCTGGTCCCTATCCAGGTAGTTTTAATGTTTTGCCAAGTTAGCTTTTATAAAGTCATGCCAAGTGACTGCTCAGACAAGCTTTCATCCCCTCACTTGAGATGGCTGTACCCACTTCCCGTCTGGTCACCTAACCTCTTCCTGAATTTCCACTCTGCTCTGTTGATAACCAACAGACAAATTTGCCTTTCATCATTTCATCACAGTCCAGAAAGTGAAAGTCTAGTGTCACATGCTTTTTAAAAGTCTTGACCATGGGATAGGAAGTTCTAACAAAAACGCTTCCCAGCTCACTTTCACAGCCTCCCGGTCTCTGAGCCCCACTCTGACACAACTGCAAGAGCCCGGTAGTATCCACGTCGGACTGTTCGGACCTGCTTGCTCCTTCCAGCTGCTACCCCTTCTCTGGATCTTAGTGGCCCAAGCCTGAAAAAGATTTTGGGGTTATGGTTCTGTCAGCCTTGCTCTGTAGATTTCCATCACTTGTCTGAATCCTTCCCTGTCTTAAGAACAAGGACTTGGGTCCAGCAGATGGTGAAAGGGTTATGTGGCTAGACTCCCACATAGTCGACTGCCATTCTAGCCCTGGACCTGGTGGCTTAAAACTCACACCAGGCCCGTGTGTTTGCACACCCAAAATCCCGAGAGGAGAATGGAAGAGAAGGGATTGTGGTGTGGCCATCCCCTCTGAGGGGGGGTGATTTCTCACTTTCTGTCTCACATACACACAAAATAAAAGTATATATAATGTAGCAAACTACTTATTAAATAAATATAAATTTATGTGTGTATCTTCTCTTAAATTAGTAATGTCATCAGAGATGGTGTTTACCATGTCTGCTTTAACTTTTATATAGTAATGGAGTTAAAGGAATTTAACAATGATTAATTCAATACCTTTATGCTATAGGTTTGTAAATTGACCTCTTCATAGGTTGAATAGACTTATGTAAATTCAGGGCCATCAGATGGCATGGTGTTTAAGGCACTGAACTACCACATTGGCATGCATGCTCAAAATCCTGAGAGGAGAATGGAGGAGAAGGAATAGTGCCATGGCCATCTCCCCTGGGTGGTGATTACTCACTTTCTGTCTCTGTCTCTCTGCCAAGTGCATGTACCCTATAACAAAATATTTCTTAAAAATAAAACAAAGCAAAACAACAAAAAACCCCACAAACTTGTGTTGAGTTTCCTTACTTTATATAAAATTTATTCCTAATTAGGAGCCAGCAGGTGGCATGGTGGTTAAAGGCACTGGATTCCCACATGGGCAACCATGGTTCAAATCCCAGATCTGGTAGCTTGCTTTCTCACTTTCTCTCTCTCTCTCTCTCCCTCTGTCCCTCTCTGGTCAAATTAAAATAAATAAAACAATAAAGTTTAAAAAATTATTCCTAATTGAGCAGTTCCCTATAGGAAACAGAAAGTCCTATATCAATGTAAGAATCAGAATCTTGGCACACAAGGCATAAACAAGAAGCACTCAATGAAAAGAAGTGAAACTAATTAAAGTTTTCAAGTAAGTCCTCACCACAAAACTATGATAGTGAGAGTGCATATGTTTATTAGCTGGATTTACCGTTTCCACACAGTATACATATTTGAAACTGCATGTTGCCCATGATAAATACATAAAAATGTGATTTGTAAATCAAAAATAAATAATTTTAAATGATTAAAATAAATAAGGAATTACAATCTGGTACTTAAAATTTTGTACTTAAAACTAGACCCAAACACCATGGAGTAAAATGAAAATTATGCTCTTAAATTAATATATGAAGGCTTTGTTATACCTTTTTACTACTTATATTAAAATTGTAACATTTGGGACCAGCAGTTGGCATAATGGCTATGTTGCTGGACTCCCATGCAATCAACCACGGTTCAAGTCCCGGACCCGGCGGCTTAAACTCACTCCAGGCATGTGCGCATGCGTGCCCAAGATCCCAAGAGGAGAATGGAGGAGAAAGGATTGCACCATGGCCATTCCCTCAGGGGGTGATTTCTCGCTTTCTGTCTCTCTGTCTCTGTCTTTCTGGCAAGTGCACACGTCCTATAGCAAAAACCTCTCTGAAAAAAAAAATTGTATCATTTTTCTTTTGCCTTTTTTCTTATAATTTGGAGATACACTCTGCTCTGGCTAACCATTTGGATATACAGCCCAGGAACAGCTATCGCTGATAATAGGGATTCTGAGAGCTCTGCTGTATAAATGTTCCCACGAGGATGAGGCTTTTGCATATATTGAGATCTGTCTCATTCTAAGTGCTATCTAGATCTCTACGGCAGTGTGGATGGGACAAACATGAGTACTTCCTGCTTGAAACGATCTGTGTCCAAATCAAAGGTAAAAATAAAAGAGGTACGTATGATATGCAACTGGAATTGTACAGATGGCATTCTTAAACCATCCTAAGCCTGTCCACGTACTGGAATAAACACACAAAGTTATAAGCCTCATCTTTCGCTGAGGGCATTATCATAGTTTTTACATGATTATGTTTGGCCTTTATTGGTTTGCTAAGCCTAGCGAATGGAAATCTCACGTGGTTTTATTCCCACAGAGTGCCTATCGTGGACTGCACACAGGGCATCTTTTGTTAGGGTTGATGAATCACTGTGGTAAAGATAAAGTGACCAGGTCCATAAACATTTGCTAACAGAATTCACAGAAGGAACTCTCGGCTGTGAGGCGCTCTATTGATTACTGTTTCCTATTCTCATAGCTTTTCCTATTGCTTTTATTTGATGTATTGTTCTTTGAAATGTTTGGAGTGAGTTTTGAAAAGGCTATTTTTGTGTCTGTGATTCCCTGTGAGTTTCCTTAAAAAGTATACTAAAAAGTGTGACATTTAGGGGGACCAGCAGTTAGCGTAATGGCATGTCGCTGGACTCCGGTGTAGTCGACCGCGGTTCGAGTCCCAGACCCGGTGGCTTAAGCTCATGCCGGGCGTGTGTGCGTGCGTGCCCCAGATCCTGAGAGGAGAATGGAGGAGAAGGGATTGTGGCATGGCCATCCCCCCTGGGGGGTGATTCCTCACTTTCTATCTCTCTGTCTGTCTGGCGAGCGCATGCGCCCTATAGCATTAAAAAAAAAAAAAAAAAAAAAAAAAACCTCTCCAGAAAAAATATAAAATAAAAAGTGTGACATTTGCTTAGCTTACAGTTATAAAGGTTAGTCCTCATAAATTTCCAAGCTGTTCTGGATTTCTTACAAACTAAAGTCAATATAAATAGTGCTGATTACTCGATATATATACCAGACATGGAATTGAGTTTGGTGATACCTAACATTTCAAGGTTTATTAGGAGATCATCTTTGTTTTGTTTTGTTTTTGTTTTTGTTTTTTTAAATGTTCATTTGTTTATCTCAAGAGAGAGAGAGAAAAAAAGAGAGAGACAGTAAGAAAGATGGGCAGCCTCGAGAAGCTCGTATGCCTTGTTCCGCCCAGTCTTCCCAGTGAACACAGATCACAAGAACACACGTGCACACTCGCAGCATGTCGATGTCTACCCAGTAACCAAAGCCTCTTCCATACGGTCCCAGCACCGTGGAGTGGTGCATGCCCACCACATTAGCTTGGCGGTCTCTAGTAGGAGCTTTTCTGTAATGAGTTAGATACTCATGTGCCACTGGCCTTAAGTAGTCAAATAGAACTGTGCTTCATTTTGTTTTTCCACTGTCAAAATTCAAACACAGACGCTAAGATAAGAAGCCATTCTCTTAAGAGAACACAAGCTCTTAGACTCCTTTCAAATTTTCATACAGATAGAGCTTAAAGAAGGAATATAGGAAATAAAGCTCCTTGTAGGCGGTGAAGAAGGATTAAGGGCATTTCTAGATTCCAAGCAGATAGTGCTGTGGCAATCAGAATACCCATCCAATCCTGGGTCTTGGAAATAAGCCATGATGGAGGGGGCAGGATTTCTTCTCTGAGGGTGGGAAACTGACTTCATTGGCTTGACTTCTCTTTCTCCTCTTCTCCTGTCCTAGGGATATGTTGCTAATTTGAAAGAATGCAAAGTTCCTATAAAAGTGTGGTCTAATTGCAACAAAGAGAACATGACTTTATTTTCCAGATGGAGAAATGAGTGAATCTGAGAATATATCTTCTAAAAATTCTGAACATTTTATGGTATAGAAACTAGAACACCACTGTACTCAGGAATATTCTGGGTCTCATGAGCCATATTTCTTTTCTGACATGCGCCAATATGGATCTGAATTCGGCCTACACTTCAGAATCCCCCGAAAAGCTATACACCATAAAACCCGTCCTGAATCAATTAAATTAGGATCTCTTTACAGTGGGCTTAGACATCAATAGGTTTAGACTTACCTGGGTGATTCTAGCATATCAGCAAGATTAAGAACCATTACATATTCTGGCTGTCAATCCCTTGTCTGAAGAATAATTGGCAAATATTTTTCTTTTCACTCTAATTATTATTATCTTTGCTATGTGGAAGCTTTTTAGCTTGATGTAATCCTACTTATCTATTTTAGAGATTATGCTACTTTAGGGGTTTTATTTAAGAAATCTGCCTATTCCAATGTCTTCAAGAGTTTCCACTGAATTTTCTACTAGTAGTTTTATAGTTTGAGGCTTTGCCTTTAAATATTTAAACTATTTTGAGTTGATTCTTGTTAATGGCGAGAGCTGGGGATCTAGTTTCATTTTTCTGCAGGTGAATAGTCAGTTCTTCCAACACCATTTGCTGAAAAGATTTTGTTTTCTCTGTTCCATTGTCTTGTACCCCTTGTCAAAGACCAGTTGGCTGTATGATTTAGAGTTTATGTCTGGATTCTCTTTTCTGTTCCATTGGTTTATGTGTCTGCTTTTGTACTGGTAACTTTCTGTTTTGATTACCACTGCTTTAGTCAAATATTGAGATGCCTCTTATTTTATTATATTTTTACAGTATTGCCTTGGATATACAGGGTCTTTTATGATTACAGACACATTTTGCAATTTTGCTTTTCTCTGTCTGTGAAAAATGTCATCAGCAATTGGATTGGTATTGCATTGAGTATGTAAATTAATTTGGGTAGAACTGACATTTTGATTATATTGATTCTTCAATCTAAGAACACAAGATGTCTTTCCATTTTTTGTATTATACTGGATTTGTTTTTTTAGTTTTTATTATATAGTTTTCCTGGTAGGGTTTTTCTTTTAACCTCTTTAGTAGGTATCTTATTTGTTTTGTGGTTATTATAAATGGAATTGCTTTCTTCATTTCTGGGTCAGTCTGTTCATTGTTGGTGTATGAAAATGCTTAGATTTTTTTATATTGATTTTGTACTCTGCTACTTACTTAATTAATATATCACTTCTAGGAGTTTTTTTTTTTTTTTTTTTTTTTTTCTTTTTGTATATCTGAATGCATTTGTTTTTTCTCTTTCTCATTTGATTACACTGGCTAAAACTTCCAGCCCCATGTTGAAAAGGAGTGAATAGTGTGGGCGGTCTTGTCTTCTTCCACACTTTAGTGGGAAAACTGGAATTTTCCCCCATTCAGTATGATGTTAACAATGGGTCTCTCGTATATAACTTTTATTATGTTGAGGAATGTCCTCTCTACTAATATTTCAATGAGAGTCTTGATCATGAACTGATGTTATATTTTATCATATGCTTTTTCTGGATCTATAGATATGATAATATAGTTTTTATCTTTCTTTCTGTTAATGTAATGTATTACATTTATTGTTTTGTAATGTTAAACCATCTTTGCATGTTTGAGATAAAGTTTTCCCGGTTGTGGTATATAATCTTCTTAATGCACTGTTGAATTTTGTTTGCTAATATCCTGTTGAAAAAATTTCTTGCATCAGTATTCCTCAGGGATATTGGTCTGTAGTTTCTTTTTTCATTTTGTCCTTGTCTGATACTGGTAGCAAGTTGATGGAAGCTCGTTAGAAAGAGTTTGGGAGGGTTCCTTCCTTTTGAATCTTTAGACATAGCTTGAGAAGAAGTGAGTGTAGCTCTTCTAGAAAAGTTTTGTAGAATTCAGAAGTACAGTGGCTGGATCTAGGATTTTCTTTGTTGGGTGACTATCACTGTTTCAATCTCTTTACTTGGTATTGGTCCATTCAGGCTTTCTACTTCATCCTGATTCAACTAGGTAACTTGTACCTGTCCATAAATTTGTCCATCTCATCTAGATTCTCTAGTTTGTTGGCACATGGTATTCTCTCACTTTTTTTTTTTTTGGTATTTTTGATCTATTGGTTGTAATATTACCAGTTTCATTACTGATTCTATCCATCTGGCTCCTTTCTCTGTTTCTCACAGGATGTATAGGGTACACAAGCAGCTCATCATTAAAAATATGCATATCTAATTAAAAATGGGCAGATGAAAATGAATAATGAAAAATTAATAAAACGATAATTAAAAATGAGCAGACAGCTCTCCAAGGAAGACTTACAAATAGCCAAAGGCATACGAAAAAAATGTTCAGTGTTTCTTGTCATAAGGGAAATGTAAATTAAAACCACAATGACATACCATTTAACTTCAGTTAAAATGGCTCTGATTAAAAATATAAAGAACAGGGCCAGCAGGTGATATGGTGGTTAAAGGCGTTGTAATCCCACATAGCTGACCAATGTTCAAGTTCCAGATCTAATGACTAGATTTCTCTCTCTCTCTCTCTCTCTCTCTCTCTCTCTGTGTGTGTGTGTGTGTGTATCTTGCTCTGGTCAAATTCAAAAAATAGCAATAATTATAAATAAAATAAAGGAAATAATTCTTTAAAAAACATATAAAGAACAAGTGCTGGTAAGGCTGTGGTGAAAAGGGAACACCCTCACACTGTTGGCAGGAATGCAAATTAGTACAACCTCTGTGGAAAACAACATGGAGTTCCTCAAAAACCTGAAAGGAAAACTATCAGATAACCCAGAAATCCTACTTCCTGTTATTTATCTAAAGGATCAGAAAACACTCAACCAGAAAGACACATGCACATCCATGATAAATTTTATTGTAGCATTATTAACAATTTCTAAGACATGGAATCAACCTAAGTGTCCCAAAACTAATGATGGGTTAAAAACTCTGTGGCACATAAATACTATGGGGTATTACTAGTTATCAGAATAACTAAGACCCTATCATTTGATTCAAAGTGGATAAATATAGAAGTCCTAATGTTGAGCAAAGTGAGCTCCACTTTGAAAGATGCGCACTGTACATCCCCACTCAGTATGAATCAAATATCTGCACTCAGTGGCGGCAGTTGCAGATATGATAGTATAGAGAGTAAGTGTAGATAACTGACACTGCAAGGGAGGGGAGTAGAGAGTGGGTGTGAGGTGCAAACGGAAGAAACACTTAGCAGACAATAAAATGTGGAGTTTTCTGTTAAAAAAAATACATTGTAGGGACCAGCAGTTAGCGTAATGACTATGTCGCTGGACTCCCACGTAGTCGACCGCGGTTCGTGTCCCGGACCAGGTGGCTTAAACTCATGCCGGGCGCGTGAGCGTGCGTGCCCAAGATCCCAAGAGGAGAATGGAGGAGAAGGGATTGCGGTGTGGCCATCTACCCTGGGGGGTGATTTCTCGCTTTCTGTCTCTCTGTCTCTCTCTGTCTGGTTGGCAAGTGCATGTACCCTATAGCAAAAACCTCTCCAAAAAAAAAAAAAATACATTATATACATCATGATGAGGACTTCATGTAAAATGTGAAATTCATCTGGAAAAAAATTCCTCTTGCGGGACCAGCAGTTAGCATAATGGCTATGTCGCTGAACTCCCATGTAGTCGACCACAGTTTGAGTCCCGGACCCGGTGGCTTAAACTCACACCGGGCGTGTGTGCGTGCGTGCCCAAGATCCTGAGAGGAGAATGAAGGAGAAGGGATTGCAGCGTGGCCATCCCCCCTAGGGGGTGATTTCTTGCTTTCTATCTCTCTGTCTCTCTCTGTCTTTCTGGCGAGTACATGCGCCCTATAGCAAAAAACTCTCAAAAAAAAAAAAGTTTGAGAAAAAATTCCTCTTGAGTAAATTTTAAAAACAAACAAAAAGTAAAACTACAGATACACCATTAAGAATTCAAAGAAGTAATCTCTGTGATGTGCTGGACTAGGGGCAAAATGATAAAAAAGATGAAAACTCATTGAGAAGAAGAGTTATATTAAAAAAATAAGAAAGAAAACTATTAAATATAAAAAAATAAGAGAAAAGAACTGCTAAATAATACTACACAGAGCTAGCTCCATGGCAAGGTGGTGATGTTCTGCTCGAGAGAGGCCAAGTCCCACATGATGATCCCACTCGCATGCCAGTGCCCAAGTTTGAATGGGCTAGGAACTGGAGGAGGAGGCTTGCAGCATGACCAGACCCTGTGGAGGGCATTCCTCTCTTTTTGTCTCACATTCACATGCATATGCACATACTCTCTTATGAATTTTTAAAAATACTATACAGAGAATATTTCATCTGATATTATTTTATCCAGTTCTAATAGCATAATATCAGCATGTATAAATCCTTTCTATACCTTCTTTGACTATATGTGCAGGAGACAAGAATGCACTTAAAAATCTATGCTTTAAAAAAGTTTATGTGAAACATTAAAACCATGTTTTAAGAACCAGCTGGTGGTGTGGTGGTTAAGGCAGCTGGATGGATCCCAGATGGCCAACCTCATGGTTCGAATCCCAGGCCCAGAAGCCTGAGAAACACACTGAATATGTGTGCCCAAAATCCCAGGAGGGGAATAGAAAAGGGATTGCAGCTTGGCCTTCCCCCTGGGGGTTGATTTATCACTTTCCCTCTCTTTCTGTCTCTCTCCTGCAAGCGCATATACCCTGTAGCAAAACAAAACAAACAGAACGCTGTGTTTTATTTAATGTATCACTTTAAAAGTAATTAATTTCTGATTTATAGATTCATTTAAAGTTAATTTAAAATACAGAATATAATCTGGGGCCAGCAGGTGGCATGGGGGTTAAGGGTGCTGGACTCCCACATGGCCGACTGTGGTTTGAGTCCTAGACCTGGAGGCTTGCTTTCTCATTCCTCCTCCCCACTTTGACCCTCTCTGGTCAAGTTAAAAATGAATAAATAAAGTTAAATAAAATAATTCATTTCTTAAAAAAATCTATTAAAAATAAAATAAAGGATATATGTAAATCTCTAAATAACCCTCAAAGATACAAACTTTAAAAGAAGAATGGCATTTATTTAGGATGAGACATAGCATATAGAATATGGTTACTGTGGTAAACTATGGTCATATTCAGGGAAGGAAAAGAAGACCAGGACTTTGTCAAGAACCATGAGGAGGAATTATGTAAGCTGTTTTAAGACAATTATTTTTGACTACTGGGGTTGATGACAAGGGTGACATCATCCTGTGTGCGATGGGTGTCAGTCTCAGGTTGGACAGGAAGTTTCTAGCAGGTGCCCTCACAGGAGCACTTCTGTGTCAAGTTGTGGTGGCCTTTGCAGAGGAGTGTGGGCCTGGCAGAGTCCTGGTGGCATTCTTATCTGGCATACGTAGGTGAGAGCCACCCCTGCAGTCTGTGTAGTTCAGCTTGGTCAGGGCTTTAATGAATGTTGACATGAAGGTTTCCATTTTGATTCTGACAGCTTTCACTTTCCTTACCACTCAAAGTTTCTGCTATACATTGATTCAGTATCTCTTCCCAAAAGAAGAAAGTGAATTCCAGTATCACATAGTTATATAGAGCAAAAATTAGATGGGATGCATTTTAACAATATCGCCCAGATATTAATCACATGCTTAGATATCAGTAATTCTAACTATGAATAGAGAATTTTATTCTAACGTCACTAAAATAATTAACAGATTTTATTCAAATTTGTTGATTGTGCAGTAAGGTTAAACTATCAAATATAGTATCCTGATGTCAGAAATCTTATATTCTTCATGATCTCCTTTAAACTCTACTTCTATAAGTCATGTTGATTAGTTATAATAAGCCTATTTCTTGGTGTTTTCTGTATGTGCTTTTTATACATGGGGAAAAATATCTGTTTATCTTTTTCATTTTTAAGTATATATTTATCTTTTTTACTTTAATTTTAAGGAAATGGAAGTTAGATTTAAGTGTTCAGAAAAATTATCTTCTTTTATGGCTTATTCAAAATTATAGTTTCTATCTATATTTTTCTTTATAATAAGCTTATGTGTATCTTCCATATTAGTTTCAAGAAAATTCAAAATTTTCTTTACTGTTTTGTCTTTATGCTCTTTATTTAAGGCATTAACAGTCATAATTTTATATTTGGGATATAATCTAACAATAAGACATGATAATCATTAAAAGTATTCAAGGTCTTGGGACCAGCAGATGGTGTAATAGTTATGTTTCTGGATTCCCATATAGTCGACAGCAGTTCGAGTCCTGGACCTGGCAGCTTAAAACTCATGCCAGGCACGTGTGCGTGCATGCCCAAAATCCCAAGAGGAGAATGGAAGAAAAAGAATTGTGGCATAGCCATACCCCTGGGGGGGGGGGTGATTTCTCAATTTCTATCTAACTCTCTGTGTCTCTTCAGTGAGTACACGCACCCTATAGTGAAAATCTCTCAAAAAATATATTCAAGTTCTATATTAGATATTAAAGATAGCAATAGCTATAAACAATTCACAGTGCTCTTCTTTGACCATATGATAAATATTTCTAGCAATAGATATTGCCAGTTAAAAAACTTACACTGGAGCCTGAGATACATTGCTGTGGATAGAAACACATTGCAAAACATTGTAACCTTAAAGAAAAATCAAGTATGTCAACGGAGAAGATCTTGGTATGTCATTGATTGCTTATTGCGTAACAGAAACAGAGCCTTTGAAAAGCACTTTTATTCTAAAATTTGCATACTATCTTTCATCATTCTTCTTTAAGAGTCATATGGAGAACTTCAGAGAAACGTAATCTAATTAAAATGGGTATAAAAACGACTTCGAATGGCCTGCTGAGCGATCCCAGTAAAGAATGAAAAGGGAACAGACCATTTTCATATTCATGAAAAAGGAAATGACAGTGACTTGTATTTTATTCCTCTGTACTCAAAGAGCGACTCAGAAGAAGGGTTTCTTTGATTTAACTCTGGAGCACATTTAAACTAAAATGGACTTTAAGATTCCACCTTTGATACTTCCTGAGCATCCACGCCTCCTGATGTGATAACAGTCACATATTCTTCCTTCGCAAAGGGGAACCTGCAATTTGGTTTTGGGGCCATAGTATCGGCTCTCCCTGCTTGGAACCATCTGGGCTGGAGACCTGAGCAGTCCTGGCCCCATCATGGTTACTGGTGATAACGCGCTGTCCGCTCAAGCCAGCTCAGGGAGCGCTGGAAATAGAAATGGTGATGGTTACGTTCCTTGAAACGGTTCATCCATAGAACGAGACAACAAATGAACAAAACTACAGGAGATTTGTTTGGAAAGTTGTTTCACTGTCAATATCATGCACACTATGCTGATCTTTCAAAAAAGGCATAGGGAATTTTCAGGGATCTCTTTTCAAAGGTTATGATTTGAAAGAGAAGAGGATGGAAGAAAAAATAAGATTTAGTAAGGAGCCATTATATGAGATGTTGAGTAGGTTACAATTATTTTAAATTTAATCCTTGTAACGACCTTCGTCAATGAAAAATTGCACTGAACATGATTAAACAGGCAAGATGATTTTTTCAAGACTACTGCAAGAGAGGGGAAGACTTTCAGTAAGGGAGAAAGAGTGCAGGCAATGGCTGAAACTGAAGCAGGTGTGTTTCTGTCAGTGGGGTGAGCTAATGGAAAAAGTGTGTGGTTGCACGGCCTGTGATTACTAGTTACCGTTTGTCAAAGTGAGGCTCCTGCCCTTCCAGAGACTAGGAGGTGGGGACACTGTCTTTACTCCCAGGTGGACATTCCTAGGTTGTAAGGAGGCCAGAGCCTGGGAGAAAATTCCTATCTTGGAAGAGCAGAGAAAACTTACAATTGGAAGTTTTCTGAAGTAAATGTTTTAAGAACAAGAAGGCAGAGGCTCTTAACCAGGAAGAAACTCAACTAAAGTTTAAACAAGCCATCTTCCTCACGCCTAAAGTAAATGTTTCCTCCCCTTGTTTCTTCCTGAGACAGACTTGGAGAGGTTATGCTTGCTCCAGGTCTTCCGGCTACTAAGAGGCAGTCCAGATTCACTGTAACTGTGTTAGGTCGGAATGCTGAACCCTTTCCAGTACTCCCCAGTACTGTAAACCTCCCAGGTCTGAGAACTCCAGCCCTCACACGGAGGATTATCCAGGAGTGAATTCTTACTTGTTTTCCTACAGCACTTTAACACCTTTAGATCAAGGAATCTGTCCTCAGAAGAAATTCTGTTCATTTACAACTATTGCATGCCACACAGTCTATAGTTTTTAACAGTTCTAATACGCCAGTGCCTTAAAAACAGATGCAACTTCAGGTCAGAAGAGCCATCGGATGTACCTGCTTGTTATACGCGTTACTTCCAGTAAAAGCTTCTTGAAGACTGCGAGTGACTCTCTTAGGATATTTGTGAAGTAGCTCTAGGAAGTTCTGTTTGCCCTCGTCAATGAAAATTTGTACTGTAGAACCCATGAGTTAAGGCACTATTTGTATATGAAAAGGAAGAAGAGATTTGAAAATAACTTTATTAATAAAGGGAGTCTTTTTCATTAAAGTTTAAAGAGAACCAAGGTATGGAAAAGCTGTTAAAGGCCCTGCAGGATGAGGACTAATTCTCTTACATGTGAACATCATGCTTGGCAGCTGACACGGCATCCCTGGTTCATATCCAGGTGTGGGCTGTAAAGTGATTGGCCTGATGAGACAGACTCCTTCTCCCCAGTTGGTTACTGTTCATTAATAACATCTAAGAATTTGTAAAAGCTTAATGTTTTTCTACACAGAATCAGTGTCCATGAAAACATTTAATAAATTCCACTTTTATAATATTAGTCTTGGTTGGTAATTGATCAGATGATAACCATCTAATTTTTCAGTGTTTCTGTTGGCAACAAAGACACCCTTGGCCCACACACCCCCAGTTAATTCGCCTCTTAAATTTAGTATCTGTCAAGGTTATGCCATCACCTTTTCCAGTTACTCATTTATTATTATTAAAAAAACAAAAAAGCAGTCAATTGGAGGCCACAGAGGGAGTAGTAGTTAAGGGGCTGGACTCCCAGGTGGTCAACTACGGTTCGAGTCTTGGACCTGGCTGCTTGAAACTCACGACAGGTACGTGTGCATGCATGCTCAAAATCCCAAGAGGAGAGTGGAGGAGAAGGGATTGTGCATGGCCATCCAGGGGTGATTTCTAGCTATCCGTCTCTGTCTCTCCAGCTAGCACAAGTGCCCTAGAGCAGAAATCTCTCTCTCTAAAAAAAAAAAAAATAAAAAAAAAAATAAAAAATAAGGGGGAGTCAATGTTGTTCATTAATGTTTGTTTTAATCTTAGGATGCACAAAAGACAAAAAAGCCTTTTTTTGATAACGAATTTGTCAAAAGCTTAGACCATTTTCTTCAAGTGCTGCAGTCTTAGCTATTCATTATTTATCTCAACTTTTCAATAGAATGGTGATTACTTCGTTTCTTCAATTGAAAGGCTTATTTTCTTTTATACCAGCTGCAATAAGCTCTTAGTTGGATTTTAATTGTCAGGAAATTATTTCCTTAGGATACCTTGCATGAAATTATCTCAAAACATCTTTACTTGAATATGCCAGTGTTCTGGTAAACCTTGGAGAAGCAAAGCTAAAAATGTTATTATTGTTGAGGAAATAAAAAGTGAAGTGTAATGGAGGTACTTGCGATTTTATGATGTACAACAAGTGATTATCAAGCCTGTAAACATTAGGGAGAAGATTATTGCAGTTTCTCTTAGGCATATCTACTTCAGAACCCAACCCTAGAGCCAAAATGAAAGCAGAATTAAACTAAATGTACCTGCACAGGATCAATTTTTTTTTTTTAAAGAATTTGAGAAAATAGAACTGAGAATTAGAGACAGTGTGTGAGCATTCTCAAACACATTTAGTTTAAATTACCATTGGGTTATAAGGGTATTCCCCCAGCCATTCTTCACTGATCATCTGCAAGTGATGCCAAAGTTTCAGGGAGAATTCTATAGTTTTCTGTTCAAAATATCTCCTGGATCTGTTTTTACTCTTAGGCCCATTCCTTTTAAAAAGCCTTAAAAGTATATGTAAACTTACAGAGGACAGCTTCTTCCTGGAAAAAAATTACACTGAATAGGAACAATTTTTATTAATGTGAAAAATCCAAATAAATACTCCTTTAATAGTAATATATTTCATAACCAGAAAATGGCCTTATGTATACAGAATTTGTCTTGTGGTGGTTTGCTTTTAAATTCACAATGGCCTGTTACAAATTGATATGTATTTTTTTTTAATTCAGCAGTTTATATTTCTTTCTTTCTTTTCCTTTTTCTTTCCCTCTCTCCTTTTCTTTTTCTTCAAGAGAGAGAAATTTTTGACATAGAGCATGTGTGCTTGCCAGAGAAGCAGAGAGGGACAGAGAGAAAGAGAGAAATCACCCCCCAGGGAAAGGGCATGCCACAATTCCATCTCCTCCATTTTCCTCTCGGGATCCCTGCTCACACACAGACGCAGGCCTGAGTTTCACGCCTCTGGGTCCAGAACCAAACCGCAGTTGGCCACATGTGAGTCCAGCAGCATAACCCCTATACCATCTGCTGGTCCTACAAATGGATATATGTAAGGGTTTTGCACGTATAAAATGTTTGTACAATACTTCTAGAGGGAGCTACCAATTCAGAAATAGTACAATTATCTTGAAACACAGATGCAGCTTCTCCCCTGGTCACAGAGTAGGAATTAGGTCTTTGTGGATGTAGTCTTGTAAATAACAAGATTTTTTCAATGAAGTTCTTCCAGAATGAAGACTGGTTTGATTGACAATTGATAATAATATTTGCACAATCACATATACTTCATAATCGGATGCATATTGGATTTTTTGCTACATGAGAAAATTGTTTTCAAATATAATACATTTTTATGAATAATTAAGATAAATGAACTTACCATGATAGTACATTATGTAAATATTTCATTAACTTTATTTTGTAAAGTTTCTTTTCATTTATTATTTGGGGGAGAGTAAGGGAGTCTTAAAATTTTCATTAGTTATTAAATGTCTTATAGGCTCTTGTTACTTTGCCCAAATATCTAATGGGAGAAAAAAAATACCCAAAATAGGGATATGTGGTTGGTAGAAAAGTGTATGGACCTCCTAAAAACGTTAAAATGTAAAATATTAAATGATCCCAACACAGTCATGATAGATATTTGAGATAATGGGCATACTAATTATTTTAATTTAATCATTGTATATTGTATTAGGATTGAAAAAAATATTACTGTACCCCATACAATACTTCTTATGTATCAGTTTTAAAAAAAAGACACAACAAAAAGACACACATAGTAGTTAGTTACCTTAACTACCATGTGCACAGTGGCTCGCCCACTCCTTTCCGAGTATACGCTGCCTCTAGAGTGAGGGATAGAAGAGAAAGGGAAGGGAAAAAAAAAAAAAAAACCACCCTCAGCAGGGACCCAACCCACAGTCTCTGCCTCTCCCTAGCCTTCCCAGTCAGCCAGGAACAGGGGCCTAGCAATATTTAGGTCCACTGGAGAACCAAAAATGCACTTGCAGCTCCATCCAGCATTGCTTGAGCACTGTGTTTCTAGAGGAATTGAAGAGGAAGAGGCTGAACCAAGCGGGATCATCCTCCTTCCAAATTCATCAGATAACTGACACTTCTTACCGAGAGGAGTGCGGGGTTTGCAGAGAGGCCAACAGTGTTACTTCATTGAGTCTCACCCACGGACACTGAAATGAGAGGAAAAGCAGTTTCTTCTCCCATGCTCTCCCCCGTAAGGCGTTGTACTCTAAGTTATCAGGGTAGCCTTCATTTGACCACACATGCAGCCTTTTTTCCATCTTTATTGACAAGCTTATGACTCTGTTGTTAGTGCTCTATAGACCACTAATGACTGGGCTATTCTCAGATTTTTTTTTTCTAATTGTATAAATTTAAGGTGTACAACATGTTTTAATAAACATACATATTGGATGGTTAATACATGTAAGCAATTTAACTTATTACCTTCCATAGTGGCGTTCTTTGTATGCGTAGTAACAGCACTTATAATCTTCTCTTAGAAAATATTTAACATAACAATATTGTGAACTACCATCCTCTACTGTACATGAAATCCCAAGAGCTGTTTATTCTACATAAATGCAAGATGGTACCCTGTGTCCTGCATCTACCCATGCCTTCTCCTTCACAAACCCTGTAATACTGAACTACTCTCTGTTCCTATATACTCAAATTTTTTCTTAGTTTTTTTTTTTTTTTTTTTTTTTTTTTGATCGCACATCAAGTGAAACAACCAATAAAATGAAAAGGTAGCTTGTGGATTGGGAGAAAGTATTTGTGAATCGTATATCTCATAAAAAGTTATTGTCCAAAATATATAAGGAAGTTTTAGAACCCAATAATGAAAAAATAAGCAACCAATTTAAAAGTGACCAAAGGATCTGAAAAGACATCTTTCCAAGGAAAAATATAAATGGTCAACAGGTATATGTAAAGGTTCTCAAATCATTACCAATTATCAGGGAAATGCAAATCAAACTTTCAATGAGCTATTTCTTCACACTTGTTAGGATGCCTATTATCAAAATGTCAATTGTTAAAAAATGCTGGTAAGGGTGTAAAGAAAAGGAGCCTTTATACATTATGGGTCAGTGTAAATTAGTACAACAATAATGGAAAACAGTATAGAGGTTCCTCAAAAAATTAAAAATAGAGAAGCTAGATGGTGATGCAGTGGTAAAACATGACACCACAAGGCTGATCTACACGGGGAATTCTAGAGCTGCGTACTTCCTACGTATGCCAGGCATTTAGGTGCCCACAACCCACGGCTGCCAAGGCCAGAGGTGGATGCAGCATCACAACCTTGCTGTGGGTACTGTCTCTCTATCTTTCTCTCTCTGTCTCTTTTTGATCATGGATGAAATAAACTTTAAAAATATTAAAGACACTGTAAGAAATAAAAGTACAAGTATTATATGATCTATATGCTATGAGTTTATACACAAAGGAAGCGAATTCAGTACCTTGAGAGATCCCTAGACTTCCATCTGCATTCCAGCATTTCTCACAATAGCCACGATATGGAAATAGCAAGTGTTATGAGCATATAAATGGGTAAAGAAATTGTGAAGAATACAACATACACACACATACACTCCTTAAAAAAAGCAAATTTTTCCATTTGTGACAACATGGATGAATTTGGAGGACATTATGTTGAATAAAATAAGTTAGATGAAGAAATAAAATGCTGTATGATCTCATTTATATCTATTTTCAGACTCTGAAAACTATATTCTTGTAACCTAGTTACATAAATGTAGCATACTATATCCATAATCTGGGCATATTCTAGGCTTTTAACTTTCCTTTTCATGGGCTAGAAAAAGAATACCCTAACCATTCTATAAATGTTTTTAGGTACAAAGAAAAACTTTTTTTTCTAATATAAACAAGAAGTAGTAAATATGAAATGATAAAATTATTTTTATAACCTTTGTTATTCTTTCATAAAAGTTTTCAATACTACTTTTTGTATAGGAAAAAAAATTTGTTTGCTTTTGTTTCTTTTGAAAATTTTATTTATTTATTTATTTTCCCATGTTTTTCTTTTTTTAAAAAAACCTTATTATTATTATTTTACTCTAAGTTGAAAATATAAATTAAAATCTTGGGCCAGTTCATAATTTTTTTAAGACAGCTGGATTGCACATGGCAAACTGCAGTTTGAGTCCTAGACCCAATAACTTGACAAACATGACAGGTACATGGGTGTGCATGCCCAAAATCCCAAGGGAGAGAGAAATGGATGAGAAGGGATAGCAACACGATCATTCCCCATTGGTGGTGCTCTCGCTCTCTTTCTCTCTCTCTTTCTCTCTCTCTCTGTCTGTCTGGTGAGCCTGTGTGCCCTCTGGCAACATTAAAACGATAAATATAAAATCTTAGACAAATTTTGAAGGTTTGATCATAAAACTCATATCATTAAACCATTTATATTATGGATGAGGAATGGGAGTCCAAAAGGCAATATGTAGTTTGCCCAAGTTCCCATTGCTCTGTGGTGGGTCATCACTAGAACTTGGGCCTCCTTCTCAGTGGTTTTCCCTCGTTGCCTAGTCATTTAATAGTGCTTCTCTTTTGGAACCAGCAGTTAGCATAATGGCTATGTCGCTGGACTCCCATGTAGTCAAGCGCAGTTCGTGTCCCAGACCTGGTGGCTTAAAACTCACTCCAGGCGCGTGTGCATACGTGCCCAAGATCCTGAGAGGAGAATGGAGGAGAAGGGATTGCGGCGTGGCCATCCCCCCTGGGGGGTGATTTCTCGTTTTCTGTCTTTCTGTCTCTCTCTGTCTTTCTGGCGAGCACACATGCCCTATAGCAAAAACCTCTTCAAACAATAAAAAAGAAAATAGTGCATCTTTTTTTTCCCTCATACTATCTAATTTTCAAATTAATACTTCGTAGAGTTCACAAGTATGAATATGACGAAAATTGTACATCTAGATATATAATGCTACAGTTAATAAGTACAAATATATTTCAGGTGCTACAAAAGTGTTTGAATGCATCTTGACTTTAGTAAGCAACGTTTTGCCAAGCATTTCTCCTAAACCACAACCCAGGTTATAGGAAAAAACTACTGTCTCGCAAAATTTTTAATAGATGTGGTCTTCAAAAATCTCATGGAAGGGCTGTAGAGCATCAGCTAAGTACTGTGCATGAGGAGTCAGACCCCACACGGCCAACTGCAGTTTGAATCCCATCCCTGGGGGCTTGGGAAAAAAACAGACTAGGCTTGTGCGCATGTGTACCCAGAATTCTGATGGGACAAAGGACCAGAGGAAAGAAAAGAATGTGATGTGACTAAACCCTGTGGGGATGTCGTCTATTTCTTTTGACTGTACTTGCCCTCTGGCAATTAAAATAATTTCATGGAACATGCATTTTATAAAAAAAAACTATGCATGGATTAAAAATTTGGGAAGTCCGCAGATGGCATGGTGTTTAAATCCACTAAATTCCCACGTAGGCCACAGCAGTTTGAGTCCTGGACCTGGCAGCGTGCTCTCTGTTTCTAGAGAAAGAGAAAATTAAAAATTATAATGACACATAAAATTAAAAAAAACTTTAGCTCCCAAAATCTCAAACTTTAATTTCCATTTTTCACAAGTACCTTGTACATTTCCAAGGTCCATGACTTTTCATAATGACCCTAGGTTTACATAACTGCCATTTTATAATTAAAAACCAATTATAAAAAAATCTGACAATGTTTTTCTTTTCTCAGGTAAACAATTTATTTGTGCTGGGTGTGTGTATAACATTATATTAAACATCAGTATTAAGTCCACTAAAAGAATGACTATAGAAGCAAATTAATGTGTTATTATAGTCAATGATTAATATTGAATATCTTGTTAGCATTTTTATTAAAATAAAATATAAAAGTACATAATATAAAATTTATCACTGAAACTAACATAGTATTTTGAGTAAATATCATGATCAAAATTACTTAATGCTGGAAATTGACTAGGAATGCGGTTATAGAAATTCTATTGTTTACCTGTGTCTGATCTGCTCTAAGTATTATGCTTGTTAAAATTTTGAGTTCTACATGTCATGCCTTTAAACTAAATTATAGACTTTATTTTGAGTGGCATAAAGCACTGGGAAGGAGACCGTGGAAGCTGTTTTGATTTTAGCGTTTCACATTTATATCTGTTACTATTCAATGAAAGACTTACAAACGTTCACCCAAATACATTCTTTTTACTATTAATACATAACTTGGGTACAAGTAAGCTGTAAGTGAAAGTTTCTCAGATGTAGTCAGAAGTTAAAATTAAAGTATAAGTTTTCATACATTAATGTGATTCGATTGATAAATACTATATGTTAATAAGCCCCTTACCGAAGTTATCTGCAACTTCTTACTATCACATGCGCTGCCAGAAAGACAGAGAGAGACAGAGAGACAGAAAGTGAGAAATCACCCCCTGAGGGGATGGCCATGCCATAATCCCTTCTCCTCCATTCTCCTCTCGGGATCTTGGACATATTTTTTAATGTTGAACATCTCAGGAAATGCAGTTTTTTGAAGTTGCTTGTGTTCCTCATGCCAACATGTTTTCAGTTGAGAAGTGAATAGAAAGAAAACAAAGGAAACATTTCTTAAACCTGGCTGCTTTTTCCATGAAGACAGGAGCCCTCTCTGCTCTCTGCTCCAGGGAACCACACACCCTGAGGGTCACTCTCTTGCGTGGAATTCTGAATACCAAACTGGCTCTTTGGCCTTAGGGCAGCAAGTGCTGGGTAGGTTTGGCCTCTTACCACATCTAATTTGCATCTGTATCACAATTAAGAAAAAAAAAAAATAAGAGCACCTCTGAAAACTTTTGAAAATGAGGGGATGTAGATCACACATGGAAAAATTCAGCAGCTCTTTTCCAGTCATCATCTTTGCCGAAGTCCTTGTTACAACAATGGAGCAAATATGGGTTAGGCCCCTTCTTAGCCCCAGCTCTTTCAGAACTCCTCCAACCCGCCCTGACCGTCCTCCCACCTGAGTGAGTGACGGCCTCAGGGAGTACCACTGACTTTCTCTTGTTCTTTTTATTTTTTTTCTAATGTATTTTTTATTATTATTTATACATTAAATCACTATACATCATTTAGATTGTGAAGAGACTTTACCCAGCTTAATACACACCTCAGTCCAGCACAGCTGAGACCATCATACACATCCTCATCAACAGATAATAAACCTTATCTGTGTCCCACAAGTGTCTTACCTCTCCATTTCCCCCCCAAATTTCCTACGCTCTTCCCCTCCCACACTCTTTCCACTTTGTCTCTAGTGTCCATTACAATTTTTAATACTTTCATGTTCTCCAGTCTTTCAATCTTTACCATAGAGTGTGGACAGTTGGTATATGTTAAGTGGAGACATGCAATGTCTCTTGTTCTTTTAATCAAGTGAATTTCACCCTTATTGTCTTTAACCCTTCCCAGTGTTCTTTATGTTTTCCGTGGCCAAATAAACAACATAGTTCCCATCATCAGATACTTGTTAAACCAATCAGACATCTGCAGGGCATCAGGGCCTCATCACCCTTGTTATATATGAGATTTTTCTCCCTTCCTATGCCAATTGTATCTCTTACCCCTGTAAGACAAATTTGCATATTATTAATCCTTGAGTCACCAGTAAGTAGCATCATTACTCCAGTGGATGTAAGGCTTACTGGATGTCTTTGAATGAATAAGAATGAGTGAGGGGACAAATCTTGATTCTTGAGCACTAACTCTGTACCAGGCAGCTGAGGGCTGACGGTGGGAAGATCCCAGGCCTCATAGCTCAGTGAATTGAGAACCTAACAGTTCTCAATTTTTGTATACTTTTATCCCATTATTTGACAATTATTTGGATGTTAAAGTGTTTTATTATAATACTGTGATGGGCATAATACTACACATATTTTTTCTGCACCAATAATTTAGAATACCTTTCCAGTCAGAGAATTAATGCTTAAAACAGTATGAACACTTGAAGCTTTATTTATTAGCTCTTCCATTTTTTCTGTAAAATGAGGAGTTGTAGTTAATGACAGAGTCTTGGGTATATCTTTAGTCAGAGGTAAAAATGTTTTTAAAGGGAAATACTATCGTTTTGGATATTATGTTTCTACTCAAACCATTGATCCTGATTTTTTTCAGTTGTCCTTGATTATTTATTTTTGAAATGTCTGAAGAAACTCATGGGTAACTCCACAAAAATAACGATCAATTAATAAACTCAGGCAGGCGAGATTTGCACAGAAGTCACCAGCTGTTTCTCAGACCTGTGTATTTTCCATTTTCCATTAGCCACTGGCTGCTAACAAAATTGCAGGTTGTCACACGCGCTCTTTCTTTCCGCCTGGAGATTATCTTGAAAGATGATGACATTTGACTTCAAAAGAAACGGGCTCATATGAGCATTGTGTGATATTTCCTTTCCGAAAAACCTGATGTAATATCCTCCCTCATCAGCTGCTCTGGAGGAGACCGCGCTCTTTGTAAACCTGTGTTTGAAAAAAATTGTGATGTTTAGAATCAAGAGGCTACTAATTAAATTTGAATGTTGGAAAGGAAACATTATAAACAACTTTCGAGGTTTTATCTTTTAAGAGCCAAATCCAGTGAAAATGCTTTGTGAGATATATTTCATACATTTAACTTACATTCAATACTCCAAATTTGAAGTAATAGCAATTGAATATTCTGCTTTTGTCCTCCAAGCTAGAAACTTACTGTTAATAAGACAAGAGAAATGCCCTGGGGATTCAATCCACTTTCTTTATGATATACGACACTTGCTAGAATTTTGGTCATTGGAATATCATATTTGGTGCCATTTCAGAAATCCCATAATGTGCCTTTCTGATGCATAAAGTTAGACTTTTACTAAATATTCCCCCCTGATGTTTCCATCTTGCAGTAAAATCCAAGTTTAATATCTTTTTATTATACTTGAGGGTCTACTTATTAAATTGAAGAAGGCTATATCATGTAGGACACCTTTTAGTGAAAAGATCAGAAAATTCCAACTGGTTCAAATGTAAAGAAAATCCATTCATGAGAAGACACATGACTAAAGGGATGGTGGGTGGTTCATCAGCTAAATAACAAAAGCTGGAAATGGGTGTTTCCTGCCCTAAGTGTCTCTGGCAAACTCTGCCCTTGGTTGCTGCATGGTTGCTGTCCTTGTAGCTGTCACAGGCAGACTCACAAGTCTCCAGAAGAGAAAAGTAGTCAATTCCTTCTGGTGTCTTTCACCCCACACCCCTTCCCCCCCCTTTGTTTTTCTTTTTACACTTATTAAACCTTTCTAGAAGCTACCTAGCAGGCTTTTTCTTGTTTCTTACTGACCAACATTTTGTCAAACACCTAGGCCCAAACCAATCACTGGAAACAGAAAGGAATTACAATGTTTACTTACAATCCATGGTTGACCTAGGACAAAGACAGATGATTACCTGGTGTGTGCAGTAGAACTAGAATATAATCAGGACTCTTTTATCAAGGTATTATGGAGTTTCAGTTTGGGATGGCAACAAATATTATTCCAAAAATTAAACTAGGCTCAGCCCTAAAACATTTTTAAGTATAGTGTGGAAAATTAATAAAATAATAAGAATTATACAAAGAATCATGAGGTAATCTTAATAGAAGTGTGTACAGATGTTACTGGGATCGTGAAGAGAGGCACTATGAAGAAGCATATAATTGTAGATTAAGCTGAACAATCAGAAATACTACAGATGAGAAAAAGACTGGGGGTAAATATTATTTCTATGTGATTTCTATATGATTTGCAGTTAAGGGAATATGTCATAGTTTCCAAAGTGTTTTAACAAAATTGTGTGAGCTGTCTTACATTTTTTGTTATTAGTTTTAGCCTCATTTTAAATTAGCTATCATTTGTTACATACTTTTCTTGGGATATATACTTCCCAATAACATAAAAATCTAAACCTTCATTATAGCTTTAGATCACTATTTTTAGACCTGGTGAGTTTGATTGACCAAAGTGGTAAAACAATGATGATAGAGATTGCAATGTTACAGACTAACGGCGCGGTTGGTTTAACTGTGTGTGACATTAGATGGATTGCAAGAGGTACTTTCCTCGACTTTTGTGTTCGTGTGCTAGACATCATTAAAACATTCACACTATGTTAACTAAGTCAAGATAATTTTCGATTATACTGTCAACTAAATGGCATGAAATAGGTTGTCTTTTCAATTTCTTATATTCCAATCACAAAAGGGGAGAAAAATAGTAGTTATAATGACATTTCATGTGAACTTTTTATGTAAATTAAAGCCATCTGCAAGTAGTACTATGATTTGAGACATATTGTACAACAACACCCAAAGAAATCTGTTATTGTAATGCATGAAATGCATGTTTCCAGTTCTAGGTGAATCTAGGAAAATAGTATGACAGCTACAAGAGAAGAAATTTAAATAGTTTCAATTTTCTGTTTATGGAAATGTTCTAATAATGGAAATTAATGATAGATTTTTTATAAATTTTGTGTGAGATTCAGTAAAGTTATTTTTTAATTTTTTTTCCATAGGATGTGAGTGTTTGTGGAAGAGGGAGAGAGAGGGAGAGAGAGGGAGAGAGGGAGAGGAAAAGTGAGTAATCACTCTCTCCTCTACCCTGAGACCCTAATCCCCTCTCCTTCATTCTCCTCTTGGAAATTGTGGGCACATAGGCACTTTATGTCTTTACTTGTTTTACATTTCCTTCTTCTCTTTTTTTATTTCTATTATTCTTTCATTTTTTTTCAATTTTATCTTTATCCTCCCACTCTCCAACCACATGTACTCTTAAGCTGCCGGATCTGAGACTCAAACCACACAGATGGCCATGAGGATCCAAATGCCCCAACCACTATGCTGCCTGCTGACCCTGGTTATGTTCATTGTTTTAAAAATATTGTATATTGATCTCCCACGTGAATATATTTTATGTGAGAATGACATACATAGTTTTTCATTTATTGAAAAAATTGTACAAAATTCACATACTATAATATTTATAAAATGTCATGATTTGAAAGAAGTCATGATAAGTATTGACTAAAAAGAAAAGAAATTATCCTTTGCAAGGGTAGAAAGTTATATCAAACACTTGTTTAGCTATTGGCCCAAAGTAAGAGGGACATTTATTACATATTTTATTGTACTACTTTGTATTTCATTTTGCAAAGGGGTACCAAAAACAATCACTCATAACCATCTGAGTAAACTCTTGCATTCTCTCGCTTGTTTACAAAGTGGAGCTTTAGTTTCTGTGCATGTGTCATACCAGACTCGGAATGCAGCATAGTCCCTACTTTGTGTCCCTATTTGTTTTATAGTTTCTTCTCTTTTTTATTTCTATTACTCTTTCAGATTTTAATTTTTATCTTTATTCTCCCACTTTCCTACCAAAAATATTGATCATTAACTTTCTTTTTGATCCATTACCATCTTTTTCATGTTTTCCAAGTGAAAGAAATAAGTAGCACATCTTTCTTTTATGCATATAAGAAATTAGATCCTCCAAGTCTTACACATGCTTTAAGTCATCAAATGTCAGAGAATAACATAGTTCTCCTGCAGAAAAATGCCCTAACATACACAAAGCTGGTCTCCATCTCTGCCAGTTTATTTTTCTGGGTTGTCAACATAGAGTAGAAATGTTTACTTGTGGAGTGGTGGTAATCTCTTCTCACTTTTCAGTCCGACTTTTTGATCAGGGAGTTATTAAAGAATTGAAATGTGGAAAATAAGAAATAAAGTTCCCAAATAATTGACTTAAAATGACAAAATTGGGACCAACAGATGGCATAATGGTTATGTCGCTGGACTCCCATGTAGTCAATGAGACTTGAGTCCTGGACCCTGCAGCTTAAAACTCATCCCAGGTGCATGTGCGTGCATGCCCAAGATCTCGAGAGGAGAATGGAGGAGAAGGAATTGCAGTATGGTAATCCCCTCTGGGGAGTGATTTCTCGCTTTCTGTCTCTCTGTCTCCTGGCAAGTACATGCACATGATAGCAAAAATCTCTCTCCTGAATAAAAATATGAAATAAGAAAAATAAGAAAAAATATGACAGAAATTTTGGGGCCAGCAGATGGCATAATGATTATGTCGCTGGACTCCCACATGGCTGACTGTAGTTCAAGCCACCTGGATCTGGCGGCTTGAAACTCATGATGGGAATGTGTACTTGCAGGCCCAAGATCCCAAGAGGAGAATGGAGGAGAAGGGATCATGGCATGACCATCCCCCGTAGGGGGTGATTTCTTGCTTTCTGTCTCTTTATCGTTCTCTGTCTATCCGGCAAGTGCATGTGCCCTGTAGCAAAAATATCTCTTAAAAAATTGATAGAAGTTTGTGTTATACACAATTTTATTGTATTTTTTCTTTGCTCGATATTAAGGGAAATATTTTCTCAAAATATAAATTTAATAGTTCTGTGATGAATTTGTTATTTTTCCCTCTATCGTTTTTTACTTAGCAAAATTGCAAGTGAAATTCTTTTTTTCTTTCTTTTTTTTTTTTTGGAGAGATTTTCGCTATAGGGCGCGTGCGCTCGCCAGACAGACAGAGAGAGACATAGAGACAGAAAGCGAGAAATCACCCCCCCAGGGGGGATGGTCACGCCACAATCCCTTCTCCTCCATTCTCCTCTCGGGATCTTGGGCACACACACACGCCCGGCGTGAGTTTTAAGCCACCGGGTCCGGGACGCGAACTGCGGTCCACTACGTGGCAGTCCAGCAACATAGCCATTACGCTAACTACTGGTTCCCACAAGTGAAATTTTTGTAGTTAAAAAATATTGTGGTTAAAGCTCTGGACTCCTACAGGGCTGACTGACGGTGCTTTAAGTCCTGGACATGATGGCTTGAAAACCACACTGGGCCCGTATGAGGGCATGCCCAAAATCCTGAAAGGAGAATGGAAGTGAGACTGGAGAATGGCCATCCTCCTCTGGGGGTGGGGAGATGATTTCTTATTTTCCATCTTTCTGTCTCTGTCTTTCTCTAGCAAGTGCATGTACCTCAAGGCAAAGAAAAACTAAAAACAAAGCAAATGTGTATGTACTATACAAATGCCTTACTCTTTAGATTCCATCAAAATAGAAAATAATCTCTCATATCTTAGAGAACCATGATAATCCTCCATTGGTAATAACATATTTCATTCATCATGCCTTCATGTATTCCATTATTCAGTTCAGCTTTCACTGAGGTAATGTCAGTGACCATCATCGTATTCAATTTTATGGTGTGTGCACTTCTTCACAAAAATCAGTTTCTTTACTGGATTACTCATGAGAATGGTGTTCTTATAGTTGCCAAATAAGAGTGTATGGAGTTATTTATTAGATGAGACTAGATCGCTATGTCAAGGGACTATTATGTACTATGGACTGCTCTAAGCACTCGGGCATGTATCAGGGGACAAAACGGAGACTCCTGCCCTTGTTGAAGCTTATCTTCGAAGGGAAGGACACAGACAACTACACAATAAACATACTCAACAATTACATTAGAGAGCATGTTCCTAGGTGATAAATGCTACAGGAGGAAAAAATGTACAGAGCAGGGTAAGAGGGATCTAGAATAAAGACCAGGGAGAAGTGAGGAGTATGGTTTGCAGTTGTAAATAGGGCTGTCATGTTCAACCTCAGTGAGAAGATGATAATTCCGAGCCAATATTTGCAAATAGATGAAGGAATAAACCATGAAATTACAGGGGCCAGTAGTGGTATCGTGGTTAAGGCATTGGACTCCCAAATGGCCACCCATGATTCAAGTCCTGGACTCGGCAGCTTGGTCTCTCACTTTCTCTCTCTCTTTCTCTCTCGTCTCTCTCTGGTGAGTGTACATGCCCAATAGCAAAATTTAAAATAATAATAATAATAATAAACACGATTAAAGAGCTTTGAGGTCAGAGGGGAGAAAAGCAAGAGCAGAATCCCTGAGGAGAAGGAGCTTGTGAATGCCAGTGTGAGCCAGTGTGAGCCCGTGTGAGCCAGTGTGAGCCCGTGTGAGCCAGTGTGAGCCCGTGTGAGCCCGTGTGAGCCCGTGTGAGCCAGTGTGAGCCAGTGTGAGCCCATGTGAGCCAGTGTGAGCCAGTGTGAGCCCGTGTGAGTCAGTGTGAGCCCGTGTGAGTCAGTGTGAGCCAGTGTGAGTCAGTGTGAGCCCGTGTGAGCCAGTGTGAGCCAGTGTGAGCCCATGTGAGCCAGTGTGAGCCAGTGTGAGCCAGTGTGAGCCCGTGTGAGTCAGTGTGAGCCAGTGTGAGTCAGTGTGAGCCAGTGTGAGCCCGTGTGAGCCAGTGTGAGCCAGTGTGAGCCCATGTGAGCCAGTGTGAGCCAGTGTGAGCCAGTGTGAGTCAGTGTGAGCCAGTGTGAGCCCGTGTGAGCCAGTGTGAGCCAGTGTGAGCCAGTGTGAGCCACTGTGAGCCAGTGTGAGCCAGTGTGAGCCCGTGTGAGCCAGTAGCGGCAAGTCACATGGACGTTTGGAGCCATTGTGAAGTCTCTGGGTTTTGACATGAGGACCGATATGAACTGACTTACGTTTCCAAGATGTAGTCTGACTGTTGTGTTGGGAATATACTTTAGAGAATAATACAAAATAGAAGAGCAGTCAGGTGGTTATTGCAGTAGCCAGACACAAAAACAGAGGTTCTTACCTCAGGCAATAGCATATGAAATGATGAAAGTGTAAATATTCTTTTTTTCTAAAGGATTATTTCTTTATTTAATTCTTTTCATTATTATTATTTTTTAATTTGACCAGAAAAAGAAAAGGAGAGCGAGAAAGCAAGCCGCCAGGTCCAGGACTCAGACCACAGTCAGCCATGTGCGAATCCAACACCTTTAAATACCATGTCACCTGCAGGCCCCAAAAGTGTAAATATTTTTGTAGAAACAAGGTCTACTAGTCTGTGAGAGAAGAACGGAAGCCTCTCTGCTATCATTCTGTACATTTGTGGTGTGTGTACGTGTCTGTGTGTGTTCTTAGATATTGCTAAGAAAAGCGCTTGGCACATAACACTGTTAGTTGTTACCAGCTTTAGAGCTTTACTAAACACAATGTTTTAAGAGTTAAAAAAATAACATGGTGGGGCCAGCAGGTGGCGTAGTGGTTACAGCACTGCACTCCTGCATGGCCAACCACTGTTTGAGTCCTGACCCTGGCAGTTTACTTTCTCTCTCTCTCTCTCTGTCTCTGGTGAGCACATGTGCCCAATGGCAAAATTAAAAACAACAACAACAACAAGACAATAATAAATAAAATTAAATAAATAATTATTTAAACAAAATAATAACATGGCTATATCAAAGTAAAGCATGGGATTCAGGACTAGCAGGTAACATGGTGGTTAAGACTCTGGATCCCACATGGTTGTCTCCATGTTTGGAATCCCAGACCTGGTGCCTTGAAAAAAACATTGGACACATAGATGTGCATGTCCAAAATCTCAAGGGGAGAATGGGGGAGAAGGGATTGCTGATTGCTGTACAGCCATTCCCCCTAGGGGATGATTTCTCTCTGTCTCTGTCTCTGTCTCTCTGTCTCATGAGTAAATGCACCCGATAGCAAATACTTAAAAGAAAAAAAAGGATTAATTTAAGATTGTATGTAAAACACACTAGCAATTGTCACATTCATTTGTGTAATAATGCCATCATTGAGGCTCACATGCAGAAGAGTTTTCACAGAGTATCATCCGAGAATATGACATCTAGAAATAATCTGCAATATTTAATAAAATGGTCTATTTAACAAAAGACTGAGATTAATTCCAAGATGGCAGTGTCCAGCACCCAGCTCTGTCTCTGCCACGCATCAGGGACTAAATCTGCATTTGTTTATTCCATGTGTAACCTTGTTGCAACTTGATTTGTGGCGTTATTATCAATGAACTCCCCTTTCATGAAACATAAAATCAGATTTATTTCTATGCCTCTGATTAGTAATTCAAGCAATTAAAAGATGGAGAAAACCCTTGTATTCTCTAAGGAAAAAATAGCTTTCCTAAGTAAATTAATAATTTAAACAAGGTTTCAAGAGCATAATTACAAAAAGAAACATTTTTAATAACCCTAACAGCACAATTAGCATACAAACGATATGCTGATTGCAAGTAATAGTTTGTATATTCAATAAAGCAAATATGACAGTACTTGTGATTGCTGATACAAGTTGTTTATATTAATATTTATGCCAGACAGAAATTAAGACTGTTGGTTTTAACATAGCCTGAAATTTATAGTCTTTATAAATTAATTGAGTGTTAATCACAATTATTCCAGACTAGTAAATTTCCCTATGCTTTGGAATTGCATGACATTCAATTCTTGTACTTCCTTTTTGCTTATTTTGATCAATTCATCGTACGTTTTATTGGTTAGAACTTGGTCTTGGCATTAAGCTACAGTTTATAAATGTTCAAAATATCTTCTCTTTCATTTTTTTTAAAGGTTTTGCCATAGAGCACATGCACTTGCCAGGGAGAGAGAGACAGAGACAGCGAGAGGGAAAGTGAGGAATAACCTTCCAAGGTGGACGTCCACGCTGCAATCTCCTCTCGTCTATTCTCCTCTTGGGAGTTGGAGTACACACGCACACACACCTGGCATAAGTTTCAAGCTGTTTTCTCTTTCTTTCACTCTGGTGAGCACATGTGCCTTGTAGCAAAATTTAAAAATAATTATAATAATAAATAAAATTAAATAAATAATTCTTTTTCTAAAAAACAGCATGATTATATCAAAATAAATCATGGGAGCTGAACTGCAGTTGACTAGGTGGAAGTCTAGCACCTAACCACTATTCCACCTGTTGGCCCCACCTCATGTTTTATACTTGAAGCTATTAAATCTATTTCATCCTTGAATTTTTAGATTAATAACATTACATAGGTTATGTTGTTTTAATTTTCTGAGGGTAAAATAAAATAATTATTAAAATGCAGAACATTACGGTATAAGGAAGAAAACAAACCTACCCGTAATCTTAGAAAGTAGGTGACCACAGTTTGGAATATTTTATACCACGCATAATTTTTTCATACTAGGCACCACTGAGGATATGATTTCATCAAATTTTTATTAGATTTCCCCACTGGCTATTGTCGCAAGTGACCTTCAGACTCTTGCTTAGGTTCCATTTCCTGCACATTTCCACTCTCCCAGAAAACTAATTATAATCACATGAAATCTATTAATTAATGTGGGAAGAATTAACTTGGTTATATTCCTTTCTCACAGAGAAGCGATTATCAGCACAGGCTCTGTGGCCACAAGAGCAAGCTGGAAATCCCAGTTCTGGCGCTTCCTTGCTGTGTGTGATCACACACACGATGCTTTTCCTCTCTCTGTTTCAGATTTGTCATCTGTAAATTGGGGATGAGAATGGCTTCTATTTCTTAGGGTGGCTGAAAAAAATTACATGCGTTGATTCAGGTAAGCACTTAGAATAATCCCTGCACATTTGTGAATTTTAATGGCTATTAGCTGCTATTTTGTCCATGTGTTATATATATATATAGCTGTTTCTCAGAGATGAGTTATATTACTCAATTTCCCTTCATAACAATTCCATGGATCCATCTTCTCTGGAGGGTGATTTTTCACTTTCTGTCTCTCTGTCTCTCCGGCGAGTGTACGTGCCATATAGCAAAAATCTGTTTCTACAAAAAAGCAAAGAAAAGGAAAAAGCGAGTCCATGGAGCATGTGATACTTTTGTTCCTCTGCTGGGTTAACTCCTCGATGCTCTTCAGAACTCAGTGTAACCATCACAACATCCCACCTCCAGGCGACCTTTCAGATCTCTCCTCCCACGCCCACGTCTATTATGCCCTCAGGATACTCTCATCCTCTGCTTGCGTAGTATAGCATCCCAATATATAAATACACATTTGTGAAATTCATTTATTGTTCCATCAAACACACATTAGGTTGGTGCATGCATCATTGTAGTTATGGACCCTGAATTATAAATCATAATAACTAGGTTCAATCACATCTTTATTCATCAAAATAGGAACCATTCCAATCAACACATATTTGCCAATGAGAAATGAGTTTGTTTATTCCTGTAGCATAAAAATCCATGCTTCAGGATTCCAGGAACTCTTTGAAAGCATCTTCTGCATCCTGCTGGGTGTGGAAGCATTCTCCCCGCGAAGAGCTGTTGAGATGCTTGAAGAAGTGGTAGTCGGTGGACGAGAGGGCAGGTGAATACGGCAGATGAGGCAGAAATGAATAGCCCAATTTGTTCCACCTTTGAAGCACTGGTTGTGCAATGTGTGGTCGGGGGTTGTCGTGGAGAAGAATTGGGCCCTCTCCATTAACCAGAGGCAGGTGATGAAATCTCATCGACTTGCTGATCACACTTCTCAGGTGCAATGGTTTGGCTGGGATTCGGAAAGGTGTGACGACGGATCAGACCGCACCTAACAGTGACCATGACCTTTGGGTTCAAGTTGGGCTGTAGCAAATGCTTGGAGCTTTTTCTTGGTCCAGTCACTGAGCTGGTAGTCATTGGTTGTGTATAAAATCTGCTTTCGTCCCATGTTACAACCTGATTGAGAAACGGTTTCATTGTTGTGTAGAGTAAGAGAAGGGGGGCGCGGCAGGTGGTGTGGTGGTTGGAGGTGCTGGATTCCCACATCACTGACCTCAGCTCGATTCCCGGATCTGGCAGCTTGCTTTCTCACTTTCCCTTCCTCTCTCTCTCTCTCTCTCTCTCTCTCTCTCTGTCTCTGTCTGGTCAATTTAAAAAATAATAATAACAAATGGTTTTAAATAAATAAATAATTCTTCTTAAAAAAGAAATTGTTAAAAAAAAGAATAAGAGAAGACAGTACTTCAGAACAACAATTGTTTTGATTTTCGGTCAGCTCCCGAGGCACCCGCTATTTGAGCTTTTTCACCTTTCAGTTTGCTTCTAGTGCCGAACAGCCATAGCACAGGTCACATTGCGTTCTTTCACAACTTCTCACGTAGTAAGAGGATTGGCTTTGATGATTGCTATCAGTCGTTGTCAACCTCCGATGGCCAGCTAGGCTCCTCATCATTAAGTCTCTTGTTTCCTTTGCGAAACTTCTTGAACCCCCGCTGCACTCTATGTTCATTAGCAGTTCCTGGGCCAACGTGTTGTTGATTCTGTGAGTTGTCTCTGCTGCTTTATGACCCATTTTGAACCACAATAAGAAAATCTCTTGAATTTGCTTTTCCTCTAACATCATTTATATAGCCTAAAGTTCATAAACAGCAAGTCATAAGTCATTATCAAAAAAAAGTGAGAAATGCACATTAAAATGTTGTACAACATTACTGCATTTATTTAACAATGTATCCAACATCAGAGGCAAATTTCAACAATGCAAAACCACAGTTGCTTTTGCACCAATTTAATACAATGCGCCTACCACCTACTAGGCACTGTTCTAAGCTGTGAGGATCCAGCATTGAGTTAATAGACTCAGTTTCAGTCTCGGTGGAACCTGTATTCTAACAGGAGAGACAAAAGCATTAACAAAAACATGCATTATAGGATATTAGTAGCAATAAGTGTTTTCATACAGGCTGAGGAAGAACAAAAACATTAAGGAGAAAAATGGAGAGGCAAAGCATCCATGGGACAAAAAATGGGGTACTATCTGTTGAAGATAACTTTATAGTATTATCAACTGGACTGGGGAGAAATGTAAACATATTGGAATATTCACTTTGCAAACTAAATGATGTGTTTGAATGTATGAAAGTACCTGAAATAAAATAAGATGAAAAACAAAACAAAGCAAGACCAAAATTTAAAAAGTGGCCAAGGAACATATCACCCTTTTACCTTGGAAGAGATTATTAGAGCAGACCATTGTGAGAAGATATGCGAACAGCGAACTGAGTTAAATAAACGAAAAGGCAGTGTAATAACATAAGCTGCTGAAGGAGGAGCCAGCCTGGGCCATTTGGCCAATAAGAAGGCCACGTGGCTGAACTAGGAGGAGGTAGGAATTGAGGTCACGACCAAGTCATGACTACCTGATCAATTTCAGTCTCATCTTCAGGACACTGAGCTTTTTGAAGGTTGCAAATCTGAGTGCTTTCGTTTCCTGTTTTTTATTTTTTATTCTCAAAACTTAGCCCAGGGGCCAGCTGGTGGACTTGCGGTTAAGATGGCTGGATCCCATACTGACAACTCGTCAGTTTGAATCCTAGACCTGGCGACTTGAAGGACGCGTCGGGGGTGTGCATGCATGCCTGAAATCCTGAGAGGAGAATGGAGGAGAAGGGATTGCTACTGTGGCGTGGGCAACCCTCCCCCAGGGGATATATCTGACCCCTCTCTCTGTCTTTCTCTCTCACTCTCTGGTGAGTGTACATGCCTTACAGCAAATAATAATAATAGTAATAAAATAAATAAAAAAAGTAAATGAACAAAAATACTTAGCCCAAAATGTGGCCCACAGCAGGTCTATAGTAAATATTTGTTGAACAAAATCAGCCAAGAAACGGGACAATCTCATTTAGACGTTTAGTCAGTCAGAGCAGTGTGAACACAATGAACCAAAATTTTCAGAGCTCTCCATCACTTTGAAGTGTTTCAGATGAACGTGGCTGATAGAACGTTGAGGGGTGCTGCAAAGAGAAGCGAGTGAACCGCAGAGGACGCCCGGTACTCCCAGCGGGAGCCGGGGCTTCATTCTGGGGGCAAGTGCAGTTATTGGCAGGATAATGGGAAAGGCTTTAATTTGGGCAGGGGGTGGAGAATCAGTCTGCTGGTAAGGTAGAAGCTGAAATAAGAATGCCAGTGGCAGGAAGGGTCAAGCATAATAAGTACCTTGACCCAGCTGAATCTGCAGGATTGTTTTTTTTAAAATGTACATTTAGGGTTAAGGAGAGAGTCTTGACGGTGCACAGTTTTCTGCTTAAGGACTGGATAAATGAAGCCATTCACTGTCACAGACACCATAGCAGGAAGATCTGATTCTGTGGGTACAGAACGATATTGTCACTTATTGTGTGAATCGTTCTTCGTATGTCTTCTTATAACAACCATGTTAAAACGAGACCTAGGAATGGGACTGTGTAATATATTCATTACTTTGTTATTCATCTCTTCTGGTAAGATGTGTCGCACATACGACTCATTAAATAAATGTTTATATTACACATTCTAGTGCTAAGTGCACATTATATGGAATTATGAGGAAATGGGGAAAAAAATCAACAGAACTGTATGATTGAAGTGGTACATGATTTCTTCTCATTTTTCCACAGGGGTAAACAGATGATTACAGTGAAAAATCTTAACACTGAGACATAAATAAAGTTAACTGTTATCTTTGCCATATTGTTTGTGCAACAAGATGATACAAAAATCCCCAGGTTCACTCAAGGGTTTATGGCATCAACAGATGGAAAAAAATGAAAAATGAAATAAATGGAGTCCTACTGCATTAATTATAATAAATATCAAAACCTCAATGTAGAGTTATCAATTTTTTAAAATATGTAAAAGGGACATTTTTATCTCACTAAAGAGGATAATTTTCATCAGTAACTCTTATTAAAATATCACTTGATTCCCAAGGCTATTCTAATACCTATAATGAGTATTTTCTTACAATTACTCTGGCTTGTTTGTTAAATAAATCCCTTTCACTCATGCCAAATATCTCCCTTCTGGGGAATTTGTCTTAATGTCTAGGACATCCCTCCAAAATTATGATGTTATTGTGCTCTGTTGTACTTAGCTCTGAAATGTAGACGACGAGTCATGAAATTAAAATAGCCAATGTTATGCTTTTTTAAATGTCATTATGAAGCTAATGAGTAACATCTCTTGTATGTAAAACCATGGTGTTTTTGCATTTTAGTGACTTATACCATACCCAGGAAACTTGTTATATATACAAAACACTGGACACTTCATTGCTTGAGATTCCTACTAGTTCCATTGACCTTACAGCTTTTCAGTAACATCAGAGAGAGTGCAAGACAGTAGCACCAGGGTGAGGCTTGAAGCTCTGCGAGGCAAGCCCACATGGGAAGTTTCCTGGTTCAAGTCCACAGACCTTCCTGAATCTGCCTTATGCGCCCATGACCCACAGCAGGCTGAAGCCTGGGGGTGGATGGAGGCATAAGGATGCTATTGGAGTTTCTCTCTCTCTCTCTTTCTGCCTTTCTCTGTCTGTCTCTCTCTCTCTCTCTCTGTCTCTCTCTATCTTTCTAGTTCTCTAAACCTCCATCTCTCTCCCTCATGAAAAAGTAAATCAACTTTTAAAAATCAAACAGGGCTGGAGTCATAGTCTAGTTGTTCTGGGAGCTGCATCCCACGTGGTTGACCGCAGTTCTAATCCCGTCCCTGATAGCTTGGGAAGCGCGCTGGGCATGTGTTTGGACATGCCCACAATCCCGACAGGAAGGACAAATGGAGACGGAGAAGAAACTGTGTTATAACTATGCCCCACCTGGGGGGGATTTCTCCCCTTCCTCTTTCTAGTGAGCACACATGCCCTCTGGGAATGATTAGAACAAACATTTGATCAGGGCACATTAAAGCCTGACTTCCATTTGCAACATTTCTAGTAATACATTTTCAGTGTCAATTTATTTTCATATCTTCATTGATTTCCCACGTACGTGCATAGGTCTAAATATACACACATAGGTTATTTTGCTTGCTCAATCTGTGTAGGGTATTAGTTGATGCCTTTTAGGTTTCTAACGGAAATGCCCATTTTTTGATCTTTCCCTTTTGATCCATCAAACTTCTGTCTTGATGGCAGAAAAGTACACGATTTCATCAAATCTACCTTATAATATTAACTCTCACCAGGCCATTCTGGGAGCCTCCTCTGACCCTGCCTGCACCCCCGCACTCAGGGAAGCACACACCCTCCAACCTCACCGTGGGCGTCTCAGGTGGTTGTTACCTACCACTCCCATGCCTTCTCTTGCCGTGCTGGGAGCACCAGTGCAGGAATTATTTCTAGAAATAAATATATATTGGGAAAAATTGGGTTTTTGTAATTTTATCTTGAATGAACTAATAAGTCAGTGACTGAATTCAGGAGTGAGTTAGTGGAGGAACCCCTGTCGCCTAAGGGAGGAAATCTCTGAGTCTCAGACTTAGAGTTGTGGATGAGATTCGGCAATGCCAGTACTTTGGAAATGTCTTAGCGAAGAGAGGAAATTGTTATGCTAAACATGTCATTGTACTTGGCACCAAGTCTGTTCATTTTATGCAATTAAAATTATTTTTACTTTTAATACACAGTTTATAATTAACTACAGTGAGTAAGAGAATGTCTTGGGCTGCATGTGGTTTGGTAGTTCTGATAATGCTTTGAATATAAAACGTAAGGAAAGTTGAGATGTAAACAGTTCCTTTGACTAAACAAAAGAAAGAACAAAGAATTATCTCTTTCAGATCCCAATAGTGGTAGCAATTATCTGAGGATGTCAAGAAATCACAGTTGCACTTTTCTCTGTAAGCCTTCTGTGGCAATGCAGCTGGAGGTGAACATCGTGGCCAGGCTGTTTAAAGATCTTGCAAAGGGAGAGGATGAAGACAGTAATGTCTGCATAGCTTGCTCCAGTGCCTTACAATTTTAAAAAATTATGTAAGTATGCATGTGTGTATTTTAGTTTTGCTATAGGGCATGTGTGTTCACGGCAGGGAGAGACACACACAAAGAGAGAGGGATATTGAGAAATCACTCCCCACAGGGGATGACCACACCACAATCCATTCTCCTTTCTCCTCTCAGGTTTTGGGCACACCCATGCATACACCCAGCATGTTTTTCAAGCTGCCTCCAGGACTCAAACTGCTCAGTTGGTCATGCGAGAGCCAACTGCCTTAACCACCATGTCATGACTGGCTCTGAAAAAAAAATACATGAAGATACTTAACAATCCTATGTTACCAAACTACAAACTGCTTAAAACCAGAATCCTGCTGTTCTCTTCTGGTTTGGGGCAACAGCAATGGTGTGCTGATGGGAAATGTCAGTTGTCATCATCATAACTTACTATGCTGCCTCTTATATGTTTTAAGATATCTGAGTTCTATATGTTTAATAGACCACAGTTTAATATCCTTTGATAGTTTGCAGTGTGTGAGGGGACACAAGGGATGACTTGCTGTTGTTTTATTCACCTGGGATGCAGGACAATGGCAGGTCATGTCCACTGCCCTTTCTGACTATCATGCTCATCCTTGGTGAGAAAACATTCTGAGTCAAGTTCCCATGCAGCTGGGATGCGCCAGGGCGTTACTTACTGAGAAGCCCCCGGAGGTTCTCAGGGCAAGCTGCCTGGACCTGCTACCCTCCCGTGCAGGAGCTTCGTGCTATAGTTTCTAACAGAGAAGCAAAAATGTCTTTCCCATGTTCCACATTTGTCCTCTACAGCACTTCTCCCTATTAAAAAGGGCAGCTTCTCATCAACCCACTAAAATCCCCCTACATCTCCAGAGCATCACTGAAAACTTCCTTGACGGAGATGGTCAACGGCATCCACATCGTGAAATGAACCCTGCCCCTTCCTCAGAATGGTCTACCTTGATTTCTGAGTTTGCCTGCTAGACTTTTTAAACTTCTGTTTAATTTTGTTTTACTTCTTTCTTTCCTGAGTTGCCTTTCCCTTCTCACCAAGCGTGTCTGCTCTCCCAGAATTCCAAGCTTGCCTCCACGTGCCCCTGACCCCATGTCAACTTTACTGGGAGAGCTCCTTTCCCTTCCGTGGCTTTGAGTCACTTGAACGCTGAGGCTTCGCAGACTGTCATCTTCAGAAGAATATTGTCTTCTAAGTTCCCAATCAGTGCTTTTCCCATGGATGATGGAACCGCATTTGGGTATCATGCAGGCAACAAGAACCCACCGCACCCAAGACAGACTCCATCCCTACCCCCCCCCCCCCCCCCCCCCCGCAGCCTGTACCGCCCTTTTCCTTGGAAACCTTGAACCCAAACAGCTCTGCAGACAGCCATTTGTAAAAGCCAGGAAACTACTGTTTAAACACTTGGAACACTTTATCTAAAAGGAGAGTAATATTTGTCTTCCAGAACTGCTGTAAAGATATGTATTAGGTTTGACGACCACTGTTATGTCAAAAACAATTGTTACCTGTTTTGTGTGTCCGAACAAAACTAAGACTTCAGATATTTAATATGTTAAAATATGGAGATACAGAAAAGAAGTTTACTAGTAGAGTCTTCTGTAAGTTTCTTTTTTTATAATTCTCAAGACAACTTTTAAATACATAAGATGCTTGATGTCTCTCAAAAATGAGGCAAACGAGTGCTAATAATACATAAAAAATAAATTTGAAAATAATCTGAATATACATTTAGATGTGGAATTAAACAAGACTAGGTAAATAGAATCATGTCACTACTGAAAGTGGTGAGTAGTGTGTATAACATCATGTGAAGAAGCACTAATGCAAAAGCACATGTAGTTTTAGTTAAATTATGCATAAAATAAATTTCAGAATATATTTTAACTACATGTGAAAACTGAGATAAGGTTTTCAAACAGTATTTACTGTCATTTGCTTTTATAATTTGGAAAATCCAATGAAACTGGCAAAGCAATGGTATCTTACCTTCAAAACATAAATATTGTAACTTTCTTTTCAGTTTTTGCTATAGGATGCATGTGCTAGCTGGAGACAGAGACAGAGAGAAAGTGAGAAACCACTCTCCAGGGGGACGGCCATGCCACAATCCCGTCTCTTCCATTCTGCTCTTGGAATTTGGAGCATACTTGCACTCACATCCCGTATGTTTTTCAAGCAGCCGAAATAATCAGGACTGGACTAGCTTTGTAGGCCACGTGGGATTCAGCCACCTTCACCACCACACCCCTGGCTGGCCCCAAATATTACAAGCATTTAAACATGCTGAAATAGATTGGGATAGTAACAATAAGAACTTTTTTTTTTTTTCCAGAATAACCTTTTTACATAAGATTCTGGGAGCATTTTGAGTATTAAAAATCAAGACACAAAGACAGTAAATTCATTTTCCTCTGTTTTCTACCAAAAATAATTAAGTTATTACATTTTTTTTTTTTGAGAGGTTTTCGCTATAGGGTGTGTGCGCTCGCCAGACAGACAGAGAGAGACATAGAGACAGAAAGCGAGAAATCACCCCCCAGGGGGGATGGTCACGCCGCAATCCCTTCTCCTCCATTCTCCTCTCGGGATCTTGGGCACGCATGCACACGTGCCCGGCCTGAGTTTTAAGCCACCGGGTCTGGGACGCGAACCACGGTCGACTACGTGGGAGTCCAGCGACATAGCCATTACGCTAACTGCTGGTTCCCCAGTTATTACATTTTAATGACATTTTTAAGAAGTGATCTTACAGGGAGATTTCTTCATTGATGGCAAATCATCCCTGGCCATATATAATAAATTCTCATATGATTTTGCTATTGTAGCAGTAAATGAAAGATGATAATTTGGAATCAAATAGGAACTTGAGCTTTACTGAGTTTGTTTTTCTTAGGAATTTACTTTGGTAGGTTCTAGTAGAGTGCTCATTCAGACTGTGGGAAACGTTGCGTGTCTGTTGTCTTGGATGGAGAGTTCTCTGTATCCAGCCCACACCCCGCAGCTCCAGCACACAAACGCCTGCTTATTTGCGCTGTTTACTCGATTCCCACTACATTCTTGTAGCAACCACACATTGCTATTAAATCAAACGTTGGTGCTTATGTTTGAAGCCCAAATCTATTATTTGCAAGTCTTCTCGCAAACCTATAGCATTTTAAAAATGAATAACTGAAGCTTTAATTTGGTGCTTTGCTACCAGAGGGTGCCTTAAATACCAGGTGTTCAACACACCATTTATGCTTGCCTACACTCCTTGGGCCAGTTCTGCCTCACAGATGCTGCCGGGGACTGTTCCTCCCTGTTGCTGACACCAGTGGGGCTCTGACAGCGTTTTGCAGATTCACAGCTCATGATGAAATCCTTTCAATTCGAAAATGCTACGTTGTAAAACTTCCTCTAATCTTCTGAGAATTCGGTAAAATTCATAGAGGACTGTAACATGTGAACATATGAATTGACTTGAAGTAGGGAAGGGTTCCATACTTTTTATAGCTCCAGAAAGCCAGAATGATCATGAATATGAATGGCTTCTAAAATTGGACATTTCTGGATTAGTATTCAGACTCTGACATTCTCCAGCTGTGTGGCTATAGGTAAATTAGTCTCTCCAAACCATTGTCTCCTCATCTACAAAAGCATTGGAACAATATTTATTTTTTATTGTGATTTTGAAAATCACAATGAGCAGCTGTATAAAGTCTTCTAACATTGTGGGTGGTAACTAAGAGATGCTCAGTGTCTACAAGACGCAATGTGTCACTCATAGTGGGCAAGTCAAGCCATTCTCTGTTTAGTAGGGTTTGTGTATTTTATTTATTTATTGAGAGATTTTTGCTATAGGGTGTGTGTGCTTGCCAGGAAGACAGAGAGAGACAGAGAGACAGAAAGTGAGAAATCACCTCCCCAGGGGGATGGCCATGCCACTATCCCTTCTCTGCTATTCTTCTCTCGGGATCTTGGGCATGCATGCATACGCACCCAGCGGGAGTTTAAGCCACCAGGTCTGGGACTCGAACCGTGATCGACTACATGGGAGTCTAGCGACATAGCCATTATGTCAACTGCTGGTCCCGAGGGTTTATGTATTTGTATGTTGGCTGTCTCCCTCTCCCAGACTATAAGCTCTGTGAGAGCAAGTATATTATTTTGTTTACACCTGGCTGTTTGACTAAATAAATTAAAGAGTGAAATAGCATCTGCTTTAAGTCTTAAAGTTGGGTAGTAAATGGCCAAATGATATTGAGTGAAGAGACCCAAAGGGACGGAGGAGATAAAGAAGAAAACTAGGAGCCTGAGGAACTAGGATGGTTTGGAAGTCATATAAATCTTGAGTTTCAGAAGGAATCAATGAGGGGAGAAATACATGTTCTTGGATTTATCAGAATCAAAATCATACTTCAGAAATGTGAAAGGACACAATTATGACTTACCCTGGGATCCTCTTTCTAGCACTGCCGTATCATCTGTGTCTGACTGCTCATCATGCTTAGCTAAGCACTCCTTTCCCTTTTCGTTGCCTCCAGACTTTCCCATGTCCTCACTCAGTCTGTAAACTGTCCGTGTGGAGATTAGAGTTAAGCTTTTTATCTTCTAGAATGTTCGGGGGTAAAATTAAAGCATAATTGCTATGCCAGACGAGTGCAACGGTACATGTGAGCTCTTTAATCACATGTTCAAAGGGCAGCATTAAGTTTCACGTTCGTGGGAAAAATTGAGACAAACCATATACTTTATGATTTGCTAGGTCTTGGAACCTAACATAAGCCCTGTACACCAACCTGACAGACTATCTCCTTCTTAAACAGGCCTATGTGGGCAGTAGATATTTGTATTTAAAATTCTATAGTACATTAATATATGTTGCAAATTCTGGAATATAGAGACCAATAGTGAATGAGTAATTTTCATATGTGTTCTTCAAATGCACTTGAACCATGACAGCAGCCCTGAATGTTTGGGGCTTATTTCAATTGTAATGGAATTAAGGGACTGTTGTCACGGGGCTATGGTGGGTCTGGCTTACACCAGCTCCTAAAAGCTGATTGTACAACTTTTATTTTGATTTTTTTAAATTGGCTGTAGGGTGCGTGTACTCACTTGGGGGACAGAAAGGGAGAAAGTAAGAAAACACTCCTCCAGGGCAATGATCATGCTGCAATTCTTTCTCCTCATTCTCCTCTGGGAGTTTTAGGCATGCATGCACACACGTTGGAGTATTTTTCTTTCTTTTAAACATTATTTAATTTAACTTGTTTATTTATTTTATTTTGACCAGAGAAGGACAGAGCGAGAGAGAGGGGGAGGGAGTGTGAAAGCAAGCCGCTAGGTTCCGGGACTGGAACTGCAGTAACCATGTGGGCATCCAGGACCCTTAACCACCACTCTACCTGCCAGCCCCGCTCAGAGTGTTTTTCAAACCTCTGGGTCTGGGACTAGAACCGCACAGCTGCTCATGTGAGATCCAGTTGCTTTAACCATTATGCTACCTGGCTGGCCCTGTACACACCTTTTCTTAACTTCACAGTCAGTTATGTCCAGTCTGTAGCTTGCAATCAGCCAAATACCATGGCAGAGAGTTTACACCAAGGAGCTTAGCAAAAACTAAATCAGGGCTCTTTTTCTTTTTCTTTCTTTTTCTTGTTTTTTTTCCCTCTGAGGGAACTCTTACAGCTTTTAAATTTTTTCCAGCCTGGAACTTCATCACTGCTAGAAGAAACAGATGTTATTGGTGTTTCATTGCTGCTTTAGCAGAGACTCTGTGTGCTCTATTAACAGTATGTTGAAATACAATTGCACAGGGTGGTGTGTACACTGTTTTTCTTTTAAAGTTTTTGCCATAGTGCACCTGCATTTTCCAGAGGGAGACGAGAGATAGAGGGAAAGTGAAAAATCACCCCACCCCGGGGGCAGGCCGCACTGCAATCCTTTCTCCATCCTCCTCCTCCTGGGATTTTGGGCATGCACATGCACCCACTGTGATTTTTCAAGTCCTGAACTCGAACAGCGATCAGCCATGTGAAAGTCCAGCACCTTAACCACCATGCCATCTGCTGGTCCCATGTGTGTACACTCTTAATACCACAGTAAGACCAGGCTGGAAACAAAGCCACGATGCCATGATCAGTTAGCTCCTATCCTGTTTGAATGCCCACTCAGCTAAAATAGAGCGTCAAGTTAACTTGTACAGGTTTGTAATCATATTTGAGTCCACTCTTCCGCTGAGCTGTTCGTCATAGAATGTGTGCACAATTTCTACCCGAATTCATGAAAATCGTTGAAATTTCTCATATAGTAGCTCAAGGAGATCTGAAACCACGAGCCACCGTAGACTCTGCTCAGCTCTCTCACAAATGATCTCCTCAGTAACTTGCGTGTTACGCGCCTGGGAAGCATCTAGAGCTTTCACACTGTAATTACTACAGAAACTTCAAAGCCCGTCTCATGGACCCGGCTTCCCACGGCTTTCCAAAGCTGGCTACAGCGGCTTTACTGAATCATTTTATCAATTGCTTGCTTCTCTCTTTTTATTTTAGTGTTTTCAGTTTGTCCTTTGACTTGCAAACATTTTGGAGCCTTTCACCAAGTGAAATGTTTCTCTACATTTTAAATACATTAAAACATACTTGAAGGTATTTTATCTCAATTTACAGTATCTTCTTGTTTACACTATATGTGTGTAGAGGAACGGATTTCACGAATTCATTAACAAAACTCTCTGACTTATTTCCTTTAATCGTTTTTAAAAAATTTATTTAAATTTATTTGTTTACTTATTTTTTTAATTTGCCCGGGGGGTGGGAGAGAGAGAGAGAGAGAAAGAGAGAGAGAAGAGGAAGTGAGAAACCAAGCCACCAGGTCCAGGATGTGAACTGCTCTTGGTCACATGGGAGTCTAGCTCCCTTAACCACAAGGTCACCTGCTAGCCCCCCCTTTAATCTTTTAATCCCCTCTTTTGTTATTACTTGTTTATATTCAGAGATTTTCTGTGAGCCTTGGAGTACTGTATAGCCACTAAATAGCTTTACCTCACTAACAGGTTAAAAACCTGCTGCCCTTCCATCAAATGTAAATAACTTTCTAGGGTTATTTTTGAGGGTTAAATGAATTGTATGTTCAGTGCTGAGTGTGCAGAAACTAGCATGGGCATTTTCCATTATTATAATTACATAATAAGGATTTATTAAATGCAAGGACTAAATGTTTTTAAAAACATATGCAAATATCTAGAGTAAAAATAAGTGTCTCGGGACCAGCAGTTAGCGTAATGGCTATGTCGCTGGACTCCCACGTAGTCGACCGCAGTTCACGTCCCAGACCTGGTGGCTTAAAACTCCCACCGGGCGCGTGTGCGTGCGTGCCCAAGATCCCGAGAGGAGAATGGAGGAGAAGGGATTGCGGCGTGACCATCCCCTCTGGGGGGTGATTTCTCGCTTTCTGTCTCTCTGTCTCTGTCTGTCTGGTGAGCGCACGCGCCCTATTGCAAAAAACAAAAACAAAATCAAAAAAACCTCTCAAAAGAAAAAAAGAAATGTCTCAAGGCATTACATTATCTTACATTATCACAATCACTTACAAATAACATGTTGCACTGCTTTAATAGCTTCCTACTGTTGCTTATTGTTGGTCTCCTCTTCTTTAAAAAAAAAATGCTATAGAGCACATGTACTAGTCAGAGAGAGAGAGAGAGGGAGAGAAAGTGAGAAATCTCCCCCAGTGGGGGATGGCCATGCCACAGTCCCTTCTCCTCCATTCTTCTCTCAGGATTCTGGGCACTTATGCACACGCCCCTGGCATAATTTTCAAGCTGCCAGATCTGTGGAGTTGGCAATGTGGGATCCAGTTGCCTTAATCTCTGTGCCATCTGGCTAGCCCTCTACCCTCCTTTTTTTTTTTTTTTTTTTTAATTTTTAGAGGTTTTTGCTACAGGGGTGCGTGCGCTCACCAGAGAGACAGAGAAACAGAAAGTGAGAAATCACCCCCCAGGGGATATGGCCATGCCGCAATCCCTTCTCCTCTATTCTCCTCTCGGGATCTTGGGCATGCACGCATATGTGCCTGGCTCAAGTTTAGGCCACTAGGTCCAGGACTCGAACTGCAGTCAACTACATGGGAGTTCAGTGACATAGCCATTACGCTAACTGCTGGTTCCCTCTCCATTTATTAAAGGAGAGTTCAAAGAGGGTATTTTAATGGCCAGATTCAGAGTCACTAACTATATCTCATAAGACAGCCACACAACTGCCCCTTTTTGGAAGTCTAAAAGTTTTCACTCATTCCTGGATAAAGATCCCATCTCTCAATGACTCAAGATACTTAAAAAGTAGCACTTCTGTAAACCATAACCACGTTCAGATAAAATTACACCTACATCTCTAAACACAGTGTCTGGAAAAATCATGCATTTCCTGTGACAGTGACCGTGCTAACTGGGTTTTAACTTAGTGTCTCCCACATGAGCCCTCAGAATTCAAGCTGGTGTCAATAAAACCATTAGGTAATGATATATTCCATGAGCAGGACTTTAGAGGCAAATAGAGTTTAAATAGGATGGAATCCACCCATCATGTTGATAACTAACCTCACCTAAGTTAGTAGTGATAGTATTCTGGATATCAATAATGATGAGCACATCTGTCTGAGCAAAAACGTTAAGCACCAACTTAAATCAAAGGATATAATTTGGCATGGCAGTCTTTTATTAAAACAATGCTCTGTACATTTTCATTTCTTTTTTTCTGCACTCCAATAAGAACACAAATCATATACACAACTTCACTTACAACTTTTTGAAATAAAACGGGTGTGATTTTTAGGTAGTATAAGATATGTTACCCACAATTCCACGGGGTGACCTTCATTTCCTGGGGTAAGGATGTTTGGTGGGAGGCTAGAGTCTTGCGTGCATCTCTCCATGCAGATTCTATATATATTTGCCTTACATTGTCACCACCAAATACGAAAGGCTGGCCTCATGAATAGCACAAAGTCATGAATACTCTTCTACATGGGCAACTAAAGGGAAATTCAAGGCAACTCGGTCATAAGCCCTTCTAGCCCTTATATCTCAAATGAGTTACTGTTTATAATCTCCAAATAAAAGGAGCCTCGCACCGCACGGCATGTATCCTATTGCCCCTCCTGTGTGCAGCTGCAATGGGAAGGACTCCAAGCCTGGGCCTCACCTAGAGCTGGGGGTTGGCACCATTGCCCCTTGGCTTCCAGGGGAAGGTGGTGAAGGGGGAAGAAGTTGTAAGGTTGGACTTAGAGTGAGGGGAAGGGAGGACAGAGGGAGAGGAGGCCAGGGCTCATATTCTGCACTCTGTCATGAGTGTACCTAAGTGTGCATGTTGGCTTGTTTGTTACAATTTTTCTCATTTATAGTCTGTTCTTTTCCTTACGGAAAAAAACCCTTAAACCTAATCATTGTCACCATGTTCAGAACTTAGGAAAAACACTATTTTGTATTTATTTGCAGCAGCTGTTGTTAGACATGAACAACAGTAAGAAAGCTAACATGGCCGGGATTTTATTCTCTTGAAAATTCTCAAACAAGTACCTAAGAAACAATAGTTGCTGTCCTTTAGTATCTGGAGAATGGACAGCTTTTCAAAAACTTTTTCTAACTTTATACTTTTTTAACAAGCAAAGGTGTGCATTGCAGCGCCTAACATGTCTCTGCTAGCAGAATTGTACTTCTTTTACCTATGTATTTTTTTATTATTATCAGATGTTCATCTTACCAGGTTTAAAGCAATGATTCAGAGATTTCACTAGTTTGAAATCTAACATATTGCTCATCTATACAAATTGTAAATACATTATCAAGACTTTTTTTTTTTGAGAAATTTTTGCCATAGTACAGGTGCAATCAGACAGAGAGGCGGAAAGTGAGAAATCACATCCGAGGAGGGATGGTCACAGCACAGTCTCTTCATTCTCCGCTCTGGGCACATGCACACACGCCCAGTGTGAGTTTCAAATCAGCGGGTCTGGAACTCGAACTGCGGTCAGCTATGTGGGAGTCCAGTGCCTTAGCCACTTCTCCACCTGCTGGCACCTCCAAGCCATTTTCTTTGAAAGATAATCTACATTTAGCTTAACAAATGTCTGTTGGGTGAGTGAATAAATTTGTTGTATGTTTCTCATACGTATTTCAGTTTTTCAACTGATCTCCAGAACTTTTGAAACTCTATAGCCATGAACATCAATTCCCCATTTTCGCCCCACTCCAATCCCTGATTACCACCAGTTCTATTTTCTGTTTCTAAGAGTTAGACTACTTTCGATACCTCATATTTGTGCAATCTGACAGTATTTGTCTTTTGTCACTGGCTTATGTCATTTAACATAATGTCCTCAAGTTTCATCCATGTTTCAAGATGTCCTTCTTTTAAAAAACTGAATGATAATCTACATATGCATATTCAATTTTGTGTTCAGTTATTCTTCTGAGAGTAGACATTTGGTTTGCTTCTACATTTTTATTATTGAGAATAATGCTGCATGAACATGTTTACACAATTGCCCTATTGAGATTCTGCTTAAAATATATATATTCTAAAATAAAATTGTTAGAATATGGTAATCATATTTTTAATCTTTTGAGAAACATTCACAGTTTTCAACTGTGGCTGTGTCATCTTACATATCTACTAAGAATCAACAATGTGCAAGTGGCAATTTCATTACCCACACCCTTAAAAATATTTATTTTCTGCTTTTTTGATTTTTTTTGATAATAGGCATCCTGAGTGATACAAGGTGAAAGAAATCTTATTATTGTTTTGATTTGCTTCACTCTAATGATTATTGATGATGAGCATCTCTCTGTGTATGTATTTGCCATTTCATATCTTCTTTAGAGAAATGTCTATTCATGTCTTTTGCCCAGTTTTTAATCAGGTTATTTATTTTCGGTTGCTGCTGAGTTGAAGAAATTCCTTATATTTTGGATAGTAAACTCAGTAGATACACAGATATATAATTGGAAGAAATTTTCTCCCATCCATTGGTATCCTTTTCAATCTGTTGATTTGGTTGTTTGCTATGCCAAAGTAGTTTAATATAGTCCCAATTATCTAATTTTGCTTTTGTTTTCTGTGCTTTTGGTGTCATCTATAAAAAAACATTGACAAATTCAAAGTCATGAAATTTTTCTACTATATTAGTTTTTAGGAGTTTTATTCATTATATTTAGTTGTTTAAACAAATTTTGAGTGAATTTTTATATGTTGTAGAAGGTAAGGGTCCAATTCCATCTTTTTGAAATGTGTATATCCATTTTTTTCCAGGATAATTTATTAAAAATATTATTTTTTTCCTCATTTAAGGGTCTTGGCACCGTTGTTAAAGATTATTTGATCATATTCATAAATATTTAATTATGGGCTTTCTATTCTGTTTCACTAATCTTTAATTTCAATCCCACAGTTTTGAGTGCTAAAGTTTTGTAATATGTTTTAAAAGCACGAAGTGTGAGACCTCAAAATTAGTTCTTTTTCTTTTTTTAAAAGATAATTTACTATAGGGCGCATGCACTTGCAAGAGAGAAAGAGAGAGAGATAGAGAGACAAAAAGTAAGAAATCAACCCCTGGGGAGGATGGCCATGCCACAATCCTTTCTCCTACATTCTCTTCTCAGGATCTTGGGTACATACATACATACACCTGGAGTGAGTTTTAAGTCACCAGGTCCGGGACTCAAACTGTGGTCAACTACATGGGAGTCCAGTGATGAAACCATTATGCCATCTGCATAAATTAGTTCTTAAAAAAATGATTGTTTAGTGGGACCAGTAGATGGTATAAGGGTTATGTTACTGGACTCCCATGTAGTTGACCATGGTCTGAGTCCCAGATCCAGTGACTTAAAACGCACGTTGGATGCATGTGCGTGTGTGCCCAGAATCCCAAGAGGAGAATGGAGGAGAATGGATTGTGGCATGGCCATTCTCCCGGTGGGGTGATTTTTCATTTTCTATCCCTCTGTCTCTCTCTGTCTCTCTGGTGAGCACATGTACCCTATAGAAAAATTTCTCTCAAAAACAAAAACAAACAAACAAACCAACAAACAAAGAAAAAAATTATTGTTTAGGCTATTTGAAGTGTTTTGAAATGCCATATAAATTTTAGAATTTTTATTATATTTCTGTTAAAAAAAAGCCTTTGCAATTTTGATATTGTATGGAATCTGTAGATCACTTTGGATAATATGGACATTTCAACAATATTAAATGTTCATCCATAAACACAGGATGCCTGTTTATGTGCATGTGTGCACATGTGTGTGTCTCTAAATTTCTTTCAGCAATATTTTGTAGTTTTCAACAAACAAGTCACTTGTCTTTTTAAATTTATGTATATTTTATTTATCTGAATGTGTTTAATTAATTTATTTTAAATTTATTTGTATTTTATTTATTTAAGATCAAATCATTCTTTTGATTTTATTATAAATGGTTTTGATTCTTTATTTTGTGTATTTGTTTTCAGATTTTTTGTCATAGGGTATTTCCACTCACCAGAGAGAGACAGACAGAAACAAAGAGAGGGAAAGTGAAAAGTTACCCCTCTCCCCCTCCCCAGTTGACATGGTCACGCTGTCATTCCCTCTCCTCCATTTTCCTTCCAGGATATTGGGCATGTATGCACTTGCACCTAGCATGTTTTTTCAAGCTGCTGGGTCCAGGACTCGAACCACAGTCAGCCATGTGGAATCCAGCACCTTAATCACTATGCCACCTACTGGCTGATCTCTGATTTTTTTTCCTTAGTTTCCTTTTTATATTACTCATTGTTAGTATTTAGAAACAGAACTAATTTCTGTGTTGATTTCGTATTCAGTGAATTTGCTAAACTGTTATTAGTTCTTATAGTTTTGTGAGACTGTGTGTGTGTGTACGTGGGTGTGAAATATTTAGGGTATTCTGCATGTAAATCATGTCATTTGTGAATAAAAGTAATTTTACTTCTTTTCCAATTTGGATGCCTTCCATTTCTTTTTCATGCCTAATTATTTTGCCTAACTTGATACCTGACACTTCCAGTGCTGGGTTAAATACACATGGTTACTGAGCATTTTTACCTTGATCTGGATTGTACAGAAAAATCCTGCAGGGTCTCCCTACTGAATATGATGTAAGCTGTGGCTTTTCAGATAACGCCTGTATTTTGTTAAGGTAGAGTCCTTGTATTTCTAATTTGTTGCTTGTTTTTTTCATAAATGAATGTCAAACTTTGTCATTTTTTTTTTGATCGGTTGAGATGATTATGTGCTTTATCCCTTATTCTGTTAATGTGCATTGCCTTAATTGGTTTTCATATGTTGAACTGTACTTGAATTGTAGGAAGAATCCTACTTGGTCCTGGTGTATCATCTTTTTCATGTGTTGTTGAATTTGGTTGCTAGTATTTTGAGAGTTTCTTTGCATTAATATTCAGAGAAATTTGTCTGTAGTTTTATTTACTTGCAGTATCTTTATATGGCTTTGGTATCAGGATATTCTGTCCTTTTAGTATTCCTTTGGAAATGTTCCATTCTTTTTTTTTTTTTGGAAGAGTTTGAGAAGTATTGAATTGTTACATAAATGTCTAGAAAAATTATCCAGCAAAGCCCTATGTTGGGTTTTTTAAATTAGTTTTGATGTTTTTGATTATTGATTCAACCATCTTACCAGGTAGAGCCTATTCAGATTTTTTTTATATTTCCTTATGACTCAATCTGAGTGGATTGGACATTCCTAAGAATTTATCATTTCTTCTGTATTTTCCATGTTGTTGGCAAATAACCATTGATAGTATTGTCTCATTTATCCATAGAATGCTAACTCAGTACTGGTGTTGAGCAATGTGTCCTGAACAAACAAACAAACACTCTTGGGGATTGATTTAAAAAATATATTAAAGAAAAAAATGCCTAAGAAAATGGCTTTTCAGGCAAAACGTATAGAGATTGGATATTAAGATAGTATAGAGAATGACCAATAAGAAGAAATGACTAGAAAGAATATAAAACCCTGACCATATAGAAAATATTAACTTTTATAATAAGAATGAAGAATCACTTGGCAGTCTTGATGGCAGTGTTGGGCAAATCAGTCCTACCTCTGCCGGAGCTCCTGGCTGGAGCTGTGCGTGGTCTTCGCTTTGACTTTAATGGACTAAAGTTAACTCTACCATAACATGAAGGGCGTACATGAAAATGCGAGTTAGCTGCCACCCTAGCTTCTAACCTAGATACGGTGTCCTTACAACATTTTAAATACATCTTACTTAGAAATGAGTTCATTTAGAATCATTACTTCATACGTTTGCTGTCTTAGTCATCTGAACTTTGCTTTTAACAGCTTTCTCTTCAGACTGACATGACTACCCCTCACTTCATCCACTTAGTGGGTTGACATCATCTCCAAAAGGGAAAGAATGATTTTGCACGTGTTAGAAAGCTCTTTCAAACTGGTAGTGACTTCCATCTGAATTAAACCTAAATTAAACCATTGTAAAACTTCACAGGCTTGGAGCTGATCTTTGATTTCAGATCCGAAGCACAGAGCTGAGTATTTGGCCCGTTATCTTGGTAGCCCCGTCTGCGTACCGGCTTATTTGACCTCATCAGAGGGTGACTGACTGATCTGTGTGCAGCATCAGTAATTACAGCTTTCATAGACATTTCCCTTCTGCAAGAGTCTATTTAGCAAACAGTCATGAGCAGAGAGACAAAGCCACCTACTGAAACAAGCCAATATCAAATAAAAAGCACTGACTGGGTCAGATACTAATTTTTGGAGAGAAGACCAGCTTCCTTAAATTTTTGTGCAATTTTACTAATTCCTGCATAGAAAACTGTTACTTATATACTAGAATGAACACTTTTCCGGCACTGATAAAGCATAAAATTATGAATAGCACATGGTTCGTGTCCTTAGGAAACATAAGAATAAATAGAGGGAAGCAGTAATAAGTTGTATAATGAGGCAGGTATACATTTGGGAGGCCATCTTCACAGAAGAAATTAGGAAAAGACATTGGAAAGTATGCTAAGTAAGTATGCAACAAGAACACTTTAGGGCATACTTGTATAAAGATGCTGTCTATATTAGAAGCTTCCTGTATAAAAACTTGTAAGGTTGAAATATGAATATAGATCTGATCTCCAAAGCTGCAAATATTCAAGCATGAATTATCAAGACTTCAGTGTCCCAAAGGGAAGACGAAGACCACAGGTCACAAACTTACATAGGAAAGGAGAACTGGTCACTTTTCTTTGTCCAACTCAACTATCAGAGCAAGTTTTTAAACTGGCAGTTGACCTGTCTGAACCTCTTAGAGCAGTACATGGAAGGGTAAAGTTGGATCAAAACTAAGTGTACGAGTAGATGAGAATCTATTTCGACTCTTTCACCAAATTCTTCTGTATTATATTGCACATGTAACATCAGCAGCCGTAAGTTTAAGCCTATAAATGGAACTGCTTTCTAAGAAGTTACTTATTCTTTCTGTTTTGTCTGTAGAACTTTCATTGTTGCTCCTCTCATTAGAAATAAAAAAAACAATTATGAGAAATTGTGAATTTAAAAAGGCCGTAGTGATGGGACCAACAGATGGCATGGGGGTTACGTCACAGACTCCCACATGGTTGGCCATGGTTTGAGTCCCCGACCCAGTGGCTTATAATCATGCCAGGTACTTGTGTGTACATGCTCAAGATCCCAGGAAAAGAATGGAGGAGAAGGGATTGCGGTATGGCCATCCCCCCAGGGGGTGATTTCTCCTTTTCCTTCTCACTGTCCCTCTTCCTCTCTTTTTCTCTCTCCTCAGCTAGCACATGCACCCTAAGGCAAAAACCTCTCAAAAAGGAAATAAATTAATGAACATGCCAGTTGTCTTAAAATGTTTGAAACATTGAATGTGTCATAGTTTTTAGCCCTCTAGAAAGCCAAAAATTGCGAGACCAGCAGTTGACGTAATAGCTATGTCCCTGGACTCCCATGTAGTCGACTGCAGTTCGAGTCTCGGACCTGGTGGCTTAAACTCAGGCTGGGTGCATGTGAGTGCATGCCCAAGATTCCGAGAGAAGAATGGAGGAGAAGAATGGGATTGTGGCATGGCCATCCCCTCTGAGGGGTGATTTCTCACTTTCTGTCTCTCTGTCCATTTCTGTCTTTCTGGTGAGCACACGTGCCCAATAGAAAAAACCTCTCAAAAAAAAAAAAAAAAGCCAAAAATTTGTATCAGTTTTGGAGAAGAGAAAGTAGAGTTGTAGAGTTGAGGAAGTGATGTTTCAGTCTCAAATAAGTTACCAGAAAAGCTAAAACATATTTTTAAATCTAGGTAATAAATAAATAATGTTAGAAGTCATATAATCTTGATCTACTAATATATTTTGTGGCACATACATTCACATGCTTATAGCTTCTTAAATTCTAGAATATGATTTGATATTTGACTTTTGGCACATTGAACAACAGCCTGATTGCTTAGTGACTACACCTTCAAAAATAATAACTTGTCTTTGGATATTTAGAGGGCTTCTTTGATTTTCTTTTGTTGAGATGTTACTTTTGAATAGGCAAAAAGAGTCCCTGCTTCATGCTTCCTCTCTTAGTGATTCAGTCTCTGCCCATTTCTCATAGCTACATGGTGTCTGTTAGAGTTCTTCACTGCATAGTTATATTTCTTTCTTTTTGGAATGAAAGCTTTTATAGTGAAATTTACCTAAATATTTTTTGGAGGACTTTTGTTTTTTTGTGTTCTGGTTTAAAAAACAAAAAGACTTACCTACACATGAAACTATAAATAAATTCACACAGATGTTCTTCCAGAACTTTTTTGTGTTTATTTACATTTTTTCTTGTAAATATATTATTGGAAAAGACCCCACTTTTCCTGCTGCACGGTACTGTCACCAATCACCTGACTACGATTGTGCGGATTTGGTCTATTTTGGTGTCCCTACACCAATAATACTGTCCTGTGTCAATTACGAAAGCTCTGTAATACGTCTCTGCATGGAGGTGCTCGGCTTCTGTAACTGTCTTGCCTTGGCTGTTATTAACCTGTGTCATTTCTATACACATTTTAAAATAAATTTTCCCATTTCCTTAAAAAAAGATTCCTAGGATTTCAGGGGGTGGTCTTGAATATGTACATCAATTTGAGGGAAAAAATTTGAATTTTTTTTTTCAAATGCAGAATTTTAAATCAAAATTAGGTAAGCTAATTTTATTTTATCGTTCTTAGTTTTGCTCATATTTTTGTGTAATATTTTATAAAGAACTCTTGAAGGTATCTATTAGCTCTATTCTTCTATAGCTCATATATTATCCTGTCAATATAAATGCTATTTTTTATTTTCATTTTTGTTTATTTCTTTTGTATAGAAATACAATCGATTTTGTATTAAAAATTGTTGTATTGAAATATTTTATTTATTTAATTCATTAAAACATTTTTTGAGAGGTTTCTGCTATAGGGCATGTGCGCTTGCCAGAGAGACAGAGAAATAGCAAGAAGTCACCCCCCATTCTCCTCTTGGGATCTTGGGCATGCATGCACATGTGCCTGGTGTGAGTTTAAGCCACGGGGTCCAGGACTCGAACTGTTGTTGACTACATGGAAGTCCATCAATGTAGCCATTATGCTATCTGCTGGTCCCATTATTATTATTTTTTTGCAGTCAAAAATAGTATTTTCTTCTGCCTCCCCCTTCAGTTCCCCAGTACACTTTTCCCCTCTCATTCCCACAGCAACGTTACAATCAGAAAAAAATAATTTTCGGGGAACAAGATTTGAAGGGGGTGGGAGGAGAGACAGGTAAAAATAGTCAAATCATAATAGGAATTTTTCAAAATAGGTTATTCCACTTAGTCATCTTCTCCCTCATCTTCAGGTTCTCGTTTTTCACACTGACCTCTTCCTTCTTCCCCAAGTTCTTCCTCAGGGCCTGCTACCCCATGGTGATAACCGTCTTCATCCTCCTCCTCTCCACTCATGTCCTCCTCTTCACCTCCTCCTCTTCACCTCCTCCTCTTCACCTCCTCTCCACTCACCACCCCTCTTCACCTCCTCTCCACTCACCTCCCCTCTTCACCTCCTCTCCACTCACCTCCTCCTCTTCACCTCCTCTCCACTCACCTCCTCCTCTTCACCTCCTCTCCACTCACCTCCTCCTCTTCACCTCCTCCTCTTCACCTCCTCTCCACTCACCTCCTCCTCTTCACCTCCTCTCCACTCACCTCCTCCTCTTCACCTCCTCTTCACCTCCTCCTCTTCACCTCCTCTCCACTCACCTCCTCCTCTTCACCTCCTCTCCACTCACTTCCTCCTCTTCACCTCCTCCTCTTCACCTCCTCTCCACTCACCTCCTCCTCTTCACCTCCTCTCCACTCACCTCCTCCTCTTCACCTCCTCTCCACTCACCTCCTCCTCTTCACCTCCTCCTCTTCACCTCCTCCTCTTCACCTCCTCTCCACTCACCTCCTCCTCTTCACCTCCTCTCCACTCACCTCCTCCTCTTCACCTCCTCTTCACCTCCTCCTCTTCACCTCCTCTCCACTCACCTCCTCCTCTTCACCTCCTCTCCACTCACTTCCTCCTCTTCACCTCCTCCTCTTCACCTCCTCTCCACTCACCTCCTCCTCTTCACCTCCTCTTCACCTCCTCCTCTTCACCTCCTCTCCACTCACCTCCTCCTCTTCACCTCCTCTCCACTCACTTCCTCCTCTTCACCTCCTCCTCTTCACCTCCTCTCCACTCACCTCCTCCTCTTCACCTCCTCTCCACTCACCTCCTCCTCTTCACCTCCTCTCCACTCACCTCCTCCTCTTCACCTCCTCTTCACCTCCTCCTCTTCACCTCCTCTCCACTCACCTCCTCCTCTTCACCTCCTCTCCACTCACCTCCTCTCCACTCACCTCCTCTCTACTCACCTCCTCCTCTTCACCTCCTCCTCTTTACCTCCTCCTCTTCACCTCCTCTCCACTCACCTCCTCCTCTTCACCTCCTCCTCTTCACTTCCTCTCCACTCACCTCCTCCTCTTCACCTCCTCTCTATTCACTTCCTCCTCTTCACCTCCTCTCCACTCACCTCCTCCTCTACACCTCCTCTCCACTCACCTCCTCCTCTTCACCTCCTCTCCACTCACCTCCTCTTCACCTCCTCTCCACTCACCTCCTCCTCTTCACCTCCTCTTCACCTCCTCCTCTTCACCTCCTCTCCACTCACCTCCTCTCCACTCACCTCCTCCTCTTCACCTCCTCTCCACTCACCTCCTCTTCACCTCCTCTCCACTCACCTCCTCTTCACCTCCTCTCCACTCACCTCCTCCTCTTCACCTCCTCTTCACCTCCTCCTCTTCACCTCCTCTCCACTCACCTCCTCTCCACTCACCTCCTCCTCTTCACCTCCTCTCCACTCACCTCCTCCTCTTCACCTCCTCCTCTTTACCTCCTGCTCTTCACCTCCTCCTCTTCACCTCCTCTCCACTCACCTCCTCCTCTTCACCTCCTCCTCTTCACCTCCTCCTCTTCACCTCCTCCTCTTCACTCACCTCCTCCTCTTCACCTCCTCTCCACTCACCTCCTCCTCTTCACCTCCTCCTCTTCACCTCCTCCTCTTCACCTCCTCCTCTTCACCTCCTCCTCTTTACCTCCTCCTCTTCACCTCCTCTCCACTCACCTCCTCCTCTTCACCTCCTCCTCTTTACCTCCTGCTCTTCACCTCCTCTTCACCTCCTCTCCACTCACCTCCTCTTCACCTCCTCTCCACTCACCTCCTCCTCTACACCTCCTCTCCACTCACCTCCTCCTCTTCACCTCCTCTCCACTCACCTCCTCTTCACCTCCTCTCCACTCACCTCCTCCTCTTCACCTCCTCTTCACCTCCTCCTCTTCACCTCCTCTCCACTCACCTCCTCTCCACTCACCTCCTCCTCTTCACCTCCTCTCCACTCACCTCCTCTTCACCTCCTCTCCACTCACCTCCTCTTCACCTCCTCTCCACTCACCTCCTCCTCTTCACCTCCTCTTCACCTCCTCCTCTTCACCTCCTCTCCACTCACCTCCTCTCCACTCACCTCCTCCTCTTCACCTCCTCTCCACTCACCTCCTCCTCTTCACCTCCTCCTCTTTACCTCCTGCTCTTCACCTCCTCCTCTTCACCTCCTCTCCACTCACCTCCTCCTCTTCACCTCCTCCTCTTCACCTCCTCCTCTTCACCTCCTCCTCTTCACTCACCTCCTCCTCTTCACCTCCTCTCCACTCACCTCCTCCTCTTCACCTCCTCCTCTTCACCTCCTCCTCTTCACCTCCTCCTTTTCACCTCCTCTCCACTCACCTCCTCCTCTTCACCTCCTCTCCACTCACCTCCTCCTCTTCACCTCCTCCTCTTTACCTCCTGCTCTTCACCTCCTCTTCACCTCCTCTCCACTCACCTCCTCCTCTTCACCTCCTCCTCTTCACCTCCTCCTCTTCACCTCCTCCTCTTCACTCACCTCCTCCTCTTCACCTCCTCTCCACTCACCTCCCCTCTTCACCTCCTCCTCTTCACCTCCTCTCCACTCACCTCCTCCTCTTCACCTCCTCCTGGTTGCCCAGGCCCCCACGTAGCCCTCGGCATCCAGGTCGGGGCTCCCTGAGGTCAGGTCACAGCCGTCCAGGTCCATGAGCTGCGGAGCCGCTGGAGCACGTTTCTCGGTAGTCGTTCAGGCTAGTCACCTCGCAGTTGAAGAGGTCTGAGCTCTGGAGGCTTTCTAACTTTTTCGGTGGCTCTATTGTGCTGAGGTCTCTAATTCTGTTGCCACTTCAATTTAGACGCATGAGGTCCCGACCCTTTTCTGCCAATACTTCCAGGCCCCCCGGGATTCTGTGATCGCTTAGTTCAAGCATCCTAAGTTTGTGTCACTTCGGTACGTTTGCAGCTCAGGCGAGCCCTGCGCTGACTGTGCTTGAAAAGTCCAGTTCTAAAAATTCGTCCTTGTGACCTTCAATTCCACCTTCATTGCACCGAAAGCTGTCCAGGACAGGCTCTTTCAGATCAGAGGGCATCTGGACGCAGCTCTAAATGAATCCGTTTGTCCATGTCCATCTCTCACGCACTGTCTCTCTCTCTGCAGAGGCTCCCGCCCTGGGGCATTCAATCGATAACCCCTCAACCCATGGCTGTGCGTTTTAGGACTTTGAAGGCTCAACCAGCTCCACTGGGTCTATATATATATATATATATATATATATATATATATATATATATTTGTTGTTGTTGTTGTTTTTTTTTTTTTTTTTTTTTTTTTTTTTTTTTTTTTTTTTTTTGCTGTAGGGCACAAATGCTAGCCAGACAAAAAGAGACAGAAGGAAAGTGAGAAATCCAGGGGGGTTGGAAGATGGCCACTCTGCAATGTTCTTCTCCTGGGATCTTGGGCACACACACATGCATGCAAACGCATGCACACACCCAGTGTGAGTTTCAAGTCTCCAGGTTCCAAAGAAACCACAGAAGGCCATGTGGGAGTGATTTAACCATTACTCCATCTGCTGGCCCCAAAATATTTTAATATTGTCCATAATGTTTTTGTTTAACAGTCTTCATAAGTGTTTCTTTTCTTTCTTTCTTTTTTCTTTTTTTTAGGAGATTTTTCCCTTAGGGCATGTGTATTTGTCAGGTAAAGAGAGACAGACGGACAGACAGTGAGAAGGAAAGTGAGACATCACCCTCTGGGAGAGGGGAGATGGCCACACTGAAATCCCTTCTCCTCACTTCTCTTTCCAGGATCCTGAGCACACGGGCACAGGCTCCCACCTTGAGTTTTAAGCCACTGGGCCCAGGACTCAAACCGTGGGAGGCCATGTGGGAATTCAGCAATGTAAACGCTATGCTATTTGCTGGCCGCATTAAGTGTTTCTTAATGCCAGCTACCATTTGACCTCTGAGTGTGTTAGGTGTTTCCTTATTTTAAATTATTATTTTACTTTAGTATAAAATTTTAATTTTAATTTTACTTAGATTGAAGCCATTGTTTCTTGATTTACCTCTATACTCAGGTAATATGTATTGGTTTTCTTCAAAGAAAAAACAACTGGGGGGAAAGGTTTTTGCTATAGGGTGCATGTGCTTCCCAGAAAGGCAGAGAGAGACAGAGAGATAGAAAGTGAGAAATCACCCCCCAAGGGTGATGGCCACGCTGCAATCCCTTTCTCTTCCATTCTCCTCTCCGGATCTTGGGTATGCATGTGCCCGGCGTGAGTTTAAGCCACCAGCTCCGGGACTCAAACCGTCATCGACTACGTGGGAGTCCTGCGACACAGCCATTACGCCAACTGCTGGTCCCCTTCAAAGAAAATTTTTAAAATGAATTCATCTCTACTGTACTCTGTATTAGTTTTTTATCATTGCTTTAACAAATTACCACAAATGGAGTGGTTTAAAACAAGGTAGACGTGTTATGTTACAGCTTGTAGTCCAGAAGTCCAGTTTCGAAGCTAGGTCAAGACGTCCTCCTTACCTTTTCAGTTTCTGTCAGCACTCCTAGTTTATCAGCACCTTCCGGCCAGCAAGGAGTCACTCTGACTTCGGCTCTCCCCATGACAGTCCATAGACTCTGCCACATCTCACGAGAACCCTTGTGCTTACGTTGGATTTGCCTGAATAATAGAGGAAAATTCCCCCATCTTAAAATGCATAATTTATAACTAAGTAACATTATAAGGCATGACATAAAATAGGGAAATTTTTTCCCCTTTGGTATTGTGGAATAAATGTACCTGAAGTTGAATAAAACCTTAATTTAGTCACATATGCAAAATCTCTATTTTCTGTCATGCCTTGTAATGTTAATATTTATCGATTTCTAAGATTAGACCCTGAATATCTTTGAGGTCATTATTCTGTCTGCTATATTATCTTTCTTCTATTTTCTTTCCTTAATACTGTCTTTTCAGTTATTTTATATGGTTTATTTTCACATATTTCCTGTTATCCTATTTCTCAAATTATTCCATTTTTGCTTTTATTTAAATAAATGCAGTATGAATTTTGTATCTTGGTTAGTAATATTCAATTTTGAGAAAATTTTGTTTGCTGCCTCCAAAAAAATCTCATTGGTGTTATATTTCCTAGGTCAGTTTGCTTTTTAGGTGTTGACAGAGTGAGCTGTGGCTTTTATTGTGAATGTCAGTGTAGTTGGTGTAATAGTGTGGGGTCAAATTTTATTTTCTCAGAATTTCAGAGCTATTGCTGTATCTTCTGCATTTGAATATTATAGTATTGATCGAACTGTCTGGAATTTCCCATTTTAAGTGGCTTTGCAAACTTTGTCCTAGAACTTCATTACTTAACCAGTATGTAATTCATGCTGATGGCTGTATGTCCCAATTTCCCTTTAGAAAATGATATGCTCTTTCATGTTAATTTTCACGTTTCATGTATTTCAGAATTTTTTTTCTCTATCTCTGAAAACGTGTAAGTTCAATTAATTCGATTTGCTATTTTAAGAACCTAATTGTCCTTGGGCTAGTCATCTTTCCTAATTTTTATACGTATAGTCTTCCCATTATCTCTGTAATCGCTCTGACTTATCCTGTGTCTTAATTCTGCTTATATTACTTGTCTATTTGTCAGTAAATCATCATTCCCCTGCCTGTTTCTTTCCTTTCTGCATCTTATATATTTATTAATTCAGTAATACTGGTTTTATGTTTGCTTTATTTTAATCTTTATTGTTTGTTTTCCTTTTCATCTCCTTCTGTTCTTTTGTGATTTTACCTTTACGATACTGATGTTTATACTCATTTTCTATGAAACTTTTAACTGTAAATTGTCCATTTATTTTCTTTTAAAATAGAGTGGATGATATTTTCCACCAAGCTCGTTTTTATCCTGGACGATTTAGCCTATTTTTTCCTGTATGTACATTATTGTTTGTATAGTATACGTGTTTTCATTCTCCCTTTCAGACTTATTTGTAATTTTTTCTCAAAGCTGCAGCAAGTGCCATCCAGTGGTCTGGTGTTTTAGGTGGCAAATCCCATAAGGCCAACCACGTGGTGTGAGTCATAAATGGCTCCTTGAAATACATGCTGGGTGCATGTAAGTGCATTCCCAAAAATCCAGAAAAGAGGGGAAGTGGAGGGCGAGGGACTGTAGCATAACCCTGGGTCATCCATAAGGGATGCTTTCTCTTCTCCTTTTCTCTCCGTCTCTCTCCCATGCCCTCTGGCAAATAAAACAAAATATCTGCAAATGGCCTCCCTGGTGTGGCCTTTATATTTGAAGGCAGGGCATTGCCAATGGTGGGTGAAATGGGCACCGGGTGGGACAAAGCACGAACCTGGTCACAAAATTTGAATTGTACGTTGTTATCGACGTCCTGTAACTCAACTCGCTTTATAGAAGTGCGTCCTAACCTGTGTCGCACTTGTCTTCAGACTCCAAGTAACAGGTATGAATTTGGGGCAGAACCTTAGAATCGTGGCTGTATCGGGGAGGAGGTGCCTGAGCAGTTTTTAACCACGTCTCACTGTGTCCCCACTGTCAAGCCGTCCCCTCCCTCCGGAAGCATGGCATCAGCACAAGGGCTAAGGAGACTGTCAAGGTGACTGTGCATCTCAGTATTGAGGCCAGAGCAGGCCAAAGGCAGGTTTTCATGTTCTCATACTTACAACTACCCCAGATACCGTTCTTGCTCTCTGTTCTTATGTTTAAATAAATTCTTGTTTATGCATGGGATCTTACCATCAGAAAAATGAAATGTTTGACATGTGTCTGTTTTTTCTCTCTGCTTCACTCCCCGTATATATATATATTTTCTCTCTCTCTCTTCTTTACTCCCTGCAAGAAAGTCAAATTCCTTAAGGTCCACCATTTTTTGTTTATCAGTGGTGTCTGGAAGTTAGTCCTCTTTAAGCTGCCTCCACACTTTCTCATTATGGTCTTTCCAACCATGGTGTTTTTTTTTTTTGGAGAGGTTTTTCACTATAGGGCGCGTGCGCTCGCCAGACAGACAGAGAGAGACAGAGAGACAGAAAGCGAGAAATCACTCCCCGGGGGGATGGCCGCGCCGCAATCCCTTCTCCTCCATTCTCCTCTCGGGATCTTGGGCATGCACGCACACGCGCCCGGCGTGAGTTTTAAGCCACCGGGTCCGGGACGCGAACCGCGGTCGACTACGTGGGAGTCCAGCGACATAGCCGTTACGCTAACTGCTGGTTCCCCAAACATGGTGTTTTAGTTGGAATGTTTCAAGATACTGTTTGGGCTGTTCAGAATCATGTGAAATTCAACCAAGAAATGGCTTACAGAATATCTAAAACACCCCTCTTTCTCTGGACACTATCTTTTGGAGTGATGACCTTTGATTTATTTGTGGTTTTTTTTTTTTATTTGTTGTTTTTGTTTTTTTGATTTCATATTTGCATTTTTATTCATTCATATATATATATATTTGTGATATATATAGTACATATGTCTCTATGTGGGTGGGTGTGTATATATATATATATATATATATACACATATAATATATAACATTTGTATTATTATACTTAGAGACAATGAACTCTTGAGATTAGATATAATTCTGTCATCTTTGGAGATTTGTATTTAGACTTATTTTATTTTTCTAAGGTCATTTTCTTTATATTTAATTATATTGCTATTTGTTCCTTTGGATCATTTTCATCAGGTAATTGATTCAAAGATACATTGGTGAACATGACCTCATGGCCAAGACAATCGGAACTGTGATTGACTTTGGCATAGGGGTGATGATGGGCAGCAGACAAGTGAGATCGGCCTCTAAATCATGGGCCTGCTTCAGTTAAGTGTGACTTGGGTTTGGGAAACAGTTCTCTGCACTTATAATTGATTTTCTGAAATGTACCCTTCCATCTTGGAAGAAAACCAAAGTATTTGGAGCCTCAGTATCAATTCAGAAATACTTTTTGATGGGATGTGTCATAATGTGCCTTCCCGAGCCAATTGTGAGTTACACATCAAACTTCCCCAAATTTGCCAACTTTTCCCTTAATTCCTCAGTGTTAACCTTGGACTCATTTCTCTCCGATGAAACACTGGATTCATGGTTTCAACCTTTCTTGACCATGTGAATTGCCTGGGATTATCTCCCTGCCCCTTGATCTCCAACTGCTAGAGGACCTATGTGCTTGCCAGAGAGGAAGTGAGAGAAAGCAGCCTTCAGGGGAGGAATCATGCTGCAGTGTTTTCTCCTCCATTCCTTTTTCCCATCAGCACTTTGGGCATGCACATGCACCTGGCATGCTTTTCAAGCCACTGGCGCTGGAATTCGAGCTGGAGTTATCACTTGGAATTCAACTCCTTTAACCACTGTGCTGTGGGGACCAGGTCCAAAACAATTGTCTGGGAATTTTTAAAAGCAATAGCTTTCTAGGTCTTCTCCCAGATATTGCTTTCAATTTACCTGGGCTGGGACCCTGATAATAGTATGTTTTAAAAACTCCTGGAAGGAGTCTTACTTCGAACCCTAACATTTGGTGCCAAAACCAGGAGACTCACTGGAGGCAGTGGTTTCAACAAGACCTGGACCTTTACTGGGACTCTGCGGCACCCCACATGGACCTCTTGTCTGGTTTCTGCAGGACCTCTGCTCCTAAAAATGCTACACAGCTTCCTTGGAGACACCATCCGACAATTGGCTCCAAAACAGGCTGCAAACGTCTTGCTGCTCCAGAGGCTACAATATTCATGCCTGCCTCCAGAGGACCCACATTCCTCCCTGTCACCCTAAAGCACAATGCCCTTCTCAGCCTGAAGCAGCTCCAGAAGACTGATGGTTGTCCATAATCCCTTGTCCCACATCATCCCATCTTTTTTAATCAAAGATAAAGGTTGGAAATGTTAGATCGTGCCCTGAATAGCCTTTAGGTAATTTCCCATCAGAAAATAAGGAGATGGTTGCAGCAATCTTTGGCCAGAATCCTCTGGCCAGAGCCCTCCCTTCCTGGCATCTGACACCCAGAGATGGGCTGATAAGGTCACAGTGGCAAGTAAGATGATTAGAGTACCCACCTTTCTTGCAGTGGTACCCCTCCACCTCTCATATAAATACATCACATCTTGGAAGGGTGGGCTGAAGCAACTCCGGCTTCAACCCCTGGATGTTCTTTCTCTTAATAAACTTTCCTTTTTCTCTTGAAAACAAAATAAAACAAAACAAAAACTCCTGGAGGTATTAACTGTGCAACCAGAGTTGAGAAACATTTTAATAGAAAATCAATTAGGAGGAATACGCATTTTCAGAAGAGCAGGTAGGGGAATATTAACTAACCTTACTAGAATTCAGGATAAATGAAAGTAAATTATTTCCTTTTCACCTGGGGCCACAGGAGAAATTATTTTGACTTGAACTATTGTACGAGGTACTTATTGAATAAGTGTACTTTTCTTCTAGGGAATAAAAGCAAACCTTCCATTGAGATATGGGTGGAAATATTAAAATATTATTTTTTACAGTCAGCTCTATTCAAGATAATTTACTTCATCAGATTTGTCATAAGATTAATTTCTTCATTTACTGTTGAAGCAAAAGCTTGCCTTTAGGATTACTTGAAACTTGCTATTGCTGTGGAGAAAAAGGATTCAGTGCTACTGCATATTGAAAATTCCACATTTAAAAAACATGAAAACAAAAGACATAAAAAGTTATTCTCAGAATTGTCCAGGTGCATGGGCCTAAGGAAATGTCTATAGTTTGTTTACTGGGTTATTAGATAATTTATCTTAAGCATGCTTTATACATTCAGTTGTTTTCTTAAAGCTAATCTTATCAATAAATTAAGCACTTAACTTTACCTTGCTAAGAACCAAACTTTAATAAATATGCTGGCTGAATTTTCAATTCAGCTGAAACATAGGCTGATGGCTTCATCTTTTAGGAAATAGTCTAGTCTTTTTTTTTTTTTTTTGCCATAGAATGTGTACACTCACTGGAGTGATGCAGAGACAGTGAGAAGGAAAGTGAGAACCCCCACACCCCCACAGGGGATGGTCATGCCACAATTCCTTCTCCTCCATACTCCTCCTGAAATTTTGGGCACAGGCACACATGTACCTGGTGTGATTTTCAAGCCACCAGGTCTGGTGTCCAGTGCCTTAACCACTATGTCACCTGCTGGCTCCAATGCTCAGGCTTTGACTCCATCAGATCAGTGATTCCCAAAATGTAGGAAGGAGGGAAACGTCCCTGTTAAGGAGAGAAGTATCCAGCTTAATGGAGATAACTGCCCTGCTGGCATCATGCAGCAGCAGGAAAGGCCTGCAGACACAGTCTGTTCTAAAGTTGGTGGGTGCTACACAGGAGAAATCACAAACTATACTTCCCAAGTAAAGTGATTCTGCAACCTAGGCACCGAGTGCTGGGGAAGGAAGAGGAAACAAGGAAGGGAGAGAGAGGGATAAAGGAAGAAAGATAAATCATTTAGTTTATCAAGCATCTCTCTCTCTTTAATTGTCAAAAAACATGAGCTCACCAGTGAATGACAGAGACAAAAAGAAGAAAGCACCTCCCTACGGAGTGTGGTCATGACACAATTCCTTTTTCCCTATTTCTCCATGCTGTCAAAATTTGGGACATTCTTTTCTTTTTTTCTCTTCTTTTCTTCTTCTTCTTCTGTTTTTTTTTTTTTTTTTTTTTTTTTTTCTTTTTTTTTTTGCCATCAGGCACATGTGCTTGCCAGAAAGAGAGAGTGCCAAAGAGAGGGAAAGTGAGAAATCACCCCCTGGGGAGACAGCTATGCTGAAATCTCTTCTCTACTCTCTTCCTCTTGGGCTGTTGGGCATAGGCGCACATGCCTCAAACATGATTTTCAAGCCTCTGGTTCCAGGACTTGAACCATAGTCAGCCATGTAGGAGTCCAGTGCTTTAACCACTATACCATCTATACCATGTGTTGGTCCCCTAGTGTGTTTTCATACCACCAGGACCAGGATTAGGACCACAGCTGGCCATGTGGGATCTGACTTCCTTAGCTACTTGGCTGTGGGGCCAACCTTATTGAACCTTTCTTAAAGTGATATTTGTAATTCATGGTGCTCCCTGAATTATTAGGGTTTATAAAAAAAGTGTTACAGATATACTTAGTTCCAAGAAATTAGAAAATCTGTGTTTAGTGCAATTTATTTCCCACATTAAAAAAAATTATACTTTTAAAAGAACTGTACAACATTATATGATGTGTCATTCATTGCTACCATATAATCAAATAATTTAAAAGTGTGAATGCTTCCCACACTATCAGATCTCTACATTAGGATCCCTTTCGCAAATATGTTATTGATTGATTACACTTTTAGGATAGATAGGAACCCTTAGTCCCAATCAATAATGTTTGCCTTAAGAGAACAAAAAAATTGAAATAGAAAATTAGGTTGTTTCTTTGCACACTTTTTTTTTATCCAATCAGATTTCACAACATGTTCAAACTGGAGTGAGGTTTGCAAGTTTAAGTAGCCAAGATTGAATAGTATCAGTCTCCTTGGGTTGCATATCAGTGAGTCTCTTCCAAGAAATGATCTCCGTAGTAGTTTTGTAGAACTAATGTTGAAATATCACGTTTCTTTTGTATTGCTTTTCTTCACGCATGCATTCATTCACCTAACACTGTATCTGGGTCTGGCCCTGACCAGAGACTGAAACCATGAGCTAAAAAAGCATCTGTAATGTGGAGAATATGGAATAAAGAGGGAAATAGACATGAATCAGATAGACAGCTATTAATCTGAAACTCTGATCATGCTGTGAGAGACTATAAGGTCTTATATATTTGGGGGATCCGTCTAGGGTGGAGGCGTGGCTAACTTGTATAAAGGACTCATAGAGGAGTTAAGATCTGAGCATGGAAGACACATTCATTTGATGAGCAGCATGAGAGGAGCATACATGGCATGTGATAAACCCTTGGGGAGATGGCGGTGTCATGGGGGATTAAAAACACTGACATGAAGCAGGAAGGGACAGAGAGGGGAAGGAAGTTCTGGGCACTCTGAGAGAATAAGAGTCTGTAAATGTCAGACTGGAAGGTTTTATTCATGCGACATGATTGAAATGAAATCAGAGAGTGACAGTTTGTGGTCAGCAATTGCCTAAATTTAATTGAATAATTGCATTCCTTAAACAGTTTTTACTGACTACTGTTGAAAAATAGTCTCACTTTTTGTGTGTATTTCACCACCAAGTGGCAGTATACCAAAGCCTTACACATGTAAAACGGTAAGATTTAACTATAGATATGTATAAGGACACCTTCGTCTTTAAAAATTCTAGCATACATCTATCTATGCAGTAGAGCGAAATCAATACTGAAAGCATTTTCATTAAAACCCTAGAAAAATGGTTTAAGATGTAAATTTGAAAATTTCATGACATCCTTTCTATTATCGTCATAAACATTCTAATGTACCTTTAAAACCTATATTGATTTCAAAATTGTATGATTTATCTTGTTTCTAGTAGTTTGAAAATGAAAGTTCTAAGAGTGCATATTGGTTTTCCATATAGTTGTCATCAATTTCTCCCTGCACCTGCCTCGAAATATTAAAACTGAAAAAAAAAAAAAAACTATCTTTTATTGATACACATCGCATGTAATTTTTAACCTCTAGGATAAACCATTTTTCTAACAATGATTGAAATTGCTGAAGAAAAACTAATGTTTGGGAATTAAAATATGCCAGGTCTCAGTACATGGTAGGATTGGGAAAGCAAATTCTTTAGGGCTTTTTTTCCCCTTTATTTAAATAGTGTTTTTCTATAACGTTCACTGAGTTATGTATTCTCCTGCTAAAGGTAATTTTGGACTGGACTCTCTAAATCTTGGACATGTTCATAAAGAACTCTGAACACATATCCATTAGGTGCTTTCTTTCAGTCTATTTCGGTTTTAGGAGTTGGAGAAGTACGTCCTGGTTGCTGCCTTCAGTTAAGTTGCAATCTACCTAAGAAAGTACACTTAGAGCAGCGTCCCCAAACTTCTTGGCACCAGGGATGAGCCACGGAAACAAACCCTCCATGGAGGTGGGTGGATGAGAGCAGTTGGTCCCGGGATGACCCAAGTGCACCACATCCACCATGTACCCCAGTTCTACCGCATTACAACATACAATGGACCCACAACAATAGGCTTCCTGCTCCAACACCGTGGGTGATTCCACAGGCAGAGCCCCGGCAGCAATGTGAGTGATATGGGCCGTGAGGAGCGGCTGGAAACGCAGACGGAGTCTCCCAAGCTGACTTGCCACCACCTCCTGCTGTGTGGCCCTGCAGACAGGCAAGGCCTGGCCAGCCACAGGCCACACACTGGCACCGGCAGGCGGCCCAAAGGTGGGGGATGCCTGACCTGCAGGTTTTCAGAATTAGAGGAAACTGACGGTCAGTAGAAATGGAGCTGCCAACATGATGGGAAGGTCTGGGTGGGAGCAGGCTGGGTTAGTAAGGAGCACCAACAGGCTTGTTTACAGTTGAGAAAGGTCTGGAGAATTGGGTAGGACTTTGCAGACTGTGAGGAAGGGTAAGAACATACCGGAAATGTGAGTGAAGTCCTGGGGTATAGAGCTGAGAATCAGAGAATGCACAAGAATAGATAAAAAGCAGTGAAAACACTGATCTAGCAACCGGAGATGCATAATGTATATGGTAATGTTTTTGAATTGACTAATAAGCACTGAATTCATGCTGGGAAAAACCATCCTGTATTGTACATCATAAAGATGTACAGTGATTAAATATCAATAAAAATTAAATGTTAAAAGCATGATATGAAATAAGGTTGGGTAAAAGCAGGGTCAGTTATGAGAAAGCAGCAAGGCAACCGGGGTGGGCGGTGGTCTGCAGTTTGAAACTATGAACGTTAGCAATTCTTGGACAAGGCTGACCGGAAACAAGGGGAGGGAGAGTGTCAGTTTGATAAATGAAGTTGGTGTTGACTTGCAAAGGGCGTAGTATATACCAAAGCTGGAGAGAGAGAGAAAGGGGGAGAGAGGGATTGTACATAGGCCTACTATGTACTTTGACATACTCACCATTGGGCTTCTTGTAGTATTTAAGAACTGGAACTCTAAAATTAGACCACGTGAGGGACCAGCAGTTCCATAATGGCTAAATCACTGGACTCCCATGTAGTCGACTGCAGTTTGAGTCCTGGAACCAGTGACTTAAACTCACACTGGGTGCATGTCGTGTGTGTCCAAGATACTGAGAGGAAAAAAAAATTAGACCACCTGGGTTTAAGTTCTACTTGTGTTACTAGGTGTGTAATATTGTGCAAGCTATGTCTAACCTGTACGTTTGCTGCATGAGCACTAAATGAGTTATTACATGTAAACAGTTACAACAATGCCTAGAACATAATGAAGGGTATATTATAACATATAATAAAGAGTATATTATAAATAAAGATCACCTCACATTATTAAGTGAGCAACAGTGTCTGAGTGAACAGATATAAATATATTTGAAGAAGCAAAAAGCAGATATAACAGAAGAAAAGAAAAGCCTAAAGGTACTTACCTTGAGACTGAAATATTGTAAGAGGTAGAAATAGCAGGACTTGACAACTGAATTTTCTCCAGATTGGTAATTAACATTGACAAATGACTTCTGCTATCTATTTCATCTATAAAACAAGTAAAACTAGTTTTAAAAATGTCCTCTTTCTTGGGACCAGAAGTTGGCATAATGGCTATGTCACTGGACTCCCATAAAGTTAACTACAGTTCAGGTCCCGGACCTGGTGACTTAAACTCACAACAGGAACATGTGCATGTGTGCCCAAGACCAACCCTGAGAAGAGAATGGAGGAGAAAGGATTGTGGTGTGGCCATCCCCCCGGGATGGGGGGTGATTTCTCGCTTTCTGTTTCTCTGTCTCTCTCTTTCAGGCAAGCACATATGCCCTAAAGCAAAAACCTCTCCCCCCAAAAAAGTCCTTTTTCTGACTTTTGAGTTTGTTGATGCTGTAAACTTACAAGAACACTTACCTCTTTTATTAAATCTCCTGTATCCAAAAACTTACATACGCATAGCTCTGAGAAAACACCTCAGTGACAGATGCTGGAGAATGGGGGTGCTGTAGAAGCATCACCACGGACAAGAGGGAGGTGGACTCCCCTACCTCATCCTCCTTGTGTCCCACGTCACTTGCATCGAAGGTCTAGGGCATGTCAGTAATTGGTGATTCATGGAAATCCAAATAGAAGAGGACACAGGCTCACCAGAGCTGAGATTGAATTCTCTAACATCAAACATCCATTTTAGCTTGTCTTTGGCACTACCAGAGAAATCCAGAGTCAAGGCATTTTTGCAATTCCCCCTATTTTTGTAGACAAGGTACGCATCCATAGATCATGATACGGACAGAGACAACAGTAACTAACTGAATTGTTTGAAATTGCTTTCAAATGTGGGATATAGAAGAGGGGAATTACTGATGTGAAGAACTCCATGGGGTGGGATTCAAAGTGGAAGAAGAAAACTGTAATGAAAGTTTGGTTTAAGAGAAACACATCCACAGAGCTATCTAACAGAGAAACCACCATGCAGGGAGGTGCTGGATTCCTGGCGCTGCATCTGTTCAGGTAGAACGGACTTACGGAAGTCGTAGAGAGTGTGGCATGAACGTCCCCTGTCCTCACCCGCCCGGCAGGCATTTCTCCGTTCTTGTCACAGGAACCAAATTGTTTTATAAGGAACTGAATTACCGTTACTGGATAACGTGCAAGAGGGACTGTTAATATTCTGTCCTGTTCGTTCTTTCCTTGGCCACATTAGAAACTCGGTCGAAGTCATTGAGAATCTTTTCCCTGGGATTTGAGCTGCTTAAAGTAGGAACTTACTCCTTCCTGGAGAAGGACTCAAAAATGGCCTGTTGGTTTCCTTGCTTGGATAATCAGGATTGTTCTAGTTTCTCTCCTTCCCAGGGTGCAGCCTTCCCGTGTTTATTCTAAGAAATACATCTCACTTTTCTAAGCAATTTCGGACATGAGAAAACTATCCAGATTTGTTCTTTGTTGTTTCAAACCACAGAATCCTGAGGAGGACAAACTGCACATAGATGACCAAACTAAACATTGTTTTTTGTTTGTTTGTTTGTTGTTAACATTTTTATTTATTATTATTATTTTGTTAGTTTGCTAGATGGCACATGCACTCCTGAGAGAGAGAGTAAAGTGGGGGGGGGAGTGAGAAGCAAGCAGGTCTAGGACTCAAACCATTGTTGGCCATGTGGGAGTCCAGTGCTTCAACCACCATGCCACCTGCTGGCCCAGACTAAATCCTTGTTAAAGCATCTTTTAGTCTGTAGTCCCCTTGAGTCTTTTATGTAGACAAATCTTTGCCTCTTTTTAATTTTAAAGAGTTACTTATTAATTAATTATTATTATTATTCTAAATTTTGCTACAGGGCATGTGCACTCACCAGAGGGAGACAGAGAAAAAGAAGGTAAGAAAGCAAGTTGTCTGGTCCGGGACTTGAACAGCGATAGGCCATGTGGGAATTCAGCCCTCTTTGCCTCTTTATAATAGGAAAAAAATTGATAAAGAGCAGAACTAGAAAACTTTGAACAGTTTGAAAAACTCTAGTTATGTTTTTTTTCTGATCATAAAATTTTACAGGATTAGTCAGTTTACCTGTGGTACAAGTTTCTGAGGTTTTGATTTACTTGAAGATCTCTCTTTGGTTTCAGTATCCTACAGTTTTTGTTGAATCTGTGACACCCTAATCTGTAGAACTGATCAAAGGACCTGATAGAGTCATTCATGAAATCTGACATGATCTCTGTCAACCTCAATTTCAACGAAGTAGCAGTCACATTGACCTGCAGGCCAGGGCACACCGTCACTCAGGAAAAGAAGTGACATTCGTTATCTCGAAGAGATTGATTGATTCCCTGGGCCAAACAGTCAAGAATTCCCCACACTGGAAATTGTCATTTCTCCCTGGCTCAGATTCATAAGATACGAACTTCATGTGTTTAAATATGTCACCGGGATGATTAGACATGTGCAAATGTAACGCTCTGTACAACCCACTCTGGTTTGGCTCTTTAAAAATACCGCCTTCGTATTTCCCCTTTCTGTCCTCCACATACGCTACACCAAGTTTGCTTCCTTGAAAGAAATACTATAGCAAAGGACTCTTGATGGACGTCCTAGACTGTCATCTAATCTTGCTCCTCTGGGCCTCCTAGTTCTCTCAATCTTGGCTCCTGTCAATTCTCTCCTTAATCACTTTTCTAATTAGGAAAGTGCCCTTTAGGGGTACATCTTTAATCTTTAAACTAATCACGTAGTCTACCTATTCTGTAATCCATTTCAATGTGAAGAATATGTGTGTATGTATGTATGTATGTATGTATCAGTATATGTGAAATATATTCTATTTTGCCAGAGTTTTAATTTAATTTTTTTTTATTCTTTTTTTTTTTTTTTTGGAGCGGTTTTTGCTATAGGGTGCATGCGCTCGCCAGACAGACAGAGACAGAGAGATAGAAAGCGAGAAATCACCCCCCAGGGGGGATGGCCACGCGGCAATCCCTTCTCCTCCATTCTCCTCTCGGGATCTTGGGCACGCACGCACACGCACCTGGTGTGAGTTTAAGCCACCGGGTCCACGCGGACCGCGGTAGACTACGCGGGAGTCCAGCGACATAGCCATTACACTAACTGCTGGTCCCCGTTTTAATTTAATTTTTGTCAGAGAATTATATGTCATAGTATCTTATAATTCTTTTACTCTCTCCTAAATGTGGAATTAGTTTTCCTTTCTTATTCCAGGTCTGATCAGTTTTATTGTCTGCCTTATACACTTAATTTTTCAAATGTCCTTCTGTTTCACTGGTATTTTCAAAGAAGCAGTATTTGGATTTAGACTTTATGTTTTAGAGTGCATGTGTTTGCACCCGTGTACACATGTGTGTAGCTTTCAGGGTCATGAATCTTCTACTGTTTTTCCTTCCTTAATTTTCTCTAAGTTCCATGTGGTTAATTTGCTTTCTTCCCGCCAATGACTATTTTGTTCATTCATTCTTTCCTTCATAATTAAAAAAATTTTTTCCTCAATTTTTGGTTGAGATCATTTTTTGCTGTTCTCTATTCATTTTTTCATGATTTATTGAGATTTTTCTTAGCATTTAGATAATTTGTACAATTTATTTTAATTTCTGTCTTGAGTTAAATTTTTTTGTAAATATATTTCTTAATTTCAAAGTTATTTTTGCCACTGACTATTTCTGGTTTTATTATTTATTTTATTAGATATTTATAAAATATATATATCTATGTATATTTAAATTTAAATTTTTATTACTTTTTGTGGTAAAATATGTCATTTTTGTAATGTTTCTTTAGATATAAATACAATACAATGTCTCCTTTGAGAGATAAATTTCTTTCTCTCTCTTTCTTTTCTCACACATTTGTGGGTTATATTAATTAGTTTCAATATGCATTACGTTTTCCCTACTATTTTTGTTCAATTCTGAAAGAGACATATTGAAGTCTTTCTTTGTGGCTTATTTTTTAACTTTCTTTTTTTTTTTCATATTTTGCAGCTTTATTTATTTATTTTTTTATTTATTTTTACATTTTTCCACAAACATTTACTTTACATAGCAAAAAATTTTAGCTCATACTCCATAATTCTTGACCGTTTACAAACAACTTTCAAGATCTCAAAATACTGAATTTTAAAGATAATGTTCAAAATATGTCTTATAATTTTGTATAATTTTAAAACTCTATAACAACAGAAGCAGAATGGTTTCAAAAATAAATATATACATATATATACAAATATATATATGAATATATATATACACATTTAGAGTGCAGACACTCGGTATATATTAAGTGGGGACATACAATGTCTCTCCTTCATAGCATGGCTTGCTTCACTCAACAGTAAGTCTTCCATATTCATCCACTTCCTTTCAAAAGTCAGGGATTTGTTGTTTTTTATGGATGAATAGTATTCCATTGAGTATATGTGCCACAGTTTTTCTAACCATTCATCAGTTCGTGGGCATTTAGGTTGTTTCCATGACTTAGCAATCGTGAAAAGTGCCGCAATAAACATCGATGTGCAAGCACTTTTTCGATTAAGTGTTCTTCTGTCTTTCGGGTAGATACCAAGGAGTGGGATTGCTGGATCATATGGTAGTTCTATTTGTAGATTTTGGAGGAATCTCCAAATTGTTCGCCACAGTGGTTGTACCAATTTACAGTCCCACCAGCAGTGTAAGAGAGTTCCCTTTTCACCACACCCCTATTTTTTAACTTTCTTAATGGTGATTTTCAGAGAATTAAAGTGTTAAAGTTTTATTAAACCCTATTTATCAATTTGTTATTTTATGAAGTGCGGCTTTGGTGCATAACTTATATTTGCCAAACCCAGATACAAAAGTTTTAACTTATACTTTCTTTAGAAATTTGAGTTTTAAGGTTTACTGTTAGGTCTATAATCCATTCTGAATTATTTTTGTATGTGGTGCATGGTATGGATTGAAGGTCATTTACCCTATATGATATCCAATGGTTCTGACACTGTCTGTTGAAAGACTGTTTTTTTGTTTTTTGTTTTTTTTGAGAGGTTTTTTTTGCTATAGGGCACGTACGCTCGCCAGACAGAGAGAGAAAGAGAAAGAGAGACAGAAAGCGAGAAATCACCCCCCATGGGGGTGGCCATGCTGCAATCCCTTCTCCTCCATTCTCCTCTTGGGATCTTGGGCATGTATACATCCGCGCCCGGCGTGAGTTTAAGCCACCGGGTCCGGGACTGGAACCGCGGTCGACTATGTGGGAGTCCAGCGACATAGCCATTACGCTAACTGCTGGTCCCAAAAAACTGTCTTCTGCACCTTCATGGAAAGTCAGATATCCACACGTGGATTTATTTCTCTGTGCTCTGTTTTGTTCCACTAATGTACCGCTACACAAATACTACACTCTTTTGATTACTAAAGATTTATAATAAATCTTAATATAAGCTATAGTTAGTCTACCAACTTTGTAATTTTTTTTTCAAAAAAGTACTTTGTACTTTATTTCAGTTATTCTAGCTCTTTCCATTTTTGTATAAATTTTAGAATTTGTTTTTTAATTTCTTTGAAAACTCCCACTTTGATTTTGATTGGAATTGCATTGAATTTTCTGATCAGCTTGGGGAGAATTGGCATCAAAACAATTTTGCATATGCTCATGAACATGGTACATCGTTACAGTTCACTAGGCCTTTTATAATTTCTCTTATTCCATGATATTGCACATATTGTGCAAGATCTATACTTCAGTACTGCACAGTTTTCGAGTCATCATAAGCGAAATATTACATTTTAAATAGTAACTGTTAATTGCTGACTATAAGAACACAATTTAGTTTTATATATTAACTTTTTATCATAACAACATGCTAAATTTATAAATTAACCCTCTTAGATTTTGTGTGGATTCTTCTGGATTTGCTAGAGGGACATCTATGTCCTTTTAAAATAGCAATGATTTTAAGATTTCCTTTCTAACCAGTATGACATTTTTTTTTTTTTTTTACTTTTTCTTATTTTAGTGCCCTATCTAGGACTTCTGGTACAGTGTTGATTAGAAGCAATAAAATAAGACATTCTTGTCTTTTTCTTAATTATAGAGAAAAGTTCTGAATATTTTTTACCATTAAGTATTATACAATGTTAATGAGATATTTTTATTCTGGTTATTATGTTGGGAAAGTTTTTTTTCCCTATTTCTACTTTGTGAGATTATTTTTTCATAAACATATGTTGAATTTTTTCAAATATCTCTGCATCTTTTGGGATATTTTTATAGCTTTTCTTATTTAGTCTGTAAATGCGGGAAATACTGATTAATTTTTGAATGTCCATTTTGCCTTACATTGCTGCAACAAAGCCCATTTGTTCATGATGTACTATCATTTTCATAAAGTGCTGGATTTGCTTTGATAACATTTTATTGAGAATTTTTGTGTCTAGGTTTATAGTAGGTTTCTAATCAAAAGTCTCTAATCTTTATCTGAGTTTGATTTAGAGCAAAGCTGCCTCCAGAGAATGAGTTTGGAAATGTTCCTACTTCTATACTTGGGGGAAAATGGTGTAGAATTGGAATAATTTTTCCTTAATGTTTGATAGAATTGAAACCATCTGGGCCTATTTTTTTTTTTTTAATTTCTTCATAAATTTCTCCAGTGGCTGCTGTTCCTCTCCCAGAACCAGCAGCCTGGTTGCAGAACTTCCTTAGATCTCCCTGACATTTGCTTCTGAGGTTCTGTAAAAAGAACTCATTAGTTGGGACCAGCAGTTAGCGTAATGGCTATGTCGCTGGACTCCCACGTAGTTGACCGCGGTTCACGTCCTGGACCCGGTGGCTTAAAACTCACGCTGGGCACGTGTGCGTGCGTGCCCAAGATCCCGAGAGGAGAATGGAGGAGAAGGGATTGAGGCGTGACCATACCCCATGGGGGGGTGATTTCTCGCTTTCTGTCTGTATGTCTCTCTCTGTCTGTCTGGCAAGCACATGCGCCCTATAGCGAAAATCTCTCCAAAAAAGAAATTTCATCCTAAACAAGGAATGGGTGACTTTTAAGAAGACCCTGGCTACTCCAGGAAAATACATTTCAGCTCATTTTGACCATTGTACAGTAAGACCAGTGTGAAAGAAGCTATACGTATATTAACACCAGATCACACCTTTTAGGCCACGATGCAATAGAGGCGAATACATGGCAATGGGAATAACACAGGGGTGCTCGAGGAATGGAAATAAAAGAGAGCAACAGAACATCTTGTTATACAACCTGCATCATGTTTTGTTTTGTTCATGTCTTTCACTTTGTTTTTATGGTGTATACAGTATGGTTTTTGACAGAGTGCATGCAGTATGTGATTTTCAAATCACATATACAGACACGTGTATCTTCTTCAATGCAATAACATAAATATTACATAATGTGCACATTCAGTAATTGCTGTACTATTAATAGTTGTGTTTTTTTTGAGTGGGGGAATATATACTGAATAATCAACAACATGGTATACCACAGTGAAGAAAAAAGAAAAAAATCTTGTTTTTGATTGGAATGCTCCTAATATTTCTGCATCAGAAACATTTTCCTTTCTTTCTGTCTGTACTGACCAGACTTGTTTGTTCTTAGATCAAACTAACTTAGATCCAGAAAATAAAATAATAATCTAAAATTTCCTTTAAAAATTTCCTACAGGAAAAGATAACTATTTTTTGTTTTATTTTATCTTTTTAATGTGTTTTTAGAGAGATTTTTTTCTGTAGGGTACCTGCGCTTGCCAGAGAGATGGAGAGATACAGAGAGACAGAAAGCGAGAAATCACCCTCCCATGGGGGTATGGTCTTCTCTATTTTCCTCTCAGGATTTTGGGCACACACACCCAGTGTGTTTCAAGGCTTTGGGTCTGGGACTCAAACCACAGTTGCCCATGGAATCCAGCAACATAACCGCTACTCCATCGATTAGTCCAGAGGCAAAAAGTAAATCTTTGTAAGAACTTCTACATTCATAGATTATTTTACAGGTAAGATTGAGCTGCCCAAATCACAAACGTGTGCTCTCTATCTAGTTCAGAAGTTTGAGGAATGGACTGAGGTCAGGTAGTGGCACAGAGGTAACACAACTAGAAATGTTATGGGACAGGTTCTGGGTTTGCATCCTGAGGCCTCCCTGAGTACACCAGATGTACAAAAGTGCCTGTGACCTGGGCTAGCTGAGATTGGGAGCAAATCTCAATGAAATGACTCTGCTGGGGGTGCCTTGCTCTTTCTCTCTCCCTCCAGGGAGAGATAAATGAGAAAACTTCTAAAGAATAGGACTCAATTACAAGTTTCTGTTTACTTGTGGCTTTGGTAGGTTAATTTGAATCAAGTAGGGAAAAAAACTCATTACGAGGATATTGCTTAGCTTAGCTCAAAGAGTAAGCATTTGAAAACAGCAAACAGAAAACAAGGGGAAAGGGAAAGTGAATTTCAGTCATGGGTAAGAGAGATTATGAGCAAAAGACTGATAAGAAGATCTGTTCCCAATGGAAAACTCTGATCTCTTTCATTCAGAGAATGCTATAAAGATAAATGGAGATAAAATTATGGATAATGTTGAATGCTCTACTAAGGGCATGTTAATTTCCCTAATAAATAAGGAAACTTTAATGACTTTGAACAGAGGAGTGATGTGATACAATTAGTAAGAGATCCGTCTGGTGTACAGGGTGGATATGGAGTTCAGGAAAAAGTAAATTAAATGAGTCAAATGCTCTAAGAAGTCTAGGAGCACAGGGAAGAAGAAGTGACCTTTGGGTCTGAGAATTAATCAGCCACTCACCTGTGAAAGCAGAGTTCAGTACAACGATGTGGTAGGAATTAGGGCCCCAGGAGGCTGAAACTTCCCATCAGTTAGCATGAGAGCCAGAGGGGGCTCTGGGCCAAAACTGAGCCAAGCACCGGGAGAAAATGTCCCCATTTGCAGAGGGGACCCAGAGGGGTGTCAGCTTTGCTGGGATAAATTTAGATATTCTTAATTAAATGGTGAACTCTCAGAAATGTGATGAGGAAAGAATGGTGATATATGAGGCATACATTATCTGACGTATTATGATAATGAACAGTAGAGGGCCAGCTCTGTCTCTAGTGAGCTAATTTTCTGTGTCCTTACAGTATTTCCCTCACATAATTTATAATGAATCCATGTCAACGAAATATTCTAAGCTTGTGTGTCTTTCTTCCAGTGAGAAGAGCTGAAGGCAAGTTGTTAATACCAGGAATTAATGAGCCAATTTTAGGTAAAATCAGTTGAATTTCAATTTCCTCACACTTCATTACAATTAAAAAATGAATGGAGAATGCTGGCTGTGGGTGGAAATTGGATTTACTAGATTCTCTTTTACTGGTTAGTCAGAGAAAAATAACAGTGTGTGGAATCAAGTATTTAGTAATTTTAATTTATTCTTTTGGTTATCCTCATGTCATTAAAGTCCTTTGATATAAAAATTCTTACAACATAATGTCTTGCTGTTTATCATTTAAGATTAAATAATAAAATGAGAATTATAAAATGATATCAAATAAATTTAGATCATAGGTTTGGTGGGTAATGTCTAGCTAATTGTACATGTAACTATAAACATTACTGCACTGATTGGGAAAAATGTTAATGATTCATATACACAAAATGAAAATGATATTTCTAGTCTTTGGGTTAAATAAGAAGAATAAACTATAATTTTCATCTTCATAATCATTCTACAAAGTTTTGACAACTGCATTATGGTAAAATGTATCATTAACCTAAAATGTACTAGATAGATACCCAGGGAGTAATTACATGTAAATTTAGAATGCAAAATTTTACTTTAATTTGGTAACTTTTTGGTAGCTTCACTACTAATCACAACTCAACTTTATTAACATGTTATTCTATACTTTTTAAACTATAGTTATTGTAAGTAGGCATTGAGATAACTAATTCTCATTTGGAAATGGTTTTTATGTATTATGAAATGTGTTAAGGAAGTTTTTCTATATTCTCTAATTATGATATTTTTACATCAAGATTCTTTTTCATAGCAAGTGAATAATAATAACGAAAGCAAGTATGTATCAAGGCTTACTATAGCTGGACTCTGAACCACATGTCTCAGGTACATCAGCTTTTTAAATTTGTTTAGTTTTTGTTTGTTTTTAGAGAGTTTTTTGCTATAGAGTGCATATGCTTGTCAGAGAGACAGAGAGATATGGAGAGACAGAAAGTGAGAAATCATCCCCCAGGAGAAATAACCATGCCACAATCCCTTCTCCTCTATTTTCTTGGGATTTGGGGCAGGTATGCACATGTTTCTGGTATGAGTTTCAAGTAAATGGGTCTGGGACTCGAACCATGGTCATCCACGTGGGAGTCCAGTGCCTTAATCATGATGTCATCTGCTGACCCTGATTTTGTTTAGTTTTTATCAGCTGTTGTATCTTAACTCTTCAACCAATTGCAAACATATTTGTCATCTTGTAGAGTATGTGAAAATACAAAACTTTATTTTTAATTAGTCTGAAATATATTTTGGAAGGCCAACCTACTGGCATGTTGATTAAGGCAGCTGGATTTCACATGGCCAAGCATGTGGTTTGAGTCCCAGACCTGGCGGCTCGAGAAAGAGGCTGTGCACATGTGTGTGTGTGCCCAGAATCCTGAAAGGAGAAATAGAGAAGGGATTGTGGGATAGCAGTTCCCTACCGAGTACTTTCTCACTTTCTCTCTCTCTCTACCCCCCCTCCACCAGGCAAGCACATGTTCCCTCTGGCAAGTATATATATATATATATATATATATATATATATATATATTTTTTTTTTTTTCATTAATGATATAAATTTATCATCTTTGAGCATATTTCCTTTTAAAATATTCATGTTGTTACAAATAGAAAATTCCATTACTGAAGAGCTGTCCATTGATTTTGTTATGTATGTCATAAACTTTTCTTTATTATACACATTGCAATTCATGGCACCACAATAATTTTAGAGTTCCATTAAACTCTTATCAAAACATTTATTTCCTAAAGCATTTGTACCCAAAATATACAAAGAAGCTTTTTTTTTTTTTACTTGCCAGAGGAGGCATGTGCTCATCAGACAGAGAAACAGAAAGAAGAGGTGAACACCCCTCAACGGGTCGTGATCATGCTCAATCCCTCTCCATGTCTCCTGCCTTTGTGGGATTTCAGACATGCATGCAGACATGGCAGGTGTGTTTTCCAGATGTTGGGGCCAGGATTCAAACTGCACAGTTGACCTTGTAGGGTCTCCAGAGAGTGGAGAAGTGCTCAAACACAAAACATCCCTGGGGATCGCCGAAAGGGAAGCAGAATCAGCCTGAGAACCCCAGTGGTCAAAGCTGGAACAATTTGGGACCAGAAGATGGCATAATTGTTATGTCACTGTACTCCCATGTAGGCGACCGCGGTTCAAATCCTGGACCTGGTGGTTTCACCGGGCATGTGTGCGTGTATGCCCAAAATCCCAAGAGAAGAATGGAGGAGAAGGGATTGTGGTGTGGCCATCCCCTATAGGGGGTGATTTCTTGCATTCTGTAACTCTGTCTTTTTTGGTGTCTCCGGCAAGCACATGCGCCCTATAGCAAAAATCTCTCCAAAAATAACCCAAAGCTGGAACAATTTGAGCCATAGACTAAACTAGTATTGGTTTATAACTTAAAGTATGAAATAAATACCCAGATTCTTTGCTGATATAGCTAAATGTTTAAATAAATAAGGGGAAGAAGAGACAAATCTCCCATACAGTATAATCTAAATAATGCATGTAAATATTATGTCCTCAAGGAGTGGGAGCAAAACTCTCAACTCCATAAGCGTGAGCAATACAGAGTGACTTCCTTCCTACAAGTATTGTATGGAACGAGGGATGAGAATGAGCTATGGTGGGCTGGCCTGGTAGTGCAGTGGTTAGGCACTACATTCAGAGGAATTCAGGTCCCACACGGCCAACAACAGTCTGAGTCCTAGTCCTGCTGGCTTGAAAAATACATTGAATGCACATGTGTGTGCACCAGTATACTAAAGAAAAGGTTAAGTCAAGGAAAAAAAAGATCGAAGTGTGACCGGGACCCGCTGTGGGATGTTCCCTTTCTCCTGCACGTATTTGAGCATTATTTCATAGAATAATACTATTCCTAATAAAAATAAATGTAGGGACCAGCAGGTGGTGTGGTTGTTAAGGTGCTGAATCTGACATGGCTGACTCCATGGCTTGAAAAACACACCAGACTTGTGCATATGTGTGTCCAAAATCCTGAGAGGATGGAGGAGAAAGGATTGTGATGTGACCATCCTCCCCCACCCCCCTGCCCTGGAGGTGATTTCTCACTTTCCCTCTCTGTATCTTTGTGACACACACACACACACACACACACACACACACACCCTATAGCAAACAACTAAGAGAAAGAAAGAAAAAGAAGAAAGAAAGAAAAAAAGAAAGAAAGTGTGAGAGAGAGAGAGAGAGAGAGAGAGAAAAGAAAGAAGAAAGAAAAAGAAAGAAAGAAAAGAAAGAAAGAAAGAAAGAAAGAAAGAAAGAAAGAAAGAAAGAAAGAAAGAAAGAAAGAAAGGGAGAGAAAGAGAGAAAAAAGAAAGAAAAAGATCGAGGTTACCCTGGCATGGCGAAAACAACTTCTGTGGTGAGTTATGCCGTCCACATGTAAAATGTGTGTTGCCATGATGTCCTGGCACTCTCCCGGTGATCCTTTCCCATAAAACCTGTCACCGCAGTTTGCTCATGAGGAAAACAACAGGCCAATGCCAGCAGTGGAGCATCCTCTTGTTCCTCAAAGCTGTCACGGTCATCCCAAGCAAGGACATCCTGTGAAGCTGTCCTTGCTTAGGGCAGCCCAAGGACACATGACCACTTGCGGTGATGAGGGATCCAAACAGAGAGGGAGCGTTGTGTATAGGACTGTCAGAATAAATAACTTATGGCTTCTTAGTGTATTAGGGCAATTGTAACAAAATTCCACAAGCTGGGTGACTTAAACTATTATTTCCTCACAGTTCTGGAGACTGGAGATTCCAGGGTAAGGTACTGGCAGGGTTAACTCCTTCCAAAGGCTATGGGGCAACTTGTTCAAGCCTCCTTCCCAGATTCTGGTGAGTTTCTACCAGTCATTGGTAAAATATCACCTCAGTTTCTGCCTTTATCTTTGCATGGTGTTCATACATCCATGTCTATCTCCAAATTTCCACTTTTTATGAGGACGCCAGTTGTACTGGATTAAGTCTTAGATTATTGATTTCATTTTAACTTGACTAACTCAGACCATATGCAAATATATACACCTACATAACCAACTGAATAGGTAATATGTAACCAACTGAATAGATAATGCTCAAATTCTCAAGGATTTATTCAATTTTCCAATGAATGGAAAACTATGGTTATATATTGATATGTCAAATGATGACTTTCTTCCATGCTTTTATTGAATTATTATTATTGTTTTAATTTGCTACAAGGCACATGCGTTCACCAGAGAGTCGGATGGGGCGGTGAGGAAGTACCTCTGGAGGGGATGACCATGTCTCAATACTCTCTTCTCCATTTTCCCCTCAGGATTGTGGAAACATACGCACACACACATGATGTATTTCTCAAGCTACCAGGTCCAGGACTGAAATCATGCAATTGGTCATATGGGATTCAATTGCCTTAACCATCCTGCCAACCAGCTGATCCTGTTTGTTTTGAATTATTACGTATTTCTCATGGTAGAGCTTTTAAAAGGAATGTGCATATGATGCTGAACATCACACCAGTGTGGTAGATTGTACTTGTCTCCTCTAATGAATAGCATTCCTTAGGAAGAAAAAGTCACTTGTATCATGTGTATGACCTATACGTTTACTAATACAAGGGGCTTCAGAAGTTCATGGGGAAAATATTACAGTACTAATTTATTTTGATGCAAAATATTTTTGAAATCCATATGTTTTCAAAACACATACTAAACACAAACTTTTTTTATTTTTTTATTTCAATGTATTTATTTGCATTCATTCACTGTACATCATTACAGCATACAAAATGAGATTTTCCATCCAGAGTACACTGTATATTGTCTCAATCAAGCACATCAACAAACATGTTATTGTCAGCAAATGATCTCCCATTTCTTGTTTTCAGTATGTTTTGCTTTTTTCCCCTCCATCCTTGATTCCCTCTTACCCTCAGCCATCTCCCATTCTCCTCCCACATTGTCTCTGGTATCTATGTTTGCTTTCTATACTGTTTCCCCCCCACATTTTATTGAATCACCAAAGACCCTAATCAATCCAAATACCCTCATAGCAAACACAGGTGACACACACATTTCCATGAACACAAGGAATTACACATTTTGTAAACACAAACTTTTTTTTTTTAATTTTATTTATTTGTTCATTTTATTTTAATTTGACCAGAGAGAGACAGAGAGAGAGAGAGAGAGAGAGAGTGAGAAAGCAAGCTGCCAGGTCAGGACTCGAACCGTGCTCAGCCATGTGGGAGTGTCCAGCACCTTAACCACCACGCCACCTGCTGGTCCCCAACACAAACTTTTTGAAGACCTTCCTCCCACCCCTTAGTGCTACTTTTCTAGGGCTTTCATAACAAAGTACCACATGACAGAAATGGAAAATTTAAGCAAATATTTCATGCTTGTTCTTCAAATGAAAAAAGAAATATTCTTGTGTGTTCTTTCCCCAGAGCCAGAACCAATTACTGACTAATTTTGAAACCACTTAGCAGAATAAAAGTAATCATTCTACCTGGGGTTACAAGTAACAAACATCCCGTTTCCAGAGACATTTAAGTAGGTTTTAGTGTGTGCAGATTCCTGTTAAATGAAAATACCATTCTAGTTTTTATTAATTTCTTCAAATTTTGTCTCATTGGCAATTTAGAGCAGTGACTCAGTCAAAACACTTAAATTCTCTAAACCTTAATTGTGTTTTCTATCCATTCCATTTTTGTTTGTTGTCCATTAGGTGAAAAGGAAAGAAAATGTAGGAAGCCACCAAATGAAGTATCATTAAAACATACTGTCTCCTGGCAACTTGTGTGTTTTTTTTTTTTTTTTTTTTTTTTTGGTGCTTATTTGGGCATATAATTTCCTGTGCTAATCCTCTTTGTATTTAGTTTTTCCCTATCAGCTCCAGGGGAAAGAAAAAATGTTAGGATAAAAATTCAACACAAGAAGAGACTCATACGCGGGGTTGCGGGGCTTGTTAGCACAGACTTACTTGGGTGTAAGGAGACATCTCAACCTTGGTTTTGGAAAGAATCACCAAGAGCAGTTTAGCAATGCACTTAATCTTTGAAATTTCATGACTTGAGGCTCATTGTGTTCATTCTTATTTTGATCAGTCTGGTCTTATAAAATAAAACACTTTTCCTTATAAAGAAACTGCTTCCTCGAGGTGAGTTCCTTAGCAGACACTCAAAGATTATGAAGTGGTCTGTTTGCATGGTCATTAACATCAGAAATACAGTGTTTTAGACCTGGTGTGATTCAATATGAATATTGGAACATTTATGTGGGGGGGGGGAGAGAAAGTGCATATCTAGAGATAGTATTAAAATAGTTGCAATTTTCCTTATTTTTGCTATTTCTGATTGCTTTATTAAATATTTCTAGTTTTGTTCTTACATATGTTCTTCAGTTGTGAAACATTTCACGGGAAAAAGTATAGGCTTCCACCAAAACTTGTATCCAGGAACTTTATTTTTATCAAGGAAAACTTTTACAAAACTTTGTTGGGGCTTTTGGTTTTGGTTTATCTGCTTTGATTACTTCTTTTCTTGGTGGTTGAACACTTTTTTAAAGCAATGTGAAGTGGTAAGAAGTAACTTCAGCAATGGCTTTCTGTAATCCGTGTCCTGTATAGTTTAATGTTTTTTTCTGACTTGGAGACAATAACTATGGGACTCTGGAACGTTAAAAATAAATGGGGGGGAGCAGCAGGTGGCATGGTAGCTCAAGTGCTGGACTTCCACATGGTCAGCCGCTGTTTGGAGTCCCAGAGCTGGCGGTTTGCTTTCTCACTTTATCCTCTGTCTTTCTCTCTCTGTGGTGAGCACATGTGCCCTGTAGCAATTAAAAAATATATAAATAAGTTAATTAAATTAAATAAATAATTCTACCAAAAAAAAAAGGTGGGTAAGGCCAGACACAAATGCCTCCTCTCAGGAAGTCATGCTTTATAATCTTCCTTCCAGGGAGGCTAAGCAGCATGTTAGAGGAGAGATACTGACTTTCAGTCCAAGAGACTTCCACCCTGAAGGTAAGACAGCGACTCTGATGCCCACAGCAGAGTAATTGCAAACATGCGCTTCCTTGCCCGTGGACTAGGGTACAATAAAAGCTTTTTTGGTTGGATGAAGATGTATACAGAAAAAAAAAAAATAATAAAACACCGTGTGACATGATGTGCAATTCTTTTCTTCTGCAGGGATGCTACAGGAGAAATATTAAGACTTGTAACTGAGACAGGCCTGGCTTAAAAGTTTTGCCTGTCACTGAGTGTACTAACCCCACTAAATGCTTCCGGTTCCAGAACCTCCGTTTCCTGCAAGCCGTATATGAAAAACAGAAACACTGCGCATGCCCCAGGTGAACTGTGCCTCAGGCGCCTCCCCTCCCCTAGTCAATTAGTAATTGTGTTCAACAAATGGAAGACAGTGTTTATTAGGCACGTTTTAAGATAGTACTAGGAAGTGACGTATCTAAGAACTGTTTGAAGCTTTACAGAATAGTTTTAAATTCATATGAAAATAGAATAGTAAAATATGCCTCCTATTCATCCCATGTAAAGCCATCATTACTCATCAAACTCATCTCATCTATATTTGCGTCTATTCCTTTCCCTTTATATTATTTTTTAAAATTATTTCATTTTATTTATTATAATTATTATTATTGTTATTTAAATTTGCTATAGGGCCTATATGCTAGCCAGAAAGAGAGAAAGAGAGAGAGGGAACATGAGAAGGCAGGCCGCCAGGCCCAGGACTCGAAGGTGGTCAGCCATGAGGGAGTCTAGCACCTTAACTGCCATGCTACCTGCTGGCCCCATCCTCGTGTTATTTTTAAAGTAGAGCTTAGATATGATATTATGTTACCTGTGATGTTTGATAGGTAGATCTAAAACAAGAAGGCCTCTGTTTTGTTCATCACAACCACTACGTCTTTAACGCACTGCAAGACGGCCCCTGGCTCTTCCTCTGTATCCCCTGAGCATTTACTTATAAAGCCGAAGCATCTTGCATAATTATCATGAATTATACTTAGTGATAATTAATCATTAGGTATATGTTTTTGGTTTTGTTGTCTGTTTTTGACCACAGAGTCACACACAGGCCCATACGTACAACATGCCGGAAGTGTTGGAGAGTTAAGGCCCCCAAGGGCTGCTTTCTACCAGCATCAGATGGGAAGCTGGTGGACGAATACCCCAGTTTGCGCGCCTCCACTAAGGCAGCTATGAAGTACACTGGGCAGGCTGGAGCTCTCGCAGCACAGCCCAAACCCGACGGTAACACATCCGTAACTGAAGTCCTTCCTTTCCCCGTTTCACTTCCTCACCCCCCACCCCCCAATGAATATCCTGAGAACACTTGCCAAACAAGTGGCTCGTGATGGAAACCCTGTTTCAAAATCTGTTTATAAGAGAGACCAAGCCATCATATCACATTCTCTACAGAAAGGAATGGTAATTTCGTAATGATAACAAATATTGAGTACATATTAACATTTCCATTGCCTTATACATATGAAATATGTAATTATTTTATTATACAATGGTTTACAGTATTTTTTTTTAAATCAAGCCTTGAGACCCTACCATGTCTATTGTTTTATATACACTTTAAGTCTCTCTCTACTTTATAAAAAAACTTAATTTATTGGGACCAGCAGTTAGCGTAATGGCTATGTTGCTAAACTCTCATGTAGTTGACCACAGTTCGAGTCCTGGACCTGGTGGCTTAAACTCATGCCGGCTCCGTGTGTGTACATGCCCAAGATCCCGAGAGGAGAATGGAGGAGAAGGGATTGCAGCATGTCCATCCCCCCTTGGGGGGTAATTTCTCGCTTTCTGTCTCTCTCTTTCTGGCAAGTGCACGTGCCCTATAGCAAAAAAAAAAACTTCTCACCAAAAAAACTTAATTTATTTATGTATTTCATGAGTGACAGAGACAGAGAGAGAGCAACTTCAGAAGGATCTTGACACTGATTCACCCTCAGTCTTCAGCTTGCCCTGGGTCATGGGCACATGCACACTTGGCATACCTAGGGAGGTCTGTGGACTTGAACTAGCAAACTTTCCACTGGAATTGCCTTGTAGTGTTGGTGTGTTAGCACTGTGTCACACTCCAGCCCTGTATTTAATCATCTATCTGAATAGTACCTTCCCTATCTTTCTGTATTTCTTGTCATTTATTTTTGATGCAGTTGGTTTTTTTCAGAACTGTAGTACCTGAATGATACCAAATACCAATTACATTCCAAAAGAATAGTAGTTTATCAAGATCCTCTTTTTTGATCAATTGATATTTGAAAGTAGTACTTCAGCCAGATTCAGGTTTTTTTCCTCCCCTTGCAAAACTGCTTCATAGACTATATTATATATATATATATATATATATATATATATATATACATATATATACACTCAAGAAGCACATAATAAAATTATCTGTCTCTCCTTTGTGCTCTCAGCAGTCATGAATAAGTGCTCAGACCCATTAGTCAGGATTGCAAAATATAGATCATGTGATTTAATAGTTCATTTTTATCAATTGAGTGAAATATTACTCTACAGGGAAGCTTTCGCTTTTATTTTATTCCTTAAGAGAATAAGTTATCTGGGAATAGCATAAATACTTGATTCTCTTTATTTATTTATTAACCATTTTGCAACATTAGCTTGTTTTCTAGTATCATCCAATGGTAATGACTACTTTAATTGTTGCTTTGTTTTGTTTGTTTTAGTATCCTTCTGAACTGTGAAATTTTACTGTTTTGAATTTTTTTTCTTCTGAAAGAGCGAGAGGCACTCCCAGCGGGGTCCACACACCCCCACCCAGCCCCAGCCTCAGCCAGCCCAGGCTACAACACCACATCCCAGCATGCACAGGGAGGCCCTGAGAAGCTGCTATGGGACCGGCTCACGTGGGCCAGCATCGCTGAGCACTGCGGTACTGCTGCGCTGCTGTGGCCGGCCCCATGCTCATGGACTTTGATTAATCACAGACATTTCCTCGTTGATAGTCTAATTGGGTTATTATGGGATCGTTGGAGAAGTCATGACACATTTTTGTGTAGAAAAACAAAATGTCATGATTTTTCTGATGACCCAATATTCTCTAATTTGGGATACTTTGAGTTAGTAAGCCCTTCTGATATAATTTTTGTAGTATTTAAGATCCCCCTTGTTATCTGGTGTAGCAAGGTGTTCAAGGCTCACCGGGTATGCTTCCCACCCCAGACCTGGACCATCCATTTCATAGGAAAGAATAGCTCAGCTAGGTCCTCAGCTGCTACTGCATCTGCCATGAATCTGATCCTTTTTAGACTGACAAAGCAAGAGCTTTTGCTTCGCTTTCTTGTAAATTATCATGAGTTCACACTGTTACTTCCAATTGAAATCCAGCTGTGGAAGGTGTTTAGCTAACTTCGTCTGTCTTCCGTATGTATCTTCTTTTCCACTCATGGGTGCTCTCAATCTTCAAAGATCTGAAGGCTAATAGAATAAGAGATTATTTATGTAAACATTACCTTTTGCATATACAGCATACAGAAAAATAGACTAAGGGCCAGCACGAGGTGGTGTGGTGGTGGAAGGAGTGGACTCCCACATGGCCTACTGTAGTTTGAGTCCCAAACCTGGTGGTTTGCTTTTTTTACTTTCCCTTTCTCACTCTTCCTCTGGTCAAATTAAAAATAAGAAAATAATAATAACTAGAAATAATTAGAAATAAATAATTATTTTTTAAAAAAGATTGTTTTGTCATAGGGTGCATGTGTTTTCTGGAGAGAGAAAGACAGAGACAGAGAGAGAGAAAGTTAGAATCACCCCCTCCAGGGAGTATTGCCACGCCATCCTCTCCTCCACTCTCCTCTCAGGATTTTGGGCAGGCAGAACATGTACCCAGCGTGAATTTCAAACCCCAGATTCAGGACTTGAATCATGGTCGGCCATGTGGGTGTCCAGTGCCATAACCACTATGCCACTTGCTGGTCCCAATAAATATTTTTAAAAAACTATTTAAAAAATTAATTAAAATAATTTAAAAAATAATTTTAAAAAAGACTGAAAAGCAAGGTTGCAATCTACTAACAATATCAGTGCTAAAGTGGTTTTAAGTTTTTCTGCAGCAGATTTTTTTTCTTTCTTTTTCTTTGGAGAGGTTTTTTTGCTATAGGGTGTGTACCTTTGCCAGAAAGACAGAGAGAGACATAGAGACAGAAAGTGAGAAATCACCTCCCAGGGGGGATGGCCATGCCACAATCCCTTCTCCTCCTTTCTCCTCTCGGGATCTTGGGCATGCATGCACATGTGCCTGGCTTGAGTTTAAGCCACTGGGTCCGAGACTCGAACCGTGGTCGACTACGTGGGAGTCCAGTGACATAGCCATTACACTAACTGCTGGTCCCATGCAGCAGTTTATTGTTGGTAATTTTACCAGATAACTATTCTCAGGTAATAAGGATGTCCCCCATGTCATTTAACTTTGCCATTTACATCAAAACCTTTTTTTGAAATTATTATTTTTTTTTTCGGAGAGGTTTTTGCTATAGGGTACATGTGCTCCCCAGAAAGACAGAGAGAGAGACAGAGAGACAGAAAGCAAGAAATCACCTCCCAGGGGGGATGGCCTCACTGCAATCCCTTCTCCTCCATTCTCCTCCTGGGCACGCACGCACATGCACCTGGTATGAGCTTAAGCCACCAGGTCTAGGATTCGAGCCATGTTTGACTAAATATGAGTCCAGTGACATAGATGGTATGCCAACTGCTGGTCCCACTAGCTAGTTTTTGAATTATCCTAGTAAGAAGAAATTACCCATCAATTTCTATATATCTATCTTGTGTAGGTTTTTCAATATATTTGAATGGAATTGTACAAATAATTATGTTATCATTTCAAAAACGTCCTCTGGTTTGCTGACTGTCTTTCCATTAATTTTTATTTCATGTATTTGAGATCGCTCTGCCCATTTTTGAGTTAGTTTATTTATTTCTTCCATGAGAAAAAGAGAGAGTGCCCGTGCATGTGCATGTGGTCCGAGCCTGAGAGTGGGTCAAGATCCACTTCATGATGATGAAGACCCTGTGGGGGACTCTCTCTCTCTTCTTGCTCTGTCTTTCTCTCTTCATGTATCTCTCTTGATGGTCTTGGTCTTATAACTCTATAAAACATGCTAGAATTATTTTCATTTATAAAAAATTTGCCAGAGGGTGTATGCACTTGCCAGAGAGAGACAGAGAGAGGGATTTGGCGAGAGCTCCTGCCCCCTCCGTGGGGTATGATCACACGCAAGCTCCTCTCTCTCTCCATCTTGCAGGGATTTGGAGCACTCACGCACACGTACCTGGCAGTTTTCTCAAGGTGCTGGGGTCAGAATTCGAACTACGCTGTTGGATATTTGAAGTCTGGCTCCCTTAACTCCCTGGCCATGGAGCAGACCCTGGAATCATCGTCCTTGTCTATGTTTAACTGCTCCTTCTTTTACCTAAGCTGTTGTCTCAGCTCAGCTAGACTTGGGTTTATTTATTTTTTTAAAGAATTACTTATTTTATTTTATTTAATTTATTATTATTATTATTTAACTTGATCAGAGAAAGAAGAAAGAGAGAAAGGGAAAATAAGAAAGCAAATTGTCAGATCCAGGACCTGAATGCAGTGAGCCCAGGGCCTTAACCACTCTGCAATTTGCCGGCCCCCAAATTGGAAATTCTAATTCTGTACCTTGACAATTTCTTCTCAATAAAGAAATCTGCTCTGGAAGGGAATTTCAACTATTTAACTATGAATGATTGTGCTTCCCAAAGTGTGAAATTTAATTTAAAAAAAAATTACAAAAGGATTTTCAAAACTAGTGGCAGAACTGGGCCTATTTACTATATATAAAATACAACAGTGAAGATTTTAAAAATCTCCAATTAGTCAAGAAAAAGGTTAAATTTTCAGTGGTGACAAAGAATGTAATGAAGTATATATAAAATGTTTTTGGAACTATTAAACATTTTTGTTAATTGTAAGGGTCATTGTCGATGAAAAGTATCCCATTCCTTATTAACATAAAAAAAATTAGACAATAAATAATTAGCATATTGTGCTGCCCACTGACAATTTCTTTAAGAGAGATTTTTGCTATAGGGCACAAGTACTCACCAGAGAGTGAGAGATAGAGACAGAGAGACAGAAAACAAAAAATAACCCCCCCAGAGGAGATGGCCACACTTCAATCCCTTCTCGTCCATTATCCTTTCGGGATCTTGGGCATGCATGCACATGGAACTGGCATGAGCTTCAAGCTTCTGGGTCCAGGACTTGAATCGTAGTCAGCCATGTGGGAGTCCAATGGCATAACCACTATGCTATCTGCTGGTTCCACACCCATTGACTTTGAAAATATTTTCTTTTGAATTTTAAATTCATTAACTTTCCTGATCATATGACAAAGTTATCTGTATCACCTTCCAAGATACTGGGAACCTGGTCATTTCTTTGATTGATTGATTGATTGATTGATCAATAACTCTGACTGCATAAAACTGTGGAGTAAACCCACTGCATATTTTATTCTTTACCTTTCTCCCAATCATTGGAATAATATTTTCTATTTAATGGAACCACACACACTTAAAAATAATTATGTAATTTTAATTTTATTTATTATTATTATTATTATTATTATTTAAATTCGATCAGAGTCAGAGAGAGAGAGAGAAAGGAAAGGTGAGAAAGCAAGCCACCAGGTCTAGGACTTGAACCATTGTCAGCCATGTGGGAATCCAGAGTCCTAGCCACCATGCTACCTGTCAGCCCACATATCAATGCAGTGCATGTATGTTCTAGTTATGACTAGACAGAAAGTAAGGGACAATATTATATGGATCTAAAATGACGTGCAAAGTTTTGAAAGTATAAATAACGACCTGTCAACATGCATGGCCGCCTTAACCACATAATCTGTGAAATATTTCCCCTTAAATGTCACACATGGCTCCACTGATGTTCAAAGAGTGAAAATGTAACCAAATAGAATTAAGTGAAATTGAACACATCTTTGTCTGTCTTTGATGGTTTAAATGTCCCCTGGAAGGAGCTGCATATATAAATAAAAGTTGTTGATTTTGGACTGTCACAGTGGTGAGAGGCTGTTTAGAATAGATCAGTGTATGCAGATTGCACTATATAAACTGTGAAAAAAATCCAGCTCTGGGGAATATTTTTAGAGTTTCAAAGTTCTGTCTTTCATCTTTATTTTCATTTAAAAAAACAAATTTTTTCAGAAAATATTGGATTGTGAAAAATATCCATTAATAAAGGAATTAATCAAAGTACTCTTTCTAAAATCCTTTTACCTATTTTTTAAGACCTATTGAATAATAAATACATTAATGTCCACTTATCATCATTTTGCAAAATAACAATTGAATTACAGAATGCATACAGTGATGTCCACCTATCATAATTCTACATCTTAACAAATTTTCTCAAACTAAGCAGTATGTAAATAGCAACGAGATTCAGAAATAGATCATTACCATAACTTCCACAGCCCTGCATGTCCTAGTCAGTTAGAATAACTCACTCCCAAGGTAACTGCTTTCATGACTTCTAACGCCAGAAATTAGTGTTGTGTGTATTATACTATATACATGGAAGAGTATGATCTCGTCTTTTGTAACTCCTTTTAATTGACATTATGGTGGTGAGCTCCATCCATATTGTTTGCATGTGGATTTTTATTTTTATTGCTATTGTTATATACTACGATTATGGAAAGACACTACCATTTGTTTTTGCATTCTGGTGTTGATAGGCAGAGTTGATAGTGAAGCTGGCAGTTCCGGGCTATTACAGACAGTGACTCTGTACTGTAGTACCTGTGCTTTGGGAATCCTCACCTTGCATTTATACACCTAACAGTGAGATGGATGAGCTTTGTGTGTTCACATGTTCAGCTTAGTAGATGCCTCAAATAATTTTTCAAAGTATTTATACATTTTATACTTAGACCCACATTATATGAGAGCTCTGGTTGCCCCACCTCCTTCCGAAAACTTGGTGTTACTTGTCTTTCACTTTACTGATGCTAAATGTTTGTAGTGGTATTGTTTTGTGTTTTTTATTTGCATTTTTCTTCTTCTTAATCATTACTTAATCTACTCAATCACATGCCTATTGCCCGTTAGGATTTTCTCCTTTGTGAACAGCCTATACAGTTCTCTTCCTACTTTTTTATTGTATGTCTTTTTAAATTGATATAATAATATTTTAATATATTCTGCAAGACTTTTTGGCATAGTATATGCAATGTCATTTTCCTGTGTGTGTTACATTTTTATTATCTAAGTGGTGACTTTTATCTCTACTCACTTTTAATAATCAGATGAATTCTCTCTTTTATCATAAATTCTTCATTAAGTTAATCAGCTTACACTGATCTTCCAGTTCATTGGAAGCCCAGTTTTCCAAGTCTCAATATAGCACAGAAGTCTCCTTTCCTCATTAGACTACATGCAATTAATTATACAGCTGGGTATATAACAACTGGTTATTAAATATTTGATGAAATAAATGAATTGATATGATTGCTTTAAGTGACAATTCCCCAACTGGTGCCCCCTTCATTTTAATATCATTAAATGAAGAAGTGGGTTTAATATAATCCTAGTTAATAATAAATTCTAGTCAGTAGAATGCTTGATTTAAATTATGCCAAAGCACTTCATTTTTACCTTTTTCACTAAATATTAGTGATAGTTTGAAGATAAAATATCAGTTTTACCTCAAAGATTAGAATATTGAAAGAAAGTAAATGTTTTAGAATATGATGTGAAAGTTACTGATTAAGCAAGAATATTTGGGTACCCTTTCTTCAAGTTACTCATTTCACATTTGCTTAAATTTAGGGAATAAGTGATCATGATTAGATAACGAGATTTTGATATGAACATAGCAAGAATTAATAGCAAATAACTTAAAGGAGTTAAAAATTCTTCAGGAGCTATTTATAATGCCTCTGCTACTACCAAGACAACAACTCAGTCTAGGTGGGAGGGTCTGGGAAGACTCAGGTGACTTGGTGATGCAATGCCATCATGGAAGTAGACAGACGCCATCATGGAAGTAGACAGACGCCGTCATGGAAGTAGACAGACGCCGTCATGGAAGTAGACAGACGCCGTCATGGAAGTAGACAGACGCCGTCATGGAAGTAGACAGACGCCGTCATGGAAGTAGACAGACGTCGTCATGGAAGTAGACAGACGCTGTCATGGAAGTAGACAGATGCCATCATGGAAATAGACGCTGTCATGGAAGTAGACAGACACCATCATGGAAGTAGACAGATAGACACCATCATGGAAGTAGACAGACGCCGTCATGGAAATAAACGCTGTCATGGAAATAGACAGACACCATCATGGAAGTAGACAGATAGACACCATCGTAGAAGTAGACAGACGCCGTCATGGAATTAGACAGACAGACTCCGTCATGGAAGTAGACAGACGCCGTCGTGGAAGTAGACAGATGCCATCGTGGAAGTAGACAGACGCTGTCATGGAAGTAGACAGATGCCATCATGGAAATAGACGCTGTCATGGAAGTAGACAGACACCATCATGGAAGTAGACAGATAGACACCATTGTGGAAGTAGACAGACGCCGTCATGGAACTAGACAGACAGACTCCGTCATGGAAGTAGACAGACGCCATTGTGGAAGTAGACAGACGCCATCGTGGAAGTAGACAGACAGACGCCATCATGGAAGTAGACAGACACTGTCATGGAAGTAGACAGACACTGTCATGGAAGTAGACAGACAGACGCCATTATGGAAGTAGACAGTTTGTTTTCTCATGCCCAGGTCAACCTCCTCAAAGTCTCCTTCTGATTATACTCTCCAGGGAAACAATATCTTTCACAATTCCTTCCAGCATTGCTCTTTACAGTCACCAATACATGCAAATCCCATCACGGGCAAGTCACATTAGCAATGGAATAAGGGAAAAGATTACAAATATAGCATTACGCTCTCCCCTTTGCCCCACTTGGAACATGTTTGTAGTCTGACCTTTAAATTCAGGACTCTTATCTCCCTGAAAATTCAGAAATTACTTTTATTTTGCTATAGCCAAATCACAAAAGTAAGTTACAAACAATATTTAAAAAGTATGATCATGGGATGGAATTAGCCATCAAAAAAGGTTAATGGAAGAAAAAAGAGAAGGAAAAAGGAAAAACAATAGAAATATGGCAACCTTGAATAGATTTGAAATGAGGTTCTTGCTGTAACTCATTTTAATTCCATTTGTTTTCCCCTCCTAAGTACAATTTTCACACACACACACACACACACACACACACACACACCATCCAGGACCTGGAGTGACTGAGTTCTTGACATTTCTTATTTACTTATTTATTTAGAGAGGTTTTTGCTATAGGCTGCATGTTCTTACCAGAAAGACAGAGAGAGACAGAGAAACAGAAAGCAAGAAATCACTCCCTGGTGGGGATGACCATGCCACAATCCCTTCTGCTCCATTCTCCTCTCAGGATCTTGGGCACACACACACGCACGCCTGGCATGAGTTTAAGCCACTGGGTCCAGGACTCGAACCACGGTCACCTACGTGGGAGTCCACCGAGATAGCCATTATGCCAACTGCTGGTCCCTCACTTTTATTTTGAAAAGAAAAACACTTTGTTGAGATATAATCCACATATTACAAAATGCACCCTTTAAAAAGTGTTTTTAAGTAGATTCACCAAATTATACAACTATCATCAAAATCTAATTTTAGAACATTTTTATCACCCAGAAAGAAGCTGTATACCCATTAGAAAACAATTCATATCTCCCCTATATTCAGTCTGAGTCAACTGGTAATTTAGTTTTGCTCTATATGAATTTGCCTTATTTAGCTATATCATATAAATTGAATCATATGATTCACTGCAGTTAATTTTCCCATATTGCTGTTTACCAGTGAACATAGATAAATATTTATAGAATAGAATAACTACACAATACAATTTTTGAAAACATTTTAAAGAATCAAAACAGGGGGATCAACAGATAGTGTAATGGTTACACCGCTGAACTCCTACATAGTCAACTATGGCTCGAGTCCCAGACACGGCAGCTTAAACTCATGCCAGTTGAATGTGTGTATGTGCCCCAAATCCTGAAAGAATGGTGGAGAAGGGATGGAGGCATGGCCATCCCCCTTGTGGGAGTGACTTCGTACTTTCTGTCTCTCTGTATCTCTTTGTCTCTCCAGAGAGTGTATGTGCCCTGTCGCAAAAATCCCTCTAAAAAATTAAATAAATAAAAAGAATCAAAGCTAGGCTGTTGCAATTTGTTAGTTCTTTCTTTAATCTCAATTATTACTGATTTTAATTTCTCATATTCTTCTCATACTGAGATTTCTGTACAGTACTTTGGACCATGTTCTCTTCTACCTCACTCTTTGAAAATGATTGTTAACAGGTAATATGTTAAATGGAATATAGTGAATTTCTGACTTTATGCTTAATTGAACATTTAAAGATCAAGGGAAAACCTGTCTTCAAGAATTCATAATTCCACCTTAATCCTCAATAGGTGTGAAGGGAAGAGTAAACTTTACTCACCATATTCACCTCAGGTTTTATGAACAGGACACTACATGGAAAAAAAGACCCAAAACTATTTTCAAGAAGCAAAATAATTATATTTAGAGTTATTGCAGATTGCATTTCTTATGCTTGTCTATTAAGCTCAAAGAATACTTGAAAGGGACACATAGTTGGCAAATTTAATTTAAGACTGAAAATACAGTGCAAGAAAATGTTTAGTTGACTCATCCCTCTGTTCAATAATTGCCTATCACTGATCTTAAGTCAATTTACTTAATTTATTGATGTATTATTATAAACCCAATTATATACAAGAATTGATCCTTTCTTATTATGGTTATTTGATGGGAAAAAAACTAGCTTTAAGATATTATAGGATTCTTCTGTATGAGCAGCTATGCTTGAAGAGATATAGTTCAAGCTGTGAGGACAAGATATGTTAGACTAAAACTCTGAAGTGCTAGTGAGTTTTCTGTTTTGTTTTGTTCTTCATCTCTTAGGTAATTAGAAGCTCAAAACTATATCATCCATTATGCCCTAATGGGTACTTTTTAAATAAAATTCAAAAACCATGAAAATCTTGCCCAAGTGCATCTATCCAAACTCAGCTTTTCTTTTTTTTTTTGGAGAAGTTTTTGCTATAGGGCGTGTGCGCTCGCCAGACAGACAGAGAGAGACAGAGAGATAGAAAGCGAGAAATCATCCCCCAGGGGGGATGGCCATGCCACAATCCCTTCTTCTCCATTCTCCTCTCTGGATCTTGGGCACGCACGCACACGCGCCTGGCGTGAGTTTAAGCCACCGGGTCCGGGACTCGAACCGCGGTCGACTACATGGGAGTCCAGCGACATAGCCATTACGCTAACTGCCGGTCCCAAACTCAGCCTTTCTTTCTTCAACATCTACCTAGTCTTCCAAAACCAAAATACTACCCCTTGTACCCAAAGGATGGCTTCTTATATCTTCATGACTTCCCTTCTTCCTTTTTTTCCTTCCTTCCTTTTTCTTTCTTTCTTCTCTCTTTCATCTATATACCTATTTAATGCCAAATGCAGTAAATTATCTTACATTTATTTAAACATCAGAACAACCCTTCTGCACAGTTGATTTTTAGAATAGCTATATTTAGATATAATTGATTCACAAGGAACTGCACATGTTGAATGTGTACAACTTGATGAATTTAGATGTATGTAAAGACCATAATACCATCACCATTATAAAAGAAATAGACACATCTGATGACTTGCCTCTCTGTTTGCTTGTATCTGTTTTTTAAAGAACACTTAACAAGAGATTTACCCATGTAATAAACTCTGAAGTGCACAACACTACATTAATAACTATAAGCATTATGTGTAGAAGTGTGTAGAAAAATCTCTACAATTTATTTATCTAGCATAACCAAAACTTTTTTTTTTCCCATAGAGTGTGTGTACTCTTCAGAGAAGGACAGAGAGAAAGGGAGAGAGGGAAGTGGGGAGAAAGCACCCCGCTATGGGGTTTGATCATGCTTCAATCTCTTCTCCATTTCTCCATCCTGTCCAGATTAGGGGTATGCACACGTATGTATCTAGCATATTTATCAAGTCACCAAGGCTGGCATTCAAACCACGTAATGAACCAGGGGGGTCAGCTCTTTTGTCCATTAGGCCACAGATGGCCCATAACTGAAACTTCATACCTATTGAACACTCCCCATTTCTCCTTTCCTTCAGTCCATAGCAACCGTTATTGTATTCTCTGCGTCTAGGAGTTTGACTATTATAGATGCCTCATATAATTAGAATCATGCAGTATTTGTTTTGCTGTGACTGGTTTATTTCATTTAGCATGACGTCCTTCAGGTTCACTCATGTTGTTGCTTACAATATTGCCTAATTTTCTTCCTTTTTAAAAAGCTGAATATTCCTTTGTGTATGTATATCACATTTTCTTTATCGATTAATCTTCCAGTGGGCATTTAGGTTGTTTCCATTTCTCGGTTATTGTGAATGATACTGCAATGAATGTGAAGGTGCAGATATTTCCTTTATATATATTTTTCAATTCTTTTGGATATGTGCCTCAAAGTAATAATTTTGGTTCATATGGTAGTTCTAGTTTTACTTTTTGAGGAACTTCCTTACTATTTTCTATATGGTTATACCAATTTATGTGTCCACAACAATATACAAGAGTTCCAATTTCTCCATATTTTTGTCAGTACTTGGCTTTTAGTTGTTGTTGACTTTTTGAGAATAGGTATATTAACAGATGTGAGATGTTATCTTGTTCAATTTTGATTTGCATTTCTATGATAATAATATTTATTATTTTGTAATATACACACTGTTGGACATTTGTCTTCTTTTCACCTTTTTTGTTCATTTTAAAAATGTGATTTTTAAAAACTTTTATTGCTTTTGAGTAGCACTTATTAAGAAATAAAGAAAATTACTCTAGTATTTATATGGAACCACAAAGACACAAAGTGGTCTAAGCAATCTTGAGAGAGAACACAAAAACTGGAGGCATCATGCATCATGATTTCAAAATGTATTACAAATCTACAGTAATTATAGTAATCTAATACTGATGTAAAAATGGACATATAAACCAATGGAATAGAGAGTCCAGAAATAAATCCATGCATACACAATAAACTGATCTTTGGCCTACGTACCAAGAATATACTATGGGACTAGGACAGCCTTTCCAACAATTGGTGCTGACAAAACTGGATGTTAACATGCAAAATAATAAAATGAGACCCTTATCTTACATCACACATAAAAAACAATTCAAAATAAATTAAGAGATAAACATAAAATCTGAAACTGTAAAACTCCTAGAAGAAAATGGGAAAATCTTTTTGGCATCAGTGTTGCCAATGATCTCTTGAATATGACACATTAAAAAAAAGGCAAGATAAACAAAAAAGGCAAGTGAGATTATATCACAATAAAAATCTGAAGAACAAGAAGAACATCCACTAGACTGAAAAGACAATTTATAAAATAGGAACAACCACGTAACTGAAAAGACAACTTATAGAATAGGAAAAAAAAGTATTTGCCTATTAAATATCTGATACAGGATTAATGTCCCCAAAATAAAAGGAACTCTTATAACTTAATAGCAAAAAAAGGCAAAAAAGGCAAATAAGAATTTTCATTTCTTTCTTTGTATACATTATCTTACTAGATGTTTCTGCGTGCCTCTGCCTTGTAAATATGTAACATTTTATGCTACAATTCAGACATTATCTGCTCTTTGAAATAATGTAGAAGTCATATGCTGTCTCCTCTGAGTTTCCATATTTGTCTAAATCACACACACACACACACACACACACACACACACACACACTGTATTCTGTCTGCTTATTCATTCAAGTGGATGACTGACATACTTCAGGCTGAATGAGAAGGGAATTTGATCCTTGGTGATCATGCAGAAATCAGCTTCTCCTGAGCAGCACATTATTACTGTGCCACAGGCCCAACAAAGGAATTTTTGGAATTCTTTTTTTTCTGCTTCAAAATGTATTGAGTACTAGCACCCCTAATAAAGCAACAAGTATGATCAAGAACTCAATTACACTCCAAGTGTTGTTCCCTGCCTTCCTACCATAGGGCACATGTGCTTGCCAAAGAGAGACAAAATGTGAGAGACAGAGGGAGAGAAAATGAAAAATCAGTTGCCAGGTCCTTTTTCTTCCAGTGTCCTCTTAGGACTTTGGGGATGCACACACATGTGCCTTGTGTGATTTTTCAAGCTGTTGTGTCTGGAACCCAAAGTGCACCATGTGGGGTCCAGTGCCTTAACCTGCACACTGAGTGCCTTAACCAGCACACTGAGTGGTTCTGACGGACCAGTATAAGACGGAGAATAGCACCACCATGCACATCAAAGCAAATGTCACAGTCATGGCATTTATCTCGTCATCTCTTTAATAGAATAAGAAGGTTTGAGCTCTAGGACAGGCCATTGCAGAATCAAGAGACATCTTTATGAAAACCTATTTCAATATTACAACCTGTCGATAACTATAATGCTGAAGGCAAAAGCATACTAAATTTATTTTATTATCCTTAACTGAACTTTATATGCAAAGGAGACTACTGGATGTCAAGAGGGGTGAATCAAAGGGGAAATCTTCACTAACCTAAAGACTATTCTCCCTACTGAAAATCTGAACTGGGTCTCAAGAAAAATGCATTCTATGAGACTGGTGGATGGTGTAATGGTTATGTTTCTGGACCCCCAAGTAGTCGACCATGGTTTGAGTCCCAGACCCAGCGGCTTAAAATTCATGCTGGGTGTGAGTTCATGCATGCCCAAAATCCGTAGAAGAGAATGGAGGAGAAGGGATTGTGGTGTGGCCATCCCCCCAGGGGGTGATTTCTCGCTTTCTGTCTCTCTGTCTCTGTCTCTCTGGTGAGTACACATGCCCTATAGCAAAAATCTCTCCAAAACAAAAACAAAAACAAAAGAAAGAAAAATACATTCTAATTCTGACATTCAATAGTGACTGTTGGTGGGACCAGCAGGTAACATAATGATTACATCACTGGACTCCCACATAGTTGACTGTGGTTTGAGTCCCAGACCTGGTGGCTTAAACTCATGCTGGGTGCTGTGCATGTGTGTCCAAGACTCTGAGAGGAGAATGGAGAAATTTGGCCATCCTCCCTGGGAGGTGATTTCTTGCTTTCTATCTCTCTCTGTCTCTCTCTCTGTCTTTCCAGCAAGCACATGTACCCTTTAGCAAAAAAAAAAAAAAAAAAAAAAAAAAAAAATGACTGTTGGCATCATGAGTGGTTACCCCTGAAACAAAGACTGCATTCTGCTGTCCGGCTTAGGCTTAGGTCCCATCCTCATCCTGAGATGAGAATGTATTGTTACCTGTATCAGTTAAGATTAGGTATTCAATGTGAAAAATAGCCCCTGGTTCATAGTAACTTGAGAAAGATAAAAGTTTATTTCTTTTTTTTCTTAAAGGTTTATGTATTTCTTCTGAGAGGGAGAGAGACAGAGAAAGAGAAAGAGTGACTCTTCAAGAGGGTCTCCATGCTGTGACCCCCCCAGCCCCATCCAGCCTAGGTCATTGGCATGCTTGCACCCGCTCGATATGTACATGGAGGCTTTGGGATACAAATGTGGAACCCTCCCATGTGGTTCCAGTGGCCACCATATGGCCCCACAAACTTTTTCTTAATACAAGTCTTGAGGCAGAACAGGGCCCGTTTGGCAGCACTGGTATGCAAAGTCCTCAGTGACTGAGTTTTCTGCAAATGCTCTTTTTGGCTATCCCTGACACATTTGTTAATTGATTGAAATGACAGCCAGAGCTCCAGCCATCAAATCTACATTCTGGGCAGCAGGTCTGAGGACAGGAAGAAAAATGCTTGCCAAGGTATGGCTCAGCTTTATTTTAAAAAGGTTTCCAGAAGCCGATAATCAATAATTTACTTCTTTCTTTTCTGATTTGTCACATACCACACCTAATTTCAAGATTATATTTATTATTCATCAGCTACTTTAAACAGAACAACTAAGAAGCAAATGTTCTATGTCTTTAAGGGGAAGACACCATCACTCGGCTGGACTATCCAAAACACAGGGACTGAGAGTTGGCGAAGGCATTTCACGTAGAATAAAGGCAGAGACTAGCATCAGGAGATAAGGAAATGAACACAGGCAGCAAAACACACATGTGACCAGCACACTGAAAAATAAGAAATGAGAAGAATGTGAATGATGAGAAAGGGAGAGAAAAAATCATTTTTCTTATGGAGCAAGGCTTACAAGACATACAAAAGAAAGAAATAAAGATGGTAAAAAATAAAGATGTTGAACAGCCATTACACTGAATGTAAGTATCGGTATGGGTATTAATAGGTTTGTGTGCCTAACGCCAGCCCGGCCTGTATCTTACGTATTTCTCAGTATAGAACTAGATCAAGTTAACATTCTCTATAAGAACGCAGACTTACATTGCAGATGGTAGTATATTCAATTACTAACTAGATTTCACTTATTTTTGAGTTGATAAATTTCCTGTTGCTATGAAAATATGTTTTTCTTTTATTTAATTTTAAAAAAAATTCCTTAAAGAGAAAATTAATTTAAAAGAATGCAAAAAAAAAAGAGAAAAGCAAATATATAAAATGCAGTGCTTTGGGGTGCTTCTCAGACACCTATCAAGAAGGGATCACTTTCACTCCTATAAGATTATAGGGACAAGAAAGAAAAAAGATGGAGTTGTTGTTCCCCTTCCTTCCCCTGTAAAAAAAAAAAAAAAAAAAAAAAAAAAAAAAAAAAAAAAAAATCCCCAAACTGAAATATTAACTTCATGACTGTCTAGAAAATTTTTCCATATTTTTTTCCTCAGAAACTTACTATCTAACTTTATTTCTTATGCAGGAGTTATATAAATATAAAATATTTTACCAATATTGATAGCTCTCAAACGGGACTATATTGACTCCCAGGAGACATTTGATAATGGATAGAGATTTTGAGTCTGTCACAACTGTTCATGACACCTAGGGAGGGGAGGCCGGGGACACTGCTAATAATTTCCCAGTTCACAGTCCATTCTCCCCATCCCTGTCTCCTACAAAGAAGCATTCATCTCAAATTTTATAGCTGAGTTATAAAACCTCAAGTTTTTAAGAGTACACTTGCCAGAAAGACAGAGAGAGAGAGACAGAGAGACAGAAAGCGAGAAATCACCCCCCAGGGGGGATGGCCATGCTGCAATCCCTTCTTCTCTGTTCTCCTCTTGGGATCTTGGGCATGCACGCACAACGTGCTCGGTGTGTGTTTAAGCCACCAGGTCCGGGACTCGAACCACAGTAGACTACATGAGAGTCCAGCGACATAGCCATTATTCTAACTGCTGGTCCCACGGATGGGCATCTTGAAATTATCCATAAATGCTGTGTGTTTGTAAATCTTTATATTTATAAGGGGCCAGGTCTAGAGTTTTCATTTGATTCTTCAGGGACTGAGGCCATAGAAAACCAGACGCCGAATGTATTTACAGCCTCCACTGAGTTCTAGGGTATCAATCAGGTATTTCCTTCCTTGTGATGAGTGAGGCTACTCTTTCAGGGTTTGGTTCCCTGCATATACCTGACCTTACTCAATTAAAACATGGCACATACTAAAATGAAGTTTAAATATTTCCAATTGAATCCTCTTTTAAAAATATAAACAATATTGACAAGTGGGATTCCTTTTGGTAAGTCTATGGTTTAAGAAGTCAGATTTTCCCATTTAACCAATGTTTTTATAATTCACACTTGAATACATTAAATTTCCTTTGTGACACACATTGCTTGGGTGTTTAGCGTACTAGTGTATCCTGCAGTGTTAACAAGATTTCTCCAAAATCTCTTTGTTGTCTTTTCAGAACACCAGAAACCATACTGGAAAAAAATCCCTTTGCCCTCTCATTTTCAACTCGAATTATTTTCCATGTTTTGTCAATTCAACACTCTGGGTAACACTCACATCCATTTCCTCTTCTCAGTTCTTGCTGCCATTTTCTCAGTTTCGTATCTCATTCACTTTTAGGTGACATATTGCATTAATGGATCTTAATTGCTATCGTGTAACAGTTCCACATAGTTACGGGGTAAGTGTGAGTTTCAGTACGTGCACACGATGTGATGATCAAACCAGGGCAATCCACATACGCAACATCTCCACGTTCACCATGACCTTGGGAGCATTTGCCATCCTTCTTCTACTATCCTGAAATACACATTAGAATATTATTAACTGTAGTTCTTCTACTATGCATTAGTACTGTAGAACTTCCTCCTCTCTTCGAACTGCAACTTTATATCTGGTAACTGAATTTTCCCGGTCCTCCTCTTCCTGTCTACGCTTTCTGTATTCTGGTATCCTCTGTTCTCCTCTCCACTTCTTTGCAATGAAAGCTTTCAGCATTCACTTATGAGTGAGAACACGCTATTTGTCTCCCAGTGCCTGGTTTATTTCATTTGGCATAATTTCCTCAGGCTCATCCATGTTGCCTCTAATGACAGGATTTCATTCTTTATGACTGAATAATATTTCATTGTGTCTATGCATATATGTGGGAAGTGTGTGGCTGCTGCAATTTTTTTATCCATCCATTTGCGGATGGAGCATTGCAGACCTCAGCTCTTGCAGACAGTGTTGTAGTAAACATGGAAGTGCAGATACCTCGTCAACATGCTGATTTCCTTCCCTCTGATGCTCCGAATCAGAATCCTAATTCTGCTCTTTCTATTTCTGTCTTTACACCCTTGTAAAGATATCTTTTTAAATTGAAAATCTGTCAAAAACATGGAAGGTTTTTCTCCTTGTTACCTACATGGTAACATCCTAACTCTAGCAGAACAATCAGGAACTTTAAACCTGGTCCGAGTTCTTTCTCCAGCCTTTCCTCCCACTAAGGCTGCCCTTTCTGGGGACTGGACTCTCACCACATTGATTTCTCACCATTCCGGAATATGCTTTCCTTGAGTGACTCTCTCTGTCTTGTTGACATCCTATTCAGCCTTGGGAAGGAAACTGAGCTTTGAAGTGTTTCCCAATTCCCCTAGGCGAATTTTACTATTCTCATATTTCTGCTTAAAGAAAGGCTTAATTATCTCCAATGTAGTCTGTTGTAAACAGGTATTTTAAAAATAATTGGGTCAGCTAATGGCATGGTGGTTAGGATAGCTGAGTCCCACATGGCCGACTGTATTTTAAATCCCAGATCTGGTGGCTTGAAAAACATGTTGACATGTGTGTGTGTATGTGTGTGTGCACGTCCAAAATCCCAGAAGGAGATGGGGGAGAAGGGACTGTGGTGTGACCATCCTCAATGGAGAGTGCTTTCTTACTCTTCTCCTCTCCCTCTGTTTCTCTCTGTCATCCTCTAGAAAAATTAAAACAAAACAGAAACTATTGAATGAAACTGTCCTTCAAAAGTAATTAACAGATAAATGGCATAATAAGGTCAGTTTCAGTTTGCTAGAAAACTGTCCTTTGTGGAAGAGTTACTTTGTGTTGTAGTGGAAAGTAGTAAGTCTAAGCTAAAGGACAGCTTCCTGGGCTCTCAAGGCCTGTTCCCTTATCTATTAAAGTGAAGGACTTGTCTTACATGACCCTCACTATCTTATCAAGGTCAACACCTTCAATTCAATGAAGCTAAACAAATGAGGTAGCCCTATTCATTGCACTCAATAACGTGCTGAGTGCCATCCATCTGCTGGGCACTGTGCTTGCTAAATTTATCAGTAGGATTAAACACAGCTGATTGTTGCAACATTTAACATTTATTTTCAAAAGAAATGCCATCTTAAACTGTTATCATGTTTCATTTTATAGATTTAAAATATTTGTTGTTGGCCTCAAGTTTGAAACGTTTTAGCAATTTTGAGCTATCAGGTAAGACTTGAATTTAATATCAATACCTTCCCACCTGCTTATTCCTCTGACCTGTCATCTCCTATGTGCCTTTTCTTTTCTTCTTTTTTTTTTTTTTTTTTTTTTACCATTTACCATGAAGCACTTCATTACTGAAGTGTCTAGGATATGTTCACTTACCCTGAGAGTGGGTCAATTTCTTATGTTATACTTCACAATGACTTTCCAGACTTACCGCTCTGTTGTGGCTGAAGCAAGGACAGTTTCCTGTCCTTAGGCTTACCTCATTCCGGCACAGGCATCTAGTGAGAAAAGCGTTTCGAATAGAGAAAAAACTAAAACTTAACAGAATATATTTTTACTCCATTTTTGAAAAAAGAAATTTTTGCCTTAGGGAGCAAAAAAGAGAGAGAAGGAGGAAGAGACAGAGAAAAAGTGAGAAATCATCTCCCGGGCAGATGGCCTCGCTGCAATCTCTTCTCCTCCATTCTTCTCCTGGGATCTTGGGCACATACACACATGCGCCATACATGATTTTCAAGCCACTGGGTCTGGGACTCGAACTGCAGGTGGCCATGTGGGAGTCCAGCAATGTAACTGCTAGGCCATCTGCTGGCCCTTCTAATTCCTTTTGAGTAAAATTATTTTTTCAGGTTTTGCCATAGGGCACATACACTTGCTGGAGAGACAGAGATAGTGAAAGGAAAAGTGAGAAATACACCCCCAGGGAGGAGAGTCACATCACAGTCCCTTCTCCTCTACTCTCCTCTTGGGATTTTGGGCACACACACACACACACACACACACACACACACGTGTATTTGATGTTTCAAGCTGCTGGCTCTGGGACTCAAACCATAGTCTGCCATGTGGGAGTCCAGTGTCTTAACCACCATATCACCTGCTGGCCTCACATATAATGTTTTTTTAAAAAAGAAATGGAGGGACCAGCAGTTAGAGTAATGGCTATGTCGCTAGACTTCCACGTAGTCGACCACGGTTAGAGTCCCAGACCCAGTGGCTTAAACTCACACCAGGCGCGTGTGCGTGCGTGCCCAAGATCCCAAGAGGAGAATGGAGGAGAAAGGATTGTGGTGTGGCCATCCCCACTGGGGGGTGATTTCTTGCTTTCTGTCTCTCTTTCTGGTGAGCGCGTGAACCCTATAGCAAAAACCTCTCAAAAATAAAAAAATAAAAAAAAGAAAGAAAGAAAGAAAAAGAAAAAAGAAATGGAGAATAGAGATGAACTCTGGCGCAGACAACTCATTGTTTCTCCAAGCGCAGGATCTTCTGAGATCTTAGTAATGCTGGACTCTCCCTGATGCTTTTTGCAGACTCTACCAACGTTACTGTGCAGAGTAGGTGTGGCCGACAAAACCGTCCCTGCCTGTGCTTGGGGAGGGGTGGTTAGTTAACCTGATCATATATTAATAAAATTGCAACCCATAATATCTTGTTGGTTCACAAGAGGCACCCTGTTACTTAAACATTGGGGGTAAAAAATGAAAGGCCATTTTATGAAGATGAGAGCAGCATTTGATGACCTATCTAATGTATTTAATGGCTGGAAAACATCAGTGGGCTTCGGAAGTGGGAAGTATTGTTATCGCTTGTTTCACGTAATAAATTAAAAATGGAAAATGAGTGTGTTTTGACATGCACATTTAAACAAGGAGGAGGAGGAACAATGTGAGCATCTCAATTTTGTTTTGATTGAAGGTACCCTCATTTCACCGTGAAACAATCATGCCATTCTTCTAGCATAGCTCGTTTCCAGTGGAAGTCGGTACAATATGCACGTGTGAACACGACAGCCCATGGCACTTAATGCAGTCACACAGAGTTTGGCCACAAGGGGGAATAAATATCAGGGTGTTCATTTCATAGCGCTCTCCACTCTGGCTCCACTGTTTCTTTAAGCAGCTATCAGTGAATAAAGAAAACACTAAAGGGGAGGGCTGGAAAAGGGATTTAGGCAGGAGGGGATTTTCAAAAACAATTTTGGCTTTAGAGAAAATAATTCACAGTTATTAGCCTTAGTAAATTCCCTGCTTAGCTTAAATTGATGAAAGCAGAGTCTTTATGTTTCTTTTAGTGGAAAACGATAAGCAATACACACACACACACACACACACACACAGAAACTGTCCTCTGAGCCATCCCTGAGGATCAGGAGGAGCCCGAGTTACATCTGTGCTTTATGTGGTGAATTCCCCCTTCCTCAGGTGAAGTAATGCCCTCATGAGCGCGCTCTTCTGTGCTCATGGGAAAGACAGAGTATCCTGGCGACTGCTTCTAACATGGCCGCTTTAGCATTTCCAACTCATTCATATATATATATATATATATATATATATATATATATATATATATACACATCACTATATATGTCAAAAAAAGAGATAACAGGTTCAGGTTTTTGTTTTGTTTTGTTTTGTTTTAGAGATTTTTGCTATAGGGCGCGTGTGCTTGCTGTAAAGACAGAGAAACAGAGAGACAGAAAGCGGGAAATCACCCCCCAGGGAATGGCCACGCCTCAATCCCTTGTCCTCCATTCTCCTCTTAGGATCTTGGCACGCACGCACATGCGCCCAGTGTGAGTTTAAGCCACCGGGTCTGGGACTCGAACCACGGTCAACTACATGGGAGTCCAGCGACATAGCCATTATGCCAACTGCTGGCCCCAATAGTTTCATTTTTTGTACAACTCAGCCAGCAGGTGGGACTGTACCTAAGGGAGGCCCCAAGCCACCAGAACACTCTCCATGTCCATCGGACTTTTTCTTAGAAGACACAAAAACAAATATGCTAGAAATAGCAGGGCAGGGAACCAGCAGTTAGCGTAATGGCTATGTCACTGGACTCCCACGTAGTCGACCGCGGTTCGCATACTGGACTTGGTGGCTTAAAACTCACTCCGGGCGCGTGTGCATGCGTGCCCAAGATCCCGAGAGGAGAATGGAGGAGAAGGGATTGCGGTGTGACCATCCCCTCTGGGGGGTGATTTCTTGCTTTCTGTCTCTATGTCTCTGTCTGTCTGGAGAGTGCACGCGCCCTATAGCGAAAAACCTCTCCAAAAAAAAAAAAATCATTTCTGGGACCAGCAGTTGGCATAATGTCTGTGTCGCTGGACTCCCATGTAGTGGGAAACTGAACTGCAGTGTTGAAAGCCACGGGGCCAAAATCTGCTCAGAGCTTTGAGATTCTCAACCAGAGGCCTGCTGGGGTGGATTGTAGCATGGACCTGTTGGGGTGTCAGTGGTGTACTCCTCTCTGTTTCCACCTTTTCACACAGAAGAAATGAATATGCGGCATCTTCAAAAAGTTCATGGAGGGACCAGCAGTTAGCGTAATGGCTATGTCGCTGGACTCCCACGTAGTCGACCGCGGTTCGAGTCCCGGACCCGGCGGCTTAAACTCACGCCGGGCGCGTGTGCGTGCGTGCCCAAGATCCCGAGAGGAGAATGGAGGAGAAGGGATTGCGGCGTGGCCATCCCCCCTGGGGGGTGATTTCCTGCTTTCTATCTCTCTGTCTCTCTCTGTCTGTCTGGCGAGCGCACGCGCCCTATAGCAAAAACCTCTCCAAAAAAAGAAAAAAAAAAAAAAAAAAAAAAAAAAAAAAAAAAAAAAAAAAAAAAAAAAAAGTTCATGGAAAACATGTATAGATTTCAAAATTTTTTTACCAAAATAAACTCATTCCATAATTTCATTTTCCCATGCATTTTTGAAATCCTTTTGTAAAAAATCTTTTTTTAAAAAAAAAGGAGAAAGAAGAAGAAAGTTCGTAAGTTATAGTCATTCACAGTCTCACTAGACCAGATGCAGTTTACCAGTTGGGATTTATTTTTTATCATAAGCAATGTTGCTTAGTTATACAATTGATATTCTATCAGTATCAAGTTTCCATGGAAACAGTGCTTGAAAGTTAACTCAAGGTCATTTTTCTTTTCACAGAAAAGAATAAAATGTGTTGCTATCTTTTTATTCATGCTATAGAAAAAAAAACTGAGGGATTTTGATTATTAAATAGGCCATATTCTCTGACTTACATAGCAATAAATTCAAAATGACAGGTATATATTCAACTTAAGAAAATGAAAAAAGAATAACAAAATGCTTATAAAGAAAATAGACAGAAAATACTAAGAAAGATTTTTTTAAAAATCTCAAAAACCTACTAAAAATGAAACACTTGATTTTTTTGGTTTGTTTCTACTATAGGGTGTGTGTGCTTGCCAGAGAGAGACAGAAAGAGTGAGAGAAAGTAAGAAATCACCTCTCACACCCATGAGGAATGGCCATGCTGCAATCCCTTCTCCTCTAGTCTCCTTTTGGGATTTTTGGGCATGCATCAGCATGATTTTCTAGCAAGCAGGTCCAGGACTTAAACTGCGTTGTCAGCCATATTGGATCCTTGCCTTAACCTCCATGCCAACTACTGGACCAAAACACTTGATTGTTTATGTTATCTTCTATTTTCAAATTAATGTTAAAATGGATTTTTTGCATGAAAAATTAAGAAAAATAAAAATGACACTGAAACCCTATCTCTTGCCATTAACTAGAATTAACTCAAAAAGGATTGAAGACTTAAATATAAAGCCTCTAACTACAAAACTACTGATGGATAACACAGGGGAAACTCTGAGAGACATTGCAGTAGGCAAAGATTTCTTAAATAAGACCCTTAAAGCACAGGCAATGATCTCTAAAATAGACCAGTGGGATTAAATCACTCTAAAAAGCTTCCTCATAGCAAAACAAATTACATCTAAAGTAAAAAGACAACTCTTGGAATGGGAAAAAAATATATTTGCACATTATTCCACAGGTAAGGGATTGATATCTAAAGTACATAGAGAACTCAAGTGGCTCACTCATATAAAAAGAAATTACCCAACTAAAAAATGGGCAAATGAATTAAACAGAAAACTATTCAAGGAAGATTTACAAATGGCCAAGAGCCATATGAAAAACTGTTCAAAATCTCTTGTCATAAGGAAAGTGCAAATTAAAACTATAGTGAAATATAATTTAACCCCAGTTAAAGTGGCAAGGATCAAAAAATAAAGAACAATAAGTGTTGGTGAGGGTTTAGTGAAAAGGAAACTCTTTTACACTATTTGTGGGAATGTAAATTAGTCCAACCTCTGTGGAATACAATATGGAGATTTTTCAAAAACCTATAAATAGAACTCCCATATGACCCAGGAATCCCACTTCTTGGTATCTACACAAAGGATAAGAAAACAGTCAATCAGAAAGACATCTGCACATTCATGGTTATTGCAGCATTGTTTATAATTGCTAAAACATGGAACAAATGTAAGTGTCCAAAAACTGACTGGGTTAAAAATTGCAGCATATATATACTATGGAATATTACACAGCTATAAGAAACAGTAAAATCTTATTGTTCTGCTTATAATAGAGGAATATAGGATTTAATTTTGAGTGAAGTGAGCCAGAGTTTAAAAGATACACATTGTATATCCCCACTCAATTTGTATTGAGTGTTTGCATTTCATGGCAGAGGCTGAGAGAGCTGAGGATGTGATGGTGCAGAGGATGTAGATGCCCGTGACGGTAAGAGGGGAAAGTGGTTGGTAGAGAGTAGGTGGTGGGTGGTGAGTATAAAAATAAAGAAAAATGATTATAAATTATAAACTTTCATTTACAAGAGGGAAATCAAAACTTTATTTTTCTGTATCATCTGAACTAGTTCACAATAGTCTGCATCTGTTAATTTATCTGTTATCAAAAGAATACTTTGTTTAAAAGGAAGGACTGACTAGTATGCAAAATGTCTACAATCTTCTGTAGGTTTATCATTAATTTGTACCGGTAAGTTATTTTTTATCACCTGTAATTTTGATACATATGAAATTACAACCGAAATTTATTTTGACAGCATTTACTTAGTGAACTGAATAAAGTTTTTGTTAGAAAAAATTAAGAAAAATATATAAAACGAGTGAATTAATTTAGCAATCACAAAAGATAGCAGGTGAGAAACTTCTCTGTCAGGCCGACCTGGAGTACAGTCAGTGGGAAACTGAACTGCAATGTTGAAAGCCATGGGGCCAACCCTGCTCAGAGCTTTGAGATGGGCTTAAAGAACCCCAGGTGCAAGCTCAGGTTACCCAAGGTCCCAAGGAGCTGACGTGCTGAGAAAAGGGACCGTAGCATAATGAAACCCTGTCCAGGGCGCTTTTCTGTCTCTCTCTGTTTCATACACTTTACCTTATGAATAAAATAAATACACTTAAAAACAAAAACAAAGACACTTCTATGTTTAGGTGTAGAAAAAATCACTAAGTTGATAGAAAAATATAAATGATCAAATTTACTTCAAAGAGCATTAAAACAACAGACAATAGCAGAACAAAGTAAAAAGTAGTCAAGACTTTGCAGTCAAGAAGGTATCATGATGAGCTGATTTTATGACTTTTTTTTTTAAATCACTGACACTATTCAACATTGTCATTAAAAGTACTAAACAACAAAATATGACAAGGGTAAAAAAAAAAAAACACCTAAAATCCAAATTTTGAAAAGGAAAGGTGGAATTCTACATATTAATAGACAATGGGATTATTCATCTAAGTAATCCAAAAAAAAAAAAAAAGGGACCAGCAGTTAGCATAATGGCTATGTCGCTGGACTCCCACGTAGTTGACCACGATTCGCGTCCCGGACCCAGTGGCTTAAACTCACACCAGGCGCATGTGCGTGCGTGCCCAAGATCCTGAGAGGAGAATGGAAGAGAAGGAGAATGGATTGCAGCATGGCCATCCCCCCTGGGGGGTGATTTCTCGCTTTCTGTCTCTCTGTCTCTCTCTGTCTGTCTGGCGAGCGCATGCGACCCATAGCAAAAACCTCTCAAAAAAAAAAAAAAAAAGACTCAACAGAATTATATTAGAAATAATAAGAAAAAAGAGGGACCAGCAGTTAGCATAATGGCTATGTTGCTGGACTCCCATGTAGTCGACCACGGTTCGAGTCCTGGACCTGGCAGCTTAAACTCACTCTGGGTGCGTGTGCGTGCATGCCCAAGATCCCGAGAGGAGAATGCAGGAGAAGGGATTGCGGCATGGTCATTCCCCCTGGGGAGTGATTTCTCGCTTTCTGTCTCTCTGTCTCTCTGGCGAGCGCACGCACCCTATAGCAAAAAACTCCCCAAAAAGAAAGAAAGAATGAAAAAGATTAAAGTAGATATAAGGAAAATCTTAATTCAGTAATATTCCTCTATACCAATAATAAATACAAAATATAATTAAAATTTTCATCCAAATTGAAATGAAATCTGTAAGTTATCTAAAAATAATATAACAAGAAATGTAAAAGATGTCTATGAAGAAAATAATAAAACTTCTGACAGACCAAAAGCGGTTCTAAATAAATGGTATAGTTGTCAAGTTTCTGATATGACTAGTTAGACAGATGTCAATTCTGCCCTATTCTATAAATTCAACGGTTATCCCATAGAGTAAAAAAAAAAAATTTAACTCTGTTCCCCCAGTCTGAAATGTATATTGGAGAGGAAATGAATGATTAGCCTTTAGAAACACACCCATGTATGTATGTGCATTGTTACGTGACAACAATAAAATTTCAAAGTATAGCAAAATACAGATCATTTAATAAATGCTGTTAAAATGATTGGCTACTCATTTGAAAAAATTAAATTTGATTCATACCTAATATTGAAACAAATGAGTTTTTTTTTGTTTGTTTGTTTGCTATAGGGCGTGTGCGCTCGCTAGACAGACAGAGAGGGACAGAGAGACAGAAAGTTAGAAATCACCCCCCGGGGGGATGGTCACGCCGCAATCCCTTCTCCTCCATTCTCCTCTTGGGATCTTGGGCATGCACACACATGTGTCCGGCGTGAGTTTTAAGCCACTGGGTCCAAGACTCGAACCATGGTCAACTACATGGGAGTCCAGTGACATAGCCATTACGCTAACTGCTGGCCCCCAAATGAGTTCTTGATATATTAAACCAAGGATTGACAAACTGTTTCTGTGAAGGGCCAGAGAATCAATATTTTAGACTCTGTGGGTCATGCCATCTCTGTCCCAGCTATTCATCGCTGCTTATGGCTTTGAATGAACAGGCTGCCAATCTGGCTTGCAGGTCATAGGGCTGACCCTGATCTGATCTCACTAAGCCAGAATACCCTTCCTTGGGAAATGAAGAGGATATAGTTGATTTAACAATTAAGTAAAATGCAAAGTATCCAATATTTGGATCTAGTAGGAAGCTAACTTTTAAATTTTTATATTATATGTTTGGCATAATACCTAGCTTAAAATAGGCATTCTATAAATTTTCATTTAACTGAAATTAAGTGAAAACCTTTTGCTTTTGTTGACTTAACAATTAGAGGAAACAAACCAGATTTTACTTAAAGTGATTTTGATCTTTACATAAATATTATTTCTTATAATTCAGCAGACACATGACACACTGCCCCACAGTAAGAAAACATTTTAGGTCCAGACACAATAGCACACGGTTATATGCTGCTATTAGGCAGGCTGGGGCCACATGGGAGGCCCTGGTTTGATCTCCAGCTCACTCTGAAAGCCAGGAGCAGGGGCACACACATGTGGTCCCAAGGACTTGGGAGGCAAAGGCAGGAGAAGCACAACACAGCGAGACTCTGTCTAAAAACAATGAACTAAATACATAAAGAAAATTAAAATTACATATACTTACATGTACTTTTTATATAATTACATATGAATATTTGTTCACTCTTAAAAATATATTTTAGGTCCAGCCACCATGCCACGCATTGCTAAGACGCTGTTCTCCATAAGCTGAGACCTTATGGGACACTTGGGTTCCATTCCCATCCAATTTAAAAGGCAGCTGTGAGGGGCCAACAGGTGGCGTAGTAGCTAATGCACTGGACTCACACATGGCCAACTGCTGTTCAAGTCCCTGACCTGGCAGCTTGAAAATCATGCTGGGTGCATGTGCATGCATGCCTAAAATCCCAGAAGGAGATTGGAGAGAAGGGATTGTTGTGTGGTCATATCCCCTGGGATGTAACTACCTCACTTTCCCTCTGTTTCTCTCTCCTCCTGTGAGTGCAGTGCACTATGGCAAAAGTCTTTAAAAAATTAAAAATAAATATTCGGTCATTGGGAAAGTTATGATGTATTTGTCTATGCAAAAAGGTCCAAACAAATATAGACTTAAGAAACACCTCAGTTTAGGCAAACTTTTTCTTTTTTTAAAAGAGACTTTTGCTATCAGGTACTTGTACTCACTAGAGAGAGGCAGAGGGAGAAAAAGCAAGAAATCATCCCCTGGGGGGATGACCACACCACAATCCCTTGTCTTCTGTTCTGCTCTCGAAATTTTTGGGCACACACGCACATATGCCTGGTGTGAGGTTTAAGCCACTGGGTCTGGGACTTGAACCATGGTTAACTATGTGCGAGTCCAGCAATGAAACCATTATGCCACCTGCCGGTCCTTAGATAAACTTTTTTATGTTATTTTTAGTGCCTCTTTAATTTTGTTCACTGTCTTTGGCATTTTTAAATCATGCTTGCCTTATATGTAATGCTACTTAAATCAATTAATTAACTTGACATTTAATGATTCAAAGCCTAAAATTTATCTATCATCATTCATAATTTGCATATCTCATTTACATGTGAAAAGATTTACAAGAATGAAAAAAATGACCCTTGAAGTATTTGAAAACTTTGTTGTATTCTATTAAAAACCTGAGTAAAGTCTTAATTGATTTTAAGCAAAGCCTTTTGAACAGAATGTAGCAATTAACCCACTGACCTGAACAATGGGTCAGAAAACATTTCCATGTAGGGCACTACAGTTCATTTTTAGTTATACAAGCCCTTGGTGCATGTAATTTTTCATTATTTCAAAGCTGGGTAAACTTATTAAATTTGTATAACATGTCTCCATATTTGAAGTAAACAGACCAAAAAAAATGTGGAGATTTTAAAATGTTTATTTTAAAACCCAAAATAGTGGAAGTTCATGAAGTTATTAAATTGGCAAATTTTACATGAAAAGTTATTTGGGGCTTTTAAAAAGTGGGCCAGAGGTTAATGGATTGAATTTAATGATTCAACGCCTAAAAGCTATCTTGCATCATTCATATTTTTCACCATCCAGCAAGAATCCTGAATATCTGTAACAGGTCTTCAAAACTTAGTAAAACTTAAGTGAATTTCTTTTATACCCAATCTTATAGTCCAGTCAGCAGATACAGACTTCTATTAGTTAGACACTTTTAGTTTCTTCTATTAATATATTCCCACTGAGGGATGAGGAGTGAATTTCTGTTTCCATGAGATACCTAAAAAAATAATTAATTAATTAATGCTGAAACAGGAAAAGCCTTGTAATAATGTTTTCTCATATCCTGAATAGATGATAACTGAATGAAACCCTCTTATAATTTAGAGAGAAGAAATGGGTGATTTTGCTTTCTTAGATTTGCCTTTAAGAAAGCATCAGCAACTACAGTTACTAGTTACTGCTTTTGGCTAATGTCATGGCTATCGTTTGCTGAGAATGTCTACCGTGTTATCATTTCTACTCCCTACCATTGTCCTTTCCATACTTCCTTTAGCTACTCTCTTCCTCAGAATTCATTTCTTCTCCACAAAAACAAGTAACTCTCCCAACTCCAAGATTAAAACTAGAGAAATCACCATGCACAATTAAGTTGCTGTGTATCAAGGACTTACTCTGGCTCATCTTTAAAGATGTTATATGAGGGAACCAGCAGTTAGCATAATGGCTATGTCACTGGACTCCCACGTAGTCGACCGCGGTTCGCGTCCTGGACCCGGTAGCTTAAAACTCACACCGGGCGTGTGTGCGTGCATGCCCAAGATCCCGAGAGGAGAATGGAGGAGAAAGGATTGCATCGTGACCATCCCCCCTGGGGGGTGATTTCTCGCTTTCTGTCTCTATGTCTCTCCCTGTCTGTCTGGCGAGTGCATGCACCCTATAGCGAAAACCTCTAAAAAAAAAAAAAAGATGTTATATGAAAGGGTGAGTGAGGTATTGGATGCCAGGGAAATGCCTGAAAGTCTGAAACATCTTCAAAACTCACTAAGATTTCAATGCAGTAGAAAACAGTCTTTGGTTGCGAAGCTACTTAAGAAGATGCAAGAGCATATCCACACAAAGGAGCAAGAAGGTTGGATAGAACTAGCCATGCCCCACATAATCCCAGCACATGGCTGCCATCAGCCAATTTGTGCCACTTTGGTGTCATCCAGAAATATAAGTCTCCGTGTTTGTTCAGAGAGCCAGCACTCATGTTGCTATTGATGTTTAAGCAACAATCCTACAACAATTAGTATTTTCATTTTATTATTAAATACAAACTATGTAAAACATACCTAGGTGACATATATGTATATATATGTGTGTGTGTATATATATATATATATATATATATATATAAATAAATAAAACTAGGTACACATACATACATATATGAAAAAAAAAATATATATATATGAACCTAATTATGTATGTGTGTGAATACCAAATGCATGTATGTGGAATGAAGATTATTAAATGTGTCAATTATATTTTCACAGAAGTCTTTCTGTCTCTCATAGCATATATTTCTGCACAGGGGAGATGGAGAGAGGGGAGGTAAGAGAAAAGCCCCCTCCACTGGTCCCTGTCATGCAGTGGCCCCCTCCCCCAGCCCTCCAGCTCCTCAGGATCTTTGGCGCTGGCACCAAGGAGTCCGGTTTCCGGAGGAGAACGGAAACACCATGCCTCCCTGTTGTCTGTAGGAACTGTTGGAAACAATGTACCTTGGGTTCCATATTAGTTGTACCTGAAACCACCACTCTTTGGAGAAATGGGGAAACTGCAGGGGAGACTGAACAATAAAAGCGTGGCCTTCCACCTGACATTCCTATACTGCTTAAAGACAGAGCCCTCCCCATAGACATAATTAACGTCCTCAGAGGGAAAGATGGTAAGGTCAGCTGAGCATGACCCTCAGGCTTGGGAGAGCCGAGATTCAAACCAGGAACTTTATGGGAGTCAACTGGTAACAAAGATGGACAAAGGATTAGATCAGCAACTGGAAGCATTGGGGCCCATATTATACATTAGGTTTATTTTCCCTATACCAAAATAGAAATATAAATCACCCGATGAGACAATACCTCCAGAGAAAAACAGGCCTATTCCTCTTTCTAACTAGGATAAAAGGCCCAAAACTTACCCGCCTATGGGGAGCCCACTCCGGGACCCTGTCTGCACATTTGGCGGCTCTCTTTCTCCCAACAATACTGCTTTGCAGTGAAGTGTCCACGTCTCGAATGCCTCACCTCACGGGTGAGATATGAGCCTGTTCCTTGCATGTGCTCTCTGACCCACTCACTGTGTCAATAGCACCGAGCCTGTTTCTAAGCAATCCTGGGGACAGAAACCCTCGGTTGACCACGTGGCTTCCAGCAAGCAGAACCCTGCATACACTGTGTGACAGTGACAGGGCCTGCAATGTGGAAGCCTTTAACAACCTTTACTATAGCTTATTACAACTGATCAATCTTTGACCCACGTGTTCATTAAATAATATTTGTCACTATCTGTCAGGTACTTTTGTAGACACCATGTTCACAAACAATTCATTGATACCTGAAGGGGTTAAAAAAAAGGCTGTAATAAGTTTGAATACAAATAAAAAACAAGATGGGAGTACTAAACTTCAGAAGGTGGCATCTGAACTGAGACTTGAAGGGTGGACTGAAGTTTGCAAAAATAATGGACTGTTCCTAATTACCCATAATGGAAAAGGAAATCTTAACTATTTTTTGTGGGTGGTATATATGAAAAAAAGTATGATGTGAATTGCTAAGAAATATCTTGAGAGGGGCCAGCAGGTTGCATGGCGATTAACGGTGCTGGACTCCCACATGGCCGACTGTGGTTCAAGTCCTGGACCTGGCAGCTTGCTTTCTCACTTTCTCTCTCTCTCTCTGTCTTTTTATGGTCAAATAAAAATAAATACATTAAAAAGTTAAATAAAATCATTCTTTTAAAAGAAGAAATATCTTGGGAACTTGATACATCTGAAAAATGAGCATATTTATCTGAAGATCTAAAAGCTGTTAAGGATGTAAGAGAAGATCTTTTCATTGTAAGGATACGGCTACTAAGTTGTGATGGCTAAATTACAATATAATGTTTTTATATATGAAACTTAGATGAGATATGGAATATATGTGTCAAAGAATATTGGAAAAGCCTCTGTACCCTACTTGGTTTCCGTAAACAAAATGTGATCTCATTTATTATAGGTAAGCTTGCCCTTTTTTTTTTTTTCTTTTTCCTAGATTACAGCCAGTCACAGCAGCTGGGCTTCAGCCAATTACAGGCATCCGGCCTTTTTCTTTTTTTTTTTTTTTTGGAGAGGTTTTTTTGCTATAGGGTGCGTGCGCTCGCCAGACAGACAGAGAGAGACATAGAGACAGAAAGTGAGAAATCACCCCCCAGGGGGGATGGTCACACCACAATCCCTTCTCCTCCATTCTCCTCTCGGGATCTTGGGCACGCACACACACGCGCCCGGCGTGAGTTTTAAGCCACCGGGTCCGAGACGCGAACCGCGGTCGACTACGTGGGAGTCCAGCGACATAGCCATTACGCTAACTGCTGGTTCCCCATCCGGCCTTTTAAACTGTGTTAATGCAAACAAACCAGAATATAACCAACCCAAATTGTTTTTCTACTCATTTTCTTCACTTGTGTTTTTGTACATCACTTTCCCATCCCTGTACATATCACTTTCCTTTTCCAGAACTTAATATGGTGTGACTATGAGGCTACCCAAAGTTGCCTGGATGCTGATCTGAGAAAAAAACTGCCAGATTCAAATCATGGTAAAATTTGCTCAGACTCCACTAAATTAAATTGGCTGGATTTTTTTCTTTTTACATATGTGTTTAGACATTCAAAATAAAATATTTGGTAATTCAGAAAATTTAAAACTATGTGTGACATTAACAATGACTGACTTATAATACTTTGGTACATTTTAATTACATTATACTTACTGCTTAAACTGACCATTTCTTATTTGTTTTTGTGCTGACAGCTCCTTCGAGTTGGAAGAAACACCTTTTTCTGAGGCCTGTCAGTTCATTTTTCTCACTTCAGATTCATTCTTGTGACTTCCTGAGGCCAGATTTGATTTCACAGAAACCACCTCCGAGCAGCCAATCCCTCAGCTTCGGACACACACACTCACTGATACGGTCTACAGAAAATCATCTGCCTCTAGTCTGACAGCCATCAGCACAGCCCTGGGAGCAAAAAAAAAAAAAAAAAAAAAGGAGCCACAGCCTTAAATCTTTTCTCTCAGAAATTACCAAGAAGATCAAATAAATAGATGAAAGGACTAAATAAGAAACCAACAAGAAACAAGCAAAACTCCTCCTAGTTCCCTATGGAAATAAACTATTTGCAGATGTGAGCCCAAGAAAACAAACATGCAGCAATTAAGTTTGTAAATTATAAATTGATTTACCATTAAAGAAGGCGAAAGAGCAGAGATAGGAGGGCTCCCTGGAATGGCTCATTATTTCGGAATACGGAGATGCAAAGAGACGGGAGCCAAGGAGCACGGAGCACGAACAGCGGGAGGACCAACGCCCCGCCTTCGGAGAAAGGTCTGCCGTCTCGCCCACGCCCCTGAAGCCATAACAGAACGACGGCATGGCTGCCAATTGCTTGAGCCTTTCTACATTCAGTCCTTCACCCACAGTGGTGGAGAGGGGGGAAGTCAGTTCCTACTGATTTCTCAATGCACTTCTAATATTTGCACTGTCACTTCCATCCAGGGTAATGACATGTGCTGTTTGCACAGAAGGTCCCAGAACTTTTGAGACCACAACAACTATTTTCTTGCAGGAGTCCCCCAAAAGAAAATGTTAAGAATCTTCAAGACAGTGATTTCTCTTCCTTCTATAAAAACTAGTTATCTAATAAAAATGCACACAGGTTGCATATTAAAAAGTTACAGGATAACAGTAAAGAGATGGCGGTGTGGTTGAATGAATAAAGAAGAAGAGATCACAGGCTTTTTAATCAAGATCGTTCAGTATCATTGACAACCCAGAAGTCTAACATAGTGAACTGCACACCAAACATCTGTGTTGGATGTCTATTTGCTCTTTTACTTAATTAAAAAGTCATTGGTAATTTGTATTTGACATACAGCAGTTTTTATAGCCATGTATTCTATGCTTCATGGGAAAATACCAGACAAACAGCATTTTCAGTTTATTTTTATAAATAAATGTGTTATTTGTATTATTTGTAGCTGCTTCTGTGATTTGGCTTTCATTATCTGGAAGATAGGTTTCCTTTGGTTCATTGGGAAGTGTTTGTCATAATTAGTTCAGAACTAATAGAAGACTGAAATCTAAAAAAAAATTTTTTTAGTTTTTTGCTGGTGGGTGGCTGTGCTCACTGGAGAGCAACAGGGAGAGACAGAGAGAGTAAAAGTGAGAACTTTCCCCTAGGCAGTATGGCCACATGGACATGCTGCAATCCTTTTTCCTCTATTTTCCTCCTGGAGGAGAATTTGGGGCACACATGCACGCTAGCCCAATGTGTTCCAAGTTGTTGGATCTGGGACTTGAACCACTGTCAGTCATGTGTCTGTCTAGTGCCTTAACCACCATGCCAGCTGCCGGCCCCTTAATATTTAAAAAAAATTTTTTTTGAGAAGTTTTTGTGATAGGGTGTGTGCGCTCGCCAGAAAGAGAGAAGCAGAGAGACAGAAAGTGAAAAATCACCCCCGCAGGGGGGATGGCCACGCTGCAATCCCTTCTCCTCCATTCTCCTCTTGGGATCTTGGGCACACACGCACACGCGCCCAGTGTGTGTTTAAGCTACTGGGTCCGAGACTCAAACTGTGGTCGACTACATGGGAGTCCAGAGGCATAACCATTACGCCAATTGCTGGTCTCATAATTTTATATTTTTAAAATATAAAATTATGCTTTCTATTTTATAAACTCTGAAAAAAATAAAATATTTTTCATTATGAGTTTTTTTTTATCAAGGGCTATTTTAATATTTCTGTTACACTAACTAGTAGGTATTACTGTTACTACAAGGGGACATCATTGGAAAAGAGAAAATTCTGGTAATGTATTGGTAAGGATCTTCCAGTGTTTTGTTCCTGGAAATCAGCTATAGAAAAAGGGAAAAATTTAAGACATTGGGCATACCTAATGGGTCCTCATTACTCCCCCTAGAGGTCTGCTGGAGAACTTTCAACTTTATGAAAACAAGGCAACCAGTAAAAATGGGGCTATGTCTTCAAAGGTTCTTTTTTTCTTGGGGGGGAGGGGGAGGTTTTTGCTATAGGGCGCGTGCGCTTGCCAGACAGACAGAGAGAGACAGAGAAACAGAAAGCGAGAAATCACCCGCAGGGAGGATGGCCACGCCACAATCCCTTCTCCTCCATTCTCCTCTCGGGATCTTGGGCACACGTGCCCAGTGTGAGTTTTAAGCCACCGGGTCCGGGACGCGAACCATGGTCAACTACGTGGGAGTCCAGCGACATAGCCACTATACTAATTGCTGGTCCCTGTCCTCAAAGGTTCTTGAGCGCCTACAAAATGCTCATCCTTCTTCATGGTTCATCAGCTGCTACCACCAGTAAGTAGAGTGTTGTTCAAACAAATTATTTTTACAGTCAAAAGAATATGTCATTAGTTTTCCATGAACTATTATCTAAAGCCAAATTTTCTTCATATTGTTCTGTACACTTAAGTCGGTTTACTCTTTCTAACCCCTTTTAAAGGACTCTGTAACACAACTAAAAAAGTAGTTTGACTGCTTCAAGTGGTGAATTACTTGAAATTATAAACAGAAATGTCAATTTTCTTCAAAACATCTGATCATGAAATTTACCAAGAATAACGATGGGGCAAGCCCCGTATCACAGTGGTTAAGCCCTTGCACAGATCCCACATGGCCAACTGTCATTTGGATCTCAACCCAGTGATTTGAAAAACATGCCAGGTGTGTGTGCGCATGTGTCCAAAGTCCTGACGGAATGGAAGGATGGAGGAAAATAATTGAAGTGTGTCCACCTCCTACTGAGGGGCACTTTCTATCTCACTCTCCATCTCGTTGTCTCTCTCTGGTGAGTTCCAGAACCCTCTAGTAATAATAATGATTTTAAAATAATTAATGATTTTTAAAAAGTTACAGTTCTTCATTTCATGAACATGCTCAATAATAGGCAGCACTATACCTGCAGTGCTCTCTGGAGAGCCCCTAAAACACGCTGCAAGGTTGTGAAACAGTCAGGGTAACTGGTGGTAACATAAAGGGAGCCTAACGCTGACTAGTCCAGTAAAAACGTTTAAAGTTTTTTTTTTTTTGAGTTTAATTTACATTTTTAAAAAGTTTTGATTATCTTTCTAAGCTATTTTAATTACCCAATACTATCTCTTCTTTCATATTAAATTTAAAATTTTCTATCCTCACAAGTTAATTCACAATTCAATATTACTTTTGCAAAATGTATGAACAATTTGGTTTCTATTGAGAATTTGAACTTAACATTTTTCTGTTTTTTATTGAACTGAAAATGTCTATGTAGATAACCTTCACTTCCAGACCTTGGCTTTTAGAGTACTGGTGTGTTACACTGAACACGCCACCCTCTCCTTGCTCACCCAAATTTACATGATTATTGGGTTCCTCTATTTGGGTAAGGTTATCTCTTGATTTATCATGTACCCGCTATAGAATCGTGCTGAGTTCTAGGAACAGAAGGGTGAGGAAAAAAGCCAGAGAGCCTATTTTGATGGAGTTTAAAATCCAGCTGGAGGGAACCATGTTAAACATGTAATTACACTGGTTAAAAAAATGCTAACTGTGCTAAGTTCTATGAAGAAAGGTTTATGGTAAACAAAGACTATATACCCAGTGGGTTTTCCACAGTGAACGGAATAAATTCCAAGGTGAGATCCGAAGGGTCACTGGTTAGTTAAAATCCCATAGTAGGTCAATTATATGCAAAGCAGCAAAAGTGAAAGAAGGATATACGATGTTAGAGGCTCCAAAAAGGCCAATTTAATGAAGCGAGAGGATAGATAGCACAGAGAAAACTAGTATGATGGAAGTCAGATCTTACCTGTTTGTATTTGAGATAAAAATACAACAAAACCAAACCATAGGAAGAGGAAAAAGCTGTTGGGTTCTATACAGAAACCGCAGAAGAAGAGCCAGTCTATCTCATGTGCCAAATGCAGGTAAGCTGAACTTCTGAAAAAACTAAGGTCTCATTTCCCCCGTCACCACCTGCCCACCACCTCCTGTGAAGTAAAGGAGAAAGTTGCACAGCATAATACTGGGTTAAAGCACATCTGACTAGATGCACGCCGTAAGGAGAAAGGAATAAAATAAATATGAAAACGAGCGAAATTTTAAATAAATATTGACTTTGAGAGCAGTTTTATTATGTAAGATGTAATTCTCAATGAAGATATTAAAAAATGCTTTCAGTAGCCACATGCGAAGTGGTATGTTTTTCAAGTGTTTGTGGATAAAGACCTAAGAAACTATAGGTGGACTGACAATAAACACATGTAAAAGTGAATGGAAACCAATCTGTATTACACTATGTTTGCCTATATGTGTAAGAAAACCCAAAGTAATAGATAAAAGTTTGTTTAGATCTGCCATGACAACTCCATAAATCGTCAGAAATCAGGTTCCTTCCTTCCTTCCTTCCTTCCTTCCTTCCTTCCTTCCTTCCTTCCTTCCTTCCTTCCTTCCTCTCTCTCTCTCTCTCTCTCTCTCTCTCTCTCTCTCTCTCTCTTTCTTTCTTTCTTTCTTTCTTTCTTTTTTTTTTTTTTAGAGAGTTTTTTCTATAAGGCATGTATGCTTGCCAGAGAGACAGAAAGTGAGAAATCACCCCCTTGAGGTGGGGGGTGGGGGGAATGGCCATGCCACAATCCCTTCTCCTCCATTCTCCTCTTGGGATTTTGGGAACGCATGCACACGCAGCCAGTATGAGTTTCAAGTCTCTGAATCAAGGACTTGAACCATTGTTGATCATGTGGGAGTTCATTAATGTAACCATTCTGCCATCTGCTGGTCCCGGCAATCAGTTTTCTTACAAGACCAGGCTCTGCTATCCCTAGATGGTTACCACTGTCCTCCTGGTTACCAACTAAACACTTGCTAGAATTCCCAACATCACATCCACATTCCAGGCACCAGAACGAAAAGAGAGTTCATCTCCTCATTTTTAAGAAAACTTACTGAAAAATATTCACACAATACAATATTTTGGCATATTTGCTTTTGCATCAAATGGCCATGCCAGCATAAACAAGACTAAAGAAGGCATCCTTTGGCTGGACTCTTTGCCACATTGAATAAATTGGATATTCTGACACTAGGAGAGTGAATGATGGTGTGCACGACCATTTAACTTTGGCACTTTACAAATGTAGCACCAAGTCTTCATAACCTAGGTTGAGTATTGGGGATCTTAGAGACTAAATTATATACAATCATAAGGAAATAAAATGTTCTACTCATACTTTCAAGAGTGAACTAACAGGGGCCAGCAGGTGGCATGGTGGTTAAGGTGCTGGAATTCCCACATGTCTGGCCATGATTTGAGTCCCGGACCTGGCAGCTTGCTTTCTCTCTCTCCCTCTCTCTCTCTCTTCTATCTTTCTCTGGCAAAACTCATGTGAAAAATAATATTAACAATAATAAATAATTTTTAAAAAAAGAGTGAACTAACAGAGTGGAGTAACCTCATGTGCACATCCAATCTTCACGGACTCAGTCTCACTCGTATTTATTCCTTCCCGTGAAGGTACAGTCAAGGTAAGTAACAAGATGGGAAACTCTTTATCACTCCTTTGTGAGCAGCTCATTGTGCTAATGCTGAGCTGGTTCAGAAGGCAGCACACTCCACAGGCCCTGGAAGGGATGTCAGGGGCGATCACGGCTGTGTGGGCACTCACACGGCCTCACTCTGATATTCCAAGGTTTTGGTAAGTGCAGTTTATCAGTTTGGGAGTGTGCCGATCAATTGCTTTTGGGAAAAAGGAGACTGAAGTTGTCTAACATCTTTTTATCCTAAATTGTTAGACAATTTGGGATAACTGGCACACTTACACTCAGTCTATGAAAACGCTTCTCACCTTTGTTGGTCTGGGCACTGCTAAAAAGAGCATTGTTCATCTGGTATGGTGACAATATCTCGGTGTTCCAAAGGCTTTGATTGCAGAAATGACGCACACCCTAATTAAAAAGTAAATATGCATGAATAAATAATATTATGGGCTTCCACAGAAATGCATGCCCTTATAGTTATATGTACCTATCTAAGCACACTCAGAGGCTTTCTTTGGTTCTGTACCTGTTACAAATACAGATAACAAAAGTTATACCTATTTGACATTACTTGAGACTTACAGGTGAAAAATAACACACATTACAGCATACAATATGATCCATAGAAGAGAAAGAAGTCCACAGAAGTTAGGACATTGCAGTCTTTTTAACTATATCATAAAGCTAATGCTGAAAGATTAAGCTGATCAATCATTATGATCAAAATGAGTTTTCTAAAGCATGGGGACAGAACTGGGCAAGCTCCCTTTGGTTCCTCTGGGAATCTTTTTTTAAAGAATTATTTATTTAATTTCATATATTATTATTATTATCATTGTTATTTTAATTTACCAGAGAGAGAGAGAAAATGAGAAAGCAAGCTGCTAGGTTTGGGATTCAAACCAATACAATGCATTTGTAAAGGTGTCTAAATATTTCAAAATGTTTATTTTTATATTATCTAATATTTAGGTTGAATCTGTAATTTCTTTTCCTGGCTTTTTTTCTCTGAAAAATGTCTGTGTTTCTATAGTTGGATGCAAATTTAGTGTTTTTTTTTAAATTAAGCATGAAAATGAGACTATATTTATAAACTTTATAAATTTAGTGCATTAACTGTAGTTGCTTTGAAAGCTTAATAAGAAGGAAATACACTATATTTTACCATCATTCAAGAAAAAATTCAAGAGACCAGCTGGTGGCATGGTGGTTAAGGCAACTGGATCCCACATGGGCAACTACGTGGTTCATGTCCTGGACCCAGTGGCTTCCAAAACTCACATGCACCCTCTGGCAAATAAAAAAATAAGAAAGAGAAAGGAGAAAGAAAGAAAGAGAGAAAGAAAGAAGAGACTCAAACAAATTCACTGAAAATACCTTGAAATTGAGGGAATCGTTTCCTTCAATTTGGGCATGAAATGAGGAAGATAAATAGCATCTTACACTTCTTTAAATCCAAGTTTTCACTTTGTTATAGAACTATGCTTAATTATTATTAGGAAAACAATACATATAAAACAAACATCCCATTTAGCATCATTTGCACATCCCTTCTCCAGAGGGAATCACTGTGATCTTGGACATAAATATAAGAGCCAATAGAAAAATTCAAGTGTGCATGAATCTGAGGATGTGTGGGCTTCGTCCTGGGCTTGATTTTCAGGCATCGTAATTTATGCTATAATGCTTTACTACGAATCTTGGAGCTCTTTCCATCTTTCCTTAAATTGCTAAATGGCTGCAAGTATCTCATGGCAATGCTTTATGAGGATTTACTTCCTCATCTTTCAGTTGGGGCATGTTTAAGTTATTTATTTTTGCTCTTACAGTCATTATTGATTGGACCACTTGTGTAGGTGATTTCCCGAGCATGCCTGTACATTTCAGGGTTGAAGCTGAGATCGCCTCTCTAGAAACACACGTGGCCAATGCTATTGAATTAAAAAATACTACAGGTTTTTAAATTTCACTAATATTATTTGGTAGCTATGGTAGTGGCATGTGAAAAGACTTGTTTTCAAATCAGGGAATTCTATAAAACGAACAGGGAATGAAACTAAGGGAGACAAAACTTGATTTGGGAGGTAACAGAAGATTTAACAGAAGTACTTTTAGAAAAGTAATTATTATTTTCCAAAATTACAGATGTAGATATTAGTTTAGCAAACATAAGGGGAGAAGATAAATAAATTTTAAAAAGCAAAACATGCTTCTTAATTATGCTTATAAAACACTAGAAACTACTGTTTGTAAAATCATGTTTGAAGAGTCGTTTGTGTTAATGTTGAGGCTTCCTCTTAAAGATGTCATGAACATTCTCTTCTCTGGAATGAAATCATGCTTTTGAGAGAACACAGTTGTCCAATGATAGTATAAAATGTGAAATGTGCTACAAATAGATTGTCTGTGTTACAACATATGATCACTGTGTCTTAGTCCCACAATTGTCTCTCTTCGATATCAACATTTTCAACAAGAGACAACACATGTAATTAAAGTTAGACAAACAAAAGTGTCCACTTAGATAGTCTAACAAATATTTCTTTAAAATTGCATTTTATATATATAAAAATATATATGTTTACATATATAAATATATATATATATCCATTTGAATTTCAAATATAGAAGGTTGATTTTCACATTTAACATATTAATATTCTCCCAAATATGCTCCAAATATTTTTCTATGCAAAAATGTGTCATGACTTTAGTGACAACCCCATAGTTATGCATTGAAATAATATTATCATGAACAATCAGTAGATGGTTAAGAAATTAAGGACCACCTAATTTTCTGACAAAAGTTCACTGTTCCCTCACCCCCCCCAAATAAAAGGAGTGTGTGTTGGGGGGTAAGTTCCTAGCTGTTCCTTCATAGCAGATGGCCACTAGAAAGCAGACTGAGAGGTATGCTATGGTAGGAACGGCCTTTGCTGGTAGAATTCCTCTGCCTGTCTATTTTCTCCAGCATGTGTGATAGGAACCAGACATTCATATACTTCCTGCATAAATAATATGGTTTTACTAAGAAGATTAGAATAACTGGAGCGGAGCAAAAAGCTAAAAAGAGAATGGAAAAAGTTTGCTTTGTCTTGAGATTTAAAAAGTGGACCTCTTGAAGTTAGTAGGTGGCATGATGATTAAGGTGCTGGATTCTACATGGCCAACTTTCCGGTTTGAGTCTGAATCCAGGGGCCTGAAAATTATGCCAGGCAGGTGTGTGCCCCAAATCCTGAGAGGAGACTAGAGGAGGAGGGATTGACATGTGGCCATCCCCCCGGGGGGGATTTCTCACTTTACCTTTCTCTCTCTCTGTTTTTCTCCAGTGAGCAAACATGCCCTATAACAAAAACAGGAACAAAAGAAAAAAAATTAAATTAAAAAAAATAAGTGACTCTCCTTTGTTTTGTGAGGAAGCTCTTTTAGATACAGGTCTTGCAGAGCATAAGATCTATCATCTTTACCTGCTAGGAATATTGGCTGAAATACCCAGAACGTTAAGTTACTGAGGTGTTTGTCCTCAGCCTCTTCTTGAGACACATTATCCAACTTGATGAAAACTTCAACTTCTCTAAGTGTCTCCATATAATATAAAACTTTCGTGTCATCAGACCTGCCTCCTAGAAACTCATAATCTTTGACTTTAGGATAGGCTCAATTTAATGTCTTGCTTTTGACTATTCTATTCTCATTCAATAAATTCTGAGAGGATATTATTGTCCAAATTTGGGCTGGTGACTAGGGCTTAAACCTATTACGGTTAGAACTTATTAGACAGAACCTTCCTTCAGGGAACCTAGAGTATACTTGGGAGAGGGACAAAGAATTTGGCAACTAAAATACCCCATGTCAAGACCTTCTCAGGGATGGTAGAGCTCACTCATACTCAAACAATTCTCTTGATGTTCTTGAATTTAGCACCAGAAAGTGCATGTTCTCTTAGAGAATTAAGATCATTTTGAAGGAAAGCATCACATTTCTAAATAAACTTAAATCTATAGTCACCACCTATGGAACACCTTCTACTAGTACCTCACCAGTCAGACAGCCATCTAAACTACAGTTTTTAAGACTGTTCATCAGTGATGTTTCTGACATGAGGTACTTGAAATTATTGATATTATGAAGCATTCTTTTTTTTTTTGAGAGAGAGAGGTTTTTGCTATAGGGCATGTGTGCTCGCTAGACAGACAGACAGACAGAGACAGACAGAGAGATAGAAAGCGAGAAATCACCCCCCAGGGGGGATGGCCACGCCACAATCCCTTCTCCATTCTCTTCTCCTCTCGGGATCTTGGGCACGCACGCACACGTGCCGGCGTGAGCTTAAGCCACCGGGTCTGGGACTCAAACCACAGTTGACCACATGGGAGTTCAGTGACATAGCCATTATACTAACTGCTGGTCCCAATATTATGAAGCATTCTTAGAAAAATATATATTTTTTATAATAATTTTGTGAGATGGTAAATGGGAGAGACAGAGAGTGGGAGAGTGAGAAAGCAATTCATGGAAGCTGGTCATGCCCAATCCCTTCGTTTCTCTCTCCTCTTGAGATTTTGGGCATGCACACATAGGCACCCATACCTGATGTGTTTTCAAGCCCCTGGGTGCAGATTGGAACTATGTCGTCAGTAATGTGGGGCCCATTCACCTTAACCACCACACCAGGGGCTGGTTCTACATTCAATAAGTCTTCTGAAACACACAAATATTTTAACAAAAGAAAAGAGACAAATGCATTTACTGTGATGGTTAATACATGGCATTACTGAAGCATAAAATTTAACTCAGAGGTTTTGGAAGTCTAGACAAAACTAAACAATATTGAGGTGTATAATTCATTACAAGGAGAAAAAGTGTCAAGAAATTGAAAAAAAGAAAAAAAAAAAAGAAGCCAAGAGTTTAACAATGAAGTACTGTGCATTTCAGTGAAAGGAGTTCTGTGAGTTAGGCTAATACAGTCTATTTGTTGTTTCTTATTTTTCTAAGACCAAAATTTGGCTTAACTAGATAACTGATATAAAAGTCTGTCTTCTGTACAAGTCAATTTGGGGTTACTTTGTAGTTCACAAAACCTTTAAATTTCTGTTTCTCATCCTAAATGATCCATTTTGTCCCCTCCCCCAGACTAAGCCAGTCCCTCTCTGGCATCTATGCTAAGTTTCCCTTTCTTCCTGCCCTGGCTCACTGCTTACCTATTCCCCTGATCCCTTCCCACTTCTCAGCCTCTGCCCTTGCTGGCCTCTTCCTCTTCCTTTTTTTAAATTTAAAAAATTTTTATTTCAGTTTGTTTTATACATTCAATCACTATGTCACTTAGCTTGCAAAGAAATTCTTCCAACATGTATACATTTCTCACCAATCCAGCTGGAAATAATATACACATTATATTCAACAGATAATAACCCATTTCTTTGACCCATAAATACCTTGTCTCTATACTTTTCTCTTCAATGTCCTTCCTCAGACTCTCCTCCTTCACTCACCCTCTTCCCACACTATATCTGGTATTTATAACCATTTTCTATGTTTCTATATCCTTTAGTCATTCAGTTTCAGCTATAGAGTGCAGATGGATAGTATATTTTAAGTGGAGACATACAATGTCTCTTCTTCATAGCCTGGCTTGCTTAGCTCAGCAGTAAATCTTCCATATTCAACCACTTTCTGTCAAAAACCAGGATCTTGTTATCTTGTTTTTTTTTTTTTTTTGTTTGTTTGTTTTTAATGACTGATTCACATTCCACAGAGTATATGTGCCACACTTTTTCAATCCATTTATCAGTTGGTGGGCATTTGAGTTGGTTCCATGTCTTAGCAATTTTGCATAATGCCACAATAAACATTTTTATGTTTAAGCACTTTTCCAACTGAGGATTCTTCTGTCCTTTGGGTAGATACCAAGGAGTAGGATTGCTGAATCATATGGTAGTTCTATTTGTAGATCTTTGAAGAATCTCCACATTGTTCTCCATAGTGGCTGAAAAGATGGGAGAATGAGTTGAAAAAATCACTCGTTCTCTTTTTACATTGAACAAAACTCTTATTCTCTTCTGGCCAAAGCACAAATGATACACAGCTTTTCAGGATCTGTTTATTTCACTGAAACAAGAGTAAGAATGGAGGATTATAGTCTAGCTCAAGTGCCAGCACTGATTTTAATTTGTACATTAGATAATACTAACCTAGACTTCCACATACTATATTGCACAGTGTGAGATTTCTCTTTGGTCACATCTGTTCCTCCTCTTCTCTTTTCTTATCCAAATTAGACCCATCTATTCAGCCAGACATACTTACGGTCCTTCCTCTTTCTTGCTGCCTTCAACTCCCATTTGCTGTCACCTTCCTACACAGAGAAGTTTACCATTCATATCTCCTTTTGCAAAGCCAAGAAAACTCTGAGACATTGTCTTCCATAAAGGCCCATTTATCTACACTATGCTTCCTACAAAAACTTTGAAATTAAGAGAATGTTTGTTAAATCAATAAAATCTTTGGCATCAACAGAAGCAAAAATTGCACCCCTGTTCAAACAATTATCAAAAAGACAAAAATAATAATAATAATACATGTCGGTGAGGATGTGAAGAAAGGACCCTCACACGGAGTTGCTGGGCATGTAAATTAGTACAACCATTATGGAAAACAGTATGAAGATTCCCTAAATAATTAAAAATAGATCTACCATATGACCTAGCAATCCCATGAGTGGGTATATATCTCCCCTCCAAAATGAGACTAAATATCAGAGATATCTTGATTCTCATATTTATTGCAAAACTCCTCATAGGTAGGATATGGGATCAAGCTAAATATCAGCAGATGAGTGGATGAAGAAAATGTGATGCACGTGTGCACACACACGGCTACTATAGAACCACAAAAAGGATGAAATAGTCACTTGCAATGGCATGGATGAATCTGATGATAGTGTGGTGAGTCAAATAAGCCAGGCTCAGAAAGACCACTATTACATGATCTCAGTAGAAACCAAACAGAAAGAAAAATAAATCAATCACAAAGAAATTGAGAGTAGAATAGCGGTTACCAGGGACTGGGTAAGTAGATCAGAAGTTGATTAATAGGAACAATGTTACAATTTGATTGAGAACTAATTTGTGTTACTCTAATACAAAGTAGGGGGATTATAGATAATAATAATACAATCTATGTTTCAAATAGCTAGAAAGAGGATTTGGAATGTTCTTGCAACAAAGAAATGATAAATGTTTAAGTTGGTGGATATACTAATTACAATGATCTAATCATTACTGAAATTATATATGCATCAAAACATCACATTGTACCTCACAAATATGTTAAAATTATCATGTAAATTAAAAATACCTACAGGTCAATCAAAAATAATCTACTCATATACTTTTTCCTCTAATATGTGTTAGGAGAGAGTAGACATTCTCATAGACAGGATCACAAGATCAGATTACATGTAGTGGTCATGACGATGGTTCATATTCTATGACTATGCATAAGATAAAGATGCTGGTCCAGGACTATGTTATGGAAAATAGTAGCTTTCAAATATCCAACCTTTGTAACCACCAACAAATTCAATTCATGTGATATTTATAAGCTACTCTCTAGAGAATCATGTTTTTCCTGCCTTGGAGGGGTGAAAACACAGTCATCCAGGAGCCCACACTGCTGTTAACCTAAAGCAGAAATCATATCATTCAATTTTTTTTTTTTTTTTTGGAGAGGTTTTCGCTATAGGGCGCGTGCGCTCGCCAGACAGACAGAGAGAGACAGAGAGACAGAAAGCGAGAAATCACCCCCTAGGGGGGATGGTCACGCCACAATCCCTTCTCCTCCATTCTCCTCTCGGGATCTTGGGCACGCACGCACACGCGCCCGGCGTGAGTTGTAAGCCACGGGGTCCAAGACGCGAACTGTGGTCGACTACGTGGGAGTCCAGCGACATAGCCATTACGCTAACTGCTGGTTCCCATATCATTCAATTTTAAGAGAGCAAAAATGGGACCAGCACAAGGCGTAGTGGTTATGTCACTGGATTCCCACATGGCCAATGGCAGTTTAAGTCCCGGACCCAGTGGTTTCAAAATCATGCTGGGAATGTGTGCGTGCATGCCCAAGATCCCAGGGGATGAACGGAGGAGAAGGGATTGTGCAGTAGCCACTTCCTTGGGGGGTGACTTCTCACTTTCCCTCACACTGTGTCTCTTTCTCTCTCTCCAGCAAGTGCACACACCCTAGGGCCAAAACCTCTAAACAAAAAGTAAACAAAACTGGTTTACTATAAAAAGCAAAGAAGGGAGCAGCAAGAAGGAGCATGCATTAACTGCTTGGGTGTGCTGTTACCCAGGAAGCAATATCCCCTTCATGGTTGATGTTTGTGGTACTCGTCTGGACGTGGGAAGGTCCATGAGGTGTAGATAAGAATGGTAGAAGTGGGGAGACTGGCTTATGTGCTGGGGTGCCAAAAGAGAGGTTGTGTAATTGATTTGAGTAGAAACTAGGAAACAGACTGTGATCGGATGGGTGTTGTGTTTTTGTTTGTGTTTGTTTTTAACTAGAGTGGGATTGGTAATTGCGTTGGTGCTCATTTTCCCTCCAGGCCCTTAGACAGTTCTGTACTCCCTAAAGCCCTCTTTCTATACCACTTACTCTCTTTTTCTATGCAAAATTTCTATTTTTTCCTGATGTGTTGGGTACTGCTGGGTTGGCTCAGGTGTAGTCAGGTCTTCCTCCAGGTGTCCTACCTTTGATGAACTTGGAAATGTTGGGGAATACCACTCTTCTCAGTCCTGCACAGGAACCGTATTTCAACAATGAGCAACAGAAAGCAATGAGGTTAACTGAGACAAAGAAAGACACGCAACTGTCCTCTGTTCCAGGGTTTTGGCCTCTTCTCCTAGCAAGAGCAACAGTAAGGAACTAGGTTGGTTGGTTGGTTGGTTTTAAACCTTATCAGTACTGATGTCATTCTGAGTTCTGAGTACCCAGAGTACTAGATTTACATGGAAAATGCATCTGATATTGATTAAATTTTAAGAATTTGGAAATAGTCCTGAGATGATCCTCAGGGTAATAGATAAGAGGACCAGTTGATATATTTCTTATTTTGTATTTTTTTTTAACTCAAGAGTTTTTATATACTAAATTCTCATTCTGAAGAGTATTTCAGATCATATTTACATAGCAAAGACATGTAGAGATCATTAGAAAACTAAAGACCAATATGAAAAGAATGAGACATCGGGCCCAACAGATGGTGTAGTGGTTACATCCCTGGACTCCCATATGGTTGACTGTCATTCAAGTTCCGGAACTGGAGGCTTGAAACTCATGTTAGGCATGTGTGTGTGCATGCCCAAAATCCCAAGAGGAGAATGATGTTGTTTGGAGCCAAAGCTCACTATTCAAGTATCCAGCGGTGTCAATTAACCTTTGGTCACTCTCTTCTTCCTGGAATCCCAAATACAGACTGTGGGGCATGAAAATCAGAACTGGCACTTGTCTAATGACTTTCCAAAGAACTGACCTCTCTGTTGCCTTGTTCCTTGAGGAATTATTCTTAGTTTTTCTCCAGTGATGTTTCTACTTTTCCTGCTTTCACAGCGACAGGAGTGTCTGCTGACTGTGCTCTTCGGCCAGACAGGAGTGGTCTTGGGAACATGGTTATTGTCATAAATACTCCTTAACTCTTGTGCTAGCAGAAAGTGTTTTTATTTTGCTTAATAACTGTAATTAACAGAGAAAAAGAAAATTTTTAAAATGGTTCAATCGTTAAAATGTCCAAAGAGGAGATAATTGAATCCATTAAACCATTTTCACTCCCAAGGATAAAAGGTGATACATTCAGGTGTTCTGCTAAAGGCTAAGAACTGAAATTGAACAACACAATTTTATCATTTTTTTGTACTGTTTTAGAATCCTCTAGGTCTTAAAAAAAAAAAGTCTTAAAAAAAATCTAAAAAAAAAAAAAACAAAACACCTTTATTCATGACATAGTGAATGTGTGCATGAGACAGAGAAACAACGCCCAGGGTCTGTCACACTGTGATCCCTTCCTTCAATCCTCCCACCTGCTGGCTCTTTCAGGATTTCAGCCCGACTATGCTGGGGATTCAAACTGCAGTCACCATGAGGGATCCATCTTCTTTTGCACAGCACATTACCACTGTACCAGGGAGCTGGTCGCTCTAGGTGAGACTGTAACATGTGAAAATGAAAATCTGCTAAGACAAAATACAAAGAAACACTTCAATAAATCATTTATTGGCTTGTTGGTAGGTACAGGCTAAGAGCTGGACTCCCTGGAATCAAATCCCGAATTTAAACACTTAACTAGTTTTGTGATCTTGGAACACACTTAACCCTCTCGGCCTCCATTTCCCCATTTGTAAAATAATGATAATTGCACCTACTTTATAATACTGTTTGGATTCATTGAATTCAAACATATGCACACTTGTAATAGGCACATTGCTTGGCAGGTACTAAATACTCAATAAAATATTAGTTAGAGGGGCCAGCAGGTGGCATAGTGGTTAGGACACTGGACTCCCACATGGTTAACCATGGTTTAAGTACTGGATCAGGTGGCTTGAAACTCATGCTGGGCACATGTGTGTGCATGCCTAAAATCCCAAGAGGAAAATGGGATAGAAAAGATTGTGGCATAGCCATTCACCCAAGGGAGGGGATGTGATTTCTCACTTTCTGTCTTTCTGTCTCTCTCTTTCTGGCAAGCACACATGAGCTCTCAACAACAACAACAAAAAAAAACTCTCAAAAAATATTAGTGATAATGTGTAACTTGTATTTACAGGATATAGAGAAAAATAAGTTGGATTAAACTTGATGTAAAATTGCCCCTTTGTCAATAGAAGTAAGAATAAATACACACACTGATGTATAACAATAATTTTCCAGACTTTCTATCACTATTATTTCAGACACAAAGAGTTCTTTATATATTGAGTGAGTCCTGAGTCCTCAGATTTCCTTTCCTCAACCAATGGAAGTCTAGATGGTGTACAAGATACCCTGCCCTACTCCTAGGACTCACAGTCTTGTTACCTCCAGAGTAACTATGCCCTAAAATTCTCTTTTTATATAGTCGTCACCAGGAGCCTCAGGTTTGACATCTAGGACATCTCCCTCACACTAATCACCCTTTCTATCTCCTATTCTATCCCTTTCTCAAACCCTTCCTCAACTTCCAAAACCCTTCCATGTTCTCTGGCATTCACGACTATCTTCAATAAAATGCAAGGTCTTGGGACCAGCAGTTAGCGTAATGGCTATGTCGCTGGACTCCCACGTAGTCGACTGCGGTTCGAGTCCCAGACCCTGCGGCTTAAACTCACACCGGGCGCGTGTGCGTGCGTGCCCAAGATCCCGAGAGGAGAATGGAGGAGAAGGGATTGCGGCGTGGCCATCCCCCCTGGGGGGTGATTTCCTGCTTTCTATCTCTCTGTCTCTCTCTGTCTGTCTGGCGAGTGCACGCGCCCTATAGCAAAAACCTCTCCAAAAAAAGAAAAAAAAAAATGCAAGGCCTTTTAACTCTTCTCTGAATATTCCTTTGCTGTCTACCTCTTAAAAAAAATCTTTGCTCTTCCTGAAATGGCCGCTTTCTCCCCTCTAACTGTCTTAATGCTGGGCTTTAATTTGGGTCATCGACCTCTCCCCTCATCACTGTTGCTTTCAGACCACTCCAGACCCTTGTACTCCTCTCAGTGTCCTGATCATTGAGATTTCGGTCTCAGGGTAACAGATGATAGCCTCTGCTTTCTCTCATTCTGTCACCTGCCTGTGACCTGCTCATTCCCTTCTATTTCTCCAATATTTAGCTCTTGGCTCTTTGTCATTGTCTTTGCCACTCTATCCCAGTGTGTGACCATGGTACTAGACACGCAGACGAACCTCCCAGCACCCGGCTCACTTGTTTCATGAGCATCCCTCTTCTGAGCCTGCAGCTTTCATCAGCTGTTCCCTAGCTGCACCCTAGATCTCAATATTACTCCTAAATCTGCATTGTTCATTGTTTCCTTCTAAATATCTCTTTTATTTCTTCACCTCTTCCTTTAGTGCTTCATTCCCCACTCTGATTACTGATCCATCACACCTCAATTAATTACGATCATGGTGACTTACACTCTGACACCTTAACTTCCTTACTTAACAATTTTTAATTTACTCCCAAAGATGTGATCATTTGCCATTCAATGTCATGGAGCTAACTCATGAAAATGTAACTGTGACAATGGCACAAATACCATTCAATGGTCAAGAACTGGAGAACTGAGAGGCAGACTCATAAATCAACTTCTTATTCGTCTTAACCTGGGAGGTTTAGGATATTTTAAATAAGGTAATGAGGGAGTGGAATATGGTAATCGAGGGAAGGAATAGTTAAAGGTTTTCCTGGAAAAGGCAAGGACTTCCTGGAATTCCAAAAACCACCTCCTCTCAAGGCTTCTTTTGGTGGTGTTCATGGTGATTGTAAAGAGCCACGGTGCTGGTAAGTGTGTCATTTAGCATGTAAATGACATGGTGCCGTCTGGGTGTCTTCTAGGAGTCATTATGGCAGCCATTAGTCCCATGGGTCCAGGCTGGTTCTTGAAGGAGAGCATTATCTTACTATCTTACACATTCTATTTCATTAAAAAAAAAAAAAATCTTTCTGGGGAAAGGCTGAGATATGATATGAGTACGGGCAAAACAGTGGGTGACACATAGTTCAAATTATTCATTTAATCAATATTGAAAACTCCTTTTTATATACCTCCAACTCCCTATCCCTTTCTTGCTTCCTTATATAGCTGGGTTAAGTTAGAGCTACGGTTAAATCTAACTCCTCAGATACCCACATATATCCATAAGATTAGATAAGACTCAAAAACCACAGGATCACACTCCTCCATTCCACTATAAATTCATGAACCAGAAGAGCATGCAGACCTTTGATACTCTTGCACTTCTCACTACCTTCCTCTGCCGCTCATGTCTCGTAGTCTTCTTTCCCCTCACACCATGACGTCTCCTCACATCCTCAGTCTTAGCTAATGACATCGACTTCCACTTTGTAAGAATGTTGAAGCCATCAGAGGAAAAATTCCACAGGCTCCCACCCTTACTTAGTCTTACCCATCTGTTGGCATCGACACTGACTCACTCTGCCTTCCTAGCCGACGTACCTGTGCTTGTGTGGAAAACGAATTCCTCTGCTTTTGGGCAAGAGCATTTGGTCTCACCTACGTCAAGGTGTCACTGCAGTACCTGTACCGTCTTTATCCTGCATCTCTATTTTGTTTTTGTTATCTGCTGAGTAATTCCCATCAGCACAGGATCTTGCGAGAAAAGCAGTGGTCGTTTCCTGTTTTCATCTTGGCCTGCCGTCGTCATTTGGCACTGCTGGTCACATCTGCTCACTCCTGACACACTTCATGCTCTGAGATCCTAGTGCTCCATAGACTCTTGGTACTCAACCTTGCTAGTCGCTCCCTCTCAGTCTCTATTTTAATTTCTGCAACTTTATCACTTTTTATATTCTCAAATTTGGAGAAAAATTGCAATAGTGATGAGAATTCTGATATACACATTTCTCGGTTGTTTGCCCCATTTACACTCATTTGTTTCTTTCTTGAAATCACTTGCAAGTTGTAGGTATTAAGTCCCTTCACTTCTAAATATTTCCAGGTGTGTCTGTTAAAATATTGATATTTTCTTAAATAGAAATACAATGATCACATTTGGGAATTTATGAATTGTTAAAGTAATATTGTCTGATTAAAAGCTCATGTATATCGGCCAGTAGATGGCATGGTGGTTAAGGCACTGGACTCTTACATAACTGACCACAGTTCAAGGTCAGGACCTGGCACCTTGCTTTCTCATTTTCTCTTTGTGTCTCTCTCTGGTGAGTGCATGTACCCTAAAGAAAATTTAAAAAATAATGATAAAAAATTACATAATTCTAAATGAAAAAATTATCCAGAATTATTCTTTCGTTTAGAATTATGTAATTTTTTCACTATTATGCTTATTTAATTTGTTATAGGGCATGTGCACTCACCAGAATGATATAGAGAACAGGAAGTGAAAAAGAAAACTTCCAGGCCCAGGACTTGAACTGCTGTCAGCCATGTGGGAGTAACAACACCTTAACCATCATGCAATCTGTTTTTCCCCTATAAATAAATAATTCTTTTTTTTTTTAAAAAAAAAGCTCATATACAAACTTTATTCAACATTCTAAAACAGCTGGACTTTTCCCTCCTGTCCAGGACTAGCCTAAGATCACACATATTTCTGTGTCCTATCTCTTTAGCCAAATTCAATCTGAAACTATGACTTTCTTTTCTTCCAACATCAACAATTATTTATGAAACAAAAATATTTATTGCCAGAGGGAGCATGAAATCACCAGATTGAGTGAGAGAGACAGAGAGACAGAGAGAAAAAGAGAGAGGCACCCTCTGATGGCATGCTGTCCTGTTGCAGTCCCTCTTTCTCCGTTTCTCCATCTCATCAAGACCTTGGGCACGCATGCACATGCACCCAGCACTTTTCTCAAGGTGCTGATGGTGGGATGGAATTGCAGTCAGCCCTGGGGTTCTGGCTTTCATTGCATAGCCCCCAGCTACTGCCTGCCCATGGGTCTGATTTGACATTCACTTTTTTTTTTTTTTTTTTTTTTGGAGAGGTTTTTGCTATAGGGCGCGTGCACTCGCCAGACAGACAGAGAGAGACAGAGAGACAGAAAGCAGGAAATCACCTCCCCAGGGGGAATGGCCACGCCGCAATTCCTTCTCCTCCATTCTCCTCCTGGGATCTTGGGCACGCACGCACACGCACCCGGCATGAGTTTAAGCCACCGGGTCCGGGATGCGAACCACGGTCGACTACGTGGGAGTCCAGTGACATAGCCATTACGCTAACTGATGGTCCCTTGACATTCACTTTTAAGAATATAGGACAACTGTATTGTAGAATGTCTCTTAATTTGGGTTCTTCTGAAGTTTCCTCATGATAGAGCTGGGTTATTAGTGGCAAGAATATCACAGAAGGGTGATGTGAGCCCTGCAGTGAGTCATATCACTGGCTGATTCGTTCCAACACTGGTCATATTAGATTTGATTAGTTAAAGCTTTGGCTGCCATGAATCTATACTGTAATGTTGCTATTTCATTCTTTGTAATTAATCAGTAGTTTGTAGAAATTTACACAGGGTATAGGGCATATGAAAATATTCAGTCATCAACCAAACTTTTGTTGTTGTTGTTGTTGTATTTTTCTTTTAATTCTTTTTTGCCATAGGGCACATACATACTCTGGAGACAGAGAGGCAGTGAAAAGGGAAGTAAAAAATCACCCCCCAGGGAGGATAGCCATGCCACAGCTCCTTCTCTTCTTTTCTCCTCTAGGGATTTTGGGTGCATATGCACGCGCCTGGCATGATTTTCAAGCCACCAGATCCAGGACTCTAACCATGGTGGGAATCCAGCTGCCTTAACCACCACGCCACCTACTGCCCCTATCAACCAAACGCTTACTAATTGTAGCATCCATCGATGAGTTCCTGATTCAATTACGTGTTCTTAATTTTTCGGTTAACATTCTACTATAAGAGGTTTTTCTTACCTACTTGTTTATTTACATTAGTATAGAAATATGGATTCCTATTTTATTCATAGGTTATAATTTAATACTATTATTATATATGTTGAATGTTCCAATTGATACAGAATTTGAAGTAGAAGCCCCCTGCAAGCTGGTTTGTTTAATATTATTATCACCATTCTTTGTGAATTTCCTTCTTCTGGCCCAAAATGTTACTGGTTTATTTTGTACTGTTTTTGTGTCCCAGACTTGGAATCACTCTTCTCTAAGAAAGTCTGACTTCATTTAAGTGAATCATAGAATTTATTAATAATAACCATGCTCTGATTGATTGGTGTGCTGATCGCTATTGGCATGTTACTACTTTTAGGCAAAGTAAAGATTTATGTACACAGAACATGCTAATGCCACACATGCACACACGCATACACACACACATACACACATATACACACTGCTTTTATTTCTTTACCCATTTGTCTTTTTTTTTTTTTTTGGAGAGGTTTTTGCTATAGGGTGCGTGCGCTCGCCAGACAGACAGAGAGAGACAGAGAGACAGAAAGCGAGAAATCACCCCCCAGGGGGGATGGCCACGCCGCAATCCCTTCTCTTCCATTCTCCTCTCGGGATCTTGGGCACGCACGCACACGCGCCCGGCGTGAGTTTAAGCCGCCGGGTCCGGGACTCAAACCGCGGTTGACTATGTGGGAGTCCAGCGACATAGCCATTACGCTAACTGCTGGTCCCTTCTTTACCCATTTGAATTTACCTGTATGTGATACTTTATGTATGAAAAGATGTTCGTCCGCACAGGTGCTTCCATCGCCAAATCAACAATGCAATGTGCATTTCAGTATTTTCTTTCCATAGCTGTAACTCACTTCTGCCATGTGAAAAACATGGCTCCCATCCTTCTCCAATTGTATGTTTATTTGCTTTAATCTAGTTTATGGATAGAATAGTTTCAAAGTTTCCATCTCAGAGAAAAGCAAAGTTAGTAACTAGAATTCCGTATTTTTTTAAAGTTACCTTTAGGTACGTTTTAGATACAGTGAAAGGCACCCATCTTCAGTGTTCGATTTGATGAGCTTGATAAATGTTCCACCCTGTCAAGAAACATTTCCCTCTCTCCAGAAATGCTCCCGTGCCTCTGACACTCAGTCTCCACCCTCAGGGGTGATTGCTTTTTTCAGATTAGTTCAACAGATTCGTTTTGACTCTTCTAGGACTTCATACTAATGAAATTATCGAGTGTGTCCAACTTTCCCGACGGGTCTATGAGATTCAACCGTGGTGCTGTCTACGTAACGTATGCCTCTTCTTGCTGAGTGGGATTCCATAGTATGACCCTGTGAGGTACAACTTGTTCATTCGTTTTTCTGCTAATGAACATCTGGGTTGTTTCTAGATTTGGGTTACGAACATTGTTATATGTGTGATCACATGTGTATATATATGTGTGTGTGTGTGTGTGTGTGTGTGTGTGTATTAAATTTTGCTAGAGGGTATATGTGCTCAATAAAGACAGAGAGGAAGAAACAGTGAGGGCATGGCCACATCACGATCTCTTTTCTTTTCAGGAGTTCTGGGCACCTCTGCACCAGGCCTGCTGTGTTTTCAGGCTGCTATGAACAGAACTCAAACTGTACAGTTGGCCACATAAGATTGAGCCACCTTAACCACCATTCCACTGGCCCAGTGATGTATATTGTGTAGAAGGCTTTTTGTGACTGTATTTTTTTATTTCTTTGGTATAAATCCTACCACTAGAATTTTGGGGTCATAAAGTAGGTATAGATTGTGTTAAACTACTAAAGGTATTTATTCAGAATTTTCTTTTATTCCTATCTTTTTTTTTTTTTTTTTTTTGGAGAGGTTTTTGCTATAGGACATGTGCGCTCGCCAGAATGACAGAGAGAGACAGAGAGAAAGAAAGAAATCACCCCCCCACCCCCCACCCAGGGGGAATGACCATGCCGCAATCCCTTCTCCATTCTTCTCTCGGGACTCGAGATCTTGGGCATGCATGCACCCGTACCTGGTGTGAGTTTAAGTCACCGGGTCCAGGACTGGAACCATGGTCAACTACGTGGGAGTCCAGCGACATAGCCATTACGCTAACTGCTGGTTCCTATTCCTATCTTTTTCTAAGTTAGTACAGCAGTGAATTCTTTTTTTTTTTTTTTTTTTTTTTTTTTTGAGTTTTTCCTATAGAGCACATGTGTTTGTTGGAGAGAAAGAAGGAGAGACAGAAAGAAGGAAAGTGAGAAATCACTCCCCAGGGTGGATGGCCATGCCATAATCCCTCACAATCCCTTCTCTTCCATTCTTCTGTTGAGAGTTTGAGCATGCATGCACACATGCCCGCTATGATTTTCAAGCCACTAGGCCTGAGACTGGAACTGCAGTCAGCCCTGTGGGAGGCAGCACCTTAACCACCACACCACCTACTGGTCCCAACAGTGAATCCTACTAACGTCTCAGACTATATTGAACCATTTGTATAGTCACTTTTAAATGAGTTATTTTTAAAAGTTTCTTTTTTCAATTTCTTATATTAATACTAGAATATTTATTGTTATTTAATATAGAACAGCTAATGCAAAAAGGTATTTCATGAAAAATCAAAACAAGCTATAATCTGAACGTTTATACGTAAGATAAAGGACACCCTTTGCCCAGTATTCCTTATGGATGAGTTGCCGATACACTTAAAACTACATATTTGAAAATTACTTTCTGAAACCACATAGGAAAAATGCCTATAAAAATCAATGATTAATTGTGCAGAAGTATGCATGCTATTCCACTTAATTATAAACTAAGAAAGGAATGAGAACAAGTAGGTTATTAGTCCAAATCTGAAGAAAGCTCTATGGGCTGAATGCCATCGCTCTAGAAAATAAATCCTGCCATACAACACTCAGAATGAACACAGTAAATCTCAAGGGTTGGAAAATGTGTCTTGTGGGAGAAAATCCCATTAAAGTAGATTTGAATTACTTTAAAAGAAGGTCCATGATCATGTTAACTGCCATTACCATGAAGGATATTTCTGTTTCTCATTTTATTATATTTGTATCAAATTCTATGATTTTTGTTTATGATCAATAACCAATTTATTCTGAAAATTCGAAAAGGTTACAACCTGGTGTGCTCAGAATAATAAAGATTTACTGGAATGGAGTCATCCCTATTCAAATGAGCCTGCAAGTCATCAATTTTCCGAGGCCCCGACGTGCTTGTTCTATTTATCACTGTCCTTTGTCTAATGGAGATTAGGTTTCTGTTGTAGTGTCAGTCAGTTTAGATTATAGGCCTTTCCTGCCACCAGATGTATCTTTACAGGAGTTAGTGCTGTGTAGTGTTACCCACGGTCAGCTGAGAGATTCAGCGGAGAGAGCAAACAGAGACTGGACGGACAGCTCTTCACTGCTCATTCTCATGATTAATGACTAAGTTTACTGGTCTTGAAAACTATTTCTTTAAAACAATTTTTAAGCATTTTTGAAAATAAATACAATATCAAGCCTGCAGCAGGCATGGTGTTTAAGGCTGCCAGATCCCACGTGGCTAACTGTGTGATTCAAGTCCATGAAGAACATGCTAGGCACATGTGTGTGCCCAAAATCCTGAGAGGAGCATAGAGGAGAAGGGGTTGTGGTATAGTCAGCTACCCTGGTGGAGAGGGGAGGTGATTTCCTAATTTTTCTTTCTCTCTCCCTTTTGTCCCTCTTCAGCAAGTGCACATAGCCTATATCAGACTGAAATAAATACATAAATAAAAGTAAACATGTCGAACACAATACAAAAATATATAACACGACACATATGGAATAGTAATCATCACTACTTTCACACCCACTGACAATTCAGCATTCTAGCCATTCAGTGTTCAGTTAGTAAGCACTTCATGTATTCATTTTGCCCAACATTTATATCCTACTATTTCTTCATATGGCTTTGCCTTTTTCTTCAGTGTAAACTGAGATGGTATTTACTTCAAAAATATTATATTTGGGACCAGTAGGTGGGGTGGTGATCAAAGCCCTGGACTCCCAAATATTCAAACATGGTTTGAGTAGAAGCTTCAAAATCACACTGTGTGTGTGTGCGTGTGTGTGTGTCCGTAATCCCAGGTGGAGAAGGGATTGCGGCACAGTCATCCCTTCTACCACGACCACCCCTGCGGTGGATGATTTCTTACTTTCCTTCTCACTGTCTCTCTCTCTCGTAATTACATTTATCCAATGGCAAAAACCTAAAACAAACAAACAAACAAACAAAAAACTATGTTTATCGCTATAATAAGTATTTTCTTAGACTCTAAATCTTTTCTATCCATGTTACTTGTATATGACTAAATTCTGATTTAGAGCTTTCAGAGATTTCAGTATCTTTAATGTTTAGAAGTTCTAAAACTGATGAGTTAACTGTAGTTATTTCTCACAAAAGATTTTTCTTTAACTCAGAATGTTAGTACAAAATCTACATACTTGTTTACAGAGAAAGCTAGTTCTTTCTTTTGTAAGTGCTGCTGCTATTACTGGTTTTGCTTTTATTTCACTTACACTGGCCAATACCCAATGAAACCTGTCTAAAATTCTCTTCCTTGGTGAGTTTTTTTTTTTTTTTTTTTTTTTTTTTTTTTTTTTTTTTTTTTTTTTTAGATTTTTGCTACAGAGTGCATGCAGAGAGACAGAGAGAGAGAGAGAGAGAGAGAGAGAGAGAGAGAGAGAGAGAGAGAGACGGAGAGAGGTAAAGTGAGAAATCACCCACCAGGGGTGATGCCACACCACAATCTCTTCTCTTTCACTCTCCTCTGAGGATTTTGGTGCAATTCTCGAGCTGGGACTTGACCACAGTTGACCATGTGGAGTTCAGTGCCTTAACCATCACACTACCGGCTATGGGGGACACCTTCTGCACACACACACCCCTGTGAATATTTTGAAGTGTTCAATTTTTTTCCATAGCTGTATTTTTTTCAGAGCTGCAAGTTCAATATATTCGTGTCTATAATTTTTTAAAAAAAGAATGATTTCATTTAACTTTCTTTATTTTAATTTGATCGGGGGTGGGGAGAGAGAGAGAGAGAGAGAGAGAAAGGAAGCAGCCAGGTCCAGGACTTGAACCGTGGTTGGCCATGTGGGAGTCCAGCACCTTTAACCATCATGCCACCTAGCAGCCCCTCATGACTATAATGTGATAACAATGATTGCCTTCTCAGGCAAGGCCTTGAGCAGGTATACATACACATTCTCTGTCCTTGTGGACCTAGAGTGAGAAGCACTGACGAATTCATCCCACAGCTAATTTCCTACATTTGTAGAAAATGCCATGAAGGGAAAGTGGTGTTCAATGAATGCAAAATAAGGTCTGTCACCTAAGCATAACCAATTCGTCACCACCAGAATCTTCATATTGGCAGGCTACCAACATATAAAAAAATTCGATTAGAGACCTTGACTTGCCATTTTATATCAAATATAGCATATTTAAAATACAGATCCACTCAAAATTTAGCAAATGAGCCTTAAACATATTCCAGTAGCTGTCTCTGTGCTAGTATAGGAGACAGCAGGAAATGTCTGTCTTTTAGAAACTCACAGATTAAAGAGAAGTGACACATGTGCACTTTTTACACTAACACAACATGGCAAGCCCTCTTCTAGAATAAAGAATACTACAGGGGCCAGAAGGGGTCATGGTGGTTAAGGTGCTGGACTTCCACATGGCCAACAATGGTTTGAGTCCCAGATCTGGTGGCTTGCTTTCTTGCTTTCTTTCTCTCTCTCTCACTGTCTCTCTTTGGTGAAATAAAATAAAATTTAAAAAAAAGAAAGAAAAAAATAATAAATTAAATTAAATTAAATAATTATTTTTAAAGAGAGTACTATACACTGAATTGTTTCCACCTCAAAAATCATAGTTGAATCCCTCATCCACAATATCATGGTATTTGAAGTGGGTCTTCGGGAGGTAATTGTGGTTAGATGAAGACCTGAGTGTGGCCCCTCGAAATGGGATTAGTGCCTTTACAGGAAGAGACATCAGAGAGCTTTACCCCGCGCTCTTCAGGACGAGAGTGCAGTGAGAAAGTAGCTGAGTGCACGTCTGGAGGAGAGCCCTCAGCAGAAGACGGAGGGCTCTCTGCACGTTCAGTACCTTTGTGCCTCACAGAGAGCCCTCAGCTGTGCTGGCACTCTGGTCTCACACTCTGGTCTCCAAAATGTTGAGAAATAAACGCTGGTTATTTAAATCGCCCAAGCTGATGGATGGAATGCGCAAACTGCATTAGTGACTCAGGGAAGAATAATGAGTTTTGTTTGGCTAAAGCAAAGCAAAGACAAAAAGCAAAGAAGCCTCTAAAAAGAAAGCAATATTTAAACTCCGCCTGGAAGGATGATTAAAGTCTCACCATGTAGAGATGCTGGAGAAAGGTCTCTCAAGCAAAAAATATCTTCAGACTAAAGATAGGAAAAGGAGGCAGTTAAAAATGAATTCCAGGGGCCAGCAGGTGGCATGGCAGTTAAGGCACTGGACTCCCAAATGACTGACCGCGGTTCGAGTCCTGGACCTGTGCGTGCTTGCCTATCATCTCAGGAGGTGAATGGAGAAGGGACTGCAGGGCGGCCATTGCCCCTGGGGGAGTGATTTCTGTTTTCCTGTCTATCTCTAGTGAGTACATGTGTTCTATGACAAAAGACTTTAAAAAAAACTATAGTTTTACCTGTAACAAGGTGAATAGTAATATCACAAACTGTTAGGAAATAGGAGAAGAAAAAGAAAAGAGGTGGCTTTTACTAAACAGAATGGAACAACACGAGACTAAATTTGACCACGGTGACTAAGTTAACACTAAGCAATTACAAAGCACACGTTGAACTCAGAAGAGAAGAAATTAAAAAACGACTTTCAATGTTTCGTATGGTGTTATTGTGTGATTATGAGGCTGTGTGGATGTTAGGTTTTCCGTTCCGGTCATTTCTTCAGGGCCATGGCGTCTATCTGCCATGTGCTGATGGACTAGCATGAAGCTGAGTCCTTCTTTGAGACTTGCTTTCAGCAAGGAGCTGCTCTGATCGAAATCACATCTCTCCTTTGGGTGGAGGGTGAATGCCTGCAGACAGTGACAGGGTCTTACAGAGTTTGGAGACTTGGCATCTTTATCTAATTTCAGAACAACTCTAAAGGCCACCTCAAGCTCCTGAATGTCTTGTAAATTGGTTGAGGACTTGACTGCGACTGCAGCAACAGCCGTTGTACCCTGCCTTCCACACATTCTTACGGCAAATCTCCCAAGAGCACAACCCAATCAACCTTGTCTTTGCAAACCTTTACTTCCAGAAAACTCTAGACAGAATCTCAGTGCAGCCCACTGCAGTACCAGTGCAGACCCCAGAACACCCACATGAAGGTGTGCCAGCCTTGCTGGGAGTGAGGGAAACTGCTGAGGATGCTGCAGGGTCCGGATGTATCAGAGATGTACCATCAGGACAATCGCATGTGCCCGGGATGGGACGCTGAGGATACTAAATAGTACGGGACAGCAACAAAAAAGTCAGAAAGTTGGAGAAGGGCAAGTTTATCAGTCTGAGAATACTGTCCTGTGAAGCAGGATTTAATGCCCTGGCATCTACCCAGAGAGATTACACTAATCCTCTCCTAGGATAGCCTTTGAGACATGAAAAAAAAAAAAAAATACTAGCCTCAACTAAAGTAAGTAGAAACACCAAAGTTGTCAAGTAGATGTCAGGATAAAGGGATTAAAGGGATTAAAGGGGTCAGAGCAGTGGCCATGCGGAACTGGGCATGCCACAGGAGGCTGGGTAAGCAGCTGACAGCGTGTCAGACGACAGCGTAATAAAGAATAGACCGGGGAAGGGGGAACAGAAGCTCTTGAAAAGTTTAATGATAATTCTTATTATCCCTATGCAAATAATGACAGAAGGGGATGTTATAGATCTGGCTATCCTGATAGTTATTAGGATAACTGGGCTTCAAATCAACCAATGCTAGGGGGCAGAATGTGCCACGTGACAAAACGAGAGGCTGTGGGAGGCCGATCGCAGATGAAGGTTCTAGGTTCATGTCTAGAGAGCTCCTTGAGTATGTTGGCACTTGCACGCCCATGCTCTGGGCCAGCTGGGCCTGGGGCTGACCTGGAGCACTGAGACTATCTTGGGGGTGATATCTCTCTGTCTCTGTCTATGTATCACTCTTGCTGTTGCTCTCACGGATGGAAAAATTGCATAAATAACATTCTAAACAAGGAAAAGATAATAAAGGAGGTGTTGTGCTTAGAAGGATGATAAATGCAATCGTGACAATAAGTGGTAAGATGTGAATAGCAGGGCCAGCAGATGGCACAGCGGTCACTGGACTCCCACATGGATGACTGTGGTTCAAGTCCTGGACCCAGTGGCTTGAAACTTATGTTGGGTGCATGTGCATGCGTGCTCAATATCCAGGTGGAGAATGGAGGAGAAGGGATCATGGCATGGCCATCCCCCATGGGGAGTGATTTCTCACTTTCTCTCTCACTGTCTCTGTCTCTCTCTCCTGTTAGTATATACACTCTAAGGCAAACCCCTCCCCCTCAAAAAAAAGATGTTAGTAGCAGACAGGGGAGCTTTGATTCACAATGAAATATGAAGACAGTCCACAGAAAATGGTCCTTGAAGGAAAATTATCAGGCAGTCAACAAGAGTTTTATTTAATTTACACAAGGGTAATAAAAGGGTGATCAAAGGACATAGGAAAGCTACCTATAAAAAAGTCATATCCTGGGCCAGCCAAGAAGCATATTGGTTAAGACAGCTGGATCCCACATGGTGGCCTGTGTGGTTGGAGTCCCAGACCCAGAAGTTGAAAGAACCAGACAGGTGCATACCTGAGCCGGTGTGCCCAAGATCCCCAGAAGAGAGTGGAGGAGAAGGGACTGCAGTGTGGCCATGCCCCCTGGGAACTGCTTTCTCACTTTCCCTCTCTCTCCTTGTCTCTCCCTGGTGAGCACATATGCCCTATAGCAATTTTTTTTTTTTAAGTCACATTCTCTTCCGGATTCTAGCTTGAATTAGTTTTTAGAGCATAAACCACTGACTAAAAAAGAGGCTAGTCTAGATGAAGGACAGTTATCCACTGACAAACTCAGTAGTAAGCTTCTAGCATTTGACCAAGGTGATCTACAGCCATTTGTTTGTGTAAGCTGAGCACTAGCAAGAAGGAAATATCTTTTAAGGACAGCTGTAAACATGAACGTAAGAGAAAAAGAAAACCTATCAAAAAAGGAACCAAGTAGATCCAAAATTCATAACACTCAGTGTTAAACTTTTCTGTAAACTTAACACCACAGAAAAGATCAGTAAACTTTAAAATAAAGAGATATGAAGTATTCATACAGAAGCACTGGAGGAAAAATTATGGGACATATAAAATAAGGAGATAGATTGATGGTAGATTTATTCAGAGAACTGTAGGATGATTCTAAGAAGTCTAAGATGAGTATTACTAGAGTTATTGAAAGGAGATTTACAAAATTAAAAGAGTAATGAACTAATTTGTCCAGTTGGCTTGCAAGCTCCAGGTCAGATGTTCTAGAAATGTAACACATCCCAACTAGTAGAATGAAAGACCAAAACTAAACAAAAGCTCAGGCTTTAATTTCAAATTTCATAAAGTCATTTCATTTTCATTTTTGAATTGTCAGAGGGCACGTGCACTCACCGAAGAGAGACAGAGACAAAGAAGGAGAGGAAGAAAGCACACCGTATGGGGCCGGGTCACAGGCAATTCCTTCTCCACTCCTCCGTCCTGCTGGGATTTGGTGCACACATGCACATGTGCCACGGGGACTAGGATTTGAACCATGGTTGACCATGTGAAATGTGGACTCTTAAACACTAGGCTACGGGGCCAGTGCATAAGATCAGTTTTAAAGAGAAAATTTTAAAAATGATAAAAGAAAAAAGAGAGAACTTTTTTTTTTTTTTGGAGAGGTTTTTGCTATAGGGTGCGTGCGCTCACCAGAAAGAGAGACAGAGAGACAGAAAGCAAGAAATCACCCCCTGGGGGGATAACCATGCCACAATCCCTTTTTGTCCATTTTCCTGTCGAAATCTTTGGCACACACGCACACGCACCTGGTGTGAGTTTAAGCCACTGGGTCTGGGACTTGAGCCGTGGTCGGCTACATGGGAGTTCAGCGACATAGCCATTACGCCAACTGTTGGACCCAAGAGAGAACTTTTAATCAGAACTAATGTAAGCTAAAATATTTTGGAAGAACATTAAGGAAAGGCTGCTGAAAAGTCTGTGGACTAGAATTCTGTATCTAACAAAAGCACATTTGAAAAGAGAAGGTAAAATTAAAGACATTTTCAGAAAAAAAAAAAAAGCTAAACAAATTTATCATCCAAAGACATGCACTTTAAGAAAGTTTAAAGAGACCATACCATACAGGGTGCTGTGGAGAAACATTCCACTCCGTGAGGCCAGCCTCGTAAAAGGTCTGGGTTTGTGTCTGGAGGCCTCCCTGAGTGTGCCGTGACCAGAGCTGAAACTGAGGGTGGATTGTAGTGTCAAAATCCTGCTGGGCATGCTCTGTCTGTCTCCCTTTGTCTCTCTTACTCATAGAAGAAATAAATAAATGTATTAAAAAGAGGATAGTTTAAATAATGTTTCTTCAGGTTAAAGAAATGTTAAACCTGAGTTTTACTGAGAAATAAGCCTCAATAGTAGTTATGCAGGTAAGTTAAAAAAATTCTTCACCTCTCAGTTTTCTTTAAAGTATACTTTACTGACAAGGGCAACGATGGCGTGGAGGTCAGGGGTGGCTGGATACCACACGGCCAGCTATGCAGTTGGAGTCCTGGACCCAGCACCATGAAAAACACACTGAGCAGTTGCACAAAATCCTGAGAGGAGAGTGCAGAAAAAGGGATTTCAGAGTGCCATCCCATCTGGGGGGTGATTTCTCACTTTCCTTCTCTCTCTGTGTCTGTCTCGAGCAAGCACATGCACCTGATAGCAAATAAATAAGTAAATAAATAAGCAAATACATAAATTAAAAGTACCATTTAAATAACAAAGTATGTTGGGTTTATAACATATGTGAACTGTATGACGATAATATAAAGAAGTATAAGATAGGATTATACTATACATTTCTTACATCATATCTGAATTAGAATAATATTAAAGATAGACTATGGGAACCAGCAGTTAGCGTAATGGCTATGTTGCTGGACTCCCATGTAGTCGACCACGGTTCCAGTCCCAGACCTGGTGGCTTAAACTCATGCCGGGCGTGTGTGTATGCATGCCCAAGATCCCAAGAGGAGAACGGAGGAGCGGGGATTGCGGCATTGGCCATCCCTCCAGGGAGTGATTTCTCGCTTTCTGTCTCTCTGTCTCTCTCTGTCTTTCTGGCGAGCACACGCACCCTATAGCAAAAACCTCTCCAAAAAAAAAAAAAAAAAAAGAAAAGAAAAGATAGACTATGATAAGGTAGGTTGCAAACCCTGAATCCCCTGCCATATGAAACTTAATTTATCTACTATATGGAGAGAAATTGAATGGCAAGATATATTTAAAGAGTCAAAAAATGCAAAAAAAAAGAATGAAATATTAGGTTGTTGGAAAAGTCAGACATATTTTTCTATGTTTTTCTGTGCAAAAATCCGACATGACTTTTCTGATAACCTAATACATAGGACAAATGAAAAACAATCAGATAGCATTCTTACAAACAGCCACGTGGCCAGCCCATGGTGTGGCGGTGAAGGCAGCTGGATCCCACGTGGCCTACTTTGTAGCTGGAGATCTGGACCTGGCAGCCTGAGAGACATGCCACAAATATCTGCACGCATGACCAAACTCCCCAAAGGAGGGAGAAATGGAGGGAAAGGGGTTATGCTGTGACCACCCCCCTGAGGAGCCCTCCTCACCCCTCCCCCGAGAGCGAATGCTTCTCCCAAGTCATGGAGCCAATGTTCATGTATGTGAGGCAAGCATGAAGCTCGAATGTCAGTGCCAACCGCAAGAAAAGTGAAACAAAACTACAGCCACGTGAAGGGACCGGCCGCGGAGCAGCAGCGCACAATGCTCTGTGAGGTGGGGCCCATGTGCAGGGTGCTACTTCACAGCCTGAGGCCGCCTCCTGCACACTGGCACCTGACGCGTGCTGCTCCTGCTGGCTGAGGCGGGGGGCGGGTCGTGTGAAGGCCTTGCTGGGGGTGCCAGTCTCTTTCTCCGTTTTTCTCTCTCACAAAAGGAAAGAAATTAATTTTAAAAACTATTAGATTAATTATAAATGATCTAGCCTTTTTAAGTAAAACCCAGAGAATATTACACTGAATTAAAAGCTAAATCCAACTGTGCGCCATCCAGAAGAAATGCATTTTAAACATGAAACTACAGATAACTTAAAAGTAAAAGATTAGGGGGCCAGCCGTATTTAAAAGGGGAATTACCAAAACTCACACAAAATATCAAAGAGGATTCTTGTAATTTGGAGGTAGGGAGAGATTACTAAAACAAGATACAAAACTTGCTAAATATAAAATTAAAAAGGACAATTTAAATTTGACTAAAATTTTCTTTTCTTTTTTTGGAGAGATTTTTGCTATAGGGCGCGTGCGCTCGCCAGACAGAGAGAGACAGAGAGACAGAAAGCGAGAAATCACCCCCCAGGGGGGATGGCCATGCCGCAATCCCTTCTCCTCTCAGGATCTTGGGCGCGCACGCACACACGCCCGGCGTGAGTTTTAAGCCACTGGGTCCGGGACGTGAACCGCGGTCGACTACGTGGGAGTCCAGCGACATAGCCATTACGCTAACTGCTGGTCCCATTTGATTAAAATTATTAACTTCTGTGGTTTTTTTTTTTTTGGAGAAGTTTTTGCTATAGGGCACGTGCGCTCACCAGACAGACAGAGAGAGACAGAGAGACAGAAAGTGAGAAATCACCCCCCCTGGGGACTGGTGGCCACGCTGCAATCCCTTCTCCATTCTCCTCTCGAGATCTTGGGCATGCACTCACACCGGGTCCAGGACTCAAACCACGGTCGGACAACATGGGAGTTCAGCAACATAGCCATTACACTAACTGCTGGTCCCAACTTCTGTGTTTTGAAAGACAAAGAAGGTAATGAAAAGTCAAGCTATAAAGTAATAAATATTTATCAGACTACATGTATCTATCAATGCTTTTTTAAAAATGAGGATTATATGATTATATAAAGAACACTTAGAACTCAGTAAGAAAATCCTTTGGCAAAAAATAGTACTAAAATTCATACAGAAAATATACTAAAGGCTGCTAATCAGAGGAAAGGATGCAGAATACCATTAGTCATCAGTGAAATACAAATTAAAAGCTCAATCACATATCAGTACACATCTACTAAAATTGTTACAATTAAAAAGACAAAAAAAGGGACCAGCAGATGGCATAATGGTTACGTTGCTAGACTCCCACATAGTCGAACGTGGTTCAAGTCCCAGACCCTGTGACTTAAACTCACCGCAAGCATATGTGCATGCAAGCCCAAAATTCCAAGAGGAGACTGGAGGAGAAGAGATTGCAGCATGTCCATCCCCCCGGGAGGTGATTGCTCACTTTCTGTCTCTCTCTCTGTATCTCCAGTGAGGTCATGCACCCTAAAGCAAAAATTCTCTCAATTTAAAAAAAAAAAAGAGAGAGAGAGAGAGAGAGAGAGAGAGAGAAACCATCCTCAAACTATAAAAACTTAAGGATCTCTTTTAAATGAATGGAGAAATGTGGTCTACACAAAAGATTTAGACATACAACATTGATGAATCTTAAAATAGTGTGCTGAGCTACCCAAGACATGAAAAAGCACATTTAAAGGGTTCTTGAAAAGTTCATGAAGCATATTATGAGGAAACTATGCACCAATATCAAAACTTTTTATACTAAAATAAGTTGGTACTTTGATTCAGCTTTTCCACAAACTTTATGAAGTATATGAAACACGTACATAATGTTCTAGAACAACTAAAACCAATCTGTAATCCCAGAGCACGTGAGTTGTTACCTGGGCCTGAGGTGAGAGTCGGTCAAGTGCGAGGGGTCCAGAGGACGTTTCTGGGGTGACAGAACTATCTCCAGGTTTGACTGGTGTGATGATTTTATGAGGCTGTACATTGGACAGACCCACCCACTGTTATCTTAAAGTAGGTAGCTTTCATTGCATGTAAGTTGTACTTCAAAAAGGGTAACTTCATAAGTAAAAACAAAACAAAACAAAACACCCAGGAAACAAAGGAAGTATTGTGATGAGATGAAAATAGAAGCAGGGGACTAGCTGGGTTTAACACGAATGAGCAATGACAGCCATGAGGTAGCCATTCAGAGTAAGACAGATTGAAGATTTAGGATACGTTTTGAAGGCAGATTGTTTATAATATGCTGCCAATTTACATATGCTTACTTGGGGGTGTGGTTATTTGCTGGAGAGAGAAATCATGGAAAACTGCTAGAGACTGGTGTAAGACCACAGAGGGAATTGTTTATTCAAAAAAGCTTAGCTGAGATAGGAGCAGGTGGAAGGTTGGGTTCTCTAGAGAATCAGGTGTTCTATGTTGACTGCTATTACTGTACTTCAAACTGAAATGCTTTTTCCTGTGGTTGTACCATTAAACACTCTTACTAGCAAGGTAAAACCATTTCCATTTAATTTCTAAGCAGTTTTACACAACAATGCTTACTGTTTTTGGTCTTTTTAATTTTAACAATTTTAGTAAATGTACTGATATCTCCTTGAGATTTTAATTTTAATGTCACCGATGACTAATGGCACTGGGCATCTTTTCCCCTACTTCATAGTTGCCATCAGTATGATTCTGTATGAATTTTAATTTTTAAGGCTCTTATAAAAATACCTGTGGACAAATATCAAGCAGATTATTGGATATATGAGTATGGAGTATTAAGACAAGTTTGAAACCAGCAGTTGATGTAATGGCTATGTCACTGGACTCCCATGTAGTTGACCGCATTTCGAGTCCCAGACCTGGTGGCTTAAACTCACGCCAGGAGCATGTGTGTGCGTGCCCAAGATCCTAGGAGGAGACTAGAGGTGAGGGGATTATGGCATGGCCATCCTCCCGGGGAGTGATTTCTCACTTTCTGTCTCTCTGTCTCTCTCTGTCTTTCTGGTGAGCGCACACAACCTATAGCAAAATCCTCTCCAAAAAAACCCCAAAAACTAGACTAGTTTGGATCTGAAGTTATAGATGTAAAGTCACAGGTTTAAAAAATATTGCCTATGTCCAGCAGGTGTTGTGGTTGAGGTCCTGAGCTCCCACATGGTTGACCAAGGTTCTAGTCCCGGACCTGGTGACTTGCTTTCTCATGTTGTCTTTCTCTCTCTGGTGAGCACATTTGCCCTGTAGCAAAATAAAATAATAATAATAATAATAAAATTAAAATTAAAAAATGAATACATCACACCTAGATGTAGGAAAGATAACGGAGCCAGGGCATCTAGTAGTTCAGCAGGGGAATGGTAACCTACAAGGAGACCCACCTGAAGCAGCTAACGAGGTAGGCGCAGAATCAGAGCACGTGAGATCGCGTACACAAGAGATGAGAGGGCTTCAGGAAGAAAGATAATCATGTTTTCTGAAAGGAGAAGGGCTTGATCTAGGTGAGGAAAAAATTTGGCCACTGAATGGAACTTTTTATGTGACCTTGACAAGATTTCTCTCCTTTGTAGAAGGGATAAAAACCTGGCTGGAATAGAGTTAGGACATCACATGAGGTGACTCTAGGTTGGTCAAGAAGATTTACGATGAATTGGGAAGAGAGAGATGGGGAGTGGTGGAAAGATAATGTTTGGGTCAAGGAAGGTTTTCTATGTTTTGTTACATACGCAAAAGTCACACACACACACACAGATATGAAAATCAGCGTTTGTCTGTGGTGGTAATATCCCATAAATAACTGAAAATAGTTAATGCAGGAAAGTGTTTCAGGGAAGATTTTAAGAGGGTGAGAGATATGAGATCTGAACGCTAAGTGGAGGTACTAGCTTTTAATACCATAAAAAATATAGCACCATGCCAAGAGAGCATATTAATACAATTATTTTCTACACTTTAACATGTGATTTAGAACTAAAAGAGAAAAGGCAGGGTAATATTTATTAAAGTTTTGACTTGCTTAACAGTATCTGAGTTTTTCTGTTATTGTTATTGTTTGGAATATATGATTCTTCCAGTTTTATTGACCCTTCAGGATTATCTTATCTTTATTAGGCAACTACTGTAAAATGAAAATGAAAAGAATGCATTGTCTAAAAGGTACACTAGTTAAAGTTGTTTTTAGTGGAAGGAGGAAAACACATAAACAATTTAGCACTGATAGAATAATTTCAGCTGAGCCACTAATGACACTGTGGAAACCAAAGTCATAATCTGAGAATCAGGTAGCAGGATCTTCTGTTTGGAAAGCCTGCGGCTACAGAAACAGCCCTTCCAGCCTTTAGATCCACAAAGCACAGGGCCCTTTTACACACCATCAAATTGCACACCAGTCACTAATGAAAGGTTGAATTTCTATAGTCAGTTTTTAACAGCCACTAACAACCATCCAGGGCTAATGACTCTCTTCATCTGCCACAGTAAATGGAGCCAGGGACATATTTAATGGCATAGCAAGAACTGAAGACAAAAAATTGTGATGTGAAAATCTCATGAAACAGAAGATGTATTCCATTCGAGAAGAAAAATTGAGATCATGAAAGTCTGAGGTCAGGGCTTAGAAAAAAATGAAGAAGGCTAATTATTTTCCCAAATACAGAGGGTAGAGATTTTAATATTCCCTTTGACATAATTTCCAAATCTGTGAGAGAAACTCTGACTATCCCTGGTGGATTTGGGGAGCTCGGGACTCTTCCTCCTCCTCACCCCATCACATAGAAACAATAAATGCTAAATTGCTAATTTATATCAATTAGACCTCTTCACCTGCAAGCAACTGGCCTCAGCAATGAGGAAAATGTTCTACCTGGTCTCACAAGCTGTGTAGAGGGGGGCTCTCCAGGGGCGGTTACCTCAGTGGCTCTTTGTGAGGGTCGTCAGTCTCCAGCAATCTCTTGATTTTCCCTTACTTTGTCAGTAAAACAATAAACAGACATTTCTGGCACTTGGGCCTCACATGGTAATGTCAAAAGCTGATTCCAACCCAACTGACCCCCTTTTTCTTAATTATGAGGAAACTCTTCCCAGAAGTCTATGACTTTAACTCCTTTGTTTCGTTTTTCTGTTGCATGGCCATGTCTTACAAATCACTGATCAGGAACAGACTAATAATGATCTGCCTAAACTAGTGGACACTTGCCCCTGGGGTGAGGAAGTATAAAGCTACATGAGCAACGAGTTTCTAAATAAAGGCAGAGTGTCATCATCAAGGCCAAAGGGATGTCCAAGGACCATTGAGAAGACCAGGCATGGCATAAAAGCGATGGTCAGAAAGGCTGATGACCAGGGCATTTCATTAATATCAGCTGCTGTCCCTGTCCTGTGCGAGCCACTTGGATAGGAAATACAGTAAATGGCACCAGTCTTAGCCCACCCACACTCCAGACTACACGTTCTACCTATATATAGCCAATCCAATCATTAAGTAGAATAGTCAACCATTAGGTGCAGCTTTAATTTCTTCCCTTCCCTTTAATTCTTTTTCCTTGTCAGCTTATTTGTCTTTCTCTAGCAGGATAAATTATTAATGACCTGTTTCCAGCCTCAACCACTTTCAAAAAATTTTTCACATTGTTATCAAATAGATCTTTCTATTTTTTTTATTAATAGAAAAATTTTAGACAGAGAGAGAGAGACAGAAAGCGAGAAATCACCCTTCCCCCCAGGAGGATGACCACGCTGTAATCCTTTCTCCTCTCAGGATCTTGGGCATGCATGCATGCGTGCCCAGCGTGAGTTTAAGCCACCAGGTCCGGGACTCAAACCATGGTTGACTACATGGGAGTCCAGAGACATAGCCACTATGCCAACTGCTGGTTCCCTCAAATAGATCTTTCTTAAGGTAATTCTGATCATGTTACTGTGTTCCCTAAGAACCTACACCAGGGGAACAGCAGATGGCATAGTGATTACATAGCCAGACTCCCACGCAGTCGACTGCAGTTTGAGTCCTGGGCCCAGTGGCTTACGTGTGTACATGCACACGTGCCCAAGATCCCAAGAGGAGAATGAAGGAGAAGGGACTGCAGTGTGGTCATCCCCTCTGGAGGACGATTTCTCACTTTCTGTCTCTCTGTCTCTTTGACAAGAATACATGCCCTATACCAAAAATTTCTCTCTCTCTCTCTAAAAGAAAAAAAAAAAAGAACCAACAATAGTGGGGGCAGGGGACCAACAGTTAGTGTAATGGCTATGTCACTGGACTCCCACGTAGTTGACCGCGGTTCGCGTCCTGGACCCGGTGGCTTAAACTCACACCGGGCACATGTGTGTGCGTACCCAAGATCCCAAGAGGAGAATGGAGGAGAAGGGATTGCGGCATGGCCATCCTCCCTGGAGGGTGATTTCTCGCTTTCTATCTCTCTGTCTCTCTCTGTCTGTCTGGCGAGCACACACGCCCTATAGCAAAAACCTCTCCCCCCCAAAAAAAAAAAAAATCGTGGGGGCAGCAGATGGTGTAGTAGTTATGTCGCTGAACTCCTACATGGTCACCTGCAGTTTGAGTCCTATACCTGGTGGCTTGAAAATCACGTGGGGTATGTGTGCATGGGGAGCAAAGATCCCAGGAGGAGAATGGAGGAGAAAGGATTTTGGTGTGGCCATCCCCACTAGGGGTGATTTCTTACTTTTCTTCTCACTGTTTGTCTCTCTCTGGTGAGCCCTAAGGCAAATCCTCTTTAAAAAGAAGAAGAAGAAGAAGAAGAAGAAGAAGAAGAAGAAGAGGAGGAGGAGGAGGAGGAGGAGGAGGAGGAGGAGGAGGAGGAGGAGGAGGAGGAGGAGGAAGAGGAGGAGGAGGAAAAGAAAAAAGAAAAGCAGTAAAGAAAAGAAAAGGAAAAGAACCTACAACAGTTCCTCTTTACAAGAGAAACATCATCACACGTAGGATTTCCATTCTGAAGAGCCAGTCATTTGCCAAGAACTGCCAGGGACTCTAGAAAGGCTGTCATCTCACAGAAGGAGAAGACGACTCCCTACTGGAGAGCCCTAGTAAAGTCCCCCGTGCTGCTCAGCTGCCAGGAGTCTTTTGACTTTTCCCCTCGTGGTTACAAAAATGACCCACAGGCCCTCTGGTACTGGTCAGCCATAAACCTCGGGGATGTACTTGCGCTGAAAACTCCCTCGTCCCCAGCCCCGCCCCTCCTACCGCAGCCCCTGTGCATGGCTGGGCCAGGTGAGGGGAGGACGGCCTGGCCAGGGCAGTCCAGGCAGGGAGATTCTTCCCCCGGAAATGGGTGGCTGAAGTTTGACAAGCTTGCCTCACAGCTTGATTTCTTTCTCTGCTCTGTCCTCATCCCTGCTCCTTCCTTTTATAGGTTTTTGATCCTTTATGAACAGTGAACTCTCTCTCAGTGTTTGCTTCCAGAGCTCTCCAACCTCAGCAACTAGTAATCGTACCAGAAATTCCTTTAACCTGGACCTCTCCTTTGTACCTTTGAGGATCATCACCTAGTTGAACCCTTTCTCTCCAAGTACACAGACATGATTATAGTTCCTTGAATGCTTCAGCATAATTTTGCACATAAAATACAACGTATGAGTACAACCACGCTGCGAAGGGCTCCCTCTCTGTCTGTTACTCTCTAAGGAGTACATAAATTGATGCTGAGAAGAAAAGTCACCTGCCTAGGCCTTGGGTTTATTAAACCATGAAACTCAGACTCATCTCCTTTACAGCCCGCTCCCTTTGGAGCTATTTTAAACATGATTATACAGGGGGGCGGCCTTTCCTCTTTCCTTTAAGAGGACACTGGTGTTCCCCTGTAGTCCTCCCCGAGCTGCCATCAGTGAGCGTTCTATGGCTATACCGCAAGCTCTTTTCCTTCTCCCTCGATGTGGCACTCTGCTTCATAAGCCTGCTCGGTTATCTAGCAACTGCCATGACCTGGATCTTTTTAACATTTAGGCCCTGTGTCTGGTGCCTTGACCTACTTTTCAAAGGATTTTGAGGGACCAGCAGGTGGTGTAGTGGTTTAGGTGCTGAACATCCCACAGGGCTGACCATGGTTCGAGTCTTGGACTTGGTGTCTTGAAAATCACACATCGTGTATGTGCATGTGTGTCCAAATTCCTGAGAGGAGAATGGAGAACAAGAGATTGTGGCATGGCCATCTCCCCAGGGGAAGGGGTGATTTCTCACTCTCTCTCTCTCTTGCTCTCTCTCCAGTAAGTGCACATGCCCTACAGCAAAAACCTTAAGAAAATGATTTTGAGTGATTTAATATCAGCACATATTAGGTACTGAAAAATGTTGAGTGAATTACTTTAATATACTTCATGTTTTCTAGTTTTCCACTGACTACTCTCCCCAAGGGACTCATTTAAAAAGGAAAAGGCTGGTGACATCACTAGACTATGTGTAATGAACATCTGTGAGTCTAAAAGAATTTGCTTAAAAATTCTTTTCCAACACTGATGTTTAGGTATACCCATGGCTGACTGCACAATAAAACATAGTACTGATAATATGGGAAGGGCAGTGCTGTCTATCACATGAAGAACCCTTCTTGAGGGACTTGGTTGGATAGTCACGTGTTCATTTGTTTAAATCAGCACCTGGGAGTTGCAAGGTCCCCTGGGGAGTTTCTATCTCAGTCAGTAAAGATGATCACATTCAAGATGTGTGTGCAATAAGAATTATGACCTGTGAGTGGCTGTATTCACATTTTTGTTCCTTTCCCCACCCATAGCTACAAGGCCCCCATTATTTTATTTGTGAAATATATTTGTATGTTAACCACGAGGGAAAATGCTGACCAGAGTCTTCTATGAGATGAGGGTGAGTGTGAGAAGGAGAAAGGACCTAGATGTCTGTATGTTGATTTCACTGTCACTACCACATATACTTCTGTTGCATAAGGCAGCATATTCTGCAGGACTGGCAGGTGGCGTGGTGGTTAAGGGCACTGAACTCCCATATGGCCAACCACACTTTGAGTCCCAGACCTGGCGGCTTGCTTTCTCACCCACCCCTTGCTCTGTCCCTCTCTGCTCAAATGAAAATAAGTAAGCAAATAAATGAAGTTAAATAAAAAAATAATTCTATAAAAGAAAAAGGACAGAATATTATGGCTCATGAGGTAAACTAAATATTGGGTTATCAGAAAAGTCATGACACATTTTTGCATAGAAAAACAGAAAAATGCACCATGATTTTTCAGATGACCCAATATTTCCTTTGAGTGTAATAGATACCATTTGCAGGATAGAGTATATTAGCAAACTCAGTAGGAGCAAACATGCTCTTGGAAAGGGAGATGCAACCCACAGGAGGACCACTTTTATTTGAAATCTGTGTGTGCAGTCACTCTTGAAACACGACGTGAGTAAAACGTAAGGGCAGAGTATCTTAAAAGAATGATTAGATGACAAAAGGAAATATTGCCTGGTTAAAAGTGTATTGGGGGGCAGCTCTGTGGTGCAGCAGGGGTGAGCTGCTCACGGAGGGGAAGCCGGATCCCACATGATAGGTGAGGTTTGGGTCCCTGGCCTGGCCAGCCTGGGCATGCTGGGAACATGCCTGAGTGCCAGGACCCACAGGCTGGAGGGCTGGAGGGGTGGAAGGGCTGGAGGAGGGAGTCAATGTGTGGGGGGGTCCTGTGGAGGGCCTCACCTCTCTTCCCCTCTCTCTCTCTCACTTTCTCATGTGCCTACATACTCTATAATGAGTAGAGAAGATAACAAGAAAAAACAAAAGTGTATCAGGGTTTGAAGGGTAGGAAGGAGTGAGTATCAATCTATAGACCCAGTATCTATTGGAAGGAATACCCAGAGAATTAAACATATTAAGGAGCTTATATTAAATCATGAGGCATTTATAATTTAAAAACTGAAATCTATAGTTATTCACCAGCCTCCTTGCAATAAGAAAAATATTTTTTCTTTAAAGTTTTTTTTTTTTTAAGAATATATTTATTAGGGTCAGCTGGTAGCATGGTAGTTAAAGTGACTGGATCCCACATGGCTGACTACACAGTTAGAGTCCTGGACCCAGAGAGTTGAAAAACACACTGGGCATGTGTGCATGCATGCCCAGAATTCCAAGAGGGAGTGGAAGAGAAGGGACTGCAGTGCGACCATTTCCTCTGGGAGGAGGGGTGCTTTCACACTTTTCCTCTTTCTTTCTTTCTCTTTCTCTCTCTCTCTCTGGTGAGCACACACACCCTATAGCAAACTGAAAAAAAAAGATGTATTTTTCTATAAAAACATTAATAAGATTGTATGTCTTCATTATGTATAACATGATGTTTTGCAGTATATATACATTGTAGAATGGTTGCATCTGCATTACTTCATATAGCTATCATTTTTGTGATGAGAACACTTACTATCCACTTTCTATGTTTTTTGCAACACTATTCACAATAATCATGATAAAGAATCCACCTAAATGCCCATCAAAAAAAAAATGTGGGATATACATATAAAGTACTATTCAGCCATAAAAAAAGAAGGAATTCTGTCATATGCAACAGAATGAATATAAAATGGAGAACATTATATTAAATTAAATTAGCCAGGCACAGAAAACAAATACTGGCATGAAGTTCCCCAGATGTGGAATTCTCCCAGAATTTTTGTATTGAAGCCTAACCCCCGGTACAGTGGTACCCGGAGGTGGTGTTTGGGAGGTGATTAGGTTATGATGGTGGAGCTCTCATGACCAGATGAGTGCCCTTATGAAAAAGGACTTTCTCTTTCTTCCACGTGACGACGCAGTTTAAGGTACCATCTATAAACCAGGAATTGGGCCAGCACCCGACACTGAATCTGCTGGCATGCTAGTGTTGGACTCATCAACCTCCAGAATGTTAAGAAATAAAATTCTGTTGTTTGAAAGTCACCCAGTCTGGTACTTCGCTGTAGTAGCTCAAGAGGAATAAGACACCCCTCCGCAAAGGATCTCCCAGGTCTCCATGACTCAGAACCTGGAGGGGTAATCCTTAGTACAGCAGGGATCCCCCATGGCCTGGCATCCGTGTCGCCAATTTCCTTTTTGATTGGTAGATGCCCTTCCGACCACCAGTCCCCATCCCGAGCTTTAACCATTGTTTCTCCCTATAATAGCAACTACGTCTGAAACATCATCAAAAGATACGTTAATAAAAACCTGTTAGTGTCTTTGCAGTGGATTTGGGTTTCCTAAGGTGGAAGCTGATGAATTCTTCAAATGCTGTTGCCTTCTGCTTTCTTCTACCAGGTCTCATTTCTCTTAGGCACAGGGCTGGCCTTATCTTCACAGCAGCTCAGCCGATAGATTTTGTGCGTCTTCCTCTGGCTGATTCTGAGAACTTCTCCTTAAAATGACTTTAGTCCATCATCTTCCCTTATCCGGCAGAAGCACATTCTGTCGAGAGATTCTCCTTTTCCTGAGGCGCTTAGTGTCTACCGACAATAATAATTTTTCTTCTGAATGGATAAAAAGAGATAGAGAAGAAGGAATATAACGCGTGAAAAATCCTCTATACTGATTTTAAACCAACAAACAAATGACAGATTGCCCCCTAACAATCAAAATAAGATCCTGCCTCACAAATTTCTCCGATTTGATGAGCCGCTGACCCCGAGGAGCACAGCTGTAGGAGAGCCTGTTTCCTGTTTACTGAGGGTCTTGAGAAACTGATCGACTCAAAGCACTGAGCTGTACGAACATCGAGAGGCCTTCTATGCTTTTGAGATGAAAGCGTTCGCAATATAAATGCCACTTTCAGGCCAATGAGTACTTATTAACAAATCAATAGTTAATACTTGATAATGACTTCCTTTTTAAATAACTAGGACAAAAATGCATTAATAAGTCTAAGTCTGTCCTTGAACTCAGTATACTTCAGAGGGCATTGTTATCTGGACAACAAAGAAAAATTATGCAAATGAGAGAGAATGCATTACTATACAGAAGACCTGCATTGGAAGATTAGGTCCCCTGTGGAAGAATACTTTATCAAAGCAGAAAAACATCCTTCTATCAGTGGTTGCATCAGAAAAGCCGCCATTAATCTTCAGTAGTGATGCCAGGGAGAGCCTCACCCCCATCAGCTTACTCAAATGAGCAGGGGGCGCTTTCTGGCCCTTGTGTTTGAGAGCTTCTGTGCTTGGAAGAGGAAAAATATACACTAGACATGCTATTTAGAACACAAATTTTTACACATTTCACTACAGTTACTGTCAAATATAAAGACATAAAGACGTGAAATCATCAGTCCTCACTTTGTCGCCTAGACAGTATTAATTCACGAACATGCCTTACAAATGTATGTGACTGGGAGGATTTGATGTTCTCGCAAAATGAAGGCTATGAGTAAAACTCACTTCTTTTTAGGGGTTCTGCTAGAAGCCAGCACTTACGTTACTGTAATGGTAAGGCCACATTTCTTGCTGTGACAATCTTTTCTTTCCTCATTCAGATCCTCTATACATTTTTTTTTTTAAGTTTTTGTTATAGGTGCATGTACTTACCAGAGAGAGACAGATAGAGAGAGAAAAAGAGAAATCAGTTTCCAGGGGGAATGGTCTTTTCGAGATTTTTCTCTGCTAAGGATTTTGGGCACCTACACACATGTGCCCTGTGTGATTTTCAAGGCATTGGGTCTAGGCCTCGAACTATGCAGCCAGCCATGTGAGATCTAGAATCTTCATAACCTCTATACCACCCGCTAGTCCCCGTCTACACTTTTTTAAGAATGTGACCTACCAAGTCCTCCTCCCTCCTTCCTGACCTTCCCCCCTTTTTTGGTCCTTTTCCTTCCCATCCTTCTCTCTAGCCATCCATTCCAGTTCTCGTTCCTTCCTGCATACTATCAGGCATTAGCATAACCTCAGCCACATGCTGAGAACCGGGGGCATGTAGGTCAACAAGGCTGCTGGTTATTATTCCAGGGACCTTTATTTCTGCATCTCTTTCTATTTTAGATTGATATTTGCTTTCTCACCTCTCATGCTAAAGCATCAAACCGTAAATTTACCCATAAAGGAGGTATTGACCTGTAGGAATTATGAAAAAAATAATAAAGAATTTTTTTTGAGAGGTTTTTGCTATAGGGTGTGTGTGCTCGCTGAAATATGGAGAGAAACAGAGGGACAGAAAGCAAGAAATCACTCCCAGGGGGGATGTCCATGTTGCAATCCCTTCTCCTTCATTCTCCTCTCGGGATCTTGGGCACGCACACACATGCACCCGGCGTGAGTTTAAGTCACCGGGTTTGGGACTTGAACCGCGGTTCACTACATAAGAGTCCAGCGACATAGCCATTATGCTAACTGCTAGTCCCAATAAAGAATATTCTTATGCACATGGGTCTTGGTGAAAGGATCTGTGACTGTCATTTGTAGCTGAGCTCATGATTGCCTCAACACACAGAACGGACCCAGATCACCCCGTGAAGACAGAGAGAGTGTGGGAAGCAGTGCTGCCTTCTGCCCCTTTCCCAGCTAGGCTGTTTACAGTTCTGTAAAGTTGGAGGTCACAAATGCTTCATACGAACTCAGAATGGGACACAACTCAGCTATAATTTGTGTGGTGTTCCAAGTCAAAAAGTCTGCTATAATTCTTAAGTGGTTCATACCTTAACCTCTTCCCCTAATGAATGTGACTAAAATCTCATTAAAGCTAGATATTAGTGTATACTATTTTTTTGTAGGTGTCTGAGTTTCCTAGCCTTTTGTGTTTTGTTGCAGTATGGTTAAGAGCATGGCATACCTGCACTGGCACTTCTTTTATTGGTAGTCAGATCACTGAGCAGGAAGTCCCCAGACACCGATGAAAAAGGGACTTGACACCTCACTCCTCATTGTCAAGGGTTGCAAACAGACACCTGGCACCAACAGGGGAAGGTTATCTAACATGTACTGCCTACACTGTCCTGAGAGGACCTTGGAGAACGTAGCTCTCTTCTGCTCTCGCACCAACGCATGCGCAGACATCCTCTTGGCTGTTGACTGATATTTCACCCCCCATTGGAGGCGCTGGACAAGTATGGGCAAAATCCTCCCTACGCACATGCTCATACCTGCAAGGTCCACACTGGGCACCCGCGACTTCCCCTACCAGCGCTTGAAGTCTTCTTACCAGGCAAGAAGTAAGGGCAACAAAACCCATGAACACGAAGGGAGCCCTTACAGAGACAGACCTCTGTGCCTAAGTACTCATGTCAGGGCCTCAGTAAAACCAACTCCCACCCCCTTCCCAGTGCAGCTGCTGCTGGCAACCCGCCCACCTACCCCTCTGGGCACACCGCTCAACTTCTGTTTTCGCTCTTTGGTCATGGCTGTGGCTTTATTTGTGTCTCTAGTCTTAGAAATCTGGGTCCCAAGAACCAAGCACCCCATCACAACGCTTCCCAGCTCTCCTTCCATCACATCCATCCCCCACCTGAGGAGAGACACCTGTAAACGCGGCTTCCAAGTTTACATTTCAGTGTGATCAAGTCGATAGCTTGAGTTAGCTGTGGTGGAAAGACGTACACCACACAAGTCAGTGCACATTACATACTGAGGCTTTGCTTTCTCTAGGTGACAAAAACCGTTAAATCTTTACCAACACACCCGTGCTAGAAAGATCTCAGACAGAGATTGAGACAAAAGCCCCTTTTTTTTCTGTTCCCAAGTATTATAATAGAAGAGGATATTGCAAGTCTTGAGTCCCTATTCCCCATGGCCGTTCCCTTCTGCTTGAAATTCTAGAAGGATGTCTTGATGAATTTCTAGAAGTTTCTTCTGGACTGTAAGTTCCTTACTTCCCTATTCTTGGAGCATTTACTTTAGAAAGCTTGCATTTACTTTGGAAAACAACCAAAAAAAGAGATCATTGTCCATTCTCCTTCTGTCACTTTGAGATGAAAGTCTCTCAGCCTCCTGTCAATTCGACAAACCAGGAGTGACTCTCCTAGGGATATAGGAGTGATCGTCAGGGCCAGCCAGTGGCATCGTGTTTAAGATGGCTGGCTCCCACATGGCTCACGGTGCGGCTGGAGTCTCAGACCTGGTATCTTGAAAAACGTACTTGGTACGTGTGTTGCACACCCAAAATCCTGGAAGGAGAAATGGAAGAGAAGAGATTGCAGTGTGGCCATCCCTCATGGCGAAGAGGGGAATTTTTTTTTTTTTTCTCTCTCTCTCTCTCCTGCCAGCCTGCTAGCAAAAGAAAAGAAGAAAAGTGACCATCAAGAAAGATAAAACCCGGGACCAGCAGTTAGCGTAATGGCTATGTCGCTGGACACCCACGTAGTCGACCGCGGTTCGAGTCCCGGACCCGGCGGCTTAAACTCACGCCAGGCGCGTGTGCGTGCGTGCCCAAGATCCCGAGAGGAGAATGGAGGAGAAGGGATTGCGGCGTGGCCATCCCCCCTGGGGGGTGATTTCCTGCTTTCTATCTCTCTGTCTCTCTCTGTCTGTCTGGCGAGTGCACGCACCCTATAGCAAAAAAAAACCTCTCCAAAAAAAGAAAAAAAAAAAAAAAAAGAAAGATAAAACCCTATCTCCCAGTCTCTGAGAAAGGGTGGGATCTCAACTCCACAAGCACCTATTCTACAAATGGCCTAATCACACTAACCAGCCCCCCACACACACACGCTGAAGTTCTCCAGGAATTTTCCACTAGCTGACAAGAAGAATTAAAATTCTCTTTTTGTTTGAACAGAACTGAGTTCCCTCTCTCCTCTCTCACAGCAACAGTATGGAAGCCCTTGCCTGTTTAAGCCACTGGTGCAGGCTTACTTTAACACTCCCCTGCTCCATTGCTTTGCAACACCAATCTGTCAGTACATCCTCTGAAAAGTGTGTTTCAAATACCACTCCTGACACAAGGTGCTCCAAGCTGCCTCTGACTATTGGATATTCTGCACTATACTGTCTCTATGATAGAACAAAGTTGTCTGATATTTAGAGAGAACCCCAGCTTAATTTTATTGGTACTGTTTAAACTGCAATTAGTCCTTTAGAGCTTTGTTTAAATACAAAAGCACTATTTGCAACATACACATTTCAAAATACAAAAGTGTTCTCTTCCAGTTCCCCAAACTTTGATTAGATTCCGTAGGGCAGGTCACACAGCTGTGCTTAGGGGTGTCACCAACCACATGTCGGCGGCAGCTTCTCTGGGGCAGTGAGCTGTTGCACTGGACTCAGGTTAGCAGAAGTCAAACCAGGGCTCTCCTGACTGTCAGGCACATGTGCACCTCCATGTCGCCCCCCCCCAAGGGAGACACAGCACAGCCCTGCCTGGCAAGGTTGTCTCTGTTCTTCCAATCACTTTAAAATGCAAATTTCCCCACTAATGTTTGCTTATTCATGATTGTCCATCTTAGTAAATTACCCCTTCACTCCCAGGACAAGAAGAGACTCAGGCAATTGTAGACCAATCATCAAGAAGCTTAATAATAGCTGCAAACTGGGGCCCAGAGGTGGTGTGGTGGTTAAGGCACTGGACTCCCCATGGAGACCATAGTCGGAGGAGGGATTGCGGCATGGCTGTTCCCTCTCAGGGGTGATTCTCACTTTCTTTCTCTGTCTCTCTCTCTGGAGAATGTGTGCACCTTATGGTAAAAGTCGAATAGAATAGAATAGAATAGAATAGAATAGAATAGAATAAAAAATAGAATAGAATAGAATTAAAATTAAATTAAATTTTAAAAAGCTGCAAACTGCTCCCTCTCTTATTGACCAGCTGTGGCTGCCACGGCTTGGAACTGGCTCTGGAGCAGCTGAAGCTGACCACTGAGTCCGAATGTGCCTTCTCTCCTCGGTGTTCCCCCTAAGTGGGTCTTAAACATGTGGTGACTTTAAGAACAGTGTGTTCTTAGAATCCACTGGCCCTTAAACGTAATTAGATACAGACTGAGCGATGTCCAGGCAGTCAGAGCTTCACCTGATGCTTTATTTCCATTTCACTTTGATTCTGCTGCTCTTTCCTGACCTATGCCAACCCCTCCTCTCAGTCACATCCAAGATACTGTGGTGGGGAGCAACGCGTTAGGAAACTTCACTTTTGATCTTTTTTTATTTTTTTTTTTAATTTGTTATAGGGCTTATGGATTTGCCAGAGAAATGGGAAGAGAAAGAGGGGGAGAAAGAGTGAGAAAGCACCTTCCAAGAAGGATGGCCATACTGCAATCCCTTCTCCTCCCTTCTCCTTTCAGGAGTTGGGGCATGCGTGCACGTGTGCCCAGTGCGTTTCACAAGAAGCCTGGTCTGGGACTCAAACCGTGCTGTCAGCCATGTGGGATCCAACCACCTTATCCTCCCTGCCGCCAACTGGCCCAGTCTTCCAAATCTATTAATGCTCTGGAATTTTGCCTTTAGTTTTATTTATTTCTTGATTTGATTTGTTTATTTCTTTCATGAGAGAGCCAGAGAGAGTGGGAAAGAGAAAGACAGGTACACTCAACAGGGTCCCAGGCCTGCCAGCCCTCCCAGTCACCAGGATCCAGACAGGCAGGCAAATACCTGGTCTGGACGAGGTACCCCTAGAATGGGGCTCCGACATTGGGGGGCAGTGTCCTTGCTATACGCTGTGGTGGGCCTGAATTTTTGCCTTCAGAATCTCAAATAGTTTTTCTCTTTTCTACTGGCAATGCCTTTTCCTGAAACAATAAATACCCCACAGGTTAGATGTTGAAATGGAAGAAAGTCCAAGGTCTCACAGAAAAACTAAGTACCTATGCCAAGATTTTGAAATATCACGCCACCGTATGCATATTGACATAAACATGCCTACTGGAAAAGAAGATTAATGCCTTCCATTTTATTATCTTTATGCCAAAGTCCACTTGAAAAACACAATGGCCTATGTTTTGCCTATTTTTCTTCCTTAACTCAAAATAAAGGGGCAACTGATTTGAGCAGGAATTTAAAATAATAAAATACAAAACTCACTTTACTACCCACAGGTGAGTTCCATTTGAAGTATTTTTTTTCCCCAAGATCTCTTTTGCAAATTATAATTTAAATATAACACAGTCACTGCTAGGCATTGTTTGAAATACGACGAGGGATAAGTAAATATATCTTAGAGGTTGCTTTATGTAGATGTAGCTCAGGTCCCGCCACAAGCCACCTTTGTCTTCCACAGTATACGTTTATACTCTCCTACTGAAAATACTATCTATTGTGTTCATTAAGATAGACCTCTACATTAATATTTCATTTGGGAGATGGAGTAGTGTCCTGACTTGACCTATATACATGTATTTCTGTTTGTACATATACTTACTATTAAACTAGTTATTCTTTACTATTAAACCCATTGCTATCATGATTAAGCATATTCTCCAGGAGATTCTTTCCAAATGTATGCCCCTTTTCAAAATATGAATTATAAACCTTTCAAACAAAGAACACACAACACTTGCCATCTCTTGACACTAGTCTATTTTTGTTCAGAAATTATGAGTTGGATGTTTCTGTCCAAAAACAGAGGGTTGCATGGACCTCCCAAGCTTTGCAAGGTGTTGACGAGGAAGCCCCACTGGCTGACCTTCATTTCTCTGGGTCCTGAGACGTGTGACTCAGCACAAAGCACAGTCAGGATGAAACGCAGCCCAGAGGCAGGACGGCTCAGGTTCTGCCCCGGCTCACCTCCCGCTGGAATGTTCTTTGGAATATTGAAAGGTTTAAGTCCTGCTAATAGAATCTATGTCAAATACATTTTATTGGGAAAGAGATTTTGAGCTAGAATAAAAGTATATGACTAAATCCTCTCAAATTCTGAGTGATTTATTTTAATCTGGATTAACTGAAATGCCTGAAGACACTAGGAAATTGCATGAGATTTCATCTCGGAAAAAGTGCTTCTCCTATGTAAAACCACCGTGCAATTAGGAAGCCCGGGATGAGTTTTGACTCAACGGTCTTGAAGCAAAGAAAAAAATCAGAGTTTATGTGCCCTAACACAATTTTCAGTCTTTTGATGGCTTTTCTCCCTAGTCTAACTCAAGGCCAGTTCCTATAATGCTAATAAGCACTCCTAGTAATTTAGGGCTATGACCTCATTATTTCTTCAAATAAAATTTATTGATATAAAGTAAATCTGTTTTTCTCTTATCATGGCTTTTCCAAAAATTTCCAGGGACAAATTTTGATATATTTAATTTCGAAAGGTCTCATGAGGTACCTCAAAAAACAGGTGATCCTTATCCGGAGAAGTTCAATCTGAATGTCTTTTATAATGAGTTTGTGAAAAATGTTTGGTTTCGCTTGAATCCAAACACAGGTCACGTGGCACACTTGGAAGTGTGCCTTCCCTTCGGGAGCACCTCATAGAACAAGGCAGTCGTCTTCCAGGCCAGGTGGAGGGGAGTGTAATAGAGACCAGGGCGATTCTTAGTGGTGGGTTGTGCAGTCTGTCCATCGTGACACGCCGAGCAGCAAAAACAAAGATGTTTCTAATAAACATACAGAACAGAAGATACAAGATGATTTTCTAATTTGAGTAACTGTGACCTCCTTCCAGGTGACCAAAAGCAGGCCCTTATATAGTTAGGGATAGTTAGCAGTTCTTCTGAGCTAGTCAGCAGGCTGCCTAGTAAAAAATAAACGCATGCCAAGTGCTAAGGGGTTAAACTACTTGGGCAAGTTTCTTTAAATCCTCTGAGCCCCAATTCGCTAATCCATTAAGTGTAGAAAGAGGCAGTAAGCACACGATAATCAATGAGTTTTGAATAAATGAATGAGCACCTAATGTACCATTAAGTAGGTTTAAATAATAGGATTAAAGGAGATAAAATACCATCATCTAGATGGAGCTTTAATCATGTCCTTGGCCTACATTAAGCACTAGCCACATGTTAGCTTCTTCCCAGTGTTTTTCTTTTTCTTTTTTTCCCCCTTAGTTTGCTACAGGGCTTATGTGTTCACCGGAGAGAGACAGACAGAGAGGGAAAGTGAGAAATCACTCCCCAGGTTAGAGCCACAGTGCAATCCCTTCTCCCCTCTCTTCTCAGGACTTCAGGCACGCACACACATGTGCCTGGCTGTGATTTTCAAGCCACCGCATCCGTGACCAAGCTGTGCAGTCAGCCACATGGGAGCCAGCCGCCTTAACCTCCACACCACCTGCCGGCCCCAACAAAGTGCTTTAACATGGATCATCTTACGTATAGCTGTTCATACAGGGTATCCATTACACCCCTTTGAAAATGAAACAGGGAAACTGACTTTCCAAATCTTATGTGGCCAGTATTTAAGCCTAAAGTAAAACGCAGATATTTATGGTTCTATTTCAAGATCTAGCCCTCCTTTTCTTGGGAGTTGGCTTCACTTTTATCTTCTATGCATTGGAGGAGTGAACGTTGTCAGGCCCACTGTGGGTTTATTTACAGCCGCACAGGTGTGTACCATCACCCAGGCCCTCAGTAGCGTACGCGACAGGTGTTTGCCTTGCTCACAGACCGGCAGGGTCAGCCGATTGTGGCTGAACTTCCGTGGGTGGCCCTGCTCCACACTTCTCTACTTCTCCTGGGCTGGCTCAGGATAGTCTTCTTATGCGATGACACGTGTGGCAGAGAGCACTCAGTAGTGTGCCGTATAAATGGTTTTTAAGCCTTTGATCATGTTACCTCGGTTATCATTCCATTAACCAAGCAGATTGTGTGGCACAGCAAGGAGTGGAGAAAGACCTTCTGTGTATTTCATGGGGGAGGAACTGCCAAGTCCTATGGCGATGCATGTGACAAGGAAGGGTGAGGAACTGAGGACCTCGGAGCGCTGCACTTAATGCAAGGCTGAGACTCCTCCAGCTCCAGCCGCTTGGGATTATCTTCCAATTTACATTGGGCTGGCGGTCTCTTCTCATTTCTGGGTTAATGCTTTTCAAATTGCTGCGGGCAAACAGGCTTCCAGTGGGGTTTCAGCAGAGGGCGGAAAAGGCAGGTCCACTTGCTGTTCTGTGTTTGGGTGTCCGTGTTAGGCTCTTCTTGTTCCATGAACACACTGTTCCAGAAGGTGGTATGGAAGAACAGTCTCACGTGAAGCTGAAATATTACATTCTCTTTAGTGTAAATATAGTCTCAGAGTTTGTGTAGATATAGGCCTTTAGCTGAAATGCATACAATTATGTTACTAGACAGAGAATATAGGGACCCCCCATCACCAGGGAAGAATGGCCACACCACAGTCCCTCGCCTCTATTCTCCTCTCAGGATGCTGGGCACACACGCACACGCCCAGCACAGTTGACCATGTGGGATCCAGCTGCCTTAACTTCCTTGTTACCACTTGGGTTAAGTTTACTCCTGTTTAGGGAAGTCCCAGGATGTGAACTCAGGACCTTTCACATGTGAGTCCAGTTGTGTTTTCACTGTACCATCATGTGGCCCTCTCTTTTGTTTGTTTATTTTTGAGAGGTTTTAGCTATAGGGCACATGTGCTCGCCAGAAAGACAGAGAGAGACAGAAAGTGAGAAATAACTCCCAGGGGGATGGCCACGCCACAATCCCTTCTCCTCCATTCTCCTCGGGATCTTGGGCACGCATGCACACTTGCCTGGTGTGACTTTAAGCCACCGGGTCTGAGAATCAAACCATGATCGAGTACCTGGGAGTCCAGCAATGTAGCCATTACGCCAACTGCTGGCCCCTGTTTATTTTTTTTATATGTTTTAAAATTATAGAAGTAGGATGTGCTCTCTCTAAAAATGTTGAAGCAATGCAGAAATACATAGGAGAGAGTATTTGTCATTTTTAAAATGAAAGTCCTTAGAAATAGTTACTTGGGCTTATTTACTTTTAAGTATATTTATTGACGATTACAAAGGGAAAAGGAAGAAAAGAACGAATATTGGAAAAGGATAAAGGTTCCCGAGTGTCCTGTGGGAGGTGAAGGAGGGGGTTGCTAGCTGGAGCCTGCACTGTGCTCTTCCCAGCACTCGGGCATGCCTGGCAGACTGGTGGTTTGGGCGGGCGTTTACCTCTTTATGTGAGAGGTGAAGAGATGTATAATAAAGCGTTAACTGTAAGGGAAGTGAATTGAGACACATATGTCATTGATACACAGCAAGTTTTGCGATATAGTAAGAGTGCTTTACTAAAATTATCTCACCACCAATATGACAAAATCCTGAAATAGTGGAATTGTACGGAGAAGAAAGAACAAAAACTAAAAAAAGGATTAGGAATTGAGTCATCAAAGAAATGTGTAGAATTTGGGTAGGAAATTCAACAGCGAAGGGAGTCCTTGTTTTTTACATAGAAATCTACATTCCGGGGCTGGAGTTACCATTAGCCCTAGTGGAGTAGAGGTAATGAGCCTTGATCTGACCAGCACAGAAATACCATCTGGGGGTGTGTTTGGCACCACCAGCACCAGCTGTGACTTCAGAAAGCATTTTCCGTATCAGCGCCGGCTTCTCAGGTCACCAACAGCTGGTGTTTCAAGGTGGATTAAGTCAATGATTCCTGCTGCTGATTTGAAGGAAGAGCCCATCAAGGACATGGCTGTGGCTCTGGATCCCTCAGTCTTTACAAGGTCCTCAGTCACTTTGAAATCTGTGAGGAAGGGGCAAAGCTTGATAATAGCTTTCTTTTTCTTTTTTCTTTCTTTCTTTTTTTTAGAGGATTGCCTTGGGACTTGTGCACTTGCCAGAAAGAGAGAGAGAGTGAGAGGAAAAGTGAGAAATCACCCCATGGGAAGATGGCCATGACTCAATCGCTTCTCCACCAGTGTCTTCCCAGGATTTGGGGAATGCACCACATGTAGCTGGCACGAGTTTGAAGCCACCAGGTCTGGGATTCTTGCTGCGGTCAGCCATGTGGGGGTCCAGCACCCTAACCACGACGCCACCTGACGGCCCCTGTACCTACATTTTTCATACAAATAGCTCCGTGATATAGGAACTATTTTAAATCATGCTTGCCAGTTTTATTTCATCATCACCTAAGTTTTAGCTAGTAGTGTTTAATTTTACTGGCAAGACACTGGTAGAAAAGAGAACATAAGGGGTAGAATAGTGGTACAGCAGTACACTGTGAGCTCTGCAAAGCGATCCCACATGGAAAGGCTCCTGGTTTGTGTCCAGAGACCTCCCTGAGTGCACCAGACATGGTGCTCATGACCCAGGGCTGGCTTGGGGCTGGAGGTGGATGATGGCATTGAAATTCTGTTTCAAGTCCTATTTCTCTCCTCTTTGCCTCTCTCACTAATGGCAGACGTAGATACACTTTTTGAAGAAGAGAACTTAACTATAGTAAGGAAACAAAGTATAAAACAGAGACACATTAGAGCAATTATGTTTTTTTTTTCTGCTTCATAATTGAAAAGACAAAAATAAATTAATCTAATAGATATTGACTTCTTAGTTTTCTTATTCTCCTAACCTTCACATCTGTGAAGACTATAATAGTGAATTTTTACTATTTTATTAATGCTATTCATTTAAATTGATTTGATTCTTTTTAAACCATCATATCTTCCAATTTCTCATCTGCCTTTTAAATGATTGTTCTTTTTCAATAGTCATTAGGAATTAGGTGGTTGAGAACCCTAGAAAGGCACATCTTTATAGAATGAAAAGCCCTGTAAATGTTATTAAAAATACCTAGCTTGGGGCCATCTGGTGGCGTGGTGGATAAGGTGGCTGGATCTCACCTGGCCAGCTATGTGGTTGAGTCCTGAACCAGGCAGCCTGAGCAATGCACTGGGCATATGTGTGTATGTGTGTGTATGTGTGTGTGTGTGTGTGTGTGTGTGTGTGTGCGTGTGCCCAAAGTCACTAGGGAGAATGGACGGGAAGGGATTGAGGTTTGGCCATTCCCCCCCCTCAGGGGGATGATTTCTCACTTTCTCTCTCTCTGCCTCTGGTGATCTCACAACTCTATGGTAAACTAAACTAAAAAAGGAAATAGTAATAAAATAAAATAAAAATACCATCATTTGGGACCTAGGGATTAAGAGAGCTTGTTCAAATCCTGGTATCTTGAAAAACACACTGAGTATATATGCAGTGTGTGTCCAAAATCCTGATGGGATGAAGAAACGGAGGAGAAGGTGTTGTGGAGCAACTATGTCCCATTTGGGGGAGAGGGTGCTTTCTCCCTGTCTCTATTTCTATCTCTCTGTTAAGCACAGGTACCCTCAGACAATTAAAAAAACAAAACATCATTTTAAGACAGCAAAGGGAAAAATCTGATTGAAAACAATATGTGTGAGACCAGCAGTTAGTGTAATGGCTACATTGCTGGACTCCCATGTAGTCAACTGCGGTTTGAGTCCTGGACCCAGTGGCTTACACTCATGCCGGGTGCGTGTGCGTGTGTACCCAAGATCCTGAGAGGAGAATGGAGGAGAAGGGATTGCAGTGTGGCCATCCTCCCTGGGAAGTGATTTCTCACTTCCTATCTTTCTGTCTCTCTCTCTCTCTCTCTTTCTGGTGAGCACACGCTTCCTAAAGCAAAAACCTCTCCCCTCTCCCCCCAGAAAAAGAAAACTTGTGATGAGGAGCCCTCTGCTATCACCAAAATGAAAATTTGCTAAGAGATTGGGGCACTGTCACTAATGTTCTCATTCTGTTCCTAAATTCAAATTCAGCCCCTGAAATTTAAAACTTTGAAACTAAAGTTTGACAAAATTTAAAACTTTGATACTAAACTTGAAATTCCTGTCTATAAATATGAAATCTATTCTCTACATTTAAAAATGATTTCTTCATTATCTTCAACACAAAGTTTCTAATAATGATTTTGTAACCACTGTAATAGAGCCAGAAAATGTAATAGAACCAGGCCATTCATGTATGTGGAGAGACTTTGGGTCAGCTAATTGAACTTCTCCTTTTATAGATGAGGAAGCTGAAGGCAAGAAAAATTAAATGCTTTGCTTAAGGCCAGATCACTTCTCAGAGTTAGGTTTTCTGTCTCTTTTTCTTATTTGATTTTTTTTTAAAAATTCTTCCTAGCATTTTCCACTGCACTTTCTGGAGAAAGAAAACAACAATCTTTATTTACTATAGGAAACTTTTTGGCCTACTAAAATTTAAAATGCAGAGCAAATGACTGTAGGGTGCACCAAGTCAGACAGAAGAAATGCATTTTCCATGCAAGCTCTAAACGTACACACTAGATAAACAGTAAATAAATAAATACATGCATTTCAGTGACAAAAGTGAAATCAGACCTTGAATAGATGATTTCAGGATGCTTCCTCTTTGCTCTATTTCTTTTTTTTTGGAGAGGTGCTTGCTTTAGGGTGCATGCTTGCCAGAAAGACAGAGAGAGACAGAGAGACAGAAAGTGAGAAATCACCACCCCCCCCAGGAGGGATGGCCACACCGCAATCCCTTCTCCTCCATTCTCCTCTCGGGATCTTGGGCACGCACACGCACACACGCACCCGGCATGAGTTTAAGCCACCAGGTCCTGGACTAGAACTGCAGTCGACTACGTGGGAGTCCAGCGACATAGTCATTATGCCATCTGCTAGTCCCTTTGCTCTATTTCTTATATGCCCTTTTTTTTTAAAAAAAAGAATTATTTTATTTAACTTTATTTATTTATTTACTTATTTTTTAAATTGACCAGAGAGGAACAGAGTGAGAGGCAGAGGGAAAGTGAGAAAGTGGGGACTTGAACCGCAGTCAGCCATGTGGGAGTCCCGCTCCCTTAACCACCATGCCACCTACTGGCCCCTCTTATCTGCTCTTTCGAGTTCATTCTCTGCCAAACAACTAGCAAAGCTTACAAAGAAAATATGTAGAGGATACACTTTTTCTTCTAAGTTCTTTAGCAGACTCCCAATGCTTCCTACATAGAGAATGAAACAAACCTTGCAATCTCATTAACTGGCATGAATGTCTTCTGGGGCTACTACCTGCGTTTTGGGGTTCATCTCACACCTTCAGCTCCCGTTCACCTGAAGGAAAGCTACCAGGTTCCTGGTATCCCCCGGGTAACTTCCATTTTCCAAATGTGTGTCTTCTCTTTCTACTTGCTAACATTCTATTCATCCTTTCAATCTTCAACTTACTGTTTAATTGGCTGTGTTGATAGCCTTCTTTGAACTTCTCCCTTCTTGTGCTTTAGAATGTCTTCATACTAGCTTCCCTTCAATTAGGAATTCTCTTCATTTTTTCTTTTTAAAAAAATTTTTAATAAAATTGGAATATATTTACATAACAATAGCATTTTCTGTTTTATAATTTTTAAATTTTTGGTGGGAGTGTTGCCAGAGGGCACGTGCACTTGCTGGAGAGAGAGAGAGAGAGAGAAAGAGAGAGAGAGAGAGAGAGAGTGGAGAGAGAGAGAGAGAGAGAAAGAGAGAGAGAGAGAGAGAGAGAGAGAGAGAGAGAGGGAGAGAAATGGTAACAGGGAAAGTGAGAAATCATCCTCCGGGGTGTTGGCCATGCCGCAATCCCTTCTCCTCCATTATCCTCTCAGGATTTTGAGCATGCACATAACACGTACCTGGAATGATTTTTAAGCCACCAAGTCTGGGACTCTGACCATGGTTGGCCATGTGGGAGTTCAGTACCTTAACCACTATGCCACTGGCCGGCCACCAGCATATGATTTAAATATAAAGAATAACCATAAAACACCCATTTACTCATTATCTACCTTAGAAAAAAGCAGAAAATTATCCAAACCTTTGAGACCTCTGAAGACTCATTCTGGATCTGAAATTCTTTTTCTCTACCCACACTCACTGAGCCAATAATTCAACTGCTTTTCTGGGTGCTTTTACTACAGATGGTTGTATCCCTAAACAGTATAATCTTTGGTTTTGAACTTCACAAAAATGAAATATATTGAAACTTCTAACTTGCTTTTTTTCTCTCATCCTACTATTTCTGAGATTCCTCCATTTGATGTGTGAAGGCATATTTTATTTTCATACTATATATTACTGTAGCATATGACTATACTGCAAGTTATTTATCCACTCTACAACTGGTATTTATATGCAGTAAACACCACGAATTATCTCAGTTGATACCTATTTTCATTCTCTGGCCTGCTGGAACACAGGAAGACAGGAAAGCTCAAAACCATACTTCTCCGTCTCCCTTAGAGCCATCATTCAGATGAAACCTTGCTTTTACATACTGCTATTTAAAATTGTTTTTTCTTTAGGTTTTTGCCACAGGGTATGTGCTCCGCAGGAGAGAGAGAGATAGAGAAAGGGAAAGTGAGAAATCCCCCTCCCCTCAGGGAGATGGCCACACTGCAATCCCTCCCCTCCAGGGATTTTGGGCACACATGCACATGAGCCTGGCATTTTCAAGCCACCAGGTCTGGAGTTTGAGCCACAGTTGGCCATGTGGGAGTCTAGCATCTTAACCACTACACCACTTGCTGGCCTCTATTATCATTTTTTAAAAAATAAATAAAATAAGTTTGCTCACTGGAAATAGATAATAACAAAGACAGAGAAAGTGAGAAAGCAACTCTTAAGGGGGATGACCAGGCCACAATCCCATCTTCATTCCCCTCTTGAGACTTTGGTCATGCACGTACATGCATGCTGGGTGACTTTCAAGGCACTGGGTTCAGGACTGGAACTGCAGTCAGCCATGTGGGAGCCTTAACCACCTGGCTGGCCCCCAAATGATGACCTTAATTTATTTTCTGTATATAATGTAAAAGACCATATTTAAGGAAAAATAAAACCTACTATCAATAGACTCTTCCTTTCTTCTGATACCAATTAATTGTGCACATCCTCTCTCATAAAAATCTGTCTCTTTTCTCAGGAAAATAAATATATTACTGTCAAGTATTATGTATTTACACTTTTTTAGTGCTGATTAATAAAAGAATGAATTATTGGGTCTAAAAGTCTATTTTAACATGCTCACTCTTTTCCTGAATTGTGTAGCTTTAAAAGTAGATATAAACAGTTTGAGGTTTCACTAATTATTTTTACTAGGAACTTAAAACTTCCGAAGTTCCTCTAGTGACTCTAACTCAGGACTTGCTCTCAAGAATCAAACCAGCTAATTAAATGTCCGTGCACAGTGATAGTTACATTCTTTAATTTCTTCGAATATGACCTCTATTCTCTATTCGAACGATGTCTCCTTTTCGAACACAGAGGGAATGCTTCCAACCACTTGTCAGCGCGGTGCTCTGCGTTAGGGACCTTTCCTTCTAGCATCCTAGACGACTCAGTGGTTGTTGAGCTTTTACACGTGTGGTTTCTGAATCTGTGGAGATAATTATACAGTTTTAATACAGATGTGCTGCTGATATAGTCTCTCTAATTTTGTTGGTAGGAAAATGAATTCCTTCTGCCGTCTTTCTTATTTGATTGTGTTGATGTTCACATAACATACAATTCACCTTTTTTAAAGTGAAGAAGCAACTCAGTGGAATGTAGCACATTCACGACGTTCAATAATCACTTCTATCTAGTTCCAAACTTTTTACTTCCTTTTTTTTTTTTTTCAATTTGGTAAAAGTCATGTGTCCTCAGCAGAGACAGACAGAGAAAGAGAACGTGAGAAAGCCCCTTTTCTGGGGGATTGTCATGCTGCAATTCCTACTCCTTTATTTCCCCATTTGAGATTTTTTGGAGCATGCACACACACGTATCTGGCAGACATTCATACTTTTCGAGCTGCTGGACCTGGGACTCAAACCACACAGCACGTGGGAGTCGTTGGACCTAACCACTATGCCATCAGCTGGTCCCACTTCTATTTTTGAGAATACGTTTGTGGGTATAAAATTCAGTGTTAGCCCCACTCTCTCTGCTCCCATTTCACACGGAGTTCTTCTGTGATGCATTATTTTCTGGCTTCCACCCTGTGTGTTGAAAATTAAGCTCCTTCTAATGTTCCTTTGAAGGTGATTTGTTTTTTACTTTCTGGTTACATATAAAATTTTACCCTCATTTTTTGTTTTCTGCAGTTATATTATTATGTGTTTAACTTTAGTCTTGCTTATATTTATATTTATAAAAATCTGTGAGGATTTTTTCTAAGACAGACTTTTGCTATAGGGCATGTGTGCTTGCCAGAGACAGACACTAAGAGAGAGAAAGTGAGAAATTACTCCTTAGGGGGATGGCCTTGCTACAATCCCTTCACCTCCGTCCTTCTCTCAGGATTTTGGGCATGTGTGCACACACATCCAGTGTTAGTTTCAAGCATCCAGGTCTAGGATTCCAAGCATGGTCAGCCATGTGGGCGTCCAGTGCCTTAACTATTACACCATCTGTTGGTCCCTCACCCGAGGATTCTAAAATGAGATGCTTACCATTTTTTCATCAGTTTTGGATAATTGTCAGTCATCATTTATTCAAACATTATTTTTCTTCATGTTCTCTCTTTTCTCCTTTAAAATTCTTTTGCATATTTCGTACCATGAAGTTCTTTCAGAATTTCACATTTTAGTTTTTTCCTCTGTGCTTATTTCAGAGACTTTCTCTAATCCATACCACTTTTCTAATTCTGATATCATGTGAAATTTTCTACTTTTTAATTTAGCCACTTAATTATTTAAATTTTTATATCTTGGCTTACATTTTCACATTTTTTGTTTTTGTCTTTGAGCCAAGTAACAGTAATTATTTTAAAATCTGTTTCCAATCATTTTATTATCTTGAAGCCCTTGGGGATTGTTCAAGGAAGGACCTCTTATTTCTCATGGACTTTGTTCATAATTCTTATACTTTCAAATGCCTGATCACTTAAAAATCTATACCGGGAACCAGCAGTTAGCGTAATGGCTATGTCACTGGACTCCCACGTAGTCGACCGTGGTTCGCTTCCTAGACCCGATGGCTTAAAACTCACGCTGGGCGCGTGTGCGTGTGTGCCCAAGATCCCGAGAGGAGAATGGAAGAGAAGGGATTGTGGCGTGACCATCCCCCCTGGAGGGTGATTTCTCGCTTTCTGTCTCTAATGTCTCTCTCTGTCTGGTGAGCGCATGTGCCCTATATCAAAAATCTCTCCAAAAAAAAATACTATATCTAGAATCATGATATATTCCTTAAGAAGATTTGTGACAATGCTGGATTAATATAATATAATCAGAGAGTGGAAATTTTTAAAGCTGAGATTTGGTTCTTTCCAAGGTTAAATATCAAATTTTCTTTTTTTTTCATTTTTTAGACAAATTTTTGCTATAGGGTACATGTACTCACCAGAGAGACAGAGAGACAGAAAGTGAGAACTCACTCCCCCCACCCTGAGGAGGTGATGGCCATGCCACAATCCCTTCTCCTCTCAGGTTTTTGGGCGTGCACACAGATGCACCTGGTGCTGGGACCATGCAGTTAACACAAGCTGAGTATGAAAGAACCGCCCCTCATGCCTAAGAGCAAGGACTCGGCTGAGGAGAACTGTTTGCAAGGTCAACAGTTTTTTGAGTTCTGATCCTCCATTGTGTCGCTGTACTGGCCTGCACTCAATCTCTCTGCCATGGGCCTTATTGCCATACCCCGGTACCCCATAAAGGCACCCCCTGCCCTACTATAACTTTTACAATAATCCTGAAGGAATGCGGATCCACTAAGGCAGCGGCTGTGAATGGGAATTACTCCCATTAGATTCACCCCACCCTCCTGGAAAATGTCAATAAAGAATGCTACATTCACTTCTCCTACTGAGGATTACATAGATAAGCATTAGAAAGGTTTAGTTTAAAGCTACTAATTGGCGAAACAATCTCAGTAGCTGGGAGGGGCTCAGGGACTCATCCACGAAGTGCAGTTACCCCAAAAACCATGAGCTACCCTTACTCTCAGGACAAGGGAAGATTGCCATTCCCCAAGCCATAGCCATTGTATAGAGCAGCACGTAGAGGGTCCCAAGTACACAGTAACCTTTAGGTCAGTCATTAAGCTGCTCACAAGACCACATTCCTTTCCCATGTAGACATTAGACTCACCCTCTTAGCTGTGGATTACCCCAGAGATAACATAGGTATTCCACTTTAATATATACTAAACTTGTCTTTACTAAACCAGACAGTATTTATTTCTAGGCCCTTGTAACCAGCAAGTTGCTGCCACCCTAGCCTGAGGCTGAAGTTCTCAAAGCTGACCTGGGGCTCAAGTTCACAAGCCAATCTGGGACTAAATTTATCAAGCCAACCTAGGACTGAGGTTATTAAGATTCCTGAGAGCCCTCTCATCCAAAGACCCTCCTTGGTAATCAAGATCTAAGAAGAGAATACACCTGAAAAATGGACTTCCTCGTTCTAAGAATTATGACTGTTTATACCTAAACAAAACTGATGTCATGTTTTATGATCATTTTTTCTATACTTTGAATGCTTTACCTTTTGGAGTAAAGTCTTTCACCTACTTCCCCTCACCCATTGTACTCCTGTAAAACTCCTTCTATAATAAATACGTATGACTCCTGGCCATCAGGGCTGCAGTCCTGAGTTAACTCTGGCTGTAGCGGCTGAGAACATGCTAAGGGACATTGAGGTCTGGCCCGACTTTGTTCACCTGTGTCGCCTTCCTGTGCACCCACCCCAGCTGGAGCATGGCTTCTGGCAACCTGGCATGAGTTTCAAGCCTCTCTGGGTCTGGGGCTCGAACCATGGTCAGCCATGTGGGAGACCAGCATTGTAACCATCATGCCATCTGCTGGTCCAAAATCTTGGATTTTCAATATTAATTTGTAGCCCCGGATTACCCATGGTTTGATTTCTGCAGATTTAGTTGTCCAGGCCTGCTGTGGTTGGAAAGTAGGTCAATAAGGTATTTTGAGAAGAAAGAGAGATCATGTTCATACAGTATTTACTGCAGTATATTGCCGTAAGTGTCCTATTACTAATTGTACTTGTTAACCACTTCTGTATGTATACACTGAAGCTGCAGGCGGCCTCATAATGGCTGCTTTTAAATCATTATTGAACAGAAGGACACTAACTGCTGACTTCCCTCAGTGGCCCGAGCCCCGCCAACCTCACCAGGCCACCTCCCAGCCGTGCTTTCCTGGTTCTGCACCTGCATCCCAGCCAGTTGTGAGGCTGGACCCAGCACAGCTGTGGGCTCTGCTTTGAGTTTCTCATAGGTATTCTCATCTGTTTTCTCATCTCTTTGTAAGATACAAATCTTTTTATCTTATGTCTGATCCCACCTTTTTGTTTATGATTTTCTTATGTTTTATTTATTATTATTATTATTATTATTATATATTTTTTAGCACAGGCCGTGTATTGAGATGGTGACATCTTTTTTTATTTCTTTATCTTCTGCAGGGTGTGTGCAGAGAGAGACAGAAGCGAGGCTAAGAAGTCACCTCCCGGGGAGTGTGGCCCCAAAGCAGTCCCCTTCTCCTCCGTTCTCCTCGGGGCGTTTCCAGCACACACACACGTGCTTGACGATCAAGCCACAAGTCTGGGACTCAAACCATAAAGTCAGCCAGGTGGGATCCAGCCACCTCCTGGCTCTAAGATGGAGATGTTTCGATCTGAAATCCAACAGTGACTCTCCAAACAGCTTTCAAGTTAATTTACATCTTAAATATTGGCTTGGGATTCACTGCATGAAAATCCATGTATATCAAATTTCTTTTAAGGTGCATGAAAACCCCCCAAATTCAATTAAACATGCAAATTTGATGCTACCGACACCATTTAATAACTATATAAAAGTTATTGTTTTTTATAAAAGGTTTATTTATTTATTTATTGTTGGAGAGGTTTTTGCTATAGGGCGCGTGCGCTCGCCAGACAGACAAAGAGAGACAGAGAGACAGAAGCGAGAAATCACCCCCCAGGGGGGATGGTCACGCCGCAATCCCTTCTCCTCCATTCTCCTCTTGGGATCTTGGGCATGCACGCACATGCGCCCAGCATGAGTTTTAAGCCACCAGGTCTGGGACGCGAACCGTGGTCAACTACGTGGGAGTCCAGAGACATAGCCATTACGCTAACTGCTGGTCCCCCAAAAGTTTATTTTCTTTTGATGATAGAAAGCATCTGTATGCATACAAGAGGAGAGAGGGAGAGGGAGAGAGAGCACTCTTGACAAAGTCCCACCATGCCATGGCCTCTCCCCCCAAGTCTTCCACTCCTCAGGATCTTGGTTGTGTGCCCAGACCCCAGTGTGTTTTAGGTAGTCTGGGCTGGGGAATCTGCCAGTTGGATCCCAGCCTAACTTTCCATGTGGCTTCCACACTGCAGTCCTGTATGCTACGGACAGCACTGTCGAGGCTGGGCCTACTTTGGAACAATAAAGGTTTACTTTTCCTGGTAAAATTCTATTTCCAAAGATGTTAGCTCTGATTCATCCACCTTAGTTTAAACCAGTGGTTCTCAACTATAAGTAATTTTTTTCCCTCCACCCTAGGGACATTGGGCAATGTAGACATTTTGATCATTGTTACGTAGGGCGAATCCAGGGGCTAGGGACAGGGATACCACCAAACATCTTACAAGGCACAGGACAGCCCCACACGGTGAATGTGGTCCAAGAGCTGGACAGTGCCCAAATTGAGCTGACCAGGTTTAAACCTGTAAGACCATATTCAACACTGTCAAATCAAAAGTTGCGCAAGATTGCAATTCGTAATGAAACATGGTTGAGTAAGGTTTGTGCCTCAGTTTTTTTCTCCCACAAATCTACATTGAATCATCCACTCACGTCTCATACTGATCTTCCTGTGATCCAGAACAGGTAAACGAGCAAGGTCCATGCACAGCACAGAAGGAAGCCAACGACAATTCACCGTAGGTTTGTCCCGCGCTGCTTCACTGACACTGACCAGAGGGTCCCGAACAGAACTTCATTTAGAACCACCGATGGCACTAAAGTAATCCCTCACTTTCTTTAACCCTTCTGTTCTACTGGAGCAGTTTGGGTGAACTGAGCATAGTGTGTGCTGAACACTACGCTAAAACATGTATTCTGCACGTTGACCCCTTCCTCGTTCCCTTTTCTGTCTTTTTTCCCCAATAAACCCGTATTCTAAACTTAGGACCAGTTTAAGGTTTCCTCCTGAAGAATTCACCCTAGAAGCATTAGAGTACTATGCAGGTGTTATTAGAGAGTTCACAGAGTCCGTGGGGAAAAAATAAGGGAAAGCAAGTGTGTGTGTGTGTAATTTATATGTACATATGTGGGTTACTAAAGATTTCACATTTCACTTTAATATGATACATATATATATATATGTATATATATATACACACACACACACACACACACACATACATATTACCATACATATATGCCATATATACCATATATAAATATATAATATATATTTTACTATATATACATACACATATATACACCATATGTAAGAAGTATAAAAAGTATACAATTTTTACCTAAAATCATACAATTTTTACCTATGTTTTATATATATTTACTATATATATATATATATATATATATATATATATATATATGCATACACACATACATACATGGTACAAATTGTATGACATATATATGGTATATACTTGTATATATGGTAAAAATTGTATGATTTTAGGTAAAAATTGTATGAATTCTTAATACTTCTCCTAAATGCCCTCTCGTCCCTGCCAACCTCAGGTGTTTTCTTGCCATAGCTTCTTTTCTACACAATTCCCAGAAATCTGGCCTTTCTCCACTTCTTTCCAGAATGTCTCTCCCAGCCTGTTGTTTATTACGTGACTCTGACCCAGGTCCTGCTTTCCCAATTGCCCAACCATATAGAATTCCATTTCTCTTTCTATCTTAAAAGGAATGTATTGATTCAGATCCTTTCTGTGTGTACTTTAACTGCAAGCACTTTAACTTAAGAATATTCTTTTCCATTTCTGGCAGGCCTAAGAAAGAAAATGTTGGACAAAATACTTTTAGTTTTATTTTTAAAAATAGAACTGGTACAAGTTGAGGGACTAAAGCATGGAGGAAACAGGTATGATCCCCACAAAGGCTAGAAAAGAGGCTATTCCCATTGACTTCTGGGGTAAACGAAGAGGTGTAAGGTTTTTTTATAGATAAATATTGAAAGAAATTCAATATTTAGCCGATTCTCACAGAGAATAACCTCAAGTATAAATGCGTAAACGTTACGATCACTTGGCATTAACAAAATGCAGCCCGTCTCCCTATTCCCAGTCCATGTTAGATAGCAGACTAGGTGACTCACAGAAAACACCTGACACATGGAATCACAAACCAAGCACACATACACAGCTGTAAGCACAACATGCACACACATGATCCATAGCCATAAAAACATTTTCTTTCGGGCCCAGCAGCTGGCGTAATGGCTATGTCACTGGACTCCCATGTAGCCGACTGTGGTTCGCGTCCTGCACCCAGTGGATTAAACTCACCCAGGCACATGTGTGTGCGTGCCCAAGATCCCGAGAGGAGAATGGAGGAGAAGGGATTGTGGCATGGCCATCCCCCCTGGGGGTGATTTCTCACTTTCTGTCTCTCTCTGTCTTTCTGGTGAGCGCATGCACCCTATAGCAAAAACCTCTCCATATATATATATATATATATATATATATATATATATATATGTATATATAATTTCCTTTGAATGGCAATAGACTTTCTCTGCTCACTACCTTTTCTTTTCCTCTTACCCTCACTCATTTTTTACATAACTTCTATCATTCTCAGTGATGTTTCTCTCTTCCGGAATGGCTCCCAGGATTGACCTGTCTTTTGCCTGGCTTCCGTCCATTTCTGGCCCGGGTGGTTACCACGGCGATGCCATCCATCTCCCAGGCGGTCTTTTCCCTGCACAGCTGCATCGTTCCCACCAAGGGCACAGGCTGTCCTGCTGTGGAAGTTCACGAGGGCAGCCTCACTGTTGTTTGTCAGTGGTGCATATGTTCATTTTTTGTTATATCTAAAAATGGATACAGAGGCCCGCAGGTGCATTGGTGCTTAGGGCGCTGGACTCCCACATGGCTGACTGTGGTTGAAGTCCCAGGTCTGGCAGCTTGCTTTCTCGCTCTCCAACTGTCTTTCTTTCTCTGTCTCTCTCTGATGAGCACTCATGCCCTATAGCAAATTAATAATAATAACAATAAATCAAATTAAACAGATAATTCTTAAAATAGATTCAAATTGAGATTGTTTTGTTTTGCATTGAAACATTTGGATACTTTTAAGTTCACAAAAAAACATTATTTTATTTTTAAGCAAGCAGTGCTATAGCCAGCAACAACACACCTAACATTTTAACCATCTGTTATTCCTTTAACTAAACCATACTAAGATGAAAGGGCTCATAAGTTATTTACAGGAATGCAAGAACCAGCCTACTACTGACATAATAAACTGTGTGTCCATTTACACAATCACAGAACTCTACTTTTTTTTTTTTTTAATCTTTAGAAAACTAATGGAGAAGAGAAGAAACACTCTCCTAATATTGAAATTAAATCAAGTTGGCCTGGTCATGTGGTGCCAGCAGTAGAGGTCTGCACTGCACTGCTGGAGCCACGTGGAAGGTGGCGGTGTGAATCCTGTTTGAAACACGGCGGATGTACATGTAAGCCCATGTCCTGTCAGGCTAGAAGTGTGAGTAAGTGCGGTGGTTGGGGTAGTGGGGCTGTAGGAGCACAGCTTGATGTCAAGGAACTTGATTCTCTCTGCTTTTCTCAAGAACTAAATAAACTTATAAAAGTTAAATCTAATAGAGTCAAGTTCTTGTATATCCCTCCATGAAAGAATTCACGTTGCTTTTCACTGTTTCAAACACAAACCGTATCCCTGACTGTGGCTTTATTCATGCAGTTTCTTCCATTTACTATATGGAATTATAAATTGGTCATATTCATTGGGTAGAATTCTTTCCACATGTTTTGCTGGAAAACAATCTGTCCCAGTGCAAGTATTCATTATTGATCTTCCAAACTGTCTGAGGCCCGAACAGCTGCAAACACGTCTTCTCACTCACATTCAGAGGTGAGTGTCATATGCATTGGCCTTACTGCTCTCGCCCTGACCTCATGCTGCCTCAGGGGTGCTACCGTTAAGTGATGGAACAATGAGACCAAAGCATTTTAAAGAGAAAATGTACATTTTATGAAGTAGGTAGAAACAACTTGCAATATATCTGTGGCCCCAAATATAAAATAATATTTGAGTTCCACAAAAGAATCCTAAAATTTTCTCTGGTAGACATGGAGGCTGGCTTTATTGGAATGTGTACACTAGGCAATTTTTTTTTTTAGAATTATTTTATTTCTTCTTACTATTCTTAATTGGTATTTTTTTTTTTTTAATTTGACCAGAGAAAGAGAGAGAGGGAAAGTGACAAAGCAAGCTGCCAGGTCTGAGATTTGAACTGCAGTCCACCTTGTGGGAGTTTAGTCCCTTAGCCACCATGCCAACTGCCCCTAGGCAGTTTCCAATGCCCTCTGGAATGTTAATAAAACAGTGTGTGGAGCATATATAGTACACGCTATGCCTGTAGACAGCTCTGAAAGGCTGTGCTCTCTGTGGGTAAGGTATTGCGTGTCTGCTCAATGGACCTGTTATGATTTTAAAGGAAAAGAATTTTTTATGTCTTTATTTGTATTTAATTATACATGCATGAGGTTCCTACAATACACTTTTTCATAGAGTATTATGAATCTTTTAGTGTGCCTTCAACCTCATAAAAAATCACCAATATATGCACTTACAGTAAAACTACCATACAATTGTAACTGCTTCTTTAAAACACCCCATGGAATTAAAATTGTTTTAGTGAACAATGTATACCATAAAGATCTCATTTCAAAATCTATTTTGAATACAACTCATTTGCCAATATTAGGTTTCATTCATAAAATTTGCTTTTAAAGAAATAAATGTTAGGACCAGCAGTTGGCGTAATGGCTATGTCGCTGAACTCCCATGTAGTTGACTGCAGTTTGAGTCCCAGACCCGGTGGCTTAAACTCATGCTGGGCGCGTGTGCATGAGCGCTCAAGATTCCAAGAGGAGAATGGAGGAGAAGGGATTGTGGTGTGGCCATCCCCCCTGGGGGGTGATTTCTCACTTTCTGTCTCTCTGTCTCTGTCTTTCTGGTGAGTGCACGTGCCCTATAGCAAAAACCTCTCCTAAAAAAGAAAAGGAAAAAAAAAAAAGAAAGAAAGAAATGTTTAAATTAAAAGAAAAAATTTCCTCTAGTGGGTCAGTAGGTGTGTTGTGGTGGTTAAGGTGCTGGACTCCCACATGTTCGACGGCAGTTTGAGTTCGGATCCAGTGGCTTGAAAACCACTCTGGGCATGTGTGCGAGCATGCCTAATATCCTGAGAGGGGAATGGAGGAGACGGGTTGGTGGTGTGGTCAGGGGGATTTCTCACCTCCCTTCTCTCTGTCTCCAGTGTGCACATTTGCCCTATGGCAGAAAACCTAAAAGAAAACAAAATTCCTCTTGTCTTTGTAATTATAGGAGAAATCCCATCAATTTGAATAAGCTAAAGACGGAAATTTAAACAAAAAGTCCAGGCGCTGACTTCTGCCCTCCCCTCTGCTGTGTCTACACCAACTTTGTATTCAGCCTGTTCTCGCAGCAGTGGTGGCAGTGAAGAGAGCTCCTGTTTCGGTTAGACCTGTGGCCGTACACAGGACACATACTTATTCCTTCTGGAACAGATTTTGTCTGAAAAATAGCATGACAAACAGACCTGCCACTCATACATGTAAGACTGTTTCAAGAGTGCAGGTGGGGGCCAGCAGATGGCTCAGCGGTTACGTCACTGGACTCCCGCACGTCTGACCTCAGTTGGATCCTGGACCCAGTGGCCTGGAACTCAGGCTGGGAGCTTGTGTGTGTGGGCCCAAGACCCTGGGAAGAGAATGGAGAAGGGATTGTGACATGGCCATGCCTCAATGGGGGTGATTTCTCACTTTCCCTCTCACTGTCTCTGTTCTCTGTCTCTTGGCAAACACACACTAAGGTAAAAAATCTCTTAAAAAAAAAACAAAAAACTGGGAACCAGCAGTTAGCGTAATGGTTATATCGCTGGACTCCCACATAGTCGACCGCGGTTCGCGTCCCGGACCTGGTGGCTTAAAACTCACACCGGGCGTGTGTGCGTGCATGCCCAAGATCCCGAGAGGAGAACGGAGAAGGGATTGCAGCATGGCCATCCCCCCTGGGGGGTGATTTCTCGCTTTCTGTCTCTATGTCTCTCTCTGTCTGTCTGGCGAGCGCACGCGCCCTATAGCAAAAACCTCTCAAAAAAAAAAAAAAATTGTGTAAGTGAAGTCCTACATTTCAAAGGTCAAAATACTTAAAATTTACAAGACCAACTACCATGGTGCTAAATTAAATGTATTTCATCTTCCTCCCTTGATAAAATACCTTTGTAGTGACAGAATGCAGACTATGTGTAAGGGTCAACTTTTTTATATGACTAAAAGTGAGTAAAAAGCCAAGGATGACAATGTTTAAATGTTATTTCATGTGTTGATGCTCCAGTAATATCAGTAGTAGACCATATGCATGCAAAATTCATACATTATCTTCTATGTATATATAATCTATAGAATTTGTTCTCTTGGCTCGCTTGGAGTCCACCATCTTGTACGCAAAGACCAATCTGGTCTTCCATAATACGCTTCTTCTGTGGCGCATCCCACCTTCTCTAGCAGCTTTACCTGGTGTCCCCTTGTTCAAGATACTTTTACTCAGCTTCTCTTGAGAGAATCAAGTTTGTCCCAGAATTATTCTTTTGGAATGATTTTGAATGTTTTATTGATTTCTTCTATGAGCAAGAGAAACAGAGAGGGAGAGACAGAGAGGCAGAGAGATAGCACCCGAGCAAGGCCTCAGCCCTGGGATCCACCCCTGAATTACTGGGCTTGCCTGGTGTGCTGAGGGAGTTCTCCAGATCCAAAGAGAACCTTCCCATGTGGGTCAGCATGGGGTAGCATCAAATTTTACTGCTGGACCACCCTCCAGCTCCCAGAATTCTTCTGGCATTCAAGAGACGTCTGACAGTGCCAAAATGGCGACTCTAATTCCCACGGCTCTAGTTGCTCGCCTCCAGAGGAACCTGTGGCCTCCATTGTTTCAACTGCATAATTCTGACTTTCTTTTTTTCTTTTTTTTTAGAATCATTCATTTAATTTATTACTATTGTTACCATTTTAATTTGCTATAGGGCAGGTGTGCTGAGAGACAGAGTGAAAGCGAGAAAGCAAACTGTTAGATCCAGCACCCTAACCATGATTGGCCATGTGAGAATCCAGCACCTTAACCACTATGCTATCTGCCAGTCGCAAATTCTTTTCTTAGTCTTGTTTTCTGGAGAGGTTTTTGCTATAGGGTATGTGCGCTCACCAGAAAGACAGAGAGAGATAGAGAGACAGAAAGAGAGAAATCACCTCCCAGGGGAGATGGCCATGCTGCAATCCCTTCTCCATTCTCCTCTCGGGATCTTGGGCACGCATGCACACACACCCAGTATGAGTTCATGCCACCGGGTCCAGGACTCCAACTCCAGTCGACTACATGGGAGTCCAGCGACATAGCCATTACACCAACTGCTGGTCCCATCCTAGTCCCCAATTCTAACATTCTTAATGAATACATAAGGCAAAGTGTTCTTATGTTTCGATATAAAATAATTTTATTTTTGTTAATTTCAAATAATCTATAATTTGTTGGGGGAATTTCCCCTTTGATCCTTGAGCTGTTCAGAAAAGTCTTGATTTCCAACTTGTTAATTTTCAAATAATTATACAAAGAAGCAAAGATTGGGATGGTGTGAATATGAAAGTAATGGAGCGACGTGGAACCCTCTGTTCGGGTCTTTTCAGGTAAAAGCAGAAGAGAAGTCACTCTGCCCTGCGTGACTGCAGAATCTGATCTCCCTTTCTATTGGAGATATTTTTAAAAAAAAATGCTATGAGGCGTGCATGCTCACCAGAGAGAGACAGAGGCAGTACAAGAGAGAGAGAGAGGAAAGAGGGAGAGTGAAAAATCCCCCAGGCAGGATGGCCAATCTGCAGCCCTTCTCCTCCCCTCTCCTGCTGGGATTTTGAGCCTGCACACACATGTCCCTAGCATGTTCTTCAAACTCCCAGGTCTGGGACTGAATGCACAGGTAACCATGCAGGATCCAACTGCCTTAGCCACCAAGCCACATGTAGCTCCTGATCCAAAGTTTTTATTCTTTCAACTTAACAGAAAAAGTTAAGTTGACACAAATTCTCCACACCTATACCCTGGACAATTTGTCTTTAAAGTTATAGATATCGTCTCCAGAATTTATCAGGAAGATGATAGTTGTGTTGTACTACAGCAAAGGGCAAGAAGAAAGGATCATGGCAACACTCGGACTGCTGCATCAAGTGTCACTTGGGGCCAGCAGATGGTGGAATGGCTATGTCGCTGGACTCCAATATAATCGACCACGGTTGGAGTCCCCGACCCTGTGGCTTAAACTCAACGCCGGGTGCGTGTGCATGCGTGCCCAAGATCCCGAGATGAGAATGGAGGAGACAGGATTGTGGCGTGGCCATCACCCCTGGGGGGTGATTTCTCACTTTCTGTCTCTCTCTGTGTTTCTGGCAAGCATGCGCACCCTATAGCAAAAACCTCTCCAAAAAAAAAAAAAAAAAGTGTCACTTGAACTACTCTGGTGCCTACAAAATTGAAGAATGTGATGTAGTTGAGTTACAAATTCCATTTCAAAATAAGTCCCACAGATAACCCCAAAACCCCTTATTTACATTCCTTGGGAGAGCATGACGTTGGTGACATACCATCTTCTAATAACTGGCTCTAGTGAAGCCAGTTTGTTCTTGGCTGTCGGAACAGATGGATGTTTGTATTTGTCCGTTTGTTTTGGCTGCGGGCATGTTGCAGTCATTCGGCCACTATCTGGGAGCATGCGTAAAAGGCATGCCTTAAAGCACTAGGATTCCATTAAGTCCAGTAAGATGCTCATGCCGAAATGCCCAAGAAGATGAAGACACATTTAGGAGAGAGCAAATTTGTTTTTCGCATCTCATGTGTGAGCTTATGCAGAAGGAGAGAAATTGTTTCAATCATTTGAATGTATTTATTTTTAATTTCACTTAGATGTTTAAAATACTGAGTTGAATTAGTGCAGGTGAAGTGCATGTTTGGCTTGATGCTGTGTTCTAAAGACGTGGGCTTTTTTTTTTTTTTCTTTTACTTTTTTTTTTTTTTTTTGGAGAGGTTTTGCTATAGGGCGTGTGCGCTCGCCAGACAGACAGAGAGAGACAGGGAGACAGAAGGCGAGAAATCACCCCCCAGGGGGATGGCCACGCCACAATCCCTTCTCCTCCATTCTCCTCTCGGGATCTTGGGCACACACGCACACGTGCCTGGCGTGAGTTGTAAGCCACCGGGTCCGAGACGCGAACCGCGGTCGACTACGTGGGAGTCCAGCGACATAGCCATTACGCTAACTATTGGTCCCAAGACGTGGGCTTTGCAAAAGCCTGTCAATTTACACGTAACAGAAGAAGAATCGCTAGACTTGTGCAGTGTTATACTAAGATACTTTAGATACTAGTTTAGTAAAAATAAAATTTTGTTATTCCTGTTATTTTGAGGAAATCTGAAGCAGATTTCATTTTTTAAATTTCTGTTCTTACAACGAGAACATCTGTGGATACTAGAAACGGTGTGGGAGGACAATGGGCACTGTGGGCCAAGAGGGAGGGGGTCAAGGGGGAAAAAAATAAAAACAAAACATTTAACAGACATGAAAGTGGAAAATTATCTGTGGATAATGACGCGTATGGTAATATTGATTGGACCAATACACAGTGTGTTCGTGGTGGGAAGATTCGTTTTGTTTGTTGTAAAGACGTACAGTGACTAAATGGAATTCAAGTTTGAGTTTATTTTGGTGTAAAGAAAAGGTAAGTCACCATGTATAAAATGTACTCATTCTTATTTTAAGTGTAATTAACTGAGTGTCATGAGGTTTGCTTTGCTCTTATGAATTTATCCATTAGGTAATTTATCTCAGTGGCTTGGATATTAGCTTTTGGGATCAACTCATGGAGTTTTTGCTTACCATTTCAAGAAAACAGTGCCTGCCAAACTCAGGCAAGTACTAGTCATGACTCATAATATCACCAGATGTGAAGCTGCGAAAATGTCTATTATATCTGTGTGTGTACAAGCATGCTTTAAAAATTAAAAACCATAATTTAAAAGCTATTTTTTCAACTTCCTCATGCTCTATTCTCATGGCTCTAATTTTCTGGAAGGGATTGAACCTTAATTGTAAAGTACCAATGCAATCCAGACTAGATTTGTCCTCTCTAAATGTGTTTCTGCATGGAATGGATTTACTGTTATAATATCATGAGCTTCAGTGATAAGTCGCCATGGAATATTAATGCGGGGAGTAAAGATGTAAAGCTCTTCTACATAATGCAATCTCCAGTAAAATAAAAAAGAGTGAGGCAAAATAATGTGCTTCACAAACAATACATATTCATCACCAGCCACAAAGCTGAGTAATTAAAAGTGGAGGATGCAAGCAACCCTCATCTTTAACTCTCTAAACTGAGGGAAAAAGTGCTTCACACACACAGAATGTAAAGTTTCTTTGTCGAAAACGACATCTATGGTAACATCATTTGTGTGATTATCACATACTACATGCACACTTTCAAAAGCACACCGTGGGGGGACCAGCAGTTAGCGTAATGGCTATGTCGCTGGACTCTCACGTAGTCGACCGCGGTTCGCGTCCTGGACCTGGTGGCTTAAAACTCACGCCGGGCGCGTGTGCGTGCGTGCCCAAGATTCTGAGAGGAGAATGGAGGAGAAGGGATTGTGGCGTGGCCATCCCCCCTGGGGGATGATTTCTTGCTTTCTGTCTCTCTGTCTCTCTCTGTCTGTCTGGCAAGCGCATACGCCCTATAGCGAAAACCTCTCCAAAAAAAAAAAAAAAAAAAAAAAAACTACATTGTGAGGAACCAGCAGTTAGCGTAATGGCTATGTTGCTGGACTCCCACGTAGTCAACCACGGTTCACGTTCCGGACCCGGTGGCTTAGAATTCACACCGGGTGCGTATGCGTGCGTGCCCAAGATCCCGAGAGGAGAATGGAGGAGAAGGGATTGTGGCGTGGCCATCCCTCCTTGGGGGTGATTTCTCGCTTTCTGTCTCTCTGTCCCTGTCTGTCTGGCGAGCGCACACGCCCTATAGCAAAAACCTCTTTAAAAAAAAAAAAAAAAAGCACATTGTGGGCCATAAATATGTACAATAATTACATGTAAATGAGAAAATTTAATAAATAGATAAAGGTGAGAAAAAAGTCCCCAAACAAGGAACCATTGTTAATGAGACAGAAGTAAGATCTCTGAGTGGGTCTGTAGGATTGGGAACCCACAGAATGCAGAATACTGGGCAGGGTGGGGTCACTATCGTCAACCTTGACTACAGATCATTTGCTGCCCTCACTAGAAATCGGTTATTAGCTTTCACTACTTGCTTACCCAGGGAGCCGCTTGCAGCCTGCTTGAGATAATGACTGCTTGCTGACGAGGCTAGGAGTAGACAGATCATAATAGCTGCAGTCCTGAGGACCCTGTCCAACTGCAGGACAACGGTTAGCCTACAACTAACTCCCTGTCGCGCAAACACCTGCACTGGCCTCTTTTAACAGACAGTTTTTTCTCCCAGTAGTCTTTTCCTCCCATCTCCTTAGACAAAAAGACTTTGCACAGAGTTTTTATTCTCTTTGTCAGGGTCCATTTAACTGGGTTACTCCCACTCCTATGGGGCAACCTGTTCAGGGCCCCCCTTCCACTTAGCTGGAAGCTTTGGCTCTCTCCTAATAAACTTCGCTTACTATTGTCACTGTCTGTGTTTCTGATTCTTCGTCAGCATTGGGGGAAAGTCTGCACAGGTGTTGGGTCTGATTACCCTGCGCCCCTGCGTCATTGTGAATATCAGAACCAGAATAAATGCAAGTTATAAATTCTTGCTGCTCCTCCAGCTTAAACAAGGTAAACGTCATTTATCCATATAATTTAAATGCTTGAAGATAGCAGAGTACTCCAACATCCTATTTTATATATGGAGAAATCATAAGCCACTAAGACTAAGTAACTTGCCCAAGGTAATGGAACCAGTTAGTGACAGAACAGAAGTGAAAACTCAGGTGTTAGGACCAGCAGTTAGCGTAATGTCTATGTCTCTGGACTCCCATGTAGTCGACCGCGGTTCGAGTCTCAGACCCAGGGGCTTAAACTTATGCCAGGCGTGTGTGCGTACATGCTTAAGATTCCGAGAGGAGAATGGAGGGAGAAGAAGGGATTGCGGCGTGGCCATCCCCCCTGGGGGGTGATTTCTCACTTTCTATCTCTGTCTTTCTGGCAAATGCATGGCCCTGCAGCTAAAACCTCTCCAAACAAAACAAAAAACTCTGGTGTCTTAATTCCTGTCTGTGATCTGTCAACTGTAGTAAGTAAAGAGTATCACAGGGGCCGTAGGTGGCATGATGGTTAAGGTTCTGGACTCCCACACGGCTGACCATGGTTTGAGTCCTGGACTTGGAGGCTTGAAAATCATGCCAGGCATGCGTGCATGTCCAGGATCCTGAAAGGGGAATGGAGGAGAAGAGATTGTGGAGTGGTCATCCCCCCAGGGGGGAATTTCTCCCTTTCCCTCACATCGTGTCTCTGTCTCTGGTGAGCATATGTGCCCCGTGGCAAAAAAAAAAAAAAAAAAAAAAAAAAAACCACAAAAATCAAAAACAAAACAAAACAAACCTTGAAAAAAGTAGAGTACCGCAAAAGATTGTTTTAGAATTGGGTGTGTAGTTATGGGCAGAATTTTACAGACAGATCTGGTTGTGCTCTTTGGTTTTGACACTTAATAACCTCAAGCCCAATGATAGATTTTATGAAACGTCGCAGCCTCTGCCGTATGTCCTATGATATGGTGATAAATATGACATTACCTGGAAAGAATTTTGTGAGTGGCAAATGAAGTGATTTATGTAAATGCCTAGCACATCCTAAGTGCTGCATAATATCATTATGTTTATTATTGCTTTCTCATTGGAACATGTTAAAAAATACCATGTGCAGGACTAGCAGATGGCAAATGGGTATGTCACTGGATTCCCACATAGTCGACCACAGTTTGAGTCCCAGACCCGGGGAATGGAAACTTAACATGTACTGCGTGCATGTGCCCAAAATCTCAAAAGGAGAACGGAGGAGGGCTTGTGGCATGGCCATCCCCCTGGGGGGTGATTTCTCACTTTCTGTCTCTCTGTGTCTCTCTCTCATGTGAGTGCATGCTCCCTATAGCAAAAATCTCTTTTAAAAAAATGCCATGTGGGCGTTTAAGAATAGCTTATCTTAATGGAAGGCTGGGGATTACGACCGTGAGATTCTTTCTGCTTTCTTATCCCCTTAAGATTTCCTCTTGATCTATGTAATTTTAAATGTCCATTCATGAAAATAAAATTATATGAACGCACTGTCTTTTCATCAAGTGCTTTGAAATAGGCATTACAATCAAGACAGAGTTAAATGACATCACGAACCGCGTTAGTATTCTCACAGCACACACGCCTGGTGACCTCGGCCAGGGTCTCTGTGCTTCCTCCCGGGGCGGTCTGTCCGGAAGTTTCAGCCTATTTTCTTCCTTCTTGTTAACCGTGCTCTCGCCCACAGGCCTGGATCAGGTCAGGTTCATGTCATCTGCTCATGTTCGAGGCACCCTCCAGCTCTTCAGTTTGTTTAATGCTCTGCTTCTACACGTGCTCAAAAAAATGAGTCCACAGAGGTTCCAGATGCTTTTTCTGGCATGCCAGGTTTGCCATCATCACTCTTCAATGCTTTCATTCTGTTTTGCATTTCCTAACCGGAAAGCTTCTCCCATGAGCCTTTTACCTCACTATCTTCCAAATACAACAGGTATTTTAAATACAACAGGTATTTTATATATATATATAGATCATATATATATATATATCTAAGCTCTTTTCCCTGTCTAGAAGCTCGTTCTACCAAGTTTCCCTTTGCGTTGATCATCCTGCACTGGGCTCCCTGTCAATTATGTGACCTTGCAGTCTTTAATTTTCTTTTTATTTTTAAGAATTCTTTTATTGGGATCAGCAGGTGGCGTGGTGGTTAAGGCGCTGGACACTCCCACATGGCTGACAACGGTTCGAGTCCTGGACCTGGTGGCTTGCTTTCTCACTTTCCTTCTCTTTCTCTCTGTGTTTCTCTCTGGTCAAATCAAAATAAAATGAATGAATGAATGAATAAAAGTAAATAAATAATTTTTTTATAAAAGAATTCTTTTATTTAATTTTATTTATTCATTTATTTATTTTTATTTTTTTTTCATTTCACGAGAGAGAGAGAGAGAGAGAGAGAGAGAGAGAGAGAGAGAGAAAGTGAGAAAGTAAGCCACCAGGTTCAGGACTTGAATCATCGTTGGCCATGTGGGGGTGTCCAGCGCTTTAACCACCATGCTACCTGCTGGTCCCTGCAGTCTTTAATTCTTATCTCTTCATTACGCCTTGTGAGCTTCTTGAACTGATGCAGTAACCTCTGGTCAGCTCGGGCCAGGCCCTCAGCCAAGGCTGTTCACTTGGCTCAAGGAAGTATGGTGGTGAGGTTAGGCGAGCAGCATGGAAACCACTGCAGAGCCCACGCACAGGATCTGAGCCCATGCTACGCTCAGCAAACAGACCTTCTTTTCCAAACTAGTCCATAGGTCTTCATCAACACCTATTCCCAGATTTCAGTTCCCTTTAGCAATCATTTGGCAAGACTTTTGAATCAATTATAATAGATTTTAGGTTTGAGGATCGATCATTTCCTTCTCTACGAATCCAGGGTGCTTTTCTCACTCCGTAAAGAGATGCCTTAGATCCTGTGGGGGATTTGATAACAGATGCAGTAGCACTTTAAGACTCAGCAATGACTAAAAGCCGACCTTGAAATCCAGAAGGGCTCTGGTTAAAAGCCAGAACGTAAGCCTTTAGCAACAGTGGAACGAGGGACTTCGTGTTTCCTGGGACGGTCTGAGTTTGGCATCTGCTGTGAAAGATGAGGCACTGTGAGTATGGCCCCTCTTCCTCCAGCCCTTCCCAGGAGAGCCTTCCGGCCATCAAGCAGTCATTCAGGTGCTCCTCTGCAGAATGAATGCGCACCCGTCCCTGGAATTTAAAACGGAATCTGGTTAAGCAGTTTGTGAAGAGTGTTCGAGAATATTTTTCTTGACATGTGGGCTGTAAACCACACAGTTTTGTCTTATTTGTTCTTCCCAAATATTGTTACCAAGAGGACTCATGATAGTTTTGTTCCAGTAAAATGCATTTAAAATACAGAAAATAAACTTTGAATTTTATGGTTTTTATATATCTCCCGAAGTGATTTTATAATGCAAGAACAACTAACATAAAGTTTGCAGACCACTTTGGCTATAATTTTCTAGCCTAATATAATTTATCATCCTTGCAGGAGATGCTTGCTAAGTTAGGATGCTACACTAGAACAGAAGAAAATTAACCTGAAAACATCTTTCTCTCATGTCTGTTTCACATAAACTGTTATGTTACAATATAATTTATATTTTTATATTCTTTGAAGCTGCTAAAGTAACACACAGCAGAGATATTGAGTGTCTACCAAAGGAATAAATGAAAAACAAGTCATTTATATGTACCTTTTGCTGGGTCGACACTATATTGAAAAACTAAACTCGATCCTGTTTTGTTATTATTTTGATGATGAGCAAAAATAGCACTTTCAGAATAAGCACTTACATATTGGGTAAAAACTTTCATAATTTATTGTATTGACCTTTCTAAATCCCACATATTAAAATTCTTTTTCCATGAGAGTCTCTCGTTACCTGTTTACAGTGGAAGTGCATTTATTTGTTTATGTTTAACATCTTTCAGGACAGTACACAAATCAGAAGGATTTTCACAAAATGATCACGTGGCTACTGTCCAGAAAAAAATGTGAATATTACCAACACGCCAGAAACTCCACAATGCCTTTTTCAGTTAATATCTCTGTCTTTTCCAGGGCTAGCCATCATCCACATGTTAAAAGCACCTATCAGTTTTGGAACTAGATATAATTATGCAACACATATTCTTGTAGGTGCGGCTTGTTTCATTTAGTATTTTGTTTATAAGATTCAGTTGTAGTGATGTGATTTTCTCTGCTGCATCATGATCCGTTGGCTAGATATTACACGATTTGTGTTACTCAGATAGTTGCTTTGCCTTTGGTTTTCAGTTATTGCAGATAACTGAAAGGCTCTTTGACTTGTCTTTTGCTGTGGGTGCACACATATTTCTGTGGGCTATATAAACAGGAGTGTAATTACTGTTTGGTAGGGCTAACTATTTTGGTTTTAGTAGGGACTATCAAATAATTGGAGAGCTTTGGGCCTTTAATGACTAAAGCGCTGATATATTTATTTGGGCTTAAGTCTATCCTCTTAAATTTTGCCCTATATTTCTTATTTCTCTGTGTTCTTTTTTTTTTTTTCCAATTTCCTCTCCTACTTTTGGACCTAGATATATATATTTTTTTTGTTGTTGTTGTTGATTATTTTTTTCTTTATTGACTTTTTGAAAAATATTCTTTTATTCATCTTTAATGTTTAACAAGGAGATGACAATACAGATACTTTATTACAACATAGACACTTTGTTTAATATGGTCTGATATAATTTAATACGTTTAGCCCTTCCTATACAATTGTCTTCTTTTAACACTCCTGGCGCTCGTCCCACTGTTGAATGTGAGCGTTCTGCATTTTAAACCTCTAAGCCCTTCCATCATATCGTCTTCATCGTCTCGGGGCAGGTCTGCCACGCACTGGCTACTGACTTGTCCGAGTCTGGGAAGACGGAGCACCCACACCTTACAGGAAGCACTACTGTTGGAGAGGCATACAGGCAGGAAGAAGCCAAGGACTCACCACGAGCAGGAAGCCTAGGCTCGGGGAGGCTTGCTGGGTAGTAAAGTTCCATCTGCAGGTGCCTCACTCCGCAGCTGAGGGGCCCCAGAAAGCAACCGGCTCTGGCCTTATCCCCAGGGCCACGTGACACTCTGGGATAATGTGTTAAGGAGCATCCTGATTTGACACTGGACTGAGACAAAGCATGAACCTTTTCAGTGAGTCCCTCTCCTCTCTAGACACTGCATTTCTAGCACCTTCTACAGTAACCAGAGAACTAGATGCCCCAAGACTGTCTGGAGAACTGTTCTGTGCTTCTTACTGTTTTAGACAAAGATGTGCTTTCTATTCCTTCCTTCACTTCCTGAAATTATTTCTTTCATTCGTAATGATTTTTTTCATTTGATTACAAGTCTTCTTGGATCTTGGATAGTTCTCTTAGTGATGCTACTTTACTGGAAAGTCCTATTTTTTTTTTTTTTTTTAAATCTAAGATCATCTTTGTCCATGTTGTCAAACACAGAATTCAAAGCTGACAGTTATTTCCTTTTAGCACTTTAAAAAGTCATCTAATTATCCTCTGGAGTCCACTGTTTCCATTGAAAAGAGAAGTGTCAGTCTTCTTTTTCTTTGACAATAGAGTGTAAAGGATTTTTTTCTTTTTCTCTTATTTGTTTTGTTTCTGGTTGTTTTTAAAGATAAACTCTTTATATTTGGTTCTCAGAAGTCAGCTGTGTTTCACCTTCTACAGCCACCCTTGTGTTTGTCCTTTGGGGCGTCTGGACAGTTTTCAACTGTGGCTTTATAGTTTTCATCTCTTTTGAAAAACTTTACCCACTATTTACACACACACTTCTTTTCTCAAACCCCTACCCCTGTGTCTTTTCTTTCCCACTGGGCCTCCAACTAAATGTTTTCATTATCCCATTTATCTTTTTTCTTTTTTTAAGAGAGATATTTTGCTATAGGGTGCATGTGTTTGCCAAAGAGACGGAAAGTAAGAAATCACTCCCTGGGGAGATGGCCACGCTGCAGTCCCTTCTCCTCCATTCTCCTCTCAGGATTTTGGACACACAAGCGCATGCACCCAATGTGAGTTTTAAGTCGCCAGGACTGGGACTCGAACCATGGTTGATGATGGAAGAATCCAGCATCATAACCATCCTGCCATCTGCTGGTCTCATATCCCATGTATCTTAACTATGTTATGTACTTGAATTCTTTACTACTTTCTATCCTTGACCTGAATATTTTCTATTGATTTATCTTTCCCATTACCTCTTCTCTTCTTCTATAAGGGAAATTCTAACATAAATTAATTATGAGTTTATTCAACAAAAATTTTCTAAAATCCATGCATAATATTTTCCATAAACTTTTTGACTACTCCATATAATATCTGATTTCCATTAAACTAATCTTTTGGTGTCTTCATTTTAGTTATCCTAATTTTTTAAATTTCCATGTACTTCTGGTTTTTTTTGGAGAGATTTTTACTACAGGGCGCGTGCACTCGCCAGACAGAGAGAGACAGAGAGACAGAAAGCGAGAAATCACCCCCCAGGGGGGATGATCACGCCGCAATTCCTTCTCCTCCATTCTCCTCTCGGGATCTTGGGCACGCATGCACATGTGCCCGGCGTGAGTTTTAAGCCATCGGGTCCGGGATGCGAACCGCGGTCGACTACGTGGGAGTCCAGCGACATAGCCTTTACGCTAACTGCTGGTTCCCTGTACTTCCGTTTTAAAATAGATTTAGTTGTCAGGTTAAATTTCAATCATTTCATCCTATACAAATCTATCAATCACAGTTATTTTAAATTCCTTATGTAAGAACTCTAATACCCAGATCACCTTCGGTCTGTCTCTATTCTTTCCCTCTCTTTGATGTTCAATTATTTGGTCTTTTTCACTTGATATAACTGTTCATTTCTGAATGACAGACATTGTTTATGAAGAATTGTAGAGATCATCAACAACAGTGAGAAAGATATTTCTCATCACAAAGAAATTTCAATTGCTTTCTGATGTCACCTAATGTTGCCTTAATTCAGCTTGGGCTTAAATTTGGGTAGAATCGGACTCACGGCTTTTGTAAGGAGACATTTTCAGATTCCCATGATCTACTGCTAAGAGACTAGTAAGCTAAGCAAAATGCTAGGTAAGCACAACACAATTGGAAGTTTCATAGATTAGAGTCAACAATCAAAATTCAGAGTGTGTCTGGGGACATGACCTCAGCAAACACCCCACACTTCCACGTAGGTCTCTGCAATTGCTACAGTCTAGGAGATATAAAAGCTCTGTGAATATGGCTCTTAGTAAATATTCCCATTCGTCTGCATCTCTCCACACTGGGGGTAAAGTTTTATAAACAGGGATTCTTGAGGACATTCAACATAGCGATGGCTATTCCTATTTTTTTTGGAGAGGTTTTTGCTACAGGGAGTGTGCGCTCGCCAGAAAGACAGACAGAGACAGAGAGACAGAAAGTGAGAAATCACCCCCCAGGGGGGATGGTCACGCTGCAATCCCTTCTCCTCCTTTCTCCTCTCGGGATCTTGAGCATGCACAAACACGCGCTTGGCATGAGTTTAAGTCACCAGGCCCAGGACTTGAACCGCAGTTGACTACATGGGAGTCCAGTGACATAGCTGTTATGCTAACTGCTGGTCCCCCTATTTTCTTTTGATAACTGTTAGTATGGGGTCACTTTATTCATTCCTTTAGTTTAATTTCTGTATAGCCTTATATTTAACATGGATTTCTTATAAATAAAAGAAATGGTTGAGTCTTGATTTTTGAGTCACTCTGGCACTCTCTTTTAATTGACATATTTAAACCATTGATATTTAATATGATTATTGGTATGATTGGATTATATCTATTATATTTACTATTGTTTTTTATCTTTTTTATTTCTATTTTGTCTTTCATCATTTTTCTGTATTCTCGTAAAAAATTACTTACATATTTCTTTAATAGGAGAGAAAGAGAGAGAAATAAGCATCCTCAATGTGGTCCACATGCCAAAATCCCCCCCAGGTTTAGCTAGTCTGGACCCCAGGCACGTGAGCATGCCATGCATGTGTAGGAAGGCCCAGGCCTCGAATGTGCCGGGACGTGTGGATCCAGTGGTGTTACCCCTGCGCCTCTGTCTCTCCCCCTTCAGTGACTTTCGTAATAATTTTGGTGTTCATGTATGTTTCATGACTAAGAGAGACAGTGAGAAAGAGAGACAAAGAAAGATCCAGGACCTTTGGTGGGATCACGGGGCCACAGTTCCCCACCGCCAGCCCCTGCCTCAGCCGGCTCAGACGGGCACGGACAGGACCAGAGGCGCAGGCAGGTCTCAGCCCTGAGCTGGCAACATCTCCCTGTGATTTGCCTCGTAGAGCCTCCCTTTTTCCATTTGAGCCTTCGCCGTTCATTCTCTGATGGGCTTCCTTTATGTAGATCTGTCCTTTCTGACCTATATACATTTCCTTACTTCTAAGGAGCTTCATTTAACGTGTCTTGTGAGACAGATCAAGTAGCAAAACAAATGCTCTCAATTTTTGCTTGTCTTAGAAAGATTTTCTTTCTCCTCCAGTTATGAAGGATCATGTCTCATCATACAGAATTCTAAGTTAGTTGTTTTTCTCTTTTAACAATTTAAATGTATCATCCGCCCCCCCCTTTGTTCTTGTTTGCAGGTGTCGAAGGAGAATTTGGATATTAGCCTGTTATTATTATCTTTGACCCCCCTATAGTTAATTTTTTATGCATTTAAAAATTTCTTTACTATACTGAATTTTAAATATTATGTGCCTTGATGCAGGCTTATTTATGTATTTATTTTAAGCATTAATAAGGGTTCCCCCCCCAGAGGTTTTCGCTATAGGGCGCGTGCACTCGTTGCAAAGACAGAGAGAGACAGAGAGACAGAAAGCGAGAAATCACCCCCGGGGGGGATGGCCACGCCACAGTCCCTTCTCCTCCATTTTCCTCTTGGGATCTTGGGCACGCACCCACACGCGCCCAGAGTGAGTTTAAGCCACCGGGTCCGGGACTCGAACTGCAGTTGACTGCATGGGAGTCCAGCGACATAGCCATTACGCTAACTGGGGTCCCAAGCATTAATAAAGTTTAAGAACTTAGAAATCAGGTAAGTGAAATTAGTTGACACAGTAGCAGGAGGGGGAGGGAACCCAACGTGACCAGCAGAGGAGGCTTCCCCTGGCTGGGCCTCATCCCTGCCCCAGCCCCAGCACAGCATGTCTCAGATTCTCAGCAAGGAGCTCTTTGTTTCCACACTGCATTTTCATCGCCAGGTTTATTAGATCAAAGCCTGTGATTGTCAATTTGGGTCTATACTACACCTATTTTGCAAGAGCCTCAAAGCATTAGGTAACCTAGTTTGCCTAGAGTGAAGAAAAGCACGCTAGTGAATTTCAGAAGCGAGATCGTGGCCGCTGAAGGAAGTTCAGCAATGTCGCCTACGGATCTGGATTTTGGTAGCTTAGAAGCCATCGATTTGGTTCAATCTCAAATCAGTGTTTAAATTCCAAGGTAAGCCCTTCATTTTAAGGCTATTGGCAGCTTCTGCATTGCTCTGTTTGGCATAGAGAGTGACTAGAAAAAAGGGGAGAACGAGATATTAGTAGACGTTTAAACCTCTCACCTTCTGTGCTGTGTGCGCCTTTGATAGATTTCTTTTTGCTAAATGATCAGACGCTAATTTATGGATGTCACAGGTGACAAACACTCTTCAGCTGGAGTCTCGCACTTTTTAAATTGCTAACTTTGTGCCAATATTTTCCCTCATGTTATCACTGTATATATTTTAGTGTTTGTGCATGTTAAAAAAATACCATTTTTGTAAATACTGTAATGTGTTGTTTCAAGGTTCTGCATTTGTAAGATTCAGTTAATTGTGCTTCGTTCAGTTTAATGTTTCGTACATTTCCAAATTGGTAGTCCCACATTTTGGGTGGCATCCTTGTTATAAGACATAGAGGAGGGACCAGCAGTTAGTATAGTGGCTATGTCACTGGACTCCCACGTAGTCGACCATGGTTTGCGTCCTGGATCCGGTGGCTTAAAACTCACGCCGGGTGCGTGTGCGTGCGTGCCCAAGATCCCGAGAGGAGAATGGAGGAGAAGGGATTGCAGCGTGTCCATCCCCCCGGGGGGTGATTTCTCGCTTTCTATCTCTCTGTCTCTGTCTGGTGAGCACACGCACCCTATTGCAAAAACCTCTCCTATGACATAGGGGAAATGCCATATATACTTACATCACAATCATCATTTTCTTGTCCTTTATAAGGCAAATATTAACTATTTCCTGCCTTCTGCGTCTGATTCCACAAAGATTTATTTATATAACTCATCATTCAAATTTTGCTTTTCATGAAGGATTCAATAGTACCACTAACGAGACTTTGGGGTGACAAGAATGAACAAAAGAATGTGAGTGGAGACAGAATGGCCAAATTAATTTTAAACAAATGGAGAGAATACCATTTATGTTGCAAGTTTATTTTTTTAAAGACTTGTTTATTTAATTTTATTTATTACTATTATTTTTTAATTTGTCACAGGGCAGGTGCAATCACCAGAAGAGGCACAGAGAGGAAAAGTGAGAAAGCAAGCTGTCAGATCTGGGTCTCGAACAGTGGTTGGCCATGTGGGAAACCAGCAGCCAACCTCCATGTGTCTATCTTAAGTTTTGAACATAAAAGATGACCTCTGACCTTTCAATGCTTGCACATGCAGAGATAAGGAAAGGGATTCCTGAGATTACTCAAGAATGGAAATGGCGCTCACCCAGCAGAGAGCCATAAGAGTGTGCTCACCTAGAGTTATTAAGGAAGGCTTCTCGGAGAAGGTGGTCTATGGGCTTCATGTATTGCAGGAAAGTGCTCAGATAATGATGGTGGGAAGGGGAAGCAATACTTGAAAAAAAGAATGGCAGGGGTTTTATTTATTTATTTATTTATTTATTTATTTATTTTTTGAGGGTTGTCTGTTTTTTGCCTCGATCAAGATATTTAATTTGAGCAGGATTTGGGAATAAGACGGCCTAGTTTATACCGAGACAGTAATATAGAAGAGTGAAATTAGAGTGAGAATCAAAGACCTGCCGTAGCATCATTCAGACCATGGATTTGGGAGGGAAAAACAGAAAGTAAGGCGTGGAGTGACTCCCATGGGCTACTGCTGCCTACAAACAGATCGTTTTTATGTCTGTGGGTAGGGAGAAAGTTGGCAAAGTCTGGGTGGGAGTCATTTTTAAGTTTGAGACAGATCTCAGTTTTCTTGTTTTTGTTTTGTTTTTCAGAAAAATACAGGTAATTTTGGATAATTTAAATGCAGACGGAAGCGTGAGGGGGAGTGAGTTGAAGCTGGAAAGTTTGCAAGGCTAAAATCATAAAGGACTATTCATGTCGTGTTAAATAACTGGGATCATATTTCCTGGTTAATGGAAATTTTATAGACATGTTTGTGTTTGGAAAAGCTTTCCATTATGGAAGGTGGTTTCAAGGAGGGTAAGATTGGAAGCAGATGGACCCATCAGTAATCTACAAGGTGGTTCTAGAGAGGAAAGGCCAGACTGGAATTACCATGGGAGGGCTCCAAGGGAGGTGAATAGATTTAAAACATGTTATACTACAGGAAAAGATAGAGCTAGAGAATAAATTGGAAGTGTGTGTGTGTGTGTGTGTGTGTGTGTGTGAGAGAGAGAGAAAGAGTGCTAAGGATATGGTCTTTCTCTCTCCCTTTTTTTTCCTTGAGAGATTTCGGGAAAATCTCCATTGGGTGTGTGCACTCACCGGAGAGACAGAAAGTGAGAAATTACCCGCCGGGGGGGATGACCATGCCACAGTCCTTTCTCCTCCTTTCTGCTCTTGGGATTTTGGGCACACTTGCTCACACACCTGGCAAGAGTTTCCACTGGGTCCAGGACTTGAACCATGTTGGCCATGTGAGGATCCAGGGCCTTAACCACTACACCACTTGCTGGCCCCAAGGATATGGTCTTTTTCTGTTGTACAATCAGTGTGAAAGACATCAAACTTACTAAAATCTTGGATTTCAAGTATGAATATATTATATTCTAAAAGATCAAAAACATTTCACATAAATTCTCTAACCAATCCTCAAATCAGAGGACACAATACTTTTATAGCATTTAGCTTTTTAAATATCAGTTTTCAATGGAGAGGACTTAAATGCTGGCTTTTAACTATCTAGTTGTAGCTTTTATTTTGATAGACTCAATTGAATAAAGTTATTGATGTTTGGAAGGCCTCAACACACAAACTTGGATGGGCACTGCTTCTGGCAGGGAGGCCAGCTGCATTAAAAACAGGTAGAAGTGGGGACCAGCAGATGGTGTACCGGTTACATCCTTGGACTCCCACATGGCTGACTGCAGTTCAAGTCCCAGACCCAGTGGCTTGAAACTCACACTGGGTGCATGTGTGTGTGCATGCCCAAAATCCCGAGAGGAGAACGGAGGAGAAGAAATTATGGTGTGGCCATCTCCCATTATGGGGAAATTTCTTGCTTTCTGTCTCTGTCTTTCCTTGTCTCTCCAGTGAATACATGATCCCTGTAGCAAAAATATCTGTCTCTAAAACAAACAAACAAATAAATAAACAAAAAACACAAAAGCAAAACAAACAAAAAACAGAAATGTTAAGACTTGGGAATCAACCTAGGTATCCAACGACTGATGACTGGATAAAGAAAACTTAGCATGTAGACACAAAAGACTAGAATGCTACATGGCCATAAAGAACGTCCTGTCACTTGACACTAAGTGGATGAACCTAGACGGCACAAGTGGATTCAATCTATGCATGAGCCTGCTCGTGCCGAGTGTGAGTGCAAAGGGAAGTGTAGCCTGGCTTGTCAAAGAACGGCTGAACTTAAAGCCAGACACAAAGACTTAAACCCTAACTCATGATTTGTTCACTGTTTACTGTCGAGGGATTGACCTCCTGGGGATACTGGAATAAACCCAATACCGCCCTGTGAATACACAAAGCACAGAGCCACACATTTATACACAATGTCTGACAGAGGTGTGACTTCAATACATGTCGTGTCATCTTTTTCTGAGTCTTAAATATGGAAACCTGTTGGTGCCTCTCAGTTTCATCAACTATTCATTGTTCCAATCGTAAATTCTCATTATAGACTATAAACAAAAAAAGTAAAGTAAGTGAAACGGAGAAAGGAAGATAGCCACCTATCGTTAGTTCATTAGGAGATAATCATAGTTACTATTGTATTCTATATCTTATCATTTATTAATTATATATACATTCTAAAAATTATTTATATCATTTCATTTATTATTATTATTATTATCAATATTACTTCATTTTTTTAGAAGTTTTTGCCATAAGGTGCATGTGCTTGCCAGAGAGAGAGACAGAAACAGAGACAGTAAGAGGGAATGTGAGAAACCACCCCCTGGAGGGATAGCCAGGATGCAATCTCTTCTCCATTCTCCTCCTGGGATCTTCGGCATACACACACACAGGCTCAGAGTGATTTTGAAGCCACTGCATCTGGGACTTGAACTGCAGTCAGTCATGTGTGAGTCCAGCAATGTAACAACAATGCCATCTGCTGGCCCCAATATTATTATTATTTGCTATAGGGCACGTGTACTCACTAGATAGAGAGAAAGTGAGAAAGCAAGCCACCAGTTCAGAGACTCAAACTATAGTTGGCCATGTGGGAGCCTAGTGTCTTAATCACCACACCACCTGCTGGCCCCATGCATACATTTAAAAAACGAACAAGAGGGACCAGCAGTTAGCGTAATGGCTATGTCGCTGGACTCCCACGTAGTCGACCGTGGTTCGAGTCCCGGACCCGGCGGCTTAAACTCACGCCGGGCGCGTGTGCGTGCGTGCCCAAGATCCCGAGAGGAGAATAGAGGAGAAGGGATTGCGGCGTGGCCATCCCCCCTGGGGGGTGATTTCCTGCTTTCTATCTCTCTGTCTGTCTCTGTCTGTCTGGCGAGCGCACGCGCCCTATAGCAAAAACCTCTCCAAAAAAAGAAAAAAAAAAAAAAAAAAAACGAACAAGAATTGTTTACTTTGTAACTAAATTTTTAAAATTCATTTTCAACAAATATATAAATACATGTTTATTATAAAAATTCCCAAATGTACATTAAAAATGGGTCTTTATTTATCATTATTATATGGGTTTAGCTACAATTTAATTCATTTATCACCTCGACATTTTTGTTGTTGTGGTGCTTTGCTGAGGTATTTTAAAGACGGTCCAGAAACCATATACTTCAGTATGCATCTCTAAAATACAGAGACATTTTCTCATATGACCATCACGTAGTGATCACACCTAATAAAATGATCTTTTAAAGTTTGAATTGGTGTTTATTTATCTCACGCTGTATCATCTTTAATGAAGTATGAAGACCTCCCCAGCATAACATCTAGACACCATTTCACCCACTGCTTGTTTGGCTGCCAGTCTCTTGTCTGTCTCTTCAGCTATGGTGAGGCGGGAGGAGAAATCCATGGCTTGTTGTCTTGCAGTAACAAAAATGCTGAGGAGTCGAGTGGCAAAGCTGTTGTCGTTGGCGTCTTTCACATGAACCACATCAGAAGAGCCAGGATGTCTCTTTCTGTTGAGCACACCAGTTCTTCCCAAGTCAGGATATCCGGTCACCGTGCACAGGCTACCGGTGTCAAACACGATACAGTCAGTAACCTTGCCAGTCTGCACACCAGTCTGAATGGTGGTGTTCACCTTGATGAGAAGATCCGGGGAGCAGATCGTGGGAGCATCGTGGGTCACCGGGTGAAGGATTCCTTTCATGACCCAAAGATCTGTCTCACTTTATACACTTGTACATGGCCTCCTGGGGGAATACGATGGACAGCAAAGCGACCCTTGGTGTCATAGATCACACAGAAATTCTCCCGGTCTTGTCAATGTTGATGACATCTATAAAACCAGCAGAGTAAGTTACATCAGTGTGGACCTTGCTGTCAATCTTAATGAATGGCTGCATGTGGATCTTCTTTACTTCATCTCCTGGTAAGGCAGACTTAGGTCTGTTCCTAGGAAAATGATGAGAGGAAGACATTCCCTCAGCATGTGGGGGCCATTGGGTGGATGAGGAGCAAACACAACAGTCAATTTATCCAACTGCTGCCTGCTTCAGATGTTTCTTAGGGCCATGAGCCATGGGGACACCAGGAATAGAAAGAACTTGAATTAGTATTTAAAATGACCACCCATAACATTTTGTTAGGCTTCTTAAAGATATCTAAATTTAAAGTAATACATGACCAGCAGGTGATTTGGTGATTAAGGCACTTGACTCCCACAAGGCCCCACCAGAGTTTGAGTCTCAGACTTGGCGGCTTACTTTTTCACCTACCCTCTCTTTTCCTCTCTCTCTTGACTCTTTCTAGTGAGTATATGTACCCTGCAGCAAATTAAAAAAATAATAAATAATAATAAAATTAAACAATTCTTTTTTACAAAATACAACAATAACTACTCTGAATTTTTAAATGTCATTTCATTTTTTTTTGAGAGGTTTTTGCTATAGGGTGCATGCTCTCGCCAAACAGAAAGAGACAGAGAGACAGAAAGCGAGAAAAAAAAAAACCCAGGGGGATGGCCATGCTGCAATCTCTCCTCCTCCATTCTCCTCTCGGGATCTTGGGTACGCACGCACACGCACCCGGCGTGAGTTTTAAGCCACCGGGTATGAGACTCGAACCGCAGTCGACTATATGGGAGTCCAGCTACATAGCCATTACACTAACTGCTGGTCCCATGTCATTTAACTTTTGAAGAAAATGCATCAGTAGTTGAGATGGGAGAATAATGATCCCCCCAAATATGCATGCCCTGAGCCCCAGATCTTGTGATTATGCTACAATATGGGAGAAAAGGATTTTGCGTATATAACTAAGTTGAAAACCTTGAGGGGAGAGGATGATCCTGAATTATCCAGACAAGTGCAGTGTGATCCGGTGGATACGTGAAAGTGGAGGTGGGAGGCAGAAGAGGCGATCCAGGGGGAATGTGATTGTGGAAGACGTTCAGAGAATCCATGGCTGGCTTAAAGGTGGAGGAGTCCAAACCTGCAAAGCTGAGCGGCTTCTATAAAATAGAAAAAAGAAACAAAAAAACAGGACACAGACTATCCAATACAAAACAAAACCAAAAATTCAAAACAGAGAGATTCTCCAAGGCAGCTATCTGAAGGAATAGAACCCTACTGATACCTTGATGTTACCCCAGTGAGACCCATGCCAGACTTCTAACCTACAGAACTGTAAGACATTTGTACTGTATTAAACTATTGAATTCTGTGTAATTCGATGCACAGGCCATCAAAAAATCAGTGCAGCGAACTTGCAGAGCATTTCATTCTGGGTATGTCTGGTTGATTCTCTGTGTCGTCAGCGAACTTTTCCTTCATAGCGAACTTTTCTTCATAGTTATTGTAATAAAATTAAACTCTAGATAAAGCCTTGGGTAGATTTAAATAAGACCTTTTTATTTTTCTTTTTATGGAAAAACACACCAGAGTTGGTGCTTTGCGCCTCACAGTGCATGCATCATCCAACATGCCCTGTCTGCTCGTACCGTGGTTAGGTCGGATCCCTGGATTGAGGTGGCAGTGAGTGGATTCTTCTTGTAAAGTTCCCAACTAACATTTAGCCTAATGGTTTAATTTGGTTAAACATTGCCTGAGTCAATGATGTTACTAGCAGTTGTAAGGAGTGATTTTTAACATTTCATCATTCCATATTTATCTACTGGAATTTAGCAGTAAAGGAAATATTTTTTTCTATAAAAAGTTGATGTGGTTACACTGAAATAATTGCCCAAAAAGTCAAGGATAAATGTTCAGTTCTTAGCTTTTAGGTTCAGTTTCTGAATGAGGTACTGGTGCTGTGTTATCTGATTGTGTAAAAGTTAGCAGGATGCCTTCCTTCCTCCCTCTCTTCTCTTTCTTCCTTCTTTCTTCTTTTCGAAAATATTATGAACTCACAGGTTGTCAAATATTAGTGTGATCATTTGCGTTTATTAATCTATTATTTATTTGTTTACTAAATCGTTTCTGTTCCCTTCCTGTTGACTCAACGTCATTTTGACAAGACTCAAATTCTTCGATAGCTTTCTTTTTCAGTAATGAGACAGTATTAGAGTTTGATCTTATTTATTCTTTCCCAGATCTAAAATCAGCCATTCTTTCAGTCACTCATGTTGACATAAATTTTGCACATTATTCTATTTCATATGTACTTATTATAATTTGTTCAAGCAACAGAATATTTAAGTTATTTTCCAGTATTTTGTGTTTTCTTTTTCTGAAATAGATATATTGAGGGTCCAGCTAGGTAGCTTGATGGTTAAGGCATCTGGATCCTACATGGCCAACTGTGCAGTTTGAGTCCCAGACCTGGTGGCTTGGAAAATATGCCTGGTGTATGTGTGTGTGAGTGCCCAAAATCCTGAGAGGAAAATGTAGAAGAGAATGTGGTGTGGCTATCCCCCCTGGGGGGAAATTTCTCACTTTCCCTCTCTCTTTCTCTCTGTCTCTCTCTCTCTCTCTCTGGCCAGTACATATGCCCTATAGCACAAACTAAAACAAACAAAACATATATTGAATTTGATAAATCTGTTACTATATATTGACCTTTTCAGAGATATTGAATTTGAATCAAATGGCCTCATTAATAAAACATCACAACTTTGAAGTACTGTTGATGTGATAGGTGCTAAGCATTACAGAGATAAGAAGAATACAAGGAGGGCCCTTGCTCTTAAAACTCAAATACTGCAATTTGAATGATGAAAATACAACATGCCTCTTGAGATTCAACAGTAATATGTCAATAAAGAGAATTCGTTCATTTCAAAGCATCTTGACTCCCTACAGAAAAGACTAGCACTCTCTCAAATTGCCAAATTTTGAAATAGAGTAATTACAGTTAGTTGAGTATTTATTATGTGAGTCTTAGTAGTTATGAGGATGAAACAGAGAAAATATTGTCACAGAAAAATTGCACTTTTCAAAGTTAAAGCGGCAAGGAAGACATTATTTATTTATTCATTATTATTATTATTTTTAGTATTTTGCCATAGGGCATGTGTGCTCTCTGGAGAGAGACAGTGAGAGGAAAAGTGAAAAAATACCTCAGGGGAGGGTCACACCTCAATTCCTTCTCCTCCATTCTCCTTCTAGGATTTTGGGCGTGCACACACACATGCCCAGCCTGAATTCCAAGCCACCAAGTACGGGACTTGAAACAAGGTCGGCCGTGTGGGCGTCCAGCACCTTAACCCTCATGCTACCAGTTGGCCCAGGAAGACTTATTTTAAACTATTGCACTGGGGAAAAGAAATTGAATTCTGCTGAAGTAAAAGTTAGAAAGGGTTTAAAAGTTGAGGTGTGTTGAAGGGGGAGGATCTTGGGTCTCCTATGTTTGCTAAGGGCTTTACTTAAAGAAAAAAGTGAACTTTCTACTGTCAAATGACAACTTGGACAAGGTGCTACCAAAATTAGGCTACCATTCTCTCAAAGGGACTTGGAGATAGCGGTCTTACCTTCTGGGATGATTTGCTTTAAAAGAAATGGCTCCCAGGTACTCGAGTAAATTCTTCCTTGGGTCTTACTAATGGCAAGAGGCTGTTCAAGAGATTTATATGCGTTTTAAAGGAGGCAGAAAAACAAATTGTAATATTTCTCTAAAGTAAACGATCTAAGAAAAGGGAGATCAGGGCCTGTATTCAGTAAGAAATGTTTCTAATGTTTAGTCGAAATGAGAAAAGCACTAAAGCTGTCTTGGTATTTTATAACATGAAATTTCATAAAATTATTTCCTGAAGAATTGAATAATTAAAAAGAGAGTATTAGTTCAGCCATTTCTTCTATCATATCTCTTCTGTCAATATTTTTGTTGATCTGTCTTTCCAGATAATCACATGGGGGAAATAACTGAGGAAGCAAAGAAAAAAAATATGTATGTGTGTGTATATATATATACATATACTAACTGCAAAATTATAGCAGAGATAGGCCAATTAACAATTGAAGAGAGAAAATCTGCCAGAGTGTTGACATAACTGGGCTTGAGCAGAGAATAACTTGGATATCAATAGATAAGGAGGACTTGTTGAAAATTTAATGAAAGTAACAAAAACATAATGGAAATAAAGTTGAATGCAAAATTATTTTGTTATTTTGTTTTATGATTCCATTTTTTTGTGATTCGCTGAAGAGCACATACACTCTCCAGAAAGAGAGAGAGAGAGAGAGAGAGAGAGAGCAAGAAGGATGGTGAGTCACTAGGTTCGGGACTTGAATCTCAGTGGCCATGTGGGCATCCGATGCCTTAACCATCACACCACCTGCTGGCCTCCCAAATGCAAAATGATTAATGTGGACTTCTGTTATAATATGATTTGTCAGAAAAATGTACCTTGGAGGTTAAAAATGAACAATTTTAAAAAATTGTTAAAAGGGCCAGCAGGTGGCGTGGTGGTTGAGGTGCTGGAGTCCCACATGGTCTACCAGAATTCGAGTCCTGGACCTGGCAGCCTGAAAATCATGCTGGACACATGTGCATGTGTGCCCAAAATTCCAGGAGGAGAAGAGATTGTGGCGTGACCATCCCCCCATGTGAGGATGTGATTTCTCGCTTTCCCTCTCACTGGCTCTCTGGCCAGCACACACACCATATGGCAAAAACCTTTAAAAAAAATGTTGGGAGCAGCAGATGGTGTAACAGTTATCTTGCTCGACTCCTGTGTAATTGACCGTGGTTTGCGTCCTGGACCCAGTGACTTAAAACTCATACCAGGAGCATGTGCGTTCATGTCCAAGATCCCAAGAGGAGACTGGAGGAGAAGGGATTGCGGTGGGCCATCCCTCCTGGGGGGGGAGGGGTTGATTTCTTGCTTTCTGTCTCTCTGTCTCTTCCTCTCTCTCCCATGAGCACATGCACCCCATAGCCAAAAATCTCTAAATAAAATGAATACAATAATTAAAATGTTGTAAACATGATACTATGTGTATGTTCACAATTTTGATTTGATTTGTAAGGGTAGAAACCTAGTCAATGTTTTGTTCATTATCTCACACGTTTCTTGTTCATTTTATGTAGATTAACTTTTATTCATATCAATTTTTCACAGAGAGTAAAAAATTATTATATTCCAAAATAGAAAATTTTAACAATTACTGAAATGTTGGTAATGGACGATAATAATGGGTGAAACAGAAGCTAGAATTCTTTGTCTGGAATATCAAGTGGAGGTAAGCTTCTTATTGATTCATGCCTACAAGCATCAGAAGAGGCCTACAAACATTGACAGATAATTGATAGTGGGATGGTACCTCCTGTTCCAGGCATGGTGTTTTCATGAGGCATGGGAAGTCTTCTTATCTCTTGTGGTAAAGCACAGACATTTTCTGCTTATTTCTTTCAGGAACAGAGACTTATGCTTTTCTTTAACCAATTACTAATCTAAAATTTCAAACTCACCTGTAACCTACAAGCCTTCGCTTCCAGATGTCCCACCTTTTTGGGTTGGATCAATGCAAAAGACTTCTTATGCAGGGGTTGGCAGGTGGCATGGTGGGTAAGGATGCTGGACTCCACATGGCCAACCATGGTTTGAGTGCCAGACCTGGCGGCTTACCTTTTTACGTTCCACCTCTCTCTTTTTCTCTTACTCTCTCACTCACTCTGTCCCTCTCTGGTCAAATAAAAATAAATAAATGAATATAAATAAAGTTAAATAAAATAATGTATATTAAAAATGATTCCTTATGCTGATTGAAAACTGTCCTGCCCACAAAGCTGTATAAAAGAAACCACTGCATCTCAGCACCCCAAGAAGCATGCTTGTATTTCTCCAGGTCTGGTCACTCAGTTTCATGCAAAATGGTAGTATTATTTGGGGTCTCTAATTTTCCTCCTTTGTAAGTCTGTGTTAATGCTTTTCTCTTCTCTCTCTCCTCTCTCTCGCTCTCTCAAGCCTTCCAGTAGAACAGATAAATAAGCAAAATTCTCTTGGTACCAAATGGTAATAAGACAGTTGCCAGAACAAAGATGAAGAATAATTTTAACTTTTAAAAACTGTGAGAAGATTATCTTTATTTCAAACAATTTTGAAAGTCTCTCTGCCTGAGTCTCTCAGGCAGCTCTTTCTAAGAGCACATGTTTTACCTTACAGTGAAAGGGTGATTTCACAAGGATCCCAAAGCCACACTGACAGTCTAAAATGCATAATGACGACTCTGGAGTGACAAACATTGTTAAAGCGTCCTTAGTTCTCTCCAATATTCTGTAAGAGTAACACATAGATTTGTACTTATTCTAGTATACATCTCTGGCACTCATTCCTATTTATCTAACTATCTGCTTACCTTTTTGTATTAAACAACATTTTGATTTAAAGAAAATTTTATTTTGGGGCCAGCAGGTGGCAGCATGATCAAGGCACTAGATTTTCACATGACCGAATGTGGTTTGACTCCCAGACCCAGCGGCTTGAAAAAAGTCACACCAGGTACAGTGTGCACACCCAGGGTCCCTAGGAAAGAATAGAAGAGAAGAGATTGCAGCATGGCCACCCCCCCTGGGGGGGTGATTTCTCAATTTCTCTCTGTCTCTCTCCAGCGAGTGCACATACCCTATGGCAAAAAGAAAGCAAAACAGAAACAAAAAGAAAACAGAAAATTTCATTTTATTTTAAATATCTAGCTTGGGCCAAGATTCAGTGTATTTTGGGTGGGAAAATTCATTTTGTATGCTGTAATAATGTACAGTGATGGAATATAAAATAAATTTTAAAACTAAATGATAAAAAAAAATTCTAGCCATAAGGCATGTGCACTCACCAGAAAGAGACAGAGAGGAAAGATTTAAAGAATATCTTATTTATGGCCTTCGCCTATAGGAAATTCATTTTTTTATAAATGCATTACATTCCTTATGAACTATCTTTAAATGAACATTTAGAGACAATAATACTTCAAACACCCATCTGTACACCCAGATTTAATGAACGAAACCTTAGGACCCAGGAGTTCACGGTACTTAGGGGGCTATGACTTCTCAACTTACCTAGACCGCCAGGCTGCTTGGGAACTTGATGACAGCTACAGAGTTGCTCAGAAAAATTTGCACACGTACAAAAGTTTATATCCAGTATCAAAGTGTTTTGGGATTTTCCAAAGTTCAGGTTAAGAATCCTGCTATAAAAAGAAAATCTGTCAGAACTAGCAGTTGGCGTAACAGCTGTGTCCCTGGACTCCCATGTAGTCAACCGTGGTTCAAGTCCCGAACTCAGTGGCTTAAACTCACACTGGACATGTATGCATGCGTGTCCAGGATTCCGAAAAGAGAATGGAGGAGAAGGGATTGCGGCGTGGCCATTCCCTTGAGGGGTGATTTCTCACGTTCTGTCTCTCTGTCTCTGTCTTTCTGGCGAGCACACGCGCCCTATAGCAAAAACTTCTCCAAAAAAAAGGGAAGACAATTTGTCTGGATTCTACACTGGAATTGCATTTCAGAGCTTCCGTTGACACAAATATTTAAAAATGATAGTAATAGGTGAGTTCATAACACACAAGATGGCAGAAAATCACGATTCACAATTATGGAATGTAAAAATAAGTGGGGTAACTTAACACTATTTGAATAGTTAGTTACAGAGTTTCAAATAAGTTATTGATACTGTAGTGAAATCTGGAAAATATTTTCAAGTCGTATGAAACACTACTATGTGTGTGTGGGTGGGGGTGCGTGTGTGTGTGTATGTGAGTGGGAGTTACTACAGGGTAAGCTCTGATAAAATGCGGAGAATAGAGGAGAGGAGAAAGGTTGTTAGACGTGACATTATTTCCAGCATGCTCTGTTTAGATAAACCATTGAAGTTTCTATATAAGCCATTTTGAGAAACACAGAGGAAAAAACGTAAATGGGTATTATTTCTGCAGAGTCTTTTTTCAACATTATAAAATAAAAATTGTTCTATTCCCAAAAATGTTTGCTGAAGGTTTTGTTGGATATACTCTTCCAATTATGATTTTTTAAAAAATCTTTAGAGAGATCTTTGCTATAGGGTACATGTGCTTGCTGGAGAAACAGAGAGACAGAGAGACAGAAAGTGAGAAAGTACCCCCCAGAGTGGATGGCCATGCCACAGTCCCTTCTCCTCCATTCCCCTCTCAGGATTTCAGGCATGCAAACACACACACAGACACACACACACACACACACACACACACACACCCAGTGTGAGTTTTAAGCCGCCAGGTCTGCAACTCGCACCAGTAGACTATGTGGGAGTCCAGCGACGTAATCATTATGCCATTTGCTGGTCCCCTCAACCATGATCTTACTAATATAATGAAAGCCAACTTAAAATCAGTGGTGAATATATTCAAATTCTCTTCATTGGCAAATTGTGAAACAAAATATATTTTTACTATACTAATAGCTGAATATAGTCTAAATTTTTTAATATGTAAAATTTGTCCAAGTGCATCAGGGACTTCTTTTTACAACTCTATGGCTGATAATTCTCCCAATTTACTTTCATGTAGGATATCACGTGTATTAAAGCATAACTAATAAATATGTACCAGTTTGAAGCTTCCATGTATATTATTTAAAACTAAACAGTGCCCCCAACAATTGTTCAGCACATTGAGCAATAATTTTTTTTTTCAGGGAGAGGTATTTTGTCACTGTAATTGTTTGGAATTACTGTTGCATAGGGTATAATTTAAAACAGACCAAAGCTAGTCTATTTTATTTTTAATTTCTCTACAGACAAGGCATCTTCTTATTGCCTACCCTGATCAATCTAAACTTGATTTGTCACTAATGTGGGCACAGTATAGTCTGTTAGCTAACAAGGTTGCTAGTAGACTCCCTCTTGCAGCTCTGAACCTATCAGAAGGATGATCTGTCATACTGTGGCTTGTCAGCTAAATAGCTGGGTCTTAATGCCTTCATCTAAAATATAAAAACAATTAGATGACACAGTTCCTAAAATCCGAGTTTGAAAATGAACTTAGTTGATCTGGAGCCGCAGGAATGCATGGGTGTCCATTTCCTGAGCCCATGTTTGGAGATAGGCCTAATACCGACAGGGGTGGCACAGCCCTGGGCTCTAGCCACTGTACCACCCTGCCACCTTACGTGAGTCCCATAACCGTTTATCTTACACCAACCACACTTATTATCTGGAAAAGGAGAGAGTTGGACCAAATGATTTCAATATTTCTTTTTGTGTCTGTGTGTTCTTTAAAGTTGTATCTTATCTAAAAGTGTCACCAAAATATTAAGTACACTGTGTGTTGTGTGCTAACTATATTTCATTTAGTTAGCTGTCATGGAGCTCATGCAAAGAGATAAAAATGGGAGTAGAATTAAGACTGTTGTGATAACTAGTGTAGAGAAACAAATTTAAATTGGGAGAGATTACTATTTTTCATACTTCATAACCAATGGGAGGGAGAATTTGTATTTATCTAAGGTTAACTTGTTGTTATCCGTTTGAGTAGAGTTTCCACAGAACTGTATTGTTCAAAATAAGTCAACTTTTTACCTTATTTTTAAAAATCGTTGTGTCTTAGTTTGGGTTGCTATAACATTGTAGACTCGGGCGGTAAAAAAATTACACTATTTAAGTGTCCTGAAGGTGGAGAAGTCCAGGACTGGGTGAGGAGGCATCCAGTGTCTGGCAAGGGCCACTTCCGGGCTGTGGACCTCCTGCCTAGTGCATCCTCCCATCCTCATAGGACTGAGGACACACACTCAGGCCTCTTTTTGTTCTTATAAGGATACTGGCCCCACTGTGGGGCTATGACCTCGTTTCAGCCTCAGTGCTTTCCAAGGGCCTGCCTTCTAATACCGTCCCACTGGGGGTTACAGTTTCAGCGTAAGAATTTTGGGGAGACACCAACAAGTTACAATTTACTTGTATATATTTCCTAAACCAGTTTCTCTCAAAAGCTTCGACTCAAATACACCGACCTTTTTCATGATCTGAAAACTACCAGCCCTCTCTGGGGAAGGCAAGCCAACCCCTGACTGTCAAAGCTTCCTGATGGACGTCCAGGGTGAACGTAGGCGGGCTCTTCGTACTAGTCAGCTTGGCTGCTACAACACAGTGCCACAGACTGGTGTTTCTGGAGTTAAACAACAAAATTTTTTTTTTTTTCCTAGCTCTAGAGTCTGAACTCAAGGTACTGGCAGGCTGAGTTTCTACACTGAGGCTTCTCTCCAAGGCTTGCAGAGAGTCACCTTTCCTGTGTTCTCACAAAGTTTTTCTCTATATGAGTGTGACCCTCATATCTCTTCCTCATCCTATGAGCACATCAGCCCCTTAGATAAACACTCCACCATTTTATTTTTTTTTTTTTTGAGAGAGAGGTTTATTTCGCTATAGGGTGCGTGCGCTTGCCAGACAGACAGAGAAAGACATAGAGACAGAAAGTGAGAAATCACCCCCCAGGGGGGATGGTCATGCCACAATCCCTTCTCCTCCATTCTCCTCTTGGGACTTTTGGTATGCATGCCCATGCATCTGGTGTGAGTTTTAAGCCACTGGGTCTGGAACTCGAACTGCAGTTGACTATGTGGGAGTAAAATGATGTAACCAATCCACCATCTGCTGGTCCCTAAAATTTTTTATTTTAATGGTGGAAAATAGTCTTTCCTGTCTTTAGCCTACCTCTTAAGACTCAGATTGTATCTTTTTAAGATCTCTTCTGCTACAAAGACTTTGTATGAATAAGTTAGAGCACAATAATACTTCAGCATACTTGTGGAATCAGAGATGAAGTCTCCAAAGCAGCACTTCAGGAAAATTCTATCAAAGGGAACTGCAGTAGAGTTGCACTTTCCAACAGAGAAAAGTTTGTCTGTGGAGTGGTCTGATGGTTGGATGTTCCTATGGAAGGGTGTTCCTATGGAAGGATGTTCCCATGGAAAGATGTTCCTACAGAAGGGTGTTCCTATGGAAGGATGTTCCCATGGAAAGATGCTCCCATGGAAGGATGCTCCTATGGAAGGATGCTCCCATGGAAGGATGTTCCCATGGAAGGATGTTCCTATGGAAGGATGCTCCTATGGAAGGATGTTCCCATGGAAGGATGTTCCTATGGAAGGATGTTCCCATGGAAGGATGTTCCTATGGAAGGATGCTCCTATGGAAGGATGCTCCTACGGAAGGATGTTCCCATGGAAGGATGTTCCTATGGAAGGATGCTCCTATGGAAGGATGCTCCTATGGAAGGATGCTCCCATGGAAGGATGTTCCCATGGAAGGATGTTCCTATGGAAGGATGCTCCTATGGAAGGATGCTCCTACGGAAGGATGTTCCCATGGAAGGATGCTCCTATGGAAGGATGCTCCTATGGAAGGATGTTCCTATGGAAGGATGTTCCTATGGAAGGATGCTCCTATGGAAGGATGCTCCTACGGAAGGATGTTCCCATGGAAGGATGTTCCTATGGAAGGATGTTCCCATGGAAGGATGTTCCTATGGAAGGATGCTCCTACGGAAGGATGTTCCCATGGAAGGATGTTCCTATGGAAGGATGCTCCTATGGAAGGATGCTCCTACGGAAGGATGCTCCCACGGAAGGATGTTCCCACGGAAGGATGTTCCCACGGAAGGATGCTCCTATGGAAGGATGCTCCCATGGAAGGATGTTCCCACGGAAGGATGTTCCCACGGAAGGATGTTCCTATGGAAGGATGCTCCCATGGAAGGATGTTCCCATGGAAGGATGTTCCTACGGAAGGATGCTCCTATGGAAGGGTGTTCTTATGGAAGGCTGTTCCTATGGACGGATGTTCCCATGGAAGGGTGTTCCTATGGAAGGGTGTTCACATGGAAGGGTGTTCCCATGGAAGGGTCTTCCCCATGGCAGGAAGCCTGGATGAGTGACGGCAGGAGGGTGAAGAGTGAAATGAGGGTCAGGAGCTGACAATAAAGGAAGACTGTCTAGGAAGCAAAGGTGACGTCGGATGATTCCACCTGTATTTTGTTTCCTCAAGTCATTTGTTCCCTATCTCTGGATTTTTTATAAATTATTTTCTCACCTCTACAGCATCATTTTTGGACCTGTTCTTTGCCTCCAGTTTTGTAAATCCAGCCTGCTGGCCCACTCCACAACTTCCCACTTAACGACATTGACATCTTATTTTCCAGATTTCCAAAGAAGAAATTGAGGTTATAGATAATTTTCTTTCTTTCTGTGATTTCATGTCACAGTGACCTTTAAAAGTCCTTATTTGAGATAGTACTACTCATCTATTTAACAACCCAAAGCTCCTCATTTCATGCACATTCAGAACCAGAGACATTACAATGGCTGATGAGTTCACCATGAAGCCAGGCCTGTGCCTCTCTGACCCGGGATCCTCACACTCTCCCTTGCTCTCTTCATCGACTTGTTACTTCCAATTAAATCTGCTAACACATTTATTACTTTGTCCACTGCTTAATCGTCTTCACTAGAACATACATGTCAACAGGCCAGACTTTTGTCTGTTTTGTTAAATACTGTCTCCTTGGCACCTGGAAGAGTGATGGGCACAGGGGACATAGCATGCCAAAAATGAGTGCTCAGTGAATAAATATGTGGCAAATGAAAAAAAAAAAGGTAATTTGTTTTAGAAGCAAAATGAAATCCTAGATTCCTAAATTTATCGCAGAATATTAGCATTAGAAAGTAAAATCAGTGACCTTTTTGTAGCCATTGTCTTTTTAGTTTTATCGATCCTGTTGAAGAATCTGATTTTATTTCTTTCAGTTTGCCTGGGCTCCTCTTCATTTTAATAGGGGTGTCCTTGATGACATAAACAATCTCTGATGATATTTACTCACTGAGTTTGCATCAGTAATAATCTCTGAGTTTCCCCACAATCCGGTCATCATTTTTTATTAAATGTGGAGGGATGTGAACTAGAAGAGAAAGAGTAAAGGAGGATATCATTTTGGGGACCAGCAGTTAGCGTAATGACGACATTGCTGGACTCCCATGAAGATGGCCACGGTTCGAGTCCCAGACCTGGTGGTTTAAACTCACTCCGGGTGTGTGTGCGTGCGTGCCCAAGATCCCGAGAGGAGAATGGAGGAGAAGGGGCTGCAGCGTGACCATCCCCTTTGGGGGACAATTTCTTGCTTTCTGTCTCTTTGTCTCTCTCTGTCTTTCTGGAGAGTGCACACGTCCTATAGCAAAAACCTCTCCAAAAAAAAATTTTTTTTTAAACAAATGAAAAAAAGGACAATGAGACTCACTCTGTTACTTTCAGTATTTTCAGACATGCCAGACTTTCTTCTCTGCCTTCGCAAGGGGTGCCCTCAGATTTCCTTGCTGAGAAATGTGAGCAGATCTCCTCCCTCTTTGATGCCGAAAGACTTCTATATGTGAGACATAAAGCTTAGAAAATGAAAGGATTCAGAGATTTGCAGAGGACAGAAAAATATCTCTTTCCTTTCAAAATCACCCTTTCTTTTTCTCTAGAAAAACAAAACATTTTCATTTAGGAGATAATTTTCAAGGATTGTTGTTCTCAGGATACTGCAATCTTTTCCAACAGGTGACATATTTTTCATTGCAACATCTTTGAAAGCACAGCAGGAAGAGGAAGGTTGGATGCTCTCCCTGCAGGATTGTATCTTGTTACTGTAACGAGAGGCAGAGGGACCAGACAGCACCGCAAGGGCAGGGCATGCTCGGTGGAAAGAGCAGCTCAAAGACAGAATATATGAGACATCAATTATGTATTAACGAGAGTGTTCTGTTAATAATCCCAGCAGATGTAGCTTTGTTTACTCACAGAAAAGTTACAGTCTCCCTACATTTTGTGCTCAACCTTGAAAACACAGGCTCATTAGTCAGAAAGAATCTGCTCTAATTACTCCTTAAATTAGAAATTCCTTTGAGAATCGGGTTCATCCCAACTATTTGATAACATCCCACTCAAGAAGAAGGTATTAACCCTGGTTTTGGAGAAGCCTCATTGCAGAGTCTGTGCTACCTTGTTAAGCAGGCTATTGCTCTGGAAATCCTTTCGGTTCTCACTGGGGCATCATTCAGATGTGAGCAGTCCCAGAAAACCCCTCCTCCAGTGACCCAGCTCAAGAGACAGTCAAGCTTGAGAAATGAAACACAGTGAGCAATCGGCAACTTCTTCCATCTGTAAATGCACAGTGATGGCAATAAGTAGCATCTTCGTTGAGTTTACAAAACTGTTTCCATATGCCCCATTTTGGTGGATCTTCTAAATAGCGTTGAGTTTGATGTAACTGCCCATTTCTTCTTGGTGTTGCTGGCTGCCAATTTGATATGACTTGTGGCAGAAATGAGATCCTGCTAGATTGGCCACCCAGACCCAGGTCAAAGGTTTGATGTCTCGCCCACATGGGGTGTGTTCCTCATTGTGCCTCAGAAAAACCCAGGGTTAAATCCTTCCTGGAAGAGTGGTGAGGTCACGATCTCCTGAGAGCCTACAGGAACAGCAATGGAGATTACTGAGTGCCCCTCCTCTTGTGATGGAGTTTTAAACTCCAGTTAGGCCATGATGACACAAAACAACAGCAACATATAAAATCTAGCTGTAAAAGAATTGCTAGAGTAACAAGACCTGGCAACTTTAACAAAAGGAAGACATTTTAGAAACTTAATTTTCTGGCATCAGAAGAACATACAGACCGAAGTCATGCCAACTTTCACGGTTTTAGGCTCACCTTTAGTACCATGTGACTCAGGGAGCCCCAAGAGCACTCTCAGACCTAGTATTTCACAAGATTAACACTTGAGGTTCAGAAGCCCTTACCTTCAGGGTTATGGACTATGACAGTGAAAAGGGACAAAGGAAAATCAGCAACAGGAAGGCACACGGGGCCTGGGAGGAACCAGGTGTACGTACCCAGGCATCCTCTCCCAGGGTGATCGCACAGAGGACCCACTGTCTCAGCAGTGACATGCGACAGCTCATGTCCAGTGTGGCCAACCATGCACGCTCCCAGGGGTCGGTACCCAGGGTCTTTCTGGGTGATCAGTCAGCACTGGATGTAAATTGTATCTGCTACTCTGCTACTCAGACCCCAGACCCTTAGAGAAACAAACAACTCCCCCCAACACACACACACACACACACACACACACACACACACACACCACACAGAGGCATTCCCATAATCACACTGTTATTATCGACTGTCTGACATAGCCCACCCCAAGCCTGCAGGCACGCTAGAACATTCTGTCAGGCTAAAACTTCCAAGGGTTCAGAGCTCAGCTCTCAAGAACTAGCTGGGGGCCGGTCCTGATAAAAGGTCTATCTTGGGGATGTTCAGGGTTTAAGCAACCGAATTCTGCTGAGTTCGTATTTTTCTGAACACTATAGAATCTTGATGTGGAAACAGTAAATCCATTAAGTGAAGACGCCTTCTTTGAGAACATTGTCAAGTCATCCAAACGGAGTCATTCAAGAGCGAATGTGAGAAATGGCCACACTGCCATCCCTTCTCCTCCAAGTCTCCTCTTGGGATTTTGGGCATGCAGGCACACACGCTCGCACCTGGTGGGATTTTCAAGCTGCTGGCTCCAGGGACTCGAACTTCATAGCTGACCATGTGGGACCCAGTGCTTTAAGCTCCACGTCGTCTACTGTCCCCACTGTAATGTAACTTAATGTTATATTTTTGATAATAAACTGAATGTATTGTATTGCTCTAGAATATACTTCTCTACATTCAGATTGATTGATTGGTGGATTGATCTTCTGACTAACTGAATTGGTTCACTCTTCTTTCGGGTACTTGAGCACCAAAGACGTAAAGCCCAAGACATCCCTTCCTGCCTTCTCTTGTCTTTATCAATATAGTTCCTAAGCCTTCATGCTATCTGAAAGCCAGTAGTCTCGCCATCTTTAATTATTGTTAAGTGTATGGATCACTGCTTCCTTTTTACCTCCCTCTCTCTTAGAAATGGATTTGTGTTGTTTTCAAATGGTAACATCTATGTGGTTTACAAACAAAGTTTCAAACAGATTTAAAAAATAATTATCTATAATTCAAATGTTCAAAATCTTTGAAAAAAAGTTTTGTTTTTTTTTTCCTTTGGAGGTTTTTTGCCTTACAGTGCATGTACTCACCAGAGAGGAAGAGAAAGCCAGACACGGTGAGAGGGAAAGTGAGAAATCAACCCCGGGGGGAGTAGCTGTGCTGCAGTCCCTTCTCCTCCTTTCTCCTCCCAGGATTGGGCATGCATGCGCACACACTCAGGTCCAGGATCCGAACTGCGGTCAGCCATGTGGGAGTCCAGCACCTTAACCACTACGTCACCTGTTGGCCCCAAGACTTCTCTTATTTTAAGCAAACTTTTCCTCTCCCATATTTTTAAGAGTTATATTTGAGGGGCTTTTTATATTTTATGCCTTTGTAATTATTGTTTCAGAACTGAGACATGTAGTACATTATGATTTTTATTCTCTATAAAATCGGGGCTGATATGGACAAATAATTGCCTTTTATTATTGACTTGGATTTTTTGTGTAAGTTTGAGCAATTTGATAAAAATTTATCAAATAATTAAAAATATTCTCTAGGGGCTGGCAGCTGATATGGTGGTTAAGATACTGGATACGCACATGGCTGACCACAGTTGGAGTCCTGGACCTGGTGGCTTGCTTTCTTGCTTTCCTTTTCTCTCTCCTTCTGTCTCTGCTCAAATTAAAATAAAAATGATAATAAATAAAATTAAGTAATGTTTTATAAAAATACCCTCTAAATATGACCCATTCGGTGAGTTACTTGGCATCAGGCCTCCACTCTCATCCTATACTCTGTGTTTTCTCTTTTGGCCTTTCTCAAGCTCTGAACCGAGGGCTTCCTCTCATGAGCAGTTCTGGAATTTTCTTTATCCTTTCCTATGTAGGCACTTCTGTTTCCTGGATTCTGTGTGTTCTGACACTAACTCTTTTACTACAATCCAGGGCTGGCAATACCTACTCAGCGTTAGCACAGACCACACCAGTCCCAGGCGTGGTGTAACACACTGCACTCATTTCTGACACCAGCCACTTATTATAAGCTTGGGTTATGCCTCTGCTTTTGGTAAAGAAGGAAGACAAGGTCAACCATGATAAACTTCTCTCTAACATTTAAAAAAACAATTGCCAGAAAGCATATGCACTCAACAGAGAGAGAAAGAGAGAGAAGGAAAGTGAGAAAGCACCTCCCAAGGGGGGGTGGCCAAGCTACAATCTTTTGGGGATTTTGGGCACACATGGGCACACACCTGCCATGTTTTTTGAGCTGCCAGGTCTCAGACTGCACTGTGGGCCGTGTGGGATCTGCTGCACTAACTGCTGTGACACTGGTTGACGAAATCTTTAATAACGTGTACAGCTAGCATCTGCTGGTGGAATGAACTCCACCAACGCGTCATCTCTGGATAAGAAGTGTCTGTCGAACCCAACTCCCCGTTATTACTGAGAGACCTTTCAGAGAGTCAGTTGGTTCTCCTTCTACCTCAGCCTGGTGTATGTTTCCAAGTCATTCTTGGGTAAACTGTTCCCTCAAGAGACCATGTCTCTGGATTTTCTGGTGTTTGTCTTCAATTTTAATGTTTCTGCTCACAAGAAATGTAAAAGTTTTCTTCTATAGAGCTTGAAGGAAGGCTTCCAAGAACTAGGGTGATACGTTTTACAAAAATATAACTGATTCCTTATTCTTTCTTTTCACTCAGGTTTTTTCAAATAGTTTCAAGACCTTAGAAATCCATCGACTATCCATGAATACTGTTTCCAGTGTTCATATATGGCCTCAAACTGCAGGGGTTGTATGGGAAGTGCTCCTGAAAACTACTATCTTATGGTCAAGCTTATTTACTTGCCTTTTTATTAAAGAGAGAGTGGGATTTTTGCTATAGGGAGTGTGTGCTTGCCGGAGACACAGAGAGACAGAGAGAGAGAAAGGGAGAATCACCCATCATGGGGGGTGGCCACATCTCAATCCCTTCTTCTCCATTGTCGTCTTGGGATTTTGGGCATGCACGCACATATGCCCTTGGTGAGTTTTAAGCCTCCAGGCCAGGGACTCAAACTGTGGTTGAGTATGTGGAAATCTAGCAATGTAACCATTATGCCATCTGCTGATCCCTATTTACTTACTTTATTTGAGAGATTTTTGCTATAGAGCACATGTGCTGGCTGAAGAGATAGAGACAGAGAGGCAGAAAGGAATAAATCACCTCCCAGGAGGGATGGTCATGCCACAATCCCTTCTCCTCCATTCTCCGCTTGGGATTTTGGGCATGCATGCACACACACCCTGTGAGCTTCAAGCCACTGGGTCTGGGATTTGAACTGTGGTTGGCCACATGGGAGTCCAGCACCTTAACCACTGTGCCACTTGTTGGTCCTTGATCAATCTTATTTTATCTGCAGCTCATGAGTTATCTCTATCAAGGGAATGAAAGGATCATTTTTCACTTCTCAGTACCTCAAATCTTTGGGTAGTTGATCTAGAACATTCTGTAGTAAAACTTGACTTGGGGACAGGGGATATTCTCACTTAACCCAGAAGGACATTTTTCTTACCACTGAGAGTTATTTCCCACAAAGTAGAAGGTTTTCACATTTATGTTGAAATTCTTTTTTCTCATTCCTCCTTTTTTCTTCCTCTTAGGTTAGTCAGGGAGTGGAATGTGAAGTAGTGGTGGAAATGATGAGAGAGGAAGATGGGAATGACTGTACAAGGTCTGATTTGCTGACTCCTGTTAAGCCTTCAGAGATTGCATCTGGCCCAGCAATCCTTAAATTATTAAATGTGCAATATTTGCACTTTCAGTTTTAATCTTTGAGCCCTGGTCAGAAACATCCTGTATGTTTAATTTTTATGATTAAATAAACATCAGCATTCTTATAGATAGTTCTCCAATCAGAGCAAACTGTGGCCCATCGACCAAACTACTTGCAGTTGTTTTTGTAAATAAAGTTTTATTGAAACATAGCCCACTATCATTTATTTTCTATGCTGCTTTTGTACTACAGCAACAAAACTGAGTAGTCATGAAAGTGAGTATATGATCCCAAACCTAATATGCTTATTATCTGAACCTCTATACAAAACATTGGCCAATCTTGGAGTCAGCTGATGGTGATTAAGGTGCTGGGCTCCCAAATGGATGACCACAGTTCAATCCTGGACCTGGCAGCTTGAAAAGCACCCAAAACCCCAGGAGGAGAATAGAGGAGAAAGGACTGTGGCATGGCCACTCACCCTACCTCTGCCTCAGGGGATAATTTTTCACTTTCGCTCTCGCCTCTCGCTGTCTCTCTCTCTCTCTGACAAGCACATGTGCCCTATGCCAAAAAAAAAAAAAAAAAAAAAAAAAAAAAAAAATTAGACAATCTCTGGCTTAAATTATTTCTGTGTGCTTAGATTATCACTATTATTGCTATTTTCAAATATAATAAAAGTATAAAATTAGAGTATTACTTGTGCTAAGGAGAGGCATATATATATATATGTATATGTATATATATATATATATATATATATATATATATACATATACATATATATATATGTAAAGCATAGAATTTGTGTGGTATTTTTTACAGAAATCACTTACATAGTCCAGAAAAGAGTAAAAAAGAGAGAGCAATACAATATCAGTGGCTAGGAGCTGAGCTGAGTGTGCAGACAGGTGATCCTGGGGATGTAATGACAAGAATAAGTTCACTTTAGAGAAATCTAAACACCCGATATGATGAAGGTTGACCATCCAGTTCAATTCCTAACTGAGCTTTGAAACCTATATCTACGTGAAATTTGAGATGCGTAGAAAATCTAAATGTCTCAAGAACCCATTAGAAGAACACACATTACCCACAAAGTCACCTTGAATTGCATAAACAATAGCAATGCAGGAGATTTGTTTGTTTTAGAAAGTATTAATAATCTCGGCCCCAAAAAATTACCCTTGTGATGACTGTCAATCATTTTGCTGATGATTACTGATAGTCCAAGATACAAGATTCATATTTTAAAATATTTCAAATTAGATATTTATTATCCCCTACCAAGAAAACAGACCAAATTCAATAGCCTGATAAGATAACGTCATCATACATGATTTAATAACAGCCTTGGCCATAGAGAACACATTGAGTGCTAGAATCAGAATTGACTAGTAGAACGATGCTGTGTTTTTAAGGTAAGTTTAGTGAAGAGTTGTAAAACACACTGTGAAGACTCATGAATCCATTTCTTGAATCAGAGACTTTGCAACCTTTATTAAAATCCAAGAACATAGATCTAAGTGAACAGTGATTACTGAAATTCCCCTTGGGTCTAGATAGAGACGTAAAGTCTAGTGATCATGCAATGATGCCTGACTTTCTGCAATGTGTTTCGAATACTCATTCCACCCAAACCAGTTCTTGCCTGTATTGTGACAAAGATCCTACCTATAGGTTGCAGTGTGCTTTCTCTGATTCTCTAGATTCCCTCATCTTTTAGAAATTCTGTTATGTTATACTCTCAAGACATAGAAGCTGAGCTGTGCTACTGATGGTCAGATATCCTAAATATCAGATTATCCTCTGCATATTTCATAACTACTAATAACTGGTGTATATATATATATATATATATATATATATATATATATATATGCCAGGTTTTTGCTATAGGGCGTGTGTGCTTGCCGGAAAGACAGAGAGAGACAGAGAGACAGAAAGCAAGAAATCACCCCCCGGGGGATGGCCATGCCGCAATCCCTTCTCCTCCATTCTCTTGGGATCTTGGGCATGCATGTGCACGTGCCCAGCGTGAGTTTAAGCCATTGGGTCTGGGACTCGATCTGTGATCAACTACATGGGAGTCCAGCGACATAACCATTATGCCGTCTCTGGTCCCGTTACTGGTATATATTAGACACTCTATAATTGTTTAATGAATGAGTAGATCTGACTTGATGGTCTAGTTATGGCTTATGAATGGCTAGAATCTTGGTTTCTTTCTGCTAGCCACTGCAGAGACAGCTCTGGCACCCATCATTAAAATAATGTAAAGACCTTTTGCAATGTGACTGAGGCTCTTGAGCACACCAGAAGCCTACTCTTGAGAACCTAGCATCCAAGCCTATCCCATCCAAGTGTGCGAGCACATTCTTGTTCAATTCATTCTTTGTCTGCTGTCCCATGTTTCCATGGGAACCATTGTGTCCTAAGACTTTTTCCTGAAACACAACGTGTTACACCTGACACGTCTTCAATATTTTATGAGCTACATCTAAAAATGAGATCTATGTTTCATAGTGTAGCAAAAGAAAATAGGTACAATCAGACAGCCTGTGTGCAAGTTTTGACTGGATGACAGTCAGCAAGTTGTATAACTTCTATGAACATTGCTTTCCTTGTCCATAAAGCAGAAAGAAAAGTCATGATTTGGTAGTGAGAATGGAAAAGTAAAGGACACCATGCACACAAAGCACTTATCTCAGGCCATTACCCATAGTCCATAATCAATAAAGCTAACTTCCTCTGCTTCTGTGAAAAGGACTCTAAGTCAAGAAAGTTCAATTTTATTATATTATAAGTAGTTTCTATTTTTTTCATAATTTGAAAAAGAAACAAACTTGAGGCATTGATGTGTTTAGAGGATGTTTTTGGACACGATGAGACTTTTTTTAAAGGGTTAAAATGCAAAACTACATGTAATGGACATGAAATGTTGGTAAATGTCTCACTTACTGAATTGAATGATATTATAAGGAGTAAAGTCACAGAAGAATGAAGACCATTGTAACTGGTGGGGTTAGGGTGGCACCTAGGGCTTGAGTAGGAGGTTATGACTGGCCTTACCCAGGAGAAGTGCAGAGGATTTGATCCGGTGCTTAGCTACATTTAAGAAAATTTAAGTCATTAAAATAGAAGAATCAATTAAGCAGTATGTAAGTGTGTTACAGCATTTCAGAAGGGTAAAAGAACCAGACTTAGAGAATATGGACCTTGGTTCACCAAGGAAGAGCCTGCTAACCCTGCAGCTTAAATTTCAGGAATTCTTTAAGTAGAAAGAAGATTTTCTAAAACCCCTGGGTGACTAAAACATGGAAAATATCCACTAAGGGAGCAGTGTAGAGTGGGAGATGATATAGAATTAAGACTGGAGTGTAGATAAAAGGTATTCTACAGAGTCTACAAACTTGGGAACTTCTTGGTTCCTTCAAATGAGGCGTCAGCTCGTTGACAGTCTATAGTCATAGTAAATTCAGTGGTTTCCATGAATCCACTTGACATCACGTTGGCATTTGGGAAAGAATAATAGCTAACTTTCTTCTTCATATTTCACCTTCATGCTTAGAGTTTAGAACATATCAATACAGTGACCGAGGAGACAGATGGGGCTAACATGATCACTTTATAAATACAGAGGGCTGACTCAGAAATGTGATTGCAGATGGGCACTAATGGCAGGTTGTCTAAGGGTTCACATTCCGGAGTTACTGGAGCAGCGGTGTGTCCGGAACATCGCTGTCTTCTCGGATGGAGCAGCCCACTTCTATTGCACCGAGACAAGACTGTTAGAAGGCACATCTCCTTGGAGACACAGATCTGAAGAGGAGGTTGCCTAGGGGAATCAGCAGTTGGTATAATGGTTATGTTGCTAGACTCCAATGTACTCGAACGCGGTTCGCGTCCCAGACCTGGTGGATTAAACTCACGCCGGGCACGTGTGCATGCGTGCCCAATATCCCAAGAGGATCCCAAGAGGAGGAGAAGGGATTGCGGTGTGGCCATCCTCCTGGGGGGTGATTTCTCACTTTCTATCTCTCTGTCTCTCTCTGTCTTTCTGGTGAGTGTACACACCCTATAGCTAAAACTTCTCAAAAAAAAAAGAGAGGTTGCCTAGGGTTTCGAAGTGCATTCAGGGTACGCCTGCTTCCTTTTGCCAAGCTCACCAGCCTTGGGCAGAGTTCAGGATGAGGAAAGAGAAAGGCCGATAGTGTTATTTTAGAAGAAACGTGCTGAAAGTGTGCTTCCGAGGTAAGGGTGCTCACCCTGTAACATGCCACCCATTCGGTTTGGTACACAAGACACAACCCTAGAACCAGAAGACATACTAGAATCATTTTGTAGACACAGAATCTCCCTGAGGGAATCTGAAAATCACAGTCATGTTAGGTTTTCCGTTCTTGTCACCTCAGCTCAGCCCTGAATTCATAATTATCTATGAGAAGGTATTCAACGGGAACATTCCCAGGTTCATTAGTCTGCAATACTTTTGGAAATTAAGTATAAATAAATTTAGTTTCAAAGAGGAATAAGGCAGAAGTGTAAACATGGGCCGGATTTGTCACGCCAACATACTAATGAACTCATCGAGGGCAGCAGCCGCCTTGCTTGGCGGAGCTGCAGTAACACACACGCCACCATGCTGGAAACCAAATGGAAGGTCAGGTTCTGTCCTGGGCCAACCGTGCATGCCACGTAAAAGCACAGGTGCCTCTAACCCTGGTGGGTTGAGGGTCACAGAGGGCAGATCCATGGCGTGGAACCATCAGCACTGCCTGTCTGCCTCTCTCTGTCCCTTTCTCTCTTTCTCTCTCTCATGAAATACACAAATAAAAATAAATTTGGGGGGCCAGCAGGTGGTGTGGTGGTTACAGTGCTGGACTCCCACATGGGTGAACACAGTTCACGTCCTGGACCTGGCTTGAAAATCATGCAGGGCACATGCGCAGGCATGCCCAAAATCCCAGGAGGAGAACGAAGAGAAGGGATTGGCTTGCCGCGTGGCCATCCCCCTGAGGGGTAAGTTCTCACTTTCCCTCTCACTATTTCTCTCTAGTGAGCACATGCACCCTGTGACAAAAACTCTAAAAAAATAAATAAAAAATTTTAGAATTTGGATTCTCGTCAGCCCCTAGTGAAATAACTGGTTTTCTATAAAACGTTCGGTGGTTGTCATACATGCACAGGTTTTCATCCTTTACTGAAAACATGTAAACTTTACATGTAACATAGGTGATAAAACTGAGGACACTCTTTTTCCTAGAATTCCTCCTGTAGAGTGTACCATATTCATCTGAGAATGATTTCTTGAGAAGTTCACTTAGACTGTATTTGAATCATCGTGTGCCTGAGTTTCAGATAATACTAACATTTGTGGAGAAAGGCACTAATGCCCCAGCCAGGAGATGGACTTTCTGCTTTGAACATGATGCGGGAGGTGGGTTACAGAAGAGAAAGATGAGAAAAACGCATGCGATTTAGAGGACAGTGGCTGCCACCCCACATCCATGCTTTTCCATTGCCAACAAAGTTTACTAAAATTCGAGATACGCTTGTTGAAGTCTTTGTGGCCACACATATTTTTGATGAATAAAAGGAAAAAAAAAACACACATGCGAAAGAACAGCACATATAAAACCCTAGAAATTGTAGACAGGAGGTAATTCTCAGGGCTTTGCAGAAATTGATGAGGCTTAGGTTTTTCTGCACACGGTTTTGCAGTCATCTTACTTCGCTCTCCAGGGCTGGAGAGGCCCCAGCAAATATGCCAGTGGCACGCATGCGCATTTGTGTCTGCTGCAGCAGACATCCCCCCCATCCTCTGATTTTCTCCACAAGAAACAAGATGGATTTGACGTCTATGGAATTACTGAACCAAAGCCAGCAACTTACACACAGTTACTGGCCATAATACTTGTCTCTGCATCTCCATAAGATGAACCTAGACGTAACTCAGCAGTGATTCAATAACCAGCCATCTGCCCTTAGGAGGATTTATATGGGGCTGTAATGCCACTTGCTGCCCCGCAGACACCAGCAATGGAGCTGTAGCCGGGGAGCTGCTCTGTGGGCCTGCAGGGAAGGAAAGCGACATGGATTAGATTTCAGAGAGCATGCCAAGTTGCTGCTGCTTTTTTTATTTTTTTATTTTTTTTTACCTGTTTTCTGATAGGGACAGCAGTTTTTGTTTCTACTTCAAAGATACATCTTTTTCCAATATTCAAGTTTGCATGAACACTGTGAATATTTTGTCCCTCACACACACACACACACATTTAGAAATGACCTTTGTTCCTCAGTCCTGTAGTCAGATATACTCAGTCGAATCCACTGTAACCTACTATTCCGATCAGGACACATGCTTTCCATTTTATAACTTGGTTCTTCTTCCAGATTTTTATTTCTATCAATGCCTAATGATCCTACACAATTTCTCATTGACTGAATTATATAATTTTTAAGAACCTAGGACAACCTATAAAAATTGTGAAACAAAAGTGAAAGTGTATTTTTTTAAATCATTTTTACAATAAAACAGTTTCTTTTCTTAGCTTTCCTGGCTCCTTGCTCACCCTCTTTCTCTCTTAATTAATTTGTTCTCACATCAAGAACATTTCTTGGGGGACCAGCAGTTAGTGTAATGGCTATGTCGCTGGACTCCCACGTAGTTGACCACAGTTCGAGTCCCGGACCCAGCGGCTTAAACTCACGCCAGGTGCGTGTGCGTGTGTGCCCAAGATCCCGAGAAGAGAATGGAGGAGAAGGGACTGTGGCGTGGCCATCCCCCCAGGGGGTGATTTCTCTCTTTCTGTCTCTATGTCTCTCTCTGTCTTTCTGGCGAGCGCACGCACCCTATAGCAAAAACCTCTCCAAAAATAAGAAAAAGAAAAAGAGAAAAAAAAGAACAGCCGTGGGAGCTGGACCTGCTGTGCATGGCCTGTCTGGGGCTGAGCATCTCCGTGTAAATCCACAACGGGGTGGAATTCTCTTGCTGAAAGGTACAAAAATGTCAGCTAACATTGTACGGCTCTCAGGTAAAGAACTAATGGCTCACTCCTAGTGGGTGAAACAAACTGTTACTGTTTGCAATTAATGATGGTGAGTAGGTGTGTGTTTTCAATGTGGCATTTCCTTAGTTATTTCCAAGAGCCTTTTTCCTCCTCATGGAAGAACCCGATTCATCATAAACTGAGACTTTATGGTGTAAGTTCTAAATATAGAACTCTTACAAATGAATATGCATGTCCAAAGCTAAATGATGAAATATATATTACATAGGGATCTTATTGCTCAGTTCGGTTTTATGGTACAAGCTACACAGGAGAGAAAAACTCAAACATTCTTCAGTCTCACTTGGAGAAGCTGGAATTGGCAAACTTCCTTCTCTGCTGCTCCCCAGATCCTCTCGTAATGGACCACGCTTGACACAGCAATCCAGTGATGTAATGTGGACTCTTTTACAGAGGCCCAAGGCACCTGGAAGCTTTCCTGACTCTTGGAAATCTAGAGAGACCTGAGCTGACACCGCCATTTCCTGATCGGTGCACGTCGGTCTAGAACCATCCCACAGCCGGTGCTCCAAGGACACCCCGGACAAGTCTTTGTCTCTTGTCAGCTTTCCCAGGAACTCCAACGATGCAAGAGAACCATGGACTTTTTGGCCAATTTACCGACATTAGTGGGTAACAAGACAGAAGTGTTTCATGTCCCATAAGGCATTTCCCCTGGTCCCCAGACCTCCTCTGTTTTCCTTTGATCTCTGAGTTCAGCAGCAAGAGCTCACTCATTTCCTTGTGTACAGGTCACGTGGGAAGGGTTATTCTCATGTTCTTAGTGTATTTTCCTGACAAGCAATCCCTTTTTCCTACTGAAAAATATTGGATGTCACTTGATAGTTTCTTTCTCATAGGTGAGATAAAAGTGATTAAGGCCATTTATTTGTTGCAATTAAACCTCCTTTGTTTATTTGTTTATTTATCTATTTGTATGTTGTCATTATTAAGTTCCCAGGTCAAGGACTTGAACTGTGGCTGCGCATGTGCAGATCCAGCACCTTAACCACCATGCCACCCCCTGGACCCTAAACTTCCTGTGACTTACGGTGTGATGGTGATCTTCTAATTTTCCTGGGGAGTTGTTTGGGATCCTCCACTTCGTCCCTGCAGATGTCTGGTTCATTCTGACAGCACTTTCAGATTTGCTAGGGTTGAGCTGCTAGTAGCAGACATGGGGCCAGAGTATCAGGATTTGAGAGTTTGGGTGACCTGATGGAGCTTCTGGGCTGGTCCTAGTCAACTGTTTTTAATGACTTTATTATTATTATTCTTACGTTTTGGAGAGAATTTTGCTATAAAGCACATGCGCTCAACAGAAAGACAGAGAGAGACAGAGACAGAAAGCGAGAAATCACCCCCCAGGGGGGATGGCCATGCCGCAATCCCTTCTCCTCCATTCTCCTTTCAGAAACTTGGGCACGCACGTACACATGCCCGGTGTGAGTTTAAGCCACCGGGTCTGGGACTAAAACCACGGTCAACTACATGGGAGTCCAATGACATAGCCATTACACCAACTGCTAGTTCCTATTATTATTATTTTTTAAGAGGAGCTTTACGTCCAGAGCAAAGTTAAAGAAGAAGGTACACAGATTTTTCTGCAAAACCTAGCCCTAAAAGATGAATAGCTCCTCTGCCCCCAGTCAGCACGTCTCGCCAGAGTGCTACGAATAGTAGAATCAAGGAGCCTATAGTAACATCTTATCCCCCGAAGTCCATAGTTTACATTAGGGGTCATTCCTGCCATTGTGTCTTCTCCAGGTTAGACAAATGTATGGACCCATTATTATGATGTCATACAAAGCAGTTTTGTTGCTGCATAAAACTAAAGGAAAAGAAAAGTGAGTAAGTAACTGAACTAACAGAATGAGCGAGGATGGGGTCATTCTTAAACCAAAATAGACGTTCATCTTTAAATTTAAAAATTAAATAATAGTGATTTCCAAAAATTGTTCTCCCAACAACACATGTACTATCCTTTCATTTTATTTTAAATTTAGAAACCAAGGCGAATATATAAGGAAGTTGGATGCATTCTAAAAGAACTTTTATTTCCTGTACATTTGAAAGTAACTGCTCATCTGATGCCACACCATCCCAGAATACTCCCAAGGCAGCCGCATTAGACTGAAACTCAGAGACATTTACACGGATTCATCGCCACCATCCAATTCACAGACCTCATTCAAATTTCACCGATCGGGAACCAGCAGTTAGCGTAATGGCTATGTCGCTGGACTCCCACGTAGTCGACCGCGGTTCGCGTCTCGGACCCGGTGGCTTACAACTCACGCCGGGCGCGTGTGCGTGCGTGCCCAAGATCCCGAGAGGAGAATGGAGGAGAAGGGATTGTGGTGTGGCCATACCCTCTGGGGGGTGATTTCTCGCTTTCTGTCTCTCTATCTCTCTCTGTCTGTCTGGCGAGCACACGCGCCCTATAGCAAAAACCTCTCCAAAAAAAAAAAAAAAAAAAAATTTCACCGATCGTTTCAATTAAAATCCTTTCTTGCAAACGGAGTGCAGAATCAAACACTGCTTTTAGTTGTGAGGTGTCTTCAGACTCTTTCGCTCTGGAAGTTTCTCAGCCTTATTTTATTCCTTTCATGGCTTTTGCATTTGTTCATACTGCAGATTACTGTGGTGTTTGGTGTTTGCTCTCTTTTAGACTGCCTTTCTGGTTTTTGTTTGTTTGATTTTTTTCCCTGATCCTTCCTCCTTACTCCATTCCGTTTCCGTACCTTAGGCAGGAATGCTACAGAAACGGTGCTTCGCTCTGTTCTAGTCAACCCATTAGGTGGTTCTCCATTTTAAAGGTTTTTTTCCTACTTTTAAAGAGATATGGATTTTGTAGGAACCTATAAAACTATATGATTTTTTTTGTAGAACTATATAAATATCTCTTCCATCTTGAAGCTTTAAGTTCATACAATTTTTGCTTACTTGGCTTGTTTATATCTGTATAAGCATGGTTTCTTATTTGTTAACTGTTTTATAATCCAGGGCTATTGTTTCTGTTTTTTTTTTTTTTTTTTGAGAGGTTTTTGCTATAGGGCGCGTGTGCTCGCCAGACAGACAGAGAGAGACATAGAGACAGAAAGCGAGAAATCACCCCCCAGGGGGGATGGTCACGCTGCAATCCCTTCTCCTCCATTCTCCTCTCGGGATCTTGGGCACGCATGCACACGCACCCGGCGTGAGTTTTAAGCCACTGGGTCCGGGATGCGAACCGCGGTCGACTACGTGGGAGTCCAATGACATAGCCATTACGCTAACTGCTGGTTCCCAAAAAGTGGTTTTGTTTTTCATGACACTCATGTGGCTGCCAACCTGGGCAGTGGGAGCCCATTGAAACTGGCTTCAGTGTCCTCTTGGCATGTCTCTGTCTTTCTTTTGCTTCTTTGTTTTCTGGCTCAGCAGCAGTTTTCAAATTCATTTCATGCATTCCCTGTCTGAGTAGTAGAATAGGGATATCTCTCCAGGGGACGCTGGTTCCTCTTGGAGAAGAATGTGCGCAGACGTTGTAATCTAATGCCGGGTGTGCTCAGTGCATGGGTGTGTTGCTACTTCCAGGTTCTCTCAATAGACAGAAAATAGGGACCAGCAGTTAGCTTGACAGTTATGTCACTGAACTCCTATGTAGTCCACTGCAGTTCGAGTCCCGGATCCGGTGGCTTGAACTCATACCAGGCGCGTGTGCGTGCGTGCCCAAGATCCCGAGAGGAGAATAGAGGAGAAGGGATTGCGGCATGGCCATCCCCCCTGGGGGGTGATTTCTCACTTTCTGTCTCTCTGTCTCTCTAGCGAGCACATGCACTCTATAGCAAAAACCTCTAAAAAAAAAAAAAAGACATAAAATACACTATGCACGCACACACTCCTGGGCATCTACATGTGCTTTTGCGGATTCCACTGTCGTTAAAGCCTGTGTAGCCTGAATTCACACTGATGTTTCTAGTTTCAGTTCCGCACTTCAGGGTTTATCCTTAGATTTCCTTTCCTTTCTTCTCCGATAGTGAAAATCGCAGATGCCATTACCTTCGGTACATATTTAGTGGTTCGATCCCCAAGTACGCAACCAATCTCATAGCCGCACGGCCACCCCTCCCTGCAGCTGCTTTCTGAGCCCTGCGTAGACTAGGTCTTATTCAAGCTTTGGGACCCACCGCCTCAGCGATGCCTTCCTTGTGCACCTCAGCTCTGACCCCTCATATCAGAATGCCTTCTACGCAGATGTCCTGCCTGCTGCATTTGGGCTACAAATCTTTACACCTCTCTGGTCCCATCCGAAGACTCCTTTCTTACCCTGGTGTACTTTTACACCCCACGCCAGGCTGACCCTTGTACTGATCTCGCCTCACTTGGGCTCTGACTCTAGCAGGAATGTTCCCTGTGTAGAACATTCTCTCACTGCTTGCTCTCTAAAACCCTGCACTTGGTTCTCACCCTACTTTGGATCCACCTTCCTACACTAGGCTGCCCCAGTGGATGGACACACTCCTCAGGCTGTTCAGCTTTGACTTCCTACCCCAAACTCCCCAGGCCCAGCATGCTTCCGTGTGAACATCCTCCACCCACAATCTGAGCCTCTACCCTTCACTCTGCACCACCGCAGCATCCCCTCCTGATGCAGACACACCTGCTTTGCTTCACTGAACAGCTTGACACGTGAAGGGGAGAGGAAGTTAGAAGAGGAAGAGTCAGAGTTTTGTGCAGCTTTAAGACATTTCTTTTTTTGGTTAAGACACAACAGAACTATAAAGAAATGTATGAGATCATCTTCAGCATTTTACCGTAGATATGTCATCTCTGAAACACAAACTCATAGATAAAAAGATTCATGTATTTTTGTATTTATATTCTCAGTATTTAGCATATGGCCTGGCACGTAATGGATGTTTAAGTGTAATGGATTTGATCTTTAAAATAGGGATGAGTTTATGGCTTGCAGTTTAAGCTCAATCTTAAATATTTTTATGAGTTTAAACAACTAACATCTTTTCACCTGATGTTTTTATTAATTAAAACATAATAATTTTAGATATTTATAAGGTACAGTGTGACATTTTGATACATGAGTACCACGTGTGTAATGATTATATCAGGAAAATTGGCATGACCTTCATCTTGTTCTGTACACTAATGAAAAATAAGAATTCAAAAAAGCAATCTGACACACACACACTCACACACACACACACACACAGTATTCATGGGGCAATGCACACATAGGAGCTGGCATTTCAGAGAGGAAGAGACACTGGTCTGCAACTGCTTCTACTACCAGCCCTTGGGGCACTCACCCCTGTGCTCGAGCAATCATTCTCAATGACAAACTGACTCTTGAAGTTATAATTGTATTACAGTAATGCTAATAACTGGGATATTTTATTTTATTTTTGGCTGCTCAGGTAACTTTAGCCCTTAATCATGCATATGTGTTTTTTTTGTTTTTGTTTTTGTTTTCCTTTTTTTGGGTATAGCTGTAAAATATTTGGATATAGGAAATGTTGTGTTTTCCTTGCAGCCTTGATATTCGGGGTGGATTATAAAATATAAATTTTTTGTGAGATTTCAAAGATTAAGATTATTTTGATAACATTATTTACAGATTTAAAAAATATGGTTATCACAAGTCTGTTGAAGGGGAAAACTACTGCATAAAATAACTAACTTGGAAAAAATATTTTGCGTCAGGAAAAAGAAAAAGGCAATCTGATTTATAATAACTAAAAAGAAATAAATGTCTACAATTCAATTTAACCAAAAAGTTGAAAGAACTCTACAATGAAATGTATAAAACACTAAAGAAATAGAAGAAAAAACAAAAAATGGAAAGACATCTCATGTTCATGGGTTGGAAGAATTATTATTGTTAAAATTTCCATATTACTTGGGGCCAGCAGATCTCATAGCAGTTATGTTGTTGGATTCCGACATGATCAACTGTGATTCGAGTTCTAGACCTGGTGGCTTCGAAATCATGCTGGGTGTGTGTGGGTGCATGGCCAAGGTCCCAGGAGGAGAATGGAGAAGAAGGGATTATGGGGTGATTTTCTACTTTCTATCTCTACCTCTGTCTCTTTCTCTCTCTCCAGCTAGTGCATGTGCCCTGAGGCAAAAATATCTTAAAAACATTAAAAAATTTCCATATTACAAAAGAAAATGTAGATTTGATGAAATTCCTACCAATACCAGAGACATTCTTCATTGAAGTAGAAAAAACAAGCACGTAAATTGTATGGAATTACAGAAGAACCAAATAACCTAAGCAATGCTGAGCAAAAAAGACAAAGTTGGAAGCATTGCACCACTGGACTACACCTTCATTTTTACTACTTAAAAAATTTGATATTCAAGAAATATTTGCCTAGGACAATGTCTTGACATGTCTTTCTAGTGCTTTCCTCCAGTAGTTTCACAGTTTGGGGTTTTAAGTCTGTAATCCACTTTGAGAGATGGTAAGGGCCAGTGGAAGTTGAAAGGATCTTGGTGACATTGCTCTCATGAATGGATTAATGCTGCCTCATAGGAGACAGCGTTCTGGGTCTACAGAGGAGTTCTGGCAAGAGCAGATTATTATAAGGAAGATGGCCACCCCAAAAGCTCTTTCCATGTGCTCACAATCCTTTCTGCTTATGTCAGCCATATTTTGACATACTCTGATCTGATATCTGCTATATATTTTTGGACTTTCCAACCACTAAAATTGTAGGTCAAATAAACCTCTATTTCTTATTTAAAAAAAAAGTATGTGCTGAAGTAAATGTAATTTGAGTTCCAAAGCACTCTAAATTTTTGGTTATTCTTGCTTTTGTATCATTAATTTTTCTCTCTCAGTTAGATTTTCTGCCTTATTTTGTTATTGCATTGTTAACAGAAATATCTGAGACTGACCTATTTATGAAGAAAATACTGGTTTATTTATACCATTCACAATTCTGGAGTCTAGAAATTTCAAGTGCAGCACAAAATTATGGAAAGTAAAACTTGTAGCAGTGCAGAGCATGGTCTTCTGCATCCACACAGCCTCTGCCTGCGTCATTTCCTTCTCTTATATACACACCGTAACTCAACCACTGGAAACCTACGCTGATGACTTTTTTACATCGAAAGGCTCCACCCAGGGACACCATGAAGGGATTATGTTTCCACATAACACCTTTACAATGCAGTCAAATCCCAACACATGGATTTCTGGGAAACATCCAATCACCGCCAACTGAGACCAAATTCCAAATCAAAAACCTTTGGGGAACAAATCATTATCAAAACCAAAACTTTCCTATTGATATACAAACAGACTGTGGCATCAACCTTCCCTTTGTCCCAGGTCACCCTACTCATTGATCCCTCTTCATCTCTCTGCAACTATCCAAGCCATCATCATCAATCACCCGGGGAATACGTCTATTCTTAAGTGAGGAAAGGGAACATACTAATTTTTCACTGATCTTTCCTCCACCAATCTTTTCTTCAGGTAGCAATGTGGGTCCAAATACCTCCTCTGTCTTATTTTTGCTTCATGCACATGATCATTATCTCAGATACTTAAACTTCTAGAATTCTTTAAACATACAAGCCTGTTTCTACATGAGGCTCTTCTCTACAGGCTGGGATCAGTTTGCCCAGATTTCTTTAAAATGTTGACTTTTTGTCCCCTTTAGTCTAAGCTTTTACATTACTTCTTGTCGAGGCTATTCTAGCTACTAAAATTTACTTTCTTCACTTATTTTTTAAGAATTATTATTTTATTTATTTATTTTCAATTTGACCAGGGTGGAGGGGTGGGGTGAGTAAGCAAGCAAACTGCCACGTTTGGGATTTGAACCATGATTGAGCATGTGGGAGTCAAACATCTCAACCACCATGCCACCTGCTGGCCCCACTTCTTTCACTTTTCATGCAATTATTTTATCTATTTACTTTCTATCACCACTCAGTCTTATAAGAGATAGACTTTGTCATGGTAAGAACCATGATTATTTTGTTTCCATTGTATTCTAAACAGACAAGCTGATTCAACATCTGCTGAATATCTAAGTGATAACACTGAAACATTCACACACATAAAGTGAGGATCAATGAGATAACTGAAAATGTTTGCCCTCTGTGAAAATAGTATGTTATATATTTTTGTTAGCCTATCTAAAAATGCCTTGAATGAAAAAATGTAATTTATAAAATAAAAGTGATATTACTGTACAACATTTATTGCATTTACTTAGGAAGTATTGAATTTAACTTATGCGAATTTTATGCTCATCAAATCAAATATGTCTTCAATAACAGCATAATTGGCTTTCCAAACTTTCCATTAACTTGCAAATATTTAGAAATGAAGCCTGGAACTCAAGAAAAGTCACTAACACGTCAACATGTCAATCCTTACTGGGCTAACTGCATAGATCTAGGAGATTTTTCTAAAAACAAATTTTCAGAGGGCACATGGGCCAGAAAGAGATGGAGAGAGAGAGGGAAAGTGAGAAAGCACCCCTCCCCATGGAGAACTGGGGTCTCTTCGCTATCTCTTCCTCCTCTCAGTAATTTGGGCATGCATGTACACACACCTGGTGTGTTTCTCAAACTGCTGGGTTCGGGACTTGAATTACACAGTGGCCCTGTGGGATTCAGCTGGTGCACTGGCTAGTGTGATGCATGAGATATTGAATATTCATCTCAAGTGTATTTGGGTGAGATGCAGAAAAGAAGACACACTGGATGTGGGTACTATCGCACCTAAGAATGGTGCCCCTGCCTTTGGAATGCTAATGGCCATGTCAATGGATGAGATCTTGCATGTTGTCAAAAAGCTATTTATTCTGAAGCATGGATTGGCAAACTATGGCCTGTGACCTGTTTCCGTGGAGTCCTCTAGATAGAATTGCTTTTACATTTTCAAAGCATTATTAAATACACACCTGTATAAACACACAAAGAAAAATGTAAGATAGACTCTGTGATCTGAAAGTCTAAAATATGTACTGACTCTTTACAGATAAAAGAAATAGCCATCCTATGCTTTAAAACATAGTTGAGGAAAAATAAGAGAAAACGAGAACAGATGAATCAAATGTAGATGAGACACATTTAGGAATGGGGTACTCACCAATGAATATTTTGGTTTTTGGTTCCTTTTGACTGTAAAATTTTCCTCCAAGTTGCCCTTATGGCTAAAATAAAAACCTTGAAGAAAGAGTTACCAAGCAAATGGAAGTTTTAGGAAAGCTACAGTTGCTGTATTAATATTAAACAAGCTAGATTTTATAAAAAAGGATATCACCAGAAATGAAGAGAGGTATTCAAAATGAGATAAGCCTAATTTATCATGACATAAAGGTCTTAAATAGCATGTACCTAGTGATAGTTGTTTCAAAATACATACAGTAGCTACGGACAGAAAAGAAAGAAAAAAAAAAACAAATGAAGATTCAAAGGTTGAGATTCAACATTTCTGATTATAAATGAAAAGTAATCCAAAAATTAGTAGGGATAACAAAAATTCTTGAAGAACATCATCCGTCAACTTGCTTTGATAATTATGAGCAAAGCACTCCATTCAACAACACAATCAGGACATTCTTTTCAAACTAGAACATTCACCAAGATAGGCTAGATTCTGTGCTACGGAACAATTCCCATAAGTCTCAACGATTAAAATAATTAATTGTATGTCTATACATTAGCAATAAGCAATCAAGGATTTTTAAAAAAATTGATTTATAATATTGCAAAACGTGAGATACTTTGAGACAAGTTTAATAAATTACATATGTATGATCTGTACACTGACAAGTAGAAACTATTTCTCATCACATAAGTATATATACCAAATCCATTTAGCTGTGTACTTAAAATTTATGCTCTTTGCTTATGCAAGTTATACTTCAATGAAATTGATTTCAATAACTAACATAGGGACATCTGTTAAACTTGTCACTTTTGAAAATATATAGTGGAATGATTTTCATCACTCGTTCTCAGGCATTAGCAAATTCCAAGATTTGAATTTTTTTTTCTTTTTTTGAGAGGTATTTTTTGCTATCGAGTACGTGTGCTTGCTAGAAAGACAGAGAGAGGCAGAGAGACAGAAAGTGATGGGAACCAGCAGTTAGTGTAATGGTTATGTCGCTGGACTCCCACATAGTCGACCGCGGTTCACGTCCCGGACCCGGTGGCTTAAAACTCACGCTGGGCGCGTGTGCGTGCGTGCCCAAGATCCTAGGAGGAGAGTGGAGGAGAAGGGATTGCGGCGTGGCCATTCCCCCTGGGGAGTGATTTCTCGCTTTCTGTCTCTATGTCTCTCTCTGTCTGTCTGGCGAGCGCACGTGCCCTATAGTGAAAATCTCTCCAAAAAAAAGAAAAAAGAAAGTGATTTCTCACCCCCCGGGGGAATGGTCACGCCACAATCCCTTCTCCTCCATTCTCCTCTCAGGCGGACATGCGCCTGGCATGACCAGGTCCGGGACTTGAACCACGGTCGCCTACATGAGACTTCAGCAATATAGCCATTACACTAACTGCTGGTCCCAAGATTTGAAAATTTTTATTTTATGGAACTGGGGGCAGTAGATGATACAGATGTCCTAAGGTCAAGTGAATTTAATGTTAATATGTTTAAGTGTGTAGTGTCCTGCTAGTATTTGAGCATGAGAGAGAGAATGCAGTGTGAAATCAGACACTGACAGACTGTACAGCGTCCAAGGAGGACATGTAAGGCAATAAACTGAATAGTGCTCTAAAAAGGAAATGTATGGATCATGAAGTCAGCAACATGTACTTTGTTCTCTCTTCTTTGTTGTTGTTGAGGTTTTTACTATAGGGCATGTGTCCTCGCCAGACAGAGAGAGACAGAGAGACAGAAAGCGAGAAATCACCCCCCAGGGGGGATGGCCACGCCGCAATCCCTTCTCCTCCATTCTCCTCTCAGGATCTTGGGCACACACGCACTCGCGCCTGGTGTGAGTTTAAGCCACCAGGTCCAGGACTCGAACCGCAGTCAACTACGTGGGAGTCCAGCAACATAGCCATTATGCTAACTGCTGGTCCCTGTTCTCCTTTTTAAAATTAAAAAAAAAGAATAGGTTTTTTCCATAGGGTACATGTGCTCAACAGAGAGGAGAGAGAGAGAGAGAGAGAGAGAGGGGGGGGGAGAGAGAGAGAGAGAGAGAGAAAGAGAAGGTGAAAAGCCACTCCTCAGGGGAGATGGAGGAGACACCACCATCCTGTCTTCTTCATTCTCCACTTGGGATTTTGGGCCCACATGCACATGTGCCGAGACTGATTTTCAAGCCACCCTGTCTGGAACTCGAACCATGGTCAACCATGTGGGACTCCAGCTTCCTTCACCACCATGCCACCTGTTGGCCCTGTGCTCTGTTGGAATTTTTTGTGGCAAAATCAATGTCACAGTCTGCCAGTGACAAGTGCGTGGTGGTGCTTCTTCTGCCGTACACTCCTACGACCCTCGTCCTCTCTCCAGGTGCAGATTAGGGTTTACTGGTGAGCTTCAACTCTTAGTAAGGAAGAAGGGCCAGGTCTCGGTGAAGTGCTATTTTGGTGTTTACGTCTGGTATTCTTGCCTCCTTCCATTCCATGCCATCTACAAACTTTTTTCCTGATCATATTGTTGTGTTCCAGAAACTGATTTATAGCAACAATCTAGCGAACACACTGTTGACATTTATGAATATCGCAATTTGGCGGAGGCCAATGCAAAATAATAATTTTCATATAATTTTTTAAATTTTTTAAGTATTTTTTTGGCCACAGGGCGTGTGTGCTGACCAGAGAGAAACAGGGAGGGAAAGTGATAAATCACCATACCCCCACCACACACACAAGAGGGGATGGCCGCACCACAATCCCTGCCCATCCAGTCTCCTTTGCAATTGTGGCCGGGCATACACACGCACTGTGTGCGACTTTCCACCCGCTGGGTTCAGGACTCGAACCATGGTCCGCCATGTAGGAGTCCAGTGCCTTAATCGCCACACTACCTACTGGCCCAATTTTCATATAATTTCTAATATATCTTGGGAAACTCTCAGGACGTCAAACTATTGCTCACATATTTTAGTATCTTCTTAATCTGCTTGGAATTTCTTGACGGTGTCCCTTTCTGATCTTCCTGACTACTGTCTATCTGTCTATCTCTATCTGACCTTGTGATCCAAGGTTGGTTCCCACTCTTGGTTGCTAAGTATATTCTTATTTTAAGCATCTTCTTAGAAGCTATTCTTGAATTTGACTGTCTTTGGTAATTCTATGATTATCCTCAGATTTAATCCATTTCCTTTGGCTTTGGTTTTTAACTAATTTAATTCACTCTCCTTAAGTTGTTACAACTAAAGAAAAGGTTATTTTATATTCTTTTTAAAAATAAAATGTATGCTCAACCATGTCAATAAATTGAATATTATGCTATACTATAAAAAACATTATTTTTAATTCTGGGGTTTTGCTCTAAGGAAGCATTTTATGCAGTGTGTATTTTAATGAAAATGTAGTATTTTCTCTTCTGAAAAGGGCTCAGGCTGACTTCTGAACACAGTTTAAAAGCCATCAGGGGGATTGTGGATGGAGAGTGGGTGAGTGGTTGTGAAGGCCTTATTGATTTTACAAGTTGAGAATGACTGAGTCTTTTACCCCTTCTAAGGAATTCTATATTCTGTTTTTCTAGACAGAAGTTGTACCACAGGAAGGCAATAAAATGGGAGTGTCTAGCACAGTTAACAGTACCAGGAGCTTTAGGAAGTCTTTGGGGGAGTTCTGTTCCGTGGAGGCTTCAGAATACAGTGTTTAGACTGACTGTCTAGACAGTAGGAAATGAAAATCTGGCAGCCACAGCTGTGTGAGAGGTTGTTTATGCATACTGAGTTATGGTGTAGTTATAAGCTTCTTAATGTCTACGTGAGAAGCTAAGAAAGACTAGGCTTGTACCCGATTTGCCATGGCGGCTCATATTACCAAAATCAGGACCCACAGCTCTGACTTAGCTAACAGAAGACTGTGTGCTCGTGCATCCATTTGACACTGGAGAACTTTGGTCAGAGAGCATTACTACCACCACAAGCTAAGCTGCATAACATTTTTACTTCTTTCATCTCATTTTTTATTTTATTTCTTTGCTATAGGGCACTGCACTTGTCAGAGAGAGAGAGAGAAAGAAGGGGAAAGTGAGAAATCACACTCCAAGAGGGATGGCCACACAAACTCTTTTCCTCCATTTTCTTCTTGGGATTTTGGACGGGCAAGCACACGCCTGGTGTGTTTTTCAAGCCGCTAGGCCCAGGACTCGAATCGCTCAGTCAGTCATGTGGGATCTGGCTGCTTTAAACACCTTGCCACTGGCTGGCCTAAATGCTTAACACTTTATTCAGCCATTGGAGATTAATTTTTTTCTATTTACAAAAATGGAATAGAGATAAGTTTTATATATATATATATATATATATATATATATATGTGTGTGTGTGTGTGTATATATATGTGTGTGTGTGTGTATATATATATATATATATATATATATATATACATACATATATATATATATGTGAATTCTCAAAATATGTCTTACAGCAAGTAAGGAATTTTAAATTTGTTTTTAGTTTCTTTCTTTCATGAGAGAATGAAAAGAAAGAGTGAGGAGAGAGACACCATCCTCCCAACAGAGTCTTCGTACTGCACTCCTACCCCAACCTCAGCCGGCCAAAATCATGGCCCTGTACAAACATGCCAGCACCCACAGGGAGACCTGTCGGCCTGAACCCGGGACTCAAACCCAGGACCCTCTCATAAGGCCTCAGCAGTGCAGAATGTTATGTTATGATGTGGCAGGATTTCTTTCATTATGCCTTTGTTCTGTGGAATAACCAGCGCTGAAAGTCAGAGACGCAGCTTTTCAATGCTGTAGAGAAACACAAATAGCCAAGGCAAATGCTTACTGGATATAAAAGAATCTTTATAAAGTCATGGCTATACCTTTCATTTTTCTTTTGAGTTGCGATTTCTCTATGAGGATTGCTGTTAGTTTTAAAAACCAAGGGAATTTTGACCTGAGTCTACTATAGGGAACAAATATTGAAATATAAATGGTATCGGTGAATAACCACCAACTCAGGTAGTGGATTTCGAGGATGTAAATATATTCTAGTGAGATAACATCTGCTTTTGGGAATGATAGAATTTTAACTTAATTCACCACAGTATTTTCTTTTCTTTAATTGTGTCTATTTAGCAGATAATCTATATGCTACTTGCTTCAAAGTCTTGATGCTCCTGTTATATATTTTTACCGTTCTTTTAAAAAATTACAGTAAAGACGGAGATTATTTAATCATCTAGAAAGCAGTTTTGAAGTTATTTGCCACAAGAAATAGACATTTTCTTCCTTTTTTTTAAAGAATTGCTTTACTTAGGGAACAGCAGGTGGCATGGTGGTTAAGGTACTGGGCCCTGCCACATGACTGACCATGGTTCAAGTCCCAGATGTAGTGGCTTGCTTTCTCACTTTTCTCTCTCTCTCTCTCTCTGTCTCTGTCTCTCTCTCTGTGTTCAAGTTAAAATGAATGAATAAATAAAAATTAAATAATTATTTTAAAAAAGAATTACTTTATTTAACTTTATTTATTTATTTATTTATTTTAAATTTGACCAGAGATGAAGAGAGAGAAGAGAGAGACAGAGAGAGAAAGTGAGAAAGCAAGCCACCAGGTTTGGGACTCGAACCACAGTCAGCCATGTGGGAGTACAACACTCTTACCTACCACACCACCTGTCAGCCCTGAATCAGAAATTTTCTATAAATGAAACATTTTTATGTTTCCCATTTTGGTAGTTTGGCTACAAGAATCATGGATTGCTAAATGGGCTCATTCTTGGAATGTTCCTATTAAATAGCTAACAAGCTTTGTTCTCTTTTTTACAAATGGAGAAAATAATGTTTTGTGCTGACTCTCACTTCCCTCACCCCCCCCCCCCCATACATTTTGATGCTGTTCACCTGACACTAACGTTCCCATCAGGAACTGTGTGGCCCTCCTGGTAAGAATTCTTGGAGCATTCCGACCGAGTCAGTGCCTGGGAGACTCTGAGTAGGTGGTGTGCAATTGAAATAGCTCTCTGAGTAGCTGAGATATGCATCTTTGCCTTTCAAATGGAATAGCACTAAAATTAAGTCAATTTTACAGGGACCAGCAGTTGGCGTAATGGCTACATCACTGGACTCCCATGAAGTCGACTGCGGTTTGAGTCCCAGACCTCGTGGCTTAAACTCATGCTGGAGGGGTGTGTGCGTGTGTGTGTGCGCACGCCCAAGATCCTGAGAGGAGAATGGAGGAGAAGGGATTGCGGTGTGGCCATCCCCCCTGGGGATTATTTCTCACTTTCTGTCTCTCTGTCTCTCTCTGTCTTTCTGATGAGCGCACATACCCTATAGCAAAAACCTCTCAAAAAATTTTTTTAAGAAATACAATTAAGTCAATATTTCATAGTTTATCCTTCATTATTCGTGGTGTTTTCTTTAAATAGGTGCTGGTACTATTTACCTGCCCTTTATTGTAAGCGTAGTGGGTGACTTAGTAAATAGTAACTGAAGAGACTTAAAAACAAATAAATTTGCTTCCTTTTGGCCAGAACCGTCATCTTCCAGTAATTAACCAAAATGACGAACACAAAGAGAAAGAGGAGAGGCCCCTGATATATGTTCTCTAGGCCTTTTAGAAAACATGGAGTGGTTCCTTTGGCAACATATATGCAAATCTACAAGAAAGGTGATATTGTAGACATTAAGGGAATGGGTATTGTTCAAAAAGAAATGCCCCACAAACGTTACCATGGCAAAACTGGAAGAGTCTACAATGTTACCCAGCATGCTGTTGGCATTGTTGTGAACAACCAAGTTAAGGGCAAGATTCTTGCCAAGAGAATTAATGTGTGTATTGAGCATATTAAACATTCTAAGAGCAGAGATAGCTTCCTAAAACGTGTGAAGGAAAATGACCAGAAAAAGAAAGAAGCCAAAGAGAAAGGTACCTGGGTTCAACTAAAGCGCCAGCCTGCTCCACCCAGAGAAGCACACTGTGTGAGAACCAATGGAAAGGAGCCTGAGCTGCTGGAACCTATTCCCTATGAATTCATGGCAGGATGGGTGTTAAAAATAAACTAATCTGTGGTCTATAAAAAAAAAATTCATCATAAAAAAAATTCATCAAATTGACTAAATAAAAAGCAAGAAGAAAATCTTATATTGAACATGTCTACTTGTTTTTATTATTTGACAAAAATTTACTAAATGCCAGCAGTGTCAATTACAAATAAAAGATAAATTGATATAGTGTTTGCCTTTAGGCAGCTCAAATTATAGTCAATAATTACACTAATGCACCTAACCCTATAACAGTGTGATCACTTCTCGACTTTGTACATGTGGAGTATTGTGGTAGGATACACAAGATCCTCATCGCTCTTCTAGCCGTCTAGAGAGCACGGGTGGGAGGTTGCTAGATGGGTAAGAGAGTCACAAGAAGCTTCACAGAAGAAGGAGCTCTGTTAACGATTTTAAATTCTGAATGCTTAGAGTCATATAGTCAATTAACTTTACTGTAGTGGGTGGACATGTAAATTATTTTCATTCATATGATAATTTTGGGTGAGCTACTACTGATTCTCATCAAATATTATAAGTTCACTCATTAAAATATTTCAGGATTTTTAGTATTAAGAAGTAAACTAGAAACTCTATAAGACTATATATATATTTTTTTTTCGAGAGGTTTTCATTATAGGGTGCATGTGCGCACCAGAAAGACAGAGACAGAGAGACAGAAAGTGAAGAAACACCCCCCAGGAGGGATGGCCACGCCGCAATCCCTTATTCTCCATTCTCCTCTCGGGATCTTGGGCACTCACGCACACGCGCCTAGCGTGAGCTTAAGCCACCGGGTCTGGGACTCAAACTGCAGTGGACTACATGGAAGTCAAATGACATAGCCATTATGGCAATTGCTGGTCCCAGAAACTCTATAAGAATATTAAAGAAAGGAAGATTTGGGTTACATGATGCTAAATTTGAATTTGGATAGGTTGTTGTGCAGTCTTTCAAGATTATCACTGGTGAGTGAGTTCAGTGAGGGCGGAATGAGTATGTAAGGGCTGAAAAGAGTCAGCACATGTCCACGGTGGAGGGAAACCCTGAACCTGTGTGAGATCTTGGGGAAAGAACACAGGCTAAGGTCCTTGCTCTGGGGTCCAGGTATGAACAGAAAACACAAAGAATTCTGGCACCATGTATTCAGAAAAGAAGGAAAAAACTAGAAAACTCAGAGCTTTGGAAGTTTTAATAATGGCCAAATTACAAGAATACATTTGGAAAATACTTATCAGATTTGATATTGTTCTGTTCGTTTTTGAAAAAAAAAAAATGGCTGGAGGGCATATGTATCGAAAGACAGAGAGAACAAGGGAAAATGAGAAAGCACTCCCCCTATGGAGGATGGCCAAGCTTCAATCTCTTCTCCTTCATTTCTCCTTTTGGGATTTTGGGCATGCATGTATATGCACCCCGTGTGAGTTTAAGCCACTGGGTCTGGGACTCGAACTGTGGTCGACTACATGGGAGTTCAGCGACACAGCCATTACCCCAGCTGCTGGTCCCCTCAATGATCTATTAAATACTGTGGAGGATTGGTGATAGAGCCTGTTCTTTGTTTTCCAGAGCGAGGTGTCTTGAGGGAAGGTATGAGAAGACCAAGACAATCGGCTGGGGTCTACAGTTGGTTGTGGTGTGTGGGGAATTGTCTGCTAGGGTGTTGACACCTGGAAAGCACTTGAGGAGGACAGACACTATCCCTCAGCCTGGTGGGGTTACCCAGTCTGATGCCCAGGGACAGGTACTACCTCTTCGTCCGCTTCCCCTGAGAGAATGCATGCTGACTTAGGAAGACGCCTGAATTATGCCTCGTTGTTTCCAAGGGAGCGGTCTGACCAGCTTTCCCGAGATTCGCAAAAGAGAACGGCAGGTTGGGACCTAAGTACCTCATTCCCACGTGCTTCAAAAAAGGTCAGATGTGGTGACAAGAACACCGGGAGTTAGGTCCTTGGAAATATTCCCTCTCTTGCAACTACACAGTGTCCTTCAGTCTGTCAACTGTTTACCCCAGCTCCCCTTAAATCTTTCTCGTGCTCATCTTTGTAGGATCAAAAAATCTTCCATCCCAACAAACAACACACGTGAACTTGGATGACACTGTAAGGTGAAAGAAGCCAGGTACAAAGAGAAAACATGGCATAATTTCACTTACCTGTGGATTCTAAAACATCTAACTCGTAGAAGCAGAAATTACAATGGTAGTTACCACAGACTCTGTGCTAACTACTAAATTTCTATGCTTTTTTTTCTGGATAAGGGGTTAGGCAGATGTTGGTCTCAGGATACAAAATTTCCATTAGACGAGATGAATAAATTCAGGAAATCCATTGTACCACTTGAGGGCTATAATTAATTAAAATGTATTGAATTTTGAAAATTGAAGAAAGTGTAGATTTTAAGTATTCTCACCACACACACACACACACACACACACAGACACACACATGCGGAATAAGTGTGTGAGGTAAAGATTACTTAATCCTCTCTGTTTATGTATATGTATATGGATTTCAAAAATCACATGATTGCTATAGTCATGCAGCTTGAATGACAGGAATACCTTTGGAGAAATTCGTTATTAGGCAATATTTTGTTTTGTTTTGTGAACATCGTGGCGCGTATTGCTCAAACCCAGATGGTGCGGCCTGTTACGCCCCTGGGTTATATGAGACAGCCTATTGCTCCGAATGTCAGTATGCACCGCATGAGTTCTTACTATTTTTAGTCAATTAAAAAAAAAAAAAAAAAAACTTGAAAAAAGAACAAACATAAATAAATTGATTAATTAAAGTTTAAAAAAAGAAAGAAAAATGATGGGGCCGGCAGTGGCGTGATGGTTAAGGGCATTGGATTCCCATACGGCCGACTGCAGTTCAAGTCTTGGATCTGGTGGCTTCCTTTCTCACTTTCTCTCTCTCCCTCTCTCTCATTCTGTCCCTCTCTGGTAAAATTTAAATTTAAAAAATAATTAATTAACTAAAGTTTTTTTTTGTTTGTTTGTTTTTGTTTGTTTGTTCGTGTTTTAAGAGCAAACATGGTGAAACAAATAAATGAAACTCCTTCCTCAGAAAACTTACCTGTCTCTTACTCCTTGAAAGAATCTGATGTCCTTTTTTTCATGTGCCCTGCAAACTCAGCTTCCTTCAGCACAACTTTAGTGATAATTAGAAGGTACCTCTCATAAATACACACACACACACACACACACACACACACTCATATGCACACACGCACACCAGTTGGAATGCTATTGCAAAGGCTGAACGATCTCCGACAGTTGTGTATGTGCTGAGAGGCGTGCCGGCTAGGGCCTTGCTGGCTAGTCCAGGCTGGAGGCTTGAATTCCAGGCCCTTCTTCTCACCAGTTTGATTGGCAACCGGTGGCCCCTGAAGATGTCTCCTCTTTGCAATGACTATAGATTTTTTTTCTGTATTTTTTTTAAAACAACACAATTTAGTACTTTAGAAGAAATGCTAATGCTTTCTATTTTTATAGCCTTTATTCTACTAACTGGGGGAGAATCTCATTATTGTGCTAAGAACCATTTTTATTTGTTCCTGGGATTGCTTTTATTATAAGTGCCACCACATAGGTATTGAATGGCTGTGTTTCAGTCACCCAAAATGAATGGTGCATTTCAAACCAGATTTTTCTCTGTTTTATCAGGGAAGGGGTCAGTCCAACCCGTTACAAGTGGATCTTTGTGTAAAAAATAAAGCAGAGAAAAATGCCCAATTTCACAGGCAGCGGCCCAGTGCCAAGACTCACTGCAAGATCTCTAGGCCTGGACTTGCTGTTCTGTGTCAGGACGACCCTTGTGGCTATTGCTCCCAGAGGAACGAAGCACAGATTTTTAATAAGCTGGAAACATTGTTAATGCAGTTTCAATTCAGTGAAATGAAATGCAATCCATTACTTTCATTGGTACAAATTCTAACGTAAAATCAGATGGGGATTGTTCTGTATCACTCTTCCTCTCATATGAGGGAGACAGAACTCCCGTTCCCGAGGAGATAATTATGAAGCATGGCCATGGAGAACGTGCAAAAGTCATTTTGTCAAGACTAGGAAAAGGGGTTTTGGAGACTTTCACATACCTAGAATTGGACCACGTGTGAAAAACAGTCTTTTTTCACTTTACTGAGGTCAGAATAGCCAGAAAAGGGCTAGAGAACTTCTATGCTTTTATACTCCCCCTAAAAGGTGTGTATATTCACCAGAGAGAGACAGAAGAAAAGTGAGAAATTGTGCCTTTCCCGCCAGGGGGGTGGCTAATGGCCACACTGCAATCCCTTCTCCTCTACTCTCTTCTTGGGATTTTGGGCATACTTGCACACATGCGCAGTGTGATTGACAAGGTGCTAGGCCAGGAACTTGACCTGCAAAGCTAGCCGTGAGGGATCCATCGCCTACACCTCCTCGCCCCTGCTGGGCCACAGTGCAGGTTCTTCCAGCAGCAGAAACCTCCTCCTGGAGGCAAACACTCCTGCACACTTACAGAAGTCTATAGGAAGGAGGGCTTGATTGGTAGAGGCAAGGAGTTGGTAAAAGCTATAAGACTCAAGACTATTGTTATTGCTGAAAGATTTTTTTCTCTATTATGGAGCATGAGTTTTTTTTTTTTCTCTTAAGCCAAGTGGAAACCTAAATGTTAGAAAAATTAATTATAAACATTTGGGGAAGTTCTACAAGAAGGGAAAATTAGGAGATGATCTCTCTAAAAATCTGCTTAGATGTGACCTGACTTCAAGTAGAGCCAACTAAAAAGAATGAAGAGAGATCCGCAGGGGCAGCCATGGCTCAGGCTTTACTGCTGGTGTTAGAGTTAAAGATACGAAGGGTTCCCTGGGTGGCGCACAGCAAAAACAATAACTCCAATGAGTCCTATTGCCAGTACCCAACCCAAGGGCATGAATCATTGGTAGGCAATCCCCAGAAAAAGGGCTGTGTATTGGATATCTAAAAATGGGAAATGTTGAGACAAAGCCAAATAACCCATGTCAGGCAAGTGTGTAGCTCTGAGATCGCAAAGGGCATCTAGTGAGGTCAACTGTGCATCCTGAGAGGCATTGTTTGAACTCTGGCCACAGAGAGAGCATGGTCTACAAGTCAGAGGCCTCCAAAAGAGCAGTGGTCTGCCACCGAGTAGATGTTGTTGTCCTTTTTAATTCTTCCTGTCCTCAAATACCCAGAAAAGTAAGTGTCCGTGAAAGAGAGCATGAATGTCAGGAGCTTTCCCTTGTATGTAAGATTAAAAGTTTTGGGCACATTGCCCTCAATTCTGTGATCCAAACAACTAGGATGAGTTGGACTCAGGATTCCTTGAGAGGACAGGAAATGGATTTTAATGGGAAGCAAAACAGTTGAATGAAGAGACCGGAAACTCTCTATTTTATGTTTAGGCAAAGGGTTGAGATGCTTCAGGAAACATACCCAGAAGAAGCAAATGTGAAAACTTGTAATGACTGAATAGAAATGGCCTTTTCAGTTTAGACTGAGGATATCACAATGCCTTCTACACTTTCCTGAGCCTGACTCATTACCTGAATAGAGAAACTGTCAAAGATCTCTCACTTTGTATTTTCTTCCTTGTCTTATGTTTGTGCAGAAGAAATGTTCAGCATGGAAGTGTATCACTTGATTCAAATATTAGGGACACTCGTCTCCCTCCGATCTGTGTTTTTCAAATTAACAGGTTCCAGTGAAATCAGATTATGTCAAGAGACACGACTGCGTTCTTGAAACCCTACAATTCTGTATCTGTGAACTTGGCCATATCTCTCCAAAGTTGTTTATGGCTGGACTACATATATAAGTCTGTATATACCTTTATGGGTTGCATTTGGATCAATGTCTACCCTGAAACAATCTATCAAGACTTCGAAGACCCTGAAGTCTTTCAGAGTCCTACCCTACTCTGGATTAGACTAGCCTGGGAAAGAGAAGACCGAGATTCGAACTGTCCTGAGCATAGCCTGTTTGGGCTCAATGTGCTCAACTCTCAAGAATTAGGGTTCACACACAGTTTGGGCAGACAACTAGGGCATATTCCGTGTGCCTCAGTACTTTCTATGTCCGCAGCTATTTAAGGGAACCCAGAATGTCTAGTGGTTACAGAACACAGTTCTGCGAGTGTCAGCGAATCCTATAGTGATAGGTATCATATATTCTGCTCGCCCTCCCATGTACCACTGATATACAGAACACCGAGACTCCCACGTGATTCAAAATAGGTAAACATATCCAGCTGTTTGGGAATGTTTCCTCTTTTAAAGGAAACCGCTTGTATTTTTTACTTTTACAGATAATGCTTTTCTACAAATATTTAGGTTAAATGGTTGGGGGTAACTCATTTATACTGACAGGTATGTGTTCCAGAGATGAGACCACCTGCCTCAGACTATCAGGGGTTTCAGAATAAAGGCCTGAAGGCTTATTATCTTTACACACATACTTCAAAAGAGGCCCTGTCACTTGTGTGGAGCTACAGATGTTCATGGACTTATTGGCTATTAAGGGGCAAAGAAATTAGGAACTTCCGAAAACAATAGAGATCGTTTACACAAAAAATAAAGAGAACATGTAACTGTGACTGATAGGTTTACTGAGCGGTGAATTTATGGGGAAAGTTGATTACTGTCAAATTAGGACAAGAGCTTTGGTTTTAGAGGGTCAGGTATATGCATGGTGTTAAAATAGAGTTCAGTGGGACTAGATATAATAAAAGATTCCTCCCTAGTTTTTAGTGATAAAAAAACACAAAACAACAAAGATCTGAAGACTGAGACTGTTAGGATTACAGAGGTCAAGATCACATAATTTAAGCAGCACTTCCTAAATCTGTGATACCAAGGTGAAGTCCGGTAAAGGTGCTCAGAGAGTTCTAACTAGGGTGACTACTGGGCAGCTGTGGTGGTGTAGTGGGAGTGCAACACTCTGCAAGGTGGACTTATGTGGGAAGGTCCTGGATTTGTGTCTCGAGGCCTCCCTGTACAAAGCAGTGCCCTTGTGACATCTGTCGTCTGACCGGGCTGAAGTCGGGGTGGACTGTAGTGTGGAGACTGATGGGGAGTGATCAGAGTTCTCTTTTTTTCTCTCTGCATTATGGAAGAAATAAATAAACTTTAAAAATTATAATAGTGATTTGAAAGCACAGTGTAATATACTAATCTGCTCTTGTCTGTATGCTTTCGTCATGAAAGTGACCCAATTATCACTCGTGGGAATTAGAAAAAATAAGAGGGAAAATTTACAATTTTTGTATTTGTGTTTCTCTGTGTGAATATAGAACAGCAACTTTACTATAGCGCATCTTTTTATACTACTGTTATTCATTTTGACATTAACACATTTTATTAAGCCCATTTTATTGAGTGCTGTGCAAAGCCTAATATTGTCTCTCATACCAATCTCTTGTAAGAGTTAAAGATCTAAGGAAACTGGATGTCTCTATTTGTGTATTTTGTTAAATGGATAATGCTTAGAGCACTTGCAATCTGCATTCTTTACTTTGAACTCAATGCTTCTTTACATCTGGAACATTCTTTATCATGAACTGATCTAAAGAGGCCCTCGGCGTTTCTGTTTAAGGATCCTTTGTGTAATTTTTAATAAGCGCACATTTAACCGAATCCCCAAGGTGCCTTTCAAAAATCTACTCTTCATCTGAATGGTCCCATATAATAATTTAAGCACTGAATGTATTTCACTGCAAAATGAACGATTCCTTTTCTTGAAGATTCTTTTCACAACTGTCAGACTCTGAGAAAGCTTGCTGAGCAAATGACAGCAGAACTTTAAGCAATAATGATGTACACCAGTTCAGTCAATATTTTCTAGTTTTTTTTAATAGATTTTGCCACAGAGCATGTGCACATGCCAGAGAGAGACAGGGTGGAGGATTTCTTACCCCCGGGGGGATGGCTGTGTACCAATCCCTTCTCATCCATTCTCTTCCTGGCATTTGGGGCTCGCATGCCAACACCCCAGGCAGGATTTTCAAGCCACCAGATCTGGGACTCAACCGATGGTCTGCCACGTGGGAGTGCAGTGCCTCAGTCACCATGCCACTTGCCGACCCCTCCATATTTTCTATTTCTTTTTTTCTTTTTCTTTCTTTTTTTTTTTTTTTGAGAGGTTTTCGCTATAGGGCACGTGCGCTCGCCAAACAGAGAGAGACATAGAGACAGAAAGCGAGAAATCACCGCCCGGGGGGATGGTCACGCTGCAATCCCTTCTCCTCCATTCTCCTCTTGGGATCTTGGGCACGCATGCACACGCGCCCGGGATGAGTTTTAAGCCACCGGGTCTGGGGCGCGAACCGCGGTCGACTACGTGGGAGTCCAGCGACATAGCCATTACGCTAACTGCTGGTTCCCATATTTTCTATTTCTAATGTTCTTATGTTTCCTGCTTATTCCTTCTGGATGGAAACTCTCCACAGACAATACTCATGATCTGAAACTTTGGCTTCTACTCTTATTTCCTCTCACAAGAGACCTATTAACCAAACTGAGACATGGATATTAAGCACCAAGATAGCAAGAAAGAGTAACTCTTTCTTGTTAGAAAGTGGCAACCATTGATATTTTAAAATATGTCATTTAAAAAACTTGATCTATACCATAATTTTCTTCTTTTATATAATGTGAAAATTTTCCTGAGGTTCTTGGGAAAACCTTGATTAGCTTCTAGATAATATATTCAGACAACTTATTCACCATATCTTCTAAATGATTTCCCATTTCATGAGATTGATTTTCTTTTTAAATTATTTTATAGAAAGAATGTTATATTTTACCCATAAGTTTAAATGAGTAGGTCTTTTAATCATCAAGTTTTTTTCCTCAAATTTGGACTATTTTATTCATTTACTTAGTTCACACTCATATATTCATTGAACATAAGCATCTAAGCTAGAATCTGCTTAGTTTGGGGTATACAGAAATAACTACATGGGTTTTTCATCCAAGATATACAGTTTAATTATGGGAGGTATTGCACCTGCAATTATTTTGCAAAAAGGATAAGTATTAAAACAGAACTAAGCAGTATGTGTTATAGAATTATGAAAAGCAAATACTGTGTTCAAACAGAGCAGCTTGAGAATAATGTCAGATAAAATATAGGCATTTTCTGGTCAAGAAGAAACCTGAGGCATTTTAGAGAGAAGGAGGAGCATAAACAATGGCTGAAGACAATCACGTTGAAGATACATATCAAATAAATTGGTTTAGATGTCCTCACTGACAGCTCAATCTCTGAGGCTGGAAAACTTGGTAAATGGGAGGAAGATGCTGAGAAATATGGAGAGATGGATATGTGTATATTTAAAGTTAATCTGGCCTCCATGAAGAATTTGGTGTTTCACACACACACACACACACACACACACATGTAGGTGTATATGTATATATGTATATATAGGTGTGTGTGTGTATGTGTATGTGTGTGCATATATATATATGTGTGTGTGCATATATATATATGTGTGTGTGTGTGTGTGTGTGTGTGTGTATGTTTTTGTCTTAGGGCACATGTGCTTGCCAGAGAGAGAGAGAGAAACAGAGTGAGAGGGAAAGTGGGTGAGAAATCACCCACCAGGGAGATGGCCACACCTCAATCCCTTCTCCACTCTCCTCCTGGAATCTCAAGCATGCACTTGCATGTGCCTGACATGATTTCTCAAGCCATTGGGTCCAGGACTCAAACCATGGTCGACCATGAGCGAGTTCAGCAATGTAACCACTATTTCATCTGTTGGCCCCAGGGTTTCACATATTTTATTTCTTTTCTTTTCTTTTCTTTCTTTCTTTCTTTTTTTTTTTTTTTTTTTTTTTTTTTTTTGCCATAGAGTACCTGTGCTCACCAGAGAAAGAGACAAAAAGAGGGAAAGTGAGAAATCACTAACCCCCAAGGGGAATGGGCATACCATAATCCTTGTCCTCCATTCTCCTCTCAGGATTTTGGTCATGCACACACACACTCCTGATATGATTTTTAAACTGCCAGGTCTAAGACTCACACCATGGTCAGCCATGTGGAAGTCCAGTTCCTTAACCACTACACCACCTGCTGACTTCAGACATTTTATTTATTAGTCTTCACTACAACGATAATTCTGTGATAGTTGTTTGCAGTGGTTAATTTTATGTGTCAGTTTGACTGGGCTAAGGGATGCCGAGATAGCTGGTGAAAAATTATTTCTGAGTCTTTCTGTGAGGATTTTCCTAGAGAATACATTTATATTATATTCATTATTTCTTTGGAGAACCCTGAGTAATACAACTCTAGTAGGTAACATCTATGATAAAGAGTTACATTTAAGGGGATTACCCAAAGCCAACTGTGTGGAAAATGGAATCAAACCCAGGTGAAAATTCTAACAAATATTTATTGATTAACAGACAGAGGCCAAGCATTTGCTAACTCACAGCCAAACTGTTTTCACTATACTAGTTGGTGATGATTTATATAAATAATTTGTATATAAAATAACTTATATCAATTAGAATAAATAATTTTGGCTTTGTCATAAAATAACTTGACAACAAGAATAGCATAATTAGGCTATATATTTAGAAACACAAGTCTAGCAGGCAACCTTGTGGAAAATGGTAGAAGATCAGGGATTATCAGTTAAACAGGTCATTCCTGTAAACAAGGCAAAAATAATAACTGTCACAAATGGGGGAGTGCATGGGATTCTCTTTTCAGAGGGTGGAACAGAGACATATTTAGGATGTGTGTGTGTGTGTGTGTGTGTGTGCGCGCGTGCGCGTGTGCGTGTGCATATATTAGATGTTTGCCATCAGGTGTGTGTTCTCACCAAGAAAGACAAAAGGGAGAGGGAAAGTGAGAAATTACCCCAGGGGGATGGCCATGCTACAATCCCTTCTCCTCCATTCTCCTTTTGGGATTCTGGACATGCATGCAGACATGCCCACTGTGATTTTCAAGTCACTAGATCTGGTCTCAAACTACAGTCAGCCATGTGAGAATCTAGCACCTTGGTGACCATGCCACCTGCTTGCCCCATTATGTGCCAGGCATTGGATGTCTCTGTGGGTTATCTCACTTTAATCCTCAAATAAACCTTTTTTTTTTTCCCTTTTTGCTGACTTCCAATTCTATTAGACAAAATAAACCTACTCCAGAAGTCTTCAAACTAGAGATAACCCTATAATTGTGAAGCCACTACCTGTAAAGGATTATCACTAGCCCAGATACCACCAGTGGTTGGGCCTACTGCTGCTAACTTGCAAGTCAGTGGGTCTAAGCTTTGCTTAGTCATGTCCATCACTGAAGTCTATTGTCTCCAAATCAAATGTGGTCAGACTTGTTTCAAAAAAACAGTAGATGCAGGGAACCAGCAGTTAGTGTAATGGCTATGTCGCTGGACTCCCATGTAGTCGACCGCGGTTCACATCCCAGACCCGGTGGCTTAAAAACTCATGCCGGGCACATGTGCGTGTGTGCCCAAGATCCCAAGAGGAGAATGGAGGAGAAGGGATTGTGGCGTGACCATCCTCCCTGGGGGTGATTTCTTGCTTTCTGTCTCTATGTCTCTCTCTGTCTGTCTGGCGAGCACACGCACCCTATATTGAAAATCTCCCCCCCCCCGAAAAAAAAAACAGTAGATGCATAATATTAAAATTTTGTGCAATTAACATTTTCTCTCTCTCTCTTTCTTGAATATAGTGGTAAACTTGAAAACATCAGGATGCTTTAGAGAAACATAAACCTCAATTCAGAGGGTCCGGGCACTGCAGATCCTATACTTCCAATTAGGACACCACCTGCCCTCAGGAGATACAATGAGTGATTCATAGACATCAGATCAACTTACTGGTATCCTCTACTAACCTTTGCATCCTCTTTCCTGTGCCTTAGCCTCTCTGTTAGAAGGCTAGTGGTCTTATATTTTCATGCCAATGAATCCATCCCTGCAACGGTTCGAACGTGTCTCCCAAATTCATGTGTTGGAAACATTATGCTCAAGCAACGCTGTTGGAAGATGGGATCTCCTAAGAGGTAGCTGGCTTTGCCCTCATGAATAGTTAATGTCATTAAGATACAATCACTGATTATCACAAGAGGGAGTTGAGGTCAGAGGGAATCAGTTCTCACGTGCTCTGCCTGCCTCCTGGGTTCATTTTACCTTCCTCCTTGTTATAATGCCCAAGAAGGCCCTCGTTGAATACAGCCCCTTAATTTAGGCTTCCAAGCGCCCAGAACTATGAGCCTAATAAAGGTTATTTCTTTATATACTACCCAGTCAGAGGTATTCTGCAGTAGGAACAGAGAAAATGAATGAAGATAATCTCAAAGAGCCCATAGTGGAACCAGAAAAACCTCTGGGCCTTCTGTACCAAGCAAGTCTCAATACTGGGAAAGATGAACTATCTAGAAGGCAGTCGTGACAACTCCAAGAGTCCCACATATGTCTCAGTTTCCTCCAAGAACTGTGGGAAACTTATGGAAGTTATGCCAAAGAAGAGGGTGTTCAACCAGAACTGGATCTTATAGGTCAACCAAAAACTTTAAGGAAACTCAATATATGGATCCCAGTCAACGTTTGGGGAAATGGTTCGGTACCAATCTTAGCTAACTCTTGACTTATTTTACTTTAATTTGTTCTCCCCATATCAAAACTCTTGGCTCTCTGATTTTTTGATTTATATTCCCCGGTCCTTTTGAATTAGGCCCTGCACAGCAGTTAAAGCTCAGTTCTTTGATCGCAGATCTCATTACATTGATCATGACATTTTGGCTCTTCTCAGGTGGTAACTGCTTATTCCACACCCCCCCACTGGCAGAACCCAAGGTGCCTCATTCACTGAGCCGGCATCTGGCTCAGGCTTCCAGCCTTCAGCAGTGTAAAGGGAAAGGAACCAGGTACATCAAATACTTCAAAGCATTATAGTTGGAGGATGAAAAGCTCTCTGCTAATGCTTCAGTTTACGAAAGGTGACTGGCTTTAAGAAGGCCAAGAGAAAAACAATTTGAACACACAACAGAGGCATGTGAGAAGTAGGGTTATTGTTTTACTTGGCTTTAAAGCATTCTTTAGGAAAGGCATGCCGAGGCATGCCAGTTACAATTAGAGTAGGCTGCCCTCTTTCATAATGCAAGGCCTTTTATCAGTATAGCTTGGAAACATCACTCTTCAACATATGCCAGAAGCATTTTGGGGGACATAACATTCTCTAAAGGCCTTTGACTAGACTCATGAAATTTTAAGCTGAGAGAGACTGTGTCCCAAAAAGTTGCTGGCTTGAGGGCTTTGTCTAAGATCCTGTTAATATTTTTCATTGAAAACCTATGACTTGATTGAGAAAGTCTGAAAAGAGGATGGAGACTGAAGAATGTTACCAGTGAAATTTGACCATTTTGCTCTTGGGTGGGGGGAGCTGTTTCTCTGGTTGGCCACACACTGTAAACAGAAGATTCCCCACAGATAGCAACACAGGCACAGGTCCCCTGTTAAATGCAGCATTTTAACATAAAAATGTGTTATAATGAAGCATCATTAAATTTAGCAACCCATGTGAGTGTCAGCATTTCAAAGGCAGGTGGGAATAGTAATTAAGGGGAAGCTTTCATTGCTAAGAGAGACAGCTTCAATAATCATGTATATATCTATAGCAAAAATTTGTTTATGGCTGGAGGTATTGCTGTGTTTATTATTTTTGAGGCTCGTTTTCAGGTCAGATGAAACCTTCAGGGACATCTATGTGTCTGCTTCCCACTAGTAACTGTTCTTTCCTCCCCACTCCAAGGCGCGATGTGAGTAGCGGTCCCTTCATGCTCATTTCTCCTATGAACTCTGAACTCTGCTGTGGAAGGTAACGGGAAAGTGTGCCCTATTTCTACCACTTAATTCCTTTTTTAAAAACTTTGAGGGACCAGCAGATGGCGTAATGGTTAGTTACATCACTGGATTCTAATGTTGTCGACTGCAGTTCGAGACCCAGACTGGCTGCTTAAAAAAGCATGCCAGGCGTATATGTGTGTGTGTGTGTGTGCCCCCAAAATCCTGAGAGAATGGAAGAGAGGGGTTTGCTACATGGCCATCCCCCCCTGAGGGGTGATTTCACTTTCTGTCTCTGTCTTTCCACTGAGCACAGGTGGCCTATAGCAAAAATCTCTCTAAAAATTATTTTCGAATAAGGGCATGTAAACTCACTAGAGTGAGAGTGAGAGAAAGAGAGAGAAAGTGAGATCACGTCCCCATAGGGGATGGTCATGCAGTGATCCCTACTCCTCCATCACTCTCGCCTTTCGGGACTTTAGATGCACACGTGGGTGCGCACACACACACACACACACACACAGACACACTTGTGCACCAGGTGTAGTTGGCCATGTGGGATCCAGCCACCTTCATCACACCAGTTATTGGCCCCACTAAATTTTTTTATTTAGACTCTGGCATTCGATTTCTCTGCTGTAAACAGGGAGCTAGTAATTTACTGTAAGGTTGTTAGGAGAAAAACGTAATGAACATAGTACACAAGACAGAATTCAGACTGATTCCTATTTTCTGGGTATAAAAATCACAATTTTTTTTTTACCTCAAGTAAGACTTTTCTTATGGGAGCTTCACCTTTAATTTCAGTATTTATTTTGAAGTAGAGTTATTTTCCTCTTTCTTTGAATATGCCAGCTTTGATCATTTAAGTCTATATTGAAGATACACATATTTCTCTTTGCTACGTAAATTATTGAGCCCAATTTAATATAATTTTAGTTAATCATATTTTTTTTAGCTTCTCAATTAAATGCTCGCTTCTGCTAATGATTTTCCAGATTAGAGATACAAATCAAGAAAGCTCTCTCTCTTTTTTTTTTTCCCTGTAAGTTTTTAAACCTGCCAATCTTGCCCATTTTGTCTGCTCAGTCTTTATGTAGAATTTGTGCGTGTTCGATGAAGTTCACTCTGGTAAGTGAACAGAGAAGCCGGGACAGGAAACAAGCCTGGAGTAAGCAGAAAAAGCCTTGGAACAATTCTGCTCTTCATCGGCTTGCAGGGTCTGACCCTGCCTGGTAGCTCTGCCTGAATAGCGTAGAGGCCTGGTACGATTTTTATGACCCTCCTCCTCAGGAGGGAACGTGAAGCTTCATTCAATCTGTGGGCTAGAGACTGGTACAAAAGCCCATAAACGTGGCCCAGTAGATGGTGTAATGGTTACGTTGCTGGACTCCCACCACAGTTCTATTCCTGGACAGAATGGCTTAAAATTCATGCCAAGCACATGTGTGTGCTTGCCTAAGATCCCCAGAGGTGGATGGAGGAGAAGGGATTGCAGCATGGCTATCGCCCGGTGGGAATGGGAGGAATGATTTCTTGCTTTCTGTCTCTCTATCTCTGTTCCTCCAGTGAGTGTACGTGCCCTATAGCAAAAAATAATAAAGTCTGTAAATGGAAATGGGATTAAAGATTAAAGTATCAGTTGTAGTCAATAATTTAGGATATAATGAAATTTTGCTTCACATCTGAAATCCCTGATATTAAAGCTCACATGTACAAATCTTCATGTTTTAGAGCTTCCCAATCTCAGACAGAGATGAGTTCAAATTGCTTCTGCTAACTCACAGACTCACTTAGAGTAACTTTCTCTCAGATTGTTCTCGGGGGCAGTTTGGGGATTGTCGTGGTGGTTACTCTGACTGACATGACGATGCATGGCACTCCTAACATGTAGTGGGTCCACAGTGCTACCAAGACACTTCAGCCTGTGGATCCTGGAAATGAAATGACTCAACCGTGGTCCACATTGGAAAGAAACACATAGCTACATCACAGTCTTCTGGGATTTGTCACTAAAGCTGTTAAAATGTATGATTTTCCTTTATCTGGTAAACAAAACAAAATAAAACTGTTTTGAAGCCTTCTCCTGGAGCCAATTAATTTGATTTTTACAAATAAACTATAATTATATTTTGACTTTGTTTTGGTTTTCTAGATGAATAATTTTAAAATAATTTTATAAGCCGAATCCATTTAAAGATTTTTTTATGAGTTTCTTTTATGTTTCTATCCCTTTAGAATCACTATTTTTATTTTAAGATTCTCCCTAGAAGTATCATTCACAGTGGTATTAAATGACCAATTGACCAAACCCTAACACACACACTCGTAGGAGATACTAGCGATTAATATTTAACAAGAAATTAAAATATTATTAATGAAATAATGGTGATTTATAAATTGGTAAAGTCAAGTTAAATAAAATGCATTTCATAAACAAACTTATAATATTTTTCTCTCTTTCTGTTTAGAATCAAATTAGTTTACGCTTGCTCTGTAATATTTTATTATGTGGTAAAATATATCCCCCACAGAATTTCTGGGTTCCTATCTATTTTTCTAATCAGATACTTTGAAAGATCTTGACTGAGTAAAAATGACTTAAAGGAAAAGTATTAAATTTCCATGTCTATTTAAATTCGAATTATGTTGTTTCAATTTCAGCATATTCAAGCTTTTATTATATTTTATTTTATATTTTATTTTGGATATAAGTGATTTATTATAATTCTCCTATAAATGTAAATTGGCTTTTCTAACTTTACTCATAGCACTGTATCTATTGAGAATATTAAACGCGACAAGAATTTCAGAAGCGTTATCTCCTTCTATTGTAGTCTTCTAGAACAATGATCTCTATTTTGCAAACAAGAAGACCTAGCCTCACACAGTTAGGGTCTGTCCTGCAGTTATCTTGCTCCTCAGAGGTGAAGTTGGACCCTATCTCATCACCTCTTTGTTTTCTCCTCCTTTGAAATTGGCACTCAGCCAGAAATGATAAAAAACGTAAAGACACTTGGAAGAATGCTGAACTTTACTAAAAAATAAGTGTAATAAAACTTTCATGAACACAGTAACATTTTCACCTTTCAGTTGGATAAATTGGAAAGGCTTGATAATCCAATGTTACTATGAAAATGAAGAAGTCTTAAATGTTAGGTATGTAAATAAGAAAAATACATTTTGGAAGGAAATTTGCCAAGGACTTTCAAAATTAAACCTTGGGCATATTCTTCCTACTTTTAGGAAAATCTTCTATTTGTCAAGTACAGAAATACATATGAAAAGGACACTTTTTTCGGTCACATATAAATGGTGTGGCTTTGAATGATTAAACTTTCAAAGTCTTGCTTAACTACTCCATCAGTTGGAGATATTAATAGTATCTACCTTATTGTGTGTTGTACATAGTAACATATTAAGCAATTAATTTGCATCCAACAATCCTAAATTGACAATAATCTTAAAAAGGAACAATTTCATTCCCTTTAATCTACGTCAGTGCATTTTAAATAATGAAAGTTGTATGTATTGATTATGAGATGTCCGACAGTATAAGAAAGTGTCATTACCAATCCCGACCTTGGCGTTTTGGTTTTGATGCCCGAGCTCATGGAAGATTTTAGATTACAGCTGTGTGTGAATTGCAAATGATTTCCTGGGTCTTCAGCTTATTCTCAATAGCGATTAGAAAGGTGGAGGAAGCCTGCTCATTCTGTAAAGGATGTCAGACTGAGATCCTACTTTGCCGATTGAGAGAGCGTTTAACCGCCCTGAGAACAGCAATCACGCAGCCAGAGCAATCCGCTGACGTACTCACATGTTACACAGTCCCTGATGTTGCTGGGCCAGATGCCGCTCCTTTGAGGTCGTGATAACGTTTTGAGTTTTCTGCCAAATTGACAGCTCTCTCAGATACATTTTAACATAAAGATAAGAAATATCATCAGATATTCTCAATCCAAAGTAATTAAGGAACATCAAAACCATTGGGGAGAAAAAACGAGGAAGGATTTTGAAATGGGATTAAAGAGAGATCTGGAGAGAGGACGACCCAAAGAACTTCAACAGGCTCCTCGTTCATGTGCGGCAACCGCAGAACTCCGAGGACAAAACTTAAAACTACAAAGCCTTCAGGGATGTTAGACAGTTTAGCTTATTCCTCTTATTTTAAGAAACATGCGGGACCAGCAGTTGGTGTAATGGTTAAGTCCCTGGACTCCCATGTAGTCGACTGCAGTTCGAGTCCCGGACCCGGTGGCTTAAAATCACTCCGGGCAAGTGTGTGTGCATGCCCAAGATCCTGAGAGGAGAATGGAGGAGAAGGGATTGTGGCGTGGCCATCCCCCCTAGAGGGTGATTTCTTGCTTTCTATCTCTTTGTCTCTGTCTTTCTGATGAGCGCATGCACCCTATAGCAAAAATCTCTCCAGGAAATAAAATAAATAAATAAATACATGAAAAACTATTTTTTTACTGATTTTTCAGCTCATATTTTGAGATCTGACAGCTTGAGAGAAGTAGAACTGGTGGTTCAGAATTGTTACCAATGACTCTGCTCAAGTAAGGCTCTTTCTAGGGGTCACCATGGTATTTCCTTCCGCTATTCCCTACATGCCCGTGCTATTTCCCTCTGCTCTTTCCATATGTCCATGGTTCCTTGGACAGCTTCACTCTTCCTTTACCTTTACTTCCCTTTTCTTTCATGGACCATGATTGAAATAGAGAAAGAAACAGATGATGCAGATTCATCCATATCTATTCACTCTGTTACAATTATCTAGTAAGTGTGTCATTCACATGTAGGACAGTATGAAGTACAAGCATGATGGCCTAGTTTCTGTGGGTGTAGCAATGAACAAAGTGATTCTTTTGCACATACAGGGAGAGCATGCCATGTAATACGAAGGCCTCCTTTTATGTGAACTCTGGCTTATTCTGTTCTTAGTCACACGGATTCATTAGTTTTTTTTTTTTTGTTTTTTTTTTTTTTTTTTTTTTTTTTTTTTTTTTTTTTTTTTTTGAGAAGTTTTTGCTATGGGGCGCGTGCGCTCGCCAGACAGACAGAGAGAGACATAGAGACAGAAAGCGAGAAATCACCCCCCAGGGGGGATGGTCACGCTGCAATCCCTTCTCCTCCATTCTCCGCTCAGGATCTTGGGCACGCATGCACACGCGCCCTGCATGAATTTTAAGCTACCGGATCTGGGACGCGAACCGCGGTCGACTACGTGCCACGGTCGACTACGTGGGAGTACAGCGATATAGCCATTACGCTAACTGCTAGTTCCCACGGATTCATTAGTTTTAAAGTTGTAAAATTTATATACCATACTCTTATAGTAATTAACAGATTTTTTTTTTTTTCCTGTAAGTGTTAAGAATCCAGAGTTTCAAGCATCTGAAACACTACCCAAAGGAATTTTAGCATCTTGATTAAAAACACAGCATCTGGGGACCAGCAATTGGCATAATGGTTACGTCACTGGACTCCCACATAATCAACCTCAGTTTGAGTCCAGAACTGGCAGCTTAAAGTTCACGATGGGTGCATTTGCGTGCATGCCCAAAATCCAGAGAGGATAGTAATGGAGGAATTGTGGCGTGCCTTCTGGCATATCTCCTTCTAAAAATAAATAAATAAATAAATAAATAAATAAATAAATAAAAGCGAACAAACAAACAAAACCCCACAGCATCTGGAACAAACCCGCCTGGATCTGGAGTCCAGCCCTGCCAGTAGCTAGCTGTGTAAGTTTCAGAAGCTCTCAGTGTCTCAGCTTTCTTATTGGTAAAACGGTACAATAGCAATCGTCTATTCTGTGGAGTTGTTTAGAAGACTGAATGAGAAGGAAGACTGTGTAGGCAATGGAATAGCACCTTTTTATAATTATTGCTTTAACTAAAAAAAAAACAGCGAAGTCAGAAGAACAAACTGCTAAACTATTATAACATACCCTCCATCAAAATCAGAGTGGTCGCCACACCTATACCGAAGCACTTCCCCTGATGACGGATCATGGCATGACTTCCTGCTGAGCTCTGTCATACCCTCTCCATTAGACAAGTGCTCCAAGCATCAGTCCGTGAGAGGCTGGCCACTCAGAATCTGCTCCATAAAGGAAGAATGTCCTAAGCTTTGTCTGCTGAAATTATTTTTCTGGGAAAAAAAAAAAAGAAATTTGAAGTATTTAAGGTTTTTGTAGTTCAGTAATTGTATGTTCTAGTTTGCACCAGCTTTGGTTTTGATCCCAGCATAATTATCATTAGTACTGACTCTCACTCTCAAAATCACCACAATTTGGACAAGAAATGATATGAACCCTTCAGTTATAGCTTATTGTAAAGACCATAAAACAGATCATTTTATCTACTCTGAGTTTTGTGTTTTAAGTTCAGAACACAAACAGCAACAAATCTGTTCTTCTGATGTACAAATGGATATTAGTGCATTTTTAAGTCCCACTGTAAGATATATCTGCATCTACATTATAGGCTTTTCAAAGAATGAGGCGGCACCACCATCCAGCCCCTCAAGTATTATCTTAGGTTGTTGGGAAAGTCATGATGCATTTTTTGTGTAGGGAAATACATCTGTCATGACTTTCCCAACAACCTAATAAATAACTATGATGATATGCTCTTCTTCTTTTTTTTTTTTTTTTTTTTCCCGAGAGGTTTTTGCTATAGGGCACGTGCACTCACCAGAAAGACAGACAGAGAGACAGAAAGCGAGAAATCACCCCCCAGGGAGGATGGACACACTACCACAATCCCTTCTCCTCCATTCTCCTCTCGGGATCTTAGGCGCACACACACACACACACACGCCCGGCATGAGTTTAAGCCACAGGGTCTGGGACTCCAACTGCAGTCGACTGCATGGGAGTCCAGCAACATAGCCATTATGCCAACTGCTGGTCCCAATATACTCTTCTTTTTAATAATTGAAAATCCATGTTAGAAAATAGGAAGTATTTTTGCTACCAACAGATGTGAATTCTATTTCCACATGCATATTTTCCAAATTTTTTATGACGAGGCTTGGAGAGTATTTGAATGGCAATATTCAAAAAAAGTGACAACCAATGACAGACACTTTGGCTGTTTTTTGTTTGTTTGTTTTGCTAAATATATGATAAATGATTCTGCTAAAGTCTGCTAATAGATACAGCTTGTAGGTATGCAAAATCAATTCCTCACTTTAAATTGAATAGACTGAAGACTTTCTTGATGTTTCAATCTCATTTTCTCCCTTCCATCTCTCTTCTGAATGCATATGACTCTGACATTTTCTCTGACTCTCTCTTTTTTTCTTTTTTTCAAACTGAATTTAAAATACTTGAGTTCTAATTGTGGTTTAACAGACTCACCATTATCTCAGGTTTTCCCTCAAAATAAATTGTCTTTGGAACTCTTCAGAACATTCAGTCTCAGAATTTAGGAGCAGAATGACACATCACTGACAGTTCTAATTCACCTGTAAGCCTCCACCAATTCCCCAATGCTACTTGTCCACTCATTTTTTTTTTAAAGGAAAATTTATTTATTTTCTTTGTTTCATATTTGTTGGGTTGGCTGGCCTTAGAGATTTTTGTTACAGGGCACATGCACTTGCTGGAGGACAGAGAGATAGAAAGTGGAGATCACCTTCTAAGGGGGATGTTTACTCTGCACTGCCTTCTCCTCGTCTCCTCTGGGACTTCAAGCATGCACGTGCACACTCACCAGGCATGAGTCTCAAGTTGTAGGGTCTGGGACCTGAATCCTGGTCAACTACATGGGAGTCCAGTGCCTTCACGACGCTGCCTGCTGGCCCCTATTTATTTTCTTTCTAGCAAAGAGAGGGGAGAAAAAAGAGAGAAAGAGCACCCTTGACAAGAGTTTTCACACCACGGCCCTCCCTGCTGCTCGGCAATCAGCCAGGATCACGAACACGTCTGCAGAGGAGCCCAGGGTGTTGAAGCAGACGCTGGAAACAGACTCAGAGCCTTCTTACATGGTGCCCAGGGTAGGCAGCAGCAGCCTACAGCCTGCACACTACCACTGGGCGCAACCTACAGCCTGCACACTACCACTGGGCGCAACCTACAGCCTGCACACTACCACTGGGCGCAACCTACAGCCTGCACACTACCGCTGGGCGCAACCTACAGCCTGCACACTACCGCTGGGCGTGTTTGTCTGCTCTCAAAGCTACTTGCAGTCTCTACTTGGCTCCACACTCTTTAAAAAACTTTATAACTTCTGATCTCTTAAAAGGGAGCTATTTAGAAAAATAATGTAATAGTTTTGAGTATGTATGCATGTAAAGACCGAGCTTCTGAAATGATGTCTGTCTGAAACAACAGACATTGCAGAAAAGCATTGATAAATCAACCATTTTAACACATATCTCTCAGAAACTAATAAATAAAGTGTAGGAAGTATTAATTAGAGGTATTTGAGACATGGATACTAGATTAAATAGAGCTTACACTACAAATTATAAAGCTAAATATACTCACTAAACTCAGACTTTTACAAAATACAATATTTGGGACCAGCAGTTAGCATAATGGCTATGTTGCTGGACTCCCACGTAGTCGACCGCAGTTCGTGTCCCGGACCCGGTGGCTTAAACTCACGCCGGGCGCGTGTGCGTGCGTGCGTGCCCAAGATCCCGAGAGTAGAATGGAGGAGAAGGAATTGCGGTGTGACCATCCCCCCGGGGGGTGATTTCTCGCTTTCTATCTCTCTGTCTCTCTCTGTCTGTCTGGCGAGTGCACGTGCCCTATAGCATAAACCTCTCCAAAAAAAAGAAATAAAAAACAAAAACAAAATACAATATATATTAGGCCACTACAAAGCTGAGTAAATCTATACTATCAATAATATTCAGAATAAGTTTCCTATTCATGATGCAATATAGTTAGAAATTCATAACACAAATCTATATTAAAAACTCAATTTGTTAAGAAATTAATTGATGTAGCCTTAATATTTTGCATTAAAAGGAAATTAAAGGAAGCAGACAAGGTCAGTAAGTCAAAAGCCATTTCACAGAACAAATAAACTAATTATTTAAAAAATCATCTGATAAATTTGAAAATTAGGTGAAATGATAAATTTCTAATAAATATAAATTGCCAAAATTAAAACAAGAGGAAACAAAAGTTAAGCTAAGGAACAATACAAATCATATTGAAGACATTCTGGCAATAAATATCCGAGACCCGTATCATTTTGTGAGGATTTTGTCAAATTTTTAAGAACAGTTAAACCACCAGCAGGAATTATTAAAGAAAAAAGAAAAGTTAAACCTTCAAAACTCATTTTAAGAGAGTAGTTTTAGTCCCAAATGATAAAGAGGAAAATTAAATTAGTACCTTTTGCTTATAAGTGTAAATGAAAAATGGAAATAATTCAAAAACTAAATAAAAATTAAAAATGTATTATATTCCATATACTTATCAAGGCAGATTTATTTTATGTAATTTTTTACTTTATTCACAATAGTGCACGTGTCTGTGCACATGCAAGTGAGAGAGAGAGAGAGAGTGAGACGAGAGACGAGCACACACTCAAGGTCTGTCTAGGCTGTACTCTCTGTCTCCGGTCCTCCAGCCCAACAAATCTCAGTCACTCCTGTACACACTGGCATATTTCAGACCGCCTGGGTCAGAAATAATTTGAACTGCACTTGTTATGTGGGATCTGAGCCATGGGGCCAGCCCATCAGGTAAGATTTACTATAGAAATTAACAGATGATTCAACAACAGAGTATTTACCAATGCAATTTGTTTTATTCCACTAATATGTTAGTGATCTCAAGGGAAAGAACCATGGAGATCAGTAGATGTTAGCAGTGTTTTTGATAAACTTAGTACTATTTTCATATCATGTCTTAAACTTGGAATATTCAGGGACTTATGTTTATATTACATGTTTTCATTTATTGTATTATATTTAATATATACACATATACTCAAACTTTTGTACATATTCATATACAGATACAGTCTTCAAAAACTATTCAAAAGAAAAATATAGATAAAAACATATAAAAGTAGCTCCATAAATCTAATCAAATATCAAGTGGATAATTGAAGAAATATGATAAAATTACTCTAAAATATAGAGGAATAAAAATTTACAAGTAATCAAGAACAATCTTAACCTTTCCCTCTTTAAATGTGACTCCTACACCAGCAACATCACCATAATCGATTAGCCTATATAAAATGCATTCTCTTGGGATCTCCCCCAGATATAGTGAATAAAAATATGTAGTTTATCATTTCATCATTTCACCGGGACTCCCAAGTGATTTGTATGCATATTACTATTATTGTTGCTGATGATTTACTGTAGAAGAGATTCCTACAAACCAATAAGAAAAAGATAAGACTCCTAATAAAAGAAAGAGATGTTGGGGTTATCCTGTGGCCTGGTGGTTAAGGGACCCAGGTCCTACATGGCCAACAGTAGTTCGAATCCCACACCTGCACTTGGAAAACTAGCCATGTGTACGTATGCCTCCGAATCCCAACAGGATGAAAAAATGGAGAAGGGACTGTGCTGTGACCACGTCCCATTGAAGGGTGCTTTTCCCCTCTGCCTCTCTCTCTGGTGAGTCACATACTCTGGCACAAGTAATAATAAAAGCAGATTAGATGAAATTGAACCAGGAACATAAAGAAGTCTGAAATGTTGGACCAGCAGATGGCCTGATGGTTACACCAACTGGACTCCCACAATGTCAGCATGGTTTGAGTCCCAGACCTGGTGGTTTAAAACTCATGCCGGGTGCAAATGCATGTGTGCCCAAAATCCTAAGAAGAGAATGGAAGAGAAGGGATTGTGGCATGGCATTCCCCCTGGGGGGTGATTTCTCACTTTCTGTCTCTGTCTTTCTCTGTCTCTCTGGCAAGCATATGTGTCCTATCGGATGCAAAAATCTCTCTTATCAAAAAAAAAAAAAAAAAAAATGTCTAAAATGTCAGTGAGATTATAAAGAGATAAAGAGAGCTGATGGCCCTGTGTGAGGCAGCTCCCAGGACAGGGTTCCCAGTTTGTGAGCATGTGCTGAGTGCAGGTATGAGAGTGCCTGTGACCTGGGGCTGGCTAGAGGCTGTGGAGTCAAGACCCTCTTGGGGGTGCTCGTTCCCTCTTTGTCCCTCTCACTCATAGAAGAAATAATAGATACATTTGAGAAAACGTGGATGATTATATTCACTGGTAGTCAGAGAAATAAAAATGATGTAATAATATTTCATTGTAGATACATTATAAACCTGGATGATACCAAATGTTTGGCAAGGTGTGGACTCAAGGAGCCCTCATGCTTTGCTGGTGGGAATGTGTTCTAGATAGCCACTAGCCCCCTGGAACGCAGTCGAGCAGCACTTAGTGACATTAAATCATCCTGTGTCCTATGAACCCACAGTCCCTGTCCTAGGCATACAGCTCTAAGATTTCTCTCTTTTTTTTTCCCATTCATATTTGCTATTTATTTAGCCTTTTTGTTTGGAGAAAATAGGTAAAGAACTCAGAAATACCACTACCTAAGCAACATTTTCAACAAAACATCAGCCTTCAGCTTGCAAAACCATGTCGTTATAACCAAGCAGACCGCAGCAGCCGCAGCCATCGCAGGTGCTCCTTTCCCCCTGGAGAAGTCAGCAGAGTAATTATACCCTAGGACCTTCTCTGCCTTGAATTTGAAAGGTGACCCCAGGAGAAAGGCGGCCTTTCTATTCCCAATCATGGAGGTAATATGTGGAGAAGAGAGAGCCACATTTCAAAAATAGGGAGAGTGGCTGCATGGAAGAAGCAGGACGACTCTCTGCTCTAGGACAACAGAGATACTTTCCAAATCCTGAGTTCTTGATTTTGTTTTTAAGATGAGTATGAGAGCGCCAAAAGGTTAAGGAAAGTGTTCTTCCTGTGACAAGGAACCACCTGCTTGCACCCCGTTGTCCACTTTCTCAGTCCACCGCAGGCGGCCAGGCAGATGCACAGTCCTCCCGGGAGCCAGCAGGTCCCCGCCCAGAGGCCAGCTGGCGGGGCGTGCTTCAGGCCGCCATCTTTGCTCCTGCCCCAAGATTTCTGGCGTAAGTGCACAAGAGAAGATGCGCAGGTTATTTACTGCGGCATTGCTTGTGATCCCAGCAAGCTGGGGGCTCCCTGGAAGGCCATAGCTCCAGGATGGACCAGTGGCATGGAGGACGCACACCATGGAGACATACTGGAAAGTAGACCCCACAAACACATGTGTGAAGACAACCTGCCTTGTGAAAAAGGTAGAAATAAGGAGCTCTAAAGCACAATGTCATTTTGTAGTTAAAAATGTAAGAACAAAAACAATTCAGTTGTATGAGATGACACAGACGTGGAAGCATACAGCAAACACATTAGAAGAGCTCACTCTTTGGCGGAGAAAAGCAACAGGTGGGGAATAGATAAAATATAGTAAGAAACTGAATTGAGACATTAATGTAATAATTTGCTATGAATTTAGGTGAATAATTAACTTTCTGGAAGACACAAAGATAAATTATTCTGTAATATATAAAAGTTGGCGGGTTTTTTATTCAAGAGTTTTGTAGTTTAATAATATGCAGTCGGGCTGGCAGGTGGCGTGGTGTTAAGGGTGCTGGACTCCCACATGGCCACCTGTGGTTCAAGTCCTGGCGGCTTCTTTCTCACTTTCTCTTTCTCTTTCTCTCTCTCGTCAAATTAAAAATAAATAAAGTAAAATAAAATAATTATTTAAAAAAACACAATATGCAATGTAGTATAGTATAATGCCTAAAAATTATCCTTCCTCATAATGTTCTATTAGCTTTTTTTCACATATCAATTTGCATGCCAGTGACAAGAGACAAGTTTGGGATTATTGCTATGTTAAGATAATATCTGTAAAAATTTAGATTTCATTAAGATATAATTAAAACACAATTTGAAAACTAGAGGTTATAACGGTGAATTGGAGCTGCAGGTGTGTTTCAAAATGTACTGTGTTTCAAAATGTTATAAATTGCTAAAACTTAATAATAACGGTGACATTTCTCATTAACTTCAGGAGTTGTGGTTTATCATTGAGAAACTAGAATCCCTGGCAACATTGGCCATCTCTGTTTATATGGCAGTCTGTGGTAGTTGCTGAGGGGCCGCTGTGTCTGAAGTTGGACCACACATCCTCCGGCCAGCCCGCCCTGGAGTGAAGCACCGAAACGTTTACACGGCCCACTCAGCCCCGCTGGGTGAGCACTTGGAGCGTACGGGTTCGAAGGGCCCGAAGCTTGCAGAGAGCATCCTCTCTCATCACGGCCATGGCCCGCTCGGCTCACCTGCACCTCACTCACTCTTATCCGTCCATGGACCTTTGAATTGTGACGGAAGACACTGGGACCTTGAGAACGGGACACACTGAGAGACAAAGGACAATTTTAAAAGGAGCAGTTTGAGAAAGAGGGTCTTCAAAATTATCTTCCATTTTTCAGAATCATGTTAATTTATAATAAAGTTTATTATATTAATTTATATATTAATAAACTTATATATTATATGGGCCTGTATTATATAACAATATATATTATATTACATAACAATATATAATATACAACCATATATCAGGTATATATAATTCTAATAATATATAATATAAAGTTTCTATATAAAAAACTTTATTATATGATTGTACATATATGTATAGATATATATTATTTGTCCTAACAATTATCTGCTATTTTTCAGAATCATAATGCTATATATAATATATACATGTATACTATATACATATATAATACTATACAGTTATAATAATATATGACATATATTGGGTGGCTGCAAAAGACATGATGCATTTTTGCATAGAAAAAAGACGTGTCTTTTTCGACCACCCAATATAACGATATGATTGTACTTTTCTTCCCCTGAGGTAACACATGTACTCAGATGAATTTTAAATGTCATTGCCTCCAAGTTATCATCTATCCGATTTAAGTTCCGTCTCTTTACTGCCCTAATTCAGAAGTAGCATCTCTTTAGGTACTTTGAAAGCTCATTTCCTTTCGCTGAGCTCATGTACGTGTAAACAGTAATCCCCATCAGACCGGCGACTAGGAAACGCGAAGCCATACCATCACAGTGCAGAGGGTGGTGATGCTTGTCTCCCTGAAAAGCAGAATGAGGCTATGCCGAGACCTACAGAATAAAGTGATAGTGGCGACACAGTCTGCTTGCTTTGATTAATTGTCGTCTGTTTAGACTAATGTCCGATGAGTGAGCAGCTACAACTGGTGAGGTGCAGACTGAATGTGTCTGTTCCCGCGGCTGGTAGACTCTGGCTTTAGCTTTACATTTAAGACGTCACCAGGTTGTCATGATAACAGGAGCAGGCATGTATCGAGCGTCTAGTATGTACATGTCAGATGCTTTTCCATTGGTTCATATGCATTTTCCATCCAATTTTATGACAAGGTAGAAGTTAATATTAGCTCTTATCATCAGTCAGAGACTGTAATAGAGTCGTTTGGAAGAGGTTACTTTCTCAAGGTGACAGTGATCCTGGGAATCAAGCCCTGGACTTTAGACACCAAAAGTCATTCCTTTGTACTTTACTATAAGAACATAGCTCAGATTAAAGTACACACGTGACATAAGTGAAAGCATTTTGTCTACACCACAAAAATAGGAGTTATCATAATTGCTCCAATGAGAGAAAGCATTACTCATGTGCCAGCATTGAAATGAACATAACTGGCAAAGAACGTGGCTAGAGAGGCCACACCCAGGGGATCTCCCAGCAGGACAATGGGAGCCACTGGGCAAGACCCTGAGGACCAGAGACGATGGGTCCATTCAGATGAAAGCAAAAGGAAAGAAAAAAAGGAGTCTGAGTTCCTAGACAAGAGGATGTAAATCCTACGGATACAAAAGCCATATGCTTCAGTTTATTTTATTTTTACGTTTATATATTTCTTATATGAAGGGAAGAGAGAGTGAAGGAGAAAGGCAGGCATCCCAACATGGTTTCCCACTGGATCCAGCCCCAGCCTCTGCCAGTCCAGATTCTAGTTAAATACATGCCCGGTGTGTACAGGGAGACCTAGGACATGAACCTAGAACCTTCTCAAATGGATCCAGCACTGCAGAGCATTGCACACTGGTGTGCAACTAGCTGGTCCTATTTTACATGCGTCTGTATATATTTTTAGACCAAGTCTTACTGTTGATCCTCCTGCCTCAGCGTCCTAGCTGGAACTATAGGCAGGCACCACCATGCCTGGATCTTTTTAAAACAGGGTCTTGCCTTATTGCTCAGCTCTCATTCCTGCTGTCTCGGTCTCCTCAGTCCCCAGGTTATAACTGCACATCACTGTGCTCAGGCTTTAGACTTCTGATGGAACAAAACTCCCCATATGATGCCAGCCCGTGGAGCGCAGCGTCTCACCTGCATGTGCCACTGTGGCTGGACACAAACTTCGTTTAGTTGATGACTCAGCATTACCCGAAATAGAAGCGATTTCAGTTTAGCTGTGGGTAAATGCACAGTAAGACAACCCTCTGGTGATACTTCCAAAGAGGGCACTGCCCTAGGGCCAGAAAGTGGTGTGGTGGTAAAAGCAATGCTTTATGAGCCAGTCCCACATGGGAAGGTTTCCTAATTCAAGTCCAGATACCCCCCTGAGTGCCCTGCGTGAGTATTTGCCTATGACCAGTGACTGGCTAATGATGGTGACATCAGGACCCTGTCGGAGTTTCTCTCTTTTTCTCTGTCTCTCTTGCTCGTGGAAGAAGTAAACTTGAGAGAGAGAAAGAGAGCAATGCTGGAAGCAGTCTTTAGAAAGAGGAAGGAGATAGCTCTTCTTCTAGATACCTACTGTACGGAGCACAGTGGAGAGCTCTGTACACACCTGGCTCAGTAGTCGGGAAGGAGGTAGCCAAGGCGGGGCATGTTTAGAGAATGGGAAAGCCAGGCAGTGGTCATTAAAGCACACGTCACCACTGATTGCAAGGTCATTGAGAAGCCATGCAAGAAAGACTGCAAGATACGAGTGATACTGGCTAGATAAAGAGGCTGGGGAAGTGGTGGGTATGATAGCTGCCTTAACATATTTTACAACCTGTGACATAGAAGACTTCGATGTTCTATGGCTAAGGTTATGGATTACGGACAAAGTACCCAGAAAACATTTAATTCAAGAAAAATAGTCTAACAATCTATCAGGGGATGAAATGGGCTTTCTTAAAAGGTGGGTGGTATTTTAGTGCCTACTTGACCAGGCACTATGGGACATTCAAGCTGTTAGTAATCGTTGGGCTGGATAGCCCTTAAAACCTCTGCTCAACGTAACTAAACTTCCTCAGTCGTGAGAGATGGTCACTGGAAAGGCAGAGAAATGAACAGAAGTGTGGGGCCCATGTGAGACTTTGTAAATAACTCTGGGAAATGATGAGAGAAGTCCTAGTGAGGACAAGGGCTGACTATTGGGATATAAATGGATGCAAAAGCATTGTGGCTGTGATCTGTCCGGAATGGGGAACCTAGGAGACAGAGCGAGTTTTGGGTGAGAACAAAGGGGTCGGACTGAGTGGTACAGGCAGAAGGATAGCTGAAGAGGGTCACACATCAGTCACGCTTCCAAAGGTGAAGTAGAAAACTTTGACAATGGAAGTAAGAGGGATGTTTATCCTAGTGGTTAGGAACATGGATTTTGGATCATGTTGCCACCGTATCTGCATCTACCAGAAAGGTATTATAGTACTATTGAGCACATAAATTTATTGTAAGTATTAAAGGAGTTGACTAATGCCTAAGACCTGGAGCAAACAGTATGCAATAAATGCCGTTGATCATCAGTACACATTAAGTATTCAGTAATGTTAGTATCCCATTAATGTTTAGTTGAATTTCGGTAATACTCACTGTACTTTACTCTTAGAACGTTGCTCCCTTATTTTTAAGACAATTTTAGCTAGTTTCTCAGGTACTCAGGTGCCTGGAAAGCATATCCTATCCTTCATAGAGAGGTAGAAAGGAAAATGGTGATTAAGAGTGGAAGAAGCAGGCTGAGCCATGGTGGAGTAGACAGTGGTGGTATTGCTGCATGATGCTGGAAGCCACAGGAGAGGGCTCTGGGTTCATGTCCTGAGCATGCTGGGTAGACCTTTAGGTGCACCTACGGTCCTGGAAAGGCTGCAGGGCTCGGGGGTGTGCGGGGGGATGACAGCATAAAGACCCAGGGAGGGTGCCTTTCTCCCTTTCTCTCAATGAAGAAAATAAATAAACGTAAAGAGAGAGAGGGGCATGGAGAAGCAGAAGCAGCTAATACAGGTAGGAGGAGGCTCAGTGATGGGAACGAGAAGACGCTCAGGTTAACCTGACGATAAATACTATGGAAGGGACATTTCCAGTGGCAGTAAGGAACCAGAGCAGAGCAAAATAGGAATGATTGCACAGACTAGGAAATCAGGGGACCTAAATGCTGTAGTTCTGCTTCTTCCTTGCTAAATGAATTTAATAGCTTATTTTCTAGTTTCCGTTTCAAATGATCAAAATAGTTGACATGATATGCCTTGATCTTTCAGGAAAATGGAAGTTTACTGAATCTATGAGTTAGGTCAGGTGGCTGCATGTAGCTAAACCTGGGGACAGTGTCCTAACAAGGTAGCTACGTCATTTCTCCACATAACCCAAAGTCTGGGATCTGTCCTGTGCAGCACCTTCATGACGTCATTGGTGTACCCGGTTTCCTGGCACACCAAATACGTCAGCCCTCCAGCAGACTTTGGCACACATCGTTTTGGTCTGTACTCTGCCACATTGTAACTTTAGCTGCTATTGGACATGCAAATTGCACCATGAATAATACGTAACATCTGATAAAACAGGGAAAAATTTTGAAGTAGGTAACTAGCAGTCTGTCATACTGACTGACAGATCAAGTAAAGTAAAGCAGTATGTGGATGTATTCAAACTTAAGACTTATTATGCAGTTGGAAATAAAAAACTAAAGAAAAAAATGTTTCAAGCATTATTTGATTGATTGGATTCCTCTCCTTATTCAAACTGTTTCTGATTTCTCTCTCTCCTGCCTATTGTTCAGAGAAAATGAACAGCAGCATGATCACTGGGAAGATTCTTTATATATCACAGGAATATGCAAGTCTTCCTGCTGAAACACAGAGGCCAGCTTGTCCACGTCTGCACCTACACACTCTAGAAGGACAGTCTTAAAGTTCTGTGTTGCAATCCAGGGAAGACACTTAGAAAATCGAGGAGCGGAAAAAGAACAGAGAGAAAGGTTCAGGAAGTAACTAACAGTAATGGAAAAGACCTTGTGTCCAGGAAAGGCAGATTCGAATAATCACCAGAGGATCCTAAAGTGGCTTAAGTAAATATTTCCTCGACTGTCTCTGGGATCTTCTCTTAGAGTTGGCTTTGTGACTATAATCAGCTGACCGTCAGGGAATATCTGAGTATGTCACTAGTGGACGTTGACAGTTACAGAGCATGAGTTCTGGGAAACTGGTTACTGAGAAGCTGGCTCCAACAAAATTCTTTGGAACTCAAAAATGCCCATAATGTATTTATTTAACAAATAGTCCAGGTACTGAGAATACTCTAGAGCATGAGATACATGAGTTTTCTGCTAACAAAAATTTTTGTTCCCAAGAAGTAGATGTCAGTTAAAAAAAAACTATTTTCCTAGTGAGTAGAAAGATGATAAACAAATAAGAAGTTTCATGTGAAAGAGTTTCAGTGAGGTTGAAGGGCATTCAGTTTTATATAAAGTCGTCAGAGAAGTCCTCTCTTAGAAGCTGACATTTGAGCCAACTTCAGATGATGGAAAGAAGCTGGCCATGTGAGAGCTTGAAGGAAGAGGAACAGAAACAAAGGTGCAAAGTTAGTGACTTCATCAGCCCACATTCCTTAACTTTTGTGTGTGTGTGTGTTGTACGAAATCAATTTCTTTTTCACTTGTTGGATTCCATGTATATAAGTCAAAATGTCTTCAAGTACCTACTTATTCCATGGGGGGAGGGATTTCAAAAGGTTCATTGTAAAATGGAGCTCAAGTACATATTTATTTTAGTGCCAGAAAATGTTGCCACAAACAATTTTTACACGGTATGCATTATCCCTGAACTTTTGGAAGATGACTGTATTTCCCCCCTTTTCCCATATTGGTCTGACATAGAAGATGTATATATATATATACATATACACATAGAGAAAGTGACACGGGGTGGAGAGGGGAAGAGGCTGGGTGGCCAGTAGTGAAGCTCTGGTCAGCAACGTTGGAGCCACACGGGCGATCATGGGTTAGGTTCTGTGGTTGCTGTGCACAGCTGGCATGCACACACATAATCCTTGCTGACTGAGGGCTCGGTAGGCAAGATTGCAACATGAGACTTTGTTGAGGGTGTTTGTCTTTCTCTCCACCTCTTTCTCTCTGTGTCTATCACTCACTCTAATGAAAAAAATTTGTTAAAAGCAAATTTAAAGGGTATTTTGGACTTGGTACTCTTAGGAGGGGTGTGTGTTGGAAGAGGCGAGACAGGCTATATGGAGATGGCCTCGCCTGGGACCGCAGGGCGTAACACCCCACGAGCAAGTCGCGTTGCTGGAGGTTCCACTCACCTTGCCTATTACAGGCAACCTTTTCTCTTTAATGTTTTTGTGATCAAATACTTAAAATAACTGAGTATGAAACACCTCTTGGGCTTTCTACCCTTCAAGCTATAACATGTGTTTTTGTGTCAATAAAGAAACATCCTTTTTCTTTGAGAAACTATTACATTTATTCCTATAAGATAACTTCTTTTGGGTGGTCTGACATTATTTTTATTGAAAATTTAAAATAAATACTAAAATAATAGTGAGAGATCAGATAGTGGCCAGTGATGACTCAACTGGACCTGCTTGAGGGGTCCTGGGTTCATGTCCAGGGCTGGCTGTGCAGACATACATGCCTGTGGGCCAGGGTGGAGAAAGCTGAGGATAGATTGCAGCCTGGACCCTGTCGGGGATGCCCCTCGCACTCTCTCTCTCTCTCTCTCATAGAAGTACTGAATGGGGGCCAGCAGATGGCATAATGGTTACATTGCTGGACTCCCACATAGTTGACAGCAGTTAGAGTCCGGGATCTGGAGGCTTAAAACTCAAGCCAGGTGCATGTGTGCATGCTCAAAATCCCAAAAGGAGAATTGAAGAGAAGGGACTATGGTGTGGCCATCACCTCTGAGGGGTGATTTCTTGCTTTCTGTCTCTCTCTGGCGAGCACACGGACCCTGTAGCAAGGATCTCTCTTTCTCTCTCTCTCTCTCTCTCTCTCAAAAAAAAAATGAATGAATAAACTTTAAAAATCAAAAATCAAAATGAATATGATCTTAAGAGTAAATATAAAGTATTAATATGGACCAGATCCTGTTTTAGATGTCTTTTGTATGTTAATTAATTAATTAATATTTTTAAGAGAGATTTTTGCTATAGGGATGCATGTGCTTACCAGAGAGACGCGGGAGAGAGCAACAAAGAGTGAGAAGCCACCACCCAGGGGGCAATGGGCATGCTACAATCCCTTCTCCTCCATTCTCCTCTCAGGATTTTGGACACAAACTTACATGTGCCCATGGTGAGTTTCAAGCCAGCTGGTCTGGGACTTGACCCATGGTTGACAACTTGGGAGTCCAGTAATGTAAGTATTGTGCCATCTGCTGGTTCCTGTATGTTAATTTATATCACACTTACAAAAGACTTAAGTGGTGAGATACCATTATTACCCTATTTTGCAGATGGAAAAACCAAAGCACAGAGGAATTAAATATAATATATTGTCAAGATCACACAGATAGGGACCAGCAGATGGCATAATGATTACAATTGCTGGACTTCCACATAGTTGACCATGGTTTTAGTCCTGGATCCGGTAGCTTAAAACCCACACTGGGCATGTGTGCTAGCGTTCCCAAAATCCTGAGAGGAGAATGGAGAAGGGATTGTTGCGTGGCCATTCCCCCTGGGGAGTGAATTCTCATTTTCTGTCTCTCTGTCTCTCTGTCTCTGTGGCAAGCACATGCATTCTATGGAAAAACTGTCTCACTAAAAACAAAGATCATGCAGATATTCTGGATATAAGCTTGGGTTCCCAAGACAGCATTGGTTTCTACGTGCACAATTAAAGCAAAACATAAATTGAAATCTTTCATTCCTAAACATAGAGTACTAAATATATTTTTCCCAGCTTTGTTTTTTAAGTCTATTTATTTCTTGCAAGAGAGACAAAGAGAAAAAAAACAGGAATCCTCAGCAGGTGCCCCCCAGCCTCAGCTGGCCGGGGTCACAGGCACCTTCGTGTGCACCTGGCATGGATAAGGAGCCCCCAGGGTCAGGGCAGGCCACTCCCTTGTGGTCTAGTGACATTGCTGCTGCCCCAACATCTGGCGTCGCCAAGCTTCAATAATTACAGGAGAGTTCGGAAATGTGAGCATTGTGTAAAACTTTTATTCCCCTCTTTCTGATATCTTGTACTACCCATTTATAGGGGGTACATATAATTTTAGTTTTTAGAGGTTTTCTTTTTTTTTTTTTGAGAGGTTTTTGCTATAGGGCACGTGCGCTCGTCAGAAAGACAGAGAGAGACAGAGAGATAGAAAGCGAAAAATCACCCCCAGGGGGGATGGCCACGCCGCAATCCCTTCTCCTCCATTCTCCTCTCGGGATCTTGTGCACTCACGCACACGCGCCCGGCGTGAATTGAAGCCACTGGATCTGGTACTCAAACCGCGGTTGACTACATGGGAGTTCAGCGACATAGCCATTATGCTAACTGTTGGTCCCAGTTTTTAGAGGTTTTCAAAAACATCATTGGACATCTAAATACTTGCAAGGAAAAAATTTTTTATTGTGTCTTACATGATCCTAGCTAGTTTTTTTTACTTATTGGATAAAGTGTTTTGACACAAAATAAGGGAGATACCGTTTTTAAAAAGCAGTGTTTATAAAGTCAGTATGGCAAAGGCAGACTATGGCGGTTCATAATATTTTTGACAAGTTTACAACACACCTTTTAAATAACAATCTTGTTTCATTTATCTCGCTCAACATTAATTTAATGCCAGTTGTACAGTTTTAATTATAGTTGGAATGAATTTAAATTTTTGTTCCATATTTAACAGTTTGATTCCTGGGGGCCAGCAGGTGATGTGGTGGTTAGGGCACTGAAATCTCACACAGCTGACCTCGGTTTGAGTCCTGGGCCTGGCAGTTTAAAAATCACGCCAGGTACATGTGTGTGTGTGCATGCCCAAAATCTCAGAAGGAGAATGGAGGGGAAGGCATTGCCGTATGGCCATTACCTCTGGGGGATAATTTCTCACTTTCTCTCTCACCGTCTCTCTCTGTTTCTCTAGCAAGCTGACATGCCCTGTGGCAAAAAACTTAAAAACAAACAAAATAGTTTAATTTCTGAAATCAAAACCAATGTCAACTAACCTCTATGCAGTTTAGGTTTTGTCAAAACAGGGAATTATAAAATAATAGTGTTTGTCTTTAAGTTATCTTTCATTAGAATATCATATACTTTATCCCAACTATATTTAGAAACTATATACATATTTTTATGCTATTTGATGTCTACATTTTCTATTGTGTTGATCCTTGAACTTAAGACATATAAATAAATATTGAGGCCATTTTGTCTGGTATTTAGGTCCATTTCTATTGTGTTTCCCTCTGGCGTTTCTCAAATTGCAGTTCACGCCGCAAAATCATTCGAGGAGCTAATTAAAATTGTAACTAACTTCAGACATATAATCAAATTCTCTGAGGGTAGGCTCCAGAAATCTGCAGAGTAAAATGCATACTAAAATTTGAAATTCAATGCAAGTTTATGATCTGCACTTTAGTGACTGTTAAAAATACTGAGAGAACGGCCTCTCCAATGTGATGTCTATTATTCTTTGGTAGAAACCTTGTAACAGAGGAGAAAAATAAAACAAGAAAATGCCTCATGATTATTGGATATTAAGATGATATGTATTCTATCAAGATTTTTAAATAAAGCAGATTTAAACTAAGGTCTCTTCCCCTGAGGATCATCCCCTTTTTCTTTGCCCCACTTCTTCTGGTAGGTCACAAACCTAAGATTCACCCCTGTTTGCTCAAGAGCAGTACCTCCCTGTCAGGATGTCCTTACTGATCGGACTCCCACCTCACTTAGGCAGATGAGAAAACTTGCAATTTTATAACTTAAAGAGGAGTTTTTGTTTTTTGTTAATCTCTCAGTGTCTTTCTCAATTATGGCTATTTTTCTTTTTTCTTGTCCTTCAAACTTCAAGAAATAATTGAACACTTCAGGGAGATCTCTCACTTTCTAAGCATCAAAACCTAACTATTCCCTCTCTGCACCAATTTGCTACTTAATCCCTTTTCGAAGAAACAAGAAGGTAACCCCCCCCTATGGAAGGCAACCCCTTAATGCCTTTCTAAGAACATTTTGCCCTCTGTTCTGCCCCTGGTTCTTTCCCATATTGTTACATTGCTTTCTCAATGGGACAGTTTTCTCCAGTAGTGCAGAAATTATTGCTCCAATGTTGTCCATATTAAACATACAACAAAACATCCTCTCTGCCAAGATTAAAACCTTCAAAGCAGTTGAACATATTTTCTCGTCTTCCTTTTCCTTTTCAAATCACCTTACTAAAACTACTTTCATCATATTCTCTAGTTTATCAAGTCACCAATCCAATGTTTTTTCCTTCATCCTCACACTCATTGGTGAGAATGACTTATGTCACTTCTCTTCCTACCTCTGTGGATGTCCCTTCGCATTTGCAGTCTTCCTCTTTTGTCTTGAGATCTTAACATTGGAAGGAACATTACTTTGATTCTGGGTTTTCCTTTCTTCTTTCTCCACATATATTCTCTAGGAGATCTTGTTTATACCCGTTGCTTTAAATATCAGCTGTGAGCTGACATCTCCTAAACTTGTACCTTCTGCAAAATTTGTATATCAAATTTATATAATCCCAAATTTATATAAAGTATATGTCACATTTATAAATTTTTTGAATTTATAGCATTTGATTATATGTCAAAGGTTTATATATTTTATTTATTTATTTATTATATATTTCATTTTAATTTCTCTTTTGCATTCAATCACTATACATCACTTAGCTTGTGAAGTGAATTTTCCCAAGATGAAAACACTTCACACTAACGCAGTTAAGGATGCTATACACGTTACCATCAACAGATAATAATCAATTTCTATGTCCCATAAATGTCTTCCCTCTCTATTTTTCTCCTTAATGTCTTTCCTCATACTCTCCTCTCTCTCTCTCTCTTTCTTTCTTTGTTTTTTTTTTTTTTTTTTTTTGAGAGGTTTTTGCTATAGGGCATGTGCGCTCACCAGAAAGGCAGAGAGAGACAGAGAGACAGAAAGCGAGAAATCACCCCCCAAGGGGGAGGGCCATGCCGTAATCCCTTGTCCTCCATTCTCCTCTAGGGATCCTGGGCATGCATGCACACACGCCCATCTTGAGTTTAAGCCACCGGGTCCAGGACTCGAACTGCAGTTGGCTACATGGGAGTTCAGCGACATAGCTATTACGCTAACTGCTGGTCCCAGTCTCCTCTTTCTTCTACCCTCTTTTCACACTTTATCCAGTATCCATAGCAACGTTCCAAGTTTCTATATCCTCTGATCTTTTAGTTTTCACCAAAGAGTGCAGACAGTTGGTATGTAATAAATAGAGACATACAGTGTCTCTCCATCATAGCCTGGCTTGCTTCACTCAGCAGTAATTCTTTTATGTTTGTCCACTTTTTATCAAAAGCCAGGGTCTTGTTTTTAATGGCTGAGTAGTATTCCATAGAGTATATGTGCCACACTTTTTCAATCCAGTCATCTGTTCATGGGCATTTGAGCTGATTCCATGTATTAGCAATTGTGAATAATGCTGCAATAAACATAAATGTGCAAGCACTTTTCTGACTGAGCATTCTCCTGTCCTTTGGGTAGATACCCAGAAGCAGAAATACTGAAACATAGGGTAGTTCTATTTCTAGATCTTTGAGGACTCTCCATATTGTTCTCCAAAGTGACCAAACCAATTTACATTCTTACCAGCAGCAAGAGAATTCCCCTTTCACTGTAGCCCCTCCAGCACTTAATCATTTTTTTTTTTTTTATCTTAGTCATTCTGACTGGCGTTAGGTAGTATCTCATTTAGTTTTGATCTGCCTCTTAAGATGAGGGATGTAGGTAGTATCTCATTTAGTTTTGATCTGCCTCTTAAGATGAGGGATGTTTAGCATTTTTTCATATGCTTTTTTGGCTATTCATATGTCTTCCTATTTTTCAGCTCATCTTCTCATTTTTTAATAGGGTTGATCATCTTTTAAATACCAGATGTGTTTATCCAATTTAACCACTTGCCCCCTGTGAAGTGGATGGTTTCTGAATGTCTTATTCTTTTTTTGTTTTTTGTTTCAACAGAAATTTTATATAGTTTATTCAGAGCACATTGGGAAAATAAATTTCAGGAGCAAATTCACAGATACAATCTTCAAAGCATAAAGTTTTATGTATGTATCAAAAATATAGGTGATATTTATAACAATAACTTACAGATAGAAACTAATGATAAACTACAATTTCACAAAAGATTGTGTATGTTTTGCACACTAGTTGCTTCTTTCTTTTAGGCAAAGTGTTCTTTTGATGATGATTGGACTAATAGATTTACACTATTAATAGTGTGATATTGATATTACACTATTAATAAAATATTACACTATTTAACAAAATAGTGAACTATTTTCAGACAATACAAAGAAAGTTTTGATTTTCTCTTGTAAAGTTTATCATTTAGAGTCTTCAAAAATTATTTGCACTTGAGCATCCAAAATTAAGCTAAATAAAGTATTCATAAAATAATCTGCAGAAGAGTTTAACAAACAAATAACACTTTTTTTAGAGAGATTTTTGGCATAGGGTGCATGTGCTTGCTCGAGAGACAGAGAGAGAGAGACAGAAAATGAGAAATCGTCTCCCAGGGGCAAAGGCCACACTGCAATCCCTTCTCCATTCTCCTCTTGGGATTTTGGGCATGTATGCACATGTAATCAGTGTGAGTTTTTAGCCACCAGGTCCAGGACTCAAACCACAGTTGATTATGTGGGAGTCCAGTGACATAACCATTACACCATCTGTTGGTTCATGACAAGTAACACTTTTAAGCACATATGACTATCCTAAAATTTTTTTCATACCCACCATCTATCACCACTCTCTATGAACCACCCCGCCCCCTTACTGTCACTAGTATCCATAGTCATCTTCTCCACCATCACATCTTTTTTTTTTTCTGAGAGGTTTTTCTATAGGGCACATGTGATTGCCAGACAGACAGAGACGGAGAGATAGAATGCGAGAAATCACCCCCTAGGGGGGATGGCCATGCCACAATCCCTTCTCCTCCATTCTCCTCTCGGGATCTTGGGCACGCACGCACACGCGCCCGGCGTAAGTTTAAGCCACTGGGTCCGGGACTCCAACCGTGGTTGACTACGTGGGAGTCCAGCGGCATAGTCATTACACGAACTGCTGGTCCCAGGTTGAGTGTTTTCTTATCCTCTGGGTAAATACCAAGGAGTAGGATTACTGGATCATATGGGAGTTCTATTTGAAAATTTTTGAGAAACCTCCATATTGTTTCCCACGGAGGTTGGACTAGTTTACAATTCCACCAACAGTGGGATTTTTCACCCACAACATTGCCAACAGTTGTCATTCGTTTTTTGATTTGTTTGTTTGTTTGTTTTGTTTTTGACTCTAGCCATTCTAACTGGGGTTAAATGATATCTCCTTGTGGTTTCAGTTTGCATTTCCCTATGACAAGAGACTTTGAACATTTTTTCATATGGATCTTGGCCATTTGTAAGTCTGCTTGGAGACTTGTCTGTTTTATTCATTTGCCCATCTTTAATTATATTATTTCTTTAAAAAAAATTGGTGAGCCAATTGAACTTCCTATATATTCAGGTTATCAATCCCTTATCTGAGGAATAATTTGAAATATTTTCTCCCATTCTCTGGGTTGCGTTTTTACTCTAGTTTCAGTTTCCTTTGGTGTGAGGAAACTTTTTAGCTTGATTAATCCCACTTGTCTATTTTAGGGACCATTGTCTGTGTTTTAGGGGTCTATTTAAGAAATATTGGACTACTCCAATATATTCAAAAGTTTCCCCTACAATTTTTACTAGTAGTTCTGTCATTAGAGGCTTTATATTTAAATGGATCCATTTTGAGTTAATTCTAGTTAATGGTGAGAGATAGGGGCCTACTTTTATTTTTCTGCAGAAAGATATCCAGTTCTTCCAATATCATTTGCTATAGAGACTTTCTTTTCTTCACTGAATTGTCTTATATCTTTATCAAAGGATATAACATCTTACTCTTAAGGTGTTCAAAACAAAGCACTTGGTTTTCACAAACTCTTTTTTAAAACATTTTCTTTATTCCAATAAATGGCACACATGTAGTTAGTCAATTCTGAAGCTTGATATCATCTTGAATCTTATCCTTCACCGCTAACATTGAATTTCTAAATATATCTAATTCCCTCATTTCTATCCATGTACATTACTAATATCCCACTACCTCTCTCCTAAAACAATTTAATAGATTTCCTATAGTTTTCCTACTTTTCCTCTTGCCTCTTCTAATCTGTTCTTTTTCAAGTGACTGAAATAGTTTTATTAGCATTCATCTTGTCTTTATTTTAATTTTTTCTTCTGTTTTATTAAGGTATCATTGACAAAATCACACAATTTGATGTTTTGGTATGAGTATACATTGTGAAATGATTACCTCAATCAAGCTAATTAACATGCCCATCACTTCACATAGTTACTTTTTGTGTGTGTGTGAAAACATCTAAAATTTACTATCAGAAAATTTCCAGTGTGCAACGCAGTATTATTAACTAGAGTCCTGGTGCCATCCCTTGGATTTACAGCCCACATCCATGCATGTGTCTCTTCTGTAACCCTCAGTGTACTTGTAGTATATGTAGAAGGATAGTCAAACTCCTGTGGTTGCCTGTAATACTCTATACAGTCTGGTTCTAGAATCCGTTTCCCGACTTATGTCAGACCATTTTTTTCTTTCATTTAAAATAAAACCACTAGTCTCCCAGGTCTCCAATTAAGCACTTTCTCAACTTGGTGACTTTCCAAATAGTTTTCTTTCTGCCTAGAATTCTCCAGCTACTTTTATAAGAATTATTCCTTCAGGATTGGGTTTGATCATTTTTTCCCCTCAGGATAGCTTTTCTCGTCTGTTTTATCTAAGTTCCTCAAATACTTCCTATCAGTACATCTTGGATATTTCATTCTTGGCATTAAAAAAAAATCTAATTATGTACAAATTTTAAAAACTGTATTTAGTCTCTCTTACAATAGCTAAAATACTTTATGGTGGCAAGGATGATATCAGTTTTCCTGATATTCAGAATAAATTTTGATAGTATACTATATATCACATATAGATTGAATACTCTATTATTTTTTCAGCAAAGTGCTCGAACAAATGGAGTTTTACTTAAAACAAAATAATGTTTTATGAAATTAACTGATTGTAAAAGATCCAGTTAGAAGTCTTCTTATATCAGCAGAGGTCCCATCAGAGTTAAAATATCACACCATAAAGAAAACCTAGTTGGTGGACAGATAGATAAGACCATGTCTCCAAAGCCCTTCACATGGAATTTCTCTTGTATCAAAATTTAGATGTTTATACCAATTGTTGTGTCTATGGTTTAAGGTAACTACATAATTTTGTTAATATCTATTTGTTTGTTTGCCATAGGGCCCATGTGCTCACCAGAGAGAGACAGAGATCAAGAAAGTGATAAATCACCCCTGCGGGGGTGGATGGCCATGTCACAATTCATCCTCCTTCATTCTCATTCTGGGATTTTGGCCACACATGCATGTGAACCCAGCATGATTTTCAAGCCACCGACTCAAACCAAGATCAGCCACGTGGAAGTACAGTGCCTTAATCTCTATGCCACCTGCTGGCTCTGTTTGTTGTTGTTGTTGTTGTTTTGTTTTGTTTTGTAAAGACTCTGCAATTTTATCAAGGTCCACAAAAATTCTAATAGTTTACTCCTCTTAAATTTATTTATGCATTTCTCCTCAGGGGACGGGGGTGGTCTAATTGTAGAATTCTATTCATTTTATTATTCATTATATGTTATTTATTCATGTTATTAACATTGAGTTTTAAGGTCATTTTCTACAGTTATCTTTTTTTATCCATATCTTTCTGGCCATTTAGTCAGTAACAGTGAACACCTCTTATTTACTTGGCATGATACCAGATGGCAGGGGAATCTCTGAAAATAAGATCTATTTGATGCTCCCAAGATCCTGCAGACTGTTGAAGAAAACCCACAAAAAATTAAGTGCAAGAAGCTATGCAGGCAGGTAACAGATGAAGTAAGGAATTATTGCTTCTCTATGTAGAGACTAACTAAGGAAATGAGAGGAGAGGGAAAATTTTTATACTCAGAGGAATAAAGCAAGCACTTTTCTTTGTCTATCGTTAACCCTGGGACTGGCTCCTCACTTGCTTTCTTATTACTCAATTTTACTCCTTTTTTTTATCACTTGATTAAAATGACTTGCGAGTGCACTAAGCATTACTATAATCTAATGAACAACATCATTCTTGTATAAAAAGTTTCCCAGAGGAAAAAAAATAAACAAATGCATGCACAGCTGTTTCCACCACTTCACTTAATAAAAAGGACAATTACTGTGGCCTTCGAAAATAAGATATCCATATAGTTCTCATCGTGGAGATTTCTTATTCTTGTATCATTAACTCCTCCAATAAAAGTCCTCTCCCGTCATTTAACTTATTTTGAATCAACATTTACAGCAACAGCCATTGTAGCTGAACCCAGAGGGACTTGATTCCTCTTTCCTATTTTAGCAATGAATGTGTTAAAATGTGCATTGAAAAAAAAATAAGTTTTAAGCCAAATGTGATTTTATGAAAAAACTGGCAAACCAAGTTAATCTCTCTGACTAAGGAAAGTGGAAAGTGAATGGTAAGGGAATGGCAGCAAAAATGGTACATGAAAATGGCAGCAACCTGGGGAGAATCTTAGGTGACTGACCTCTTAGAAATTCTGAAATACATGTTTTCATTGTGACTTTGAACTTCAGGAGTAGACACGTTTACCAAGTCTCTCCTGGGAGACCAGGAAACCACTCAGAGACTAAAGTATGCATGGAGGATGTGACAAAGAAACCCACATAAAGACAGAGTAAGGAAACCCAGAACTTTATCTGAGATACAAATTAAATCCAGCAGAATAATGAACTCAGCCCTCAGGTCCCTCTTGAGCTTCTGCAGCGCAGGTGGGTTTTGCGCGGTGAGCAGATGAAAACTGCAGTCAGTATATTGAGGCTCCTCGGGAATGAACAACCTTTCACACACAACTAACCCCTCCAGTATAAATGATGCAGAGGGAGATGCTAAATCACCTTCTATTCTATCCATAGAAAATGGGTTACAAATCATTTTCATATGAAGTCACTTTCTAGGAACAAAGTGGAAAAAGGAATGGCAAAGGTACAAAGTTGCATTATGCAGTCAATTAAAGTCTCCTTTATGTCGATTTCTGTGATGTTTATGATAGCTGTACTTCATTTCGTAACTAGATATTTGCCTTATACTTTGTTTCGGGGGGAAGTAGTTCTGAAAATGAATATAATTGTCACGCCATAAGCATAAGTGTGAGATTTGTCGGTTCAGGATAAGCAATGCAATTAATTTTTATAAAAAGAAAAGCAAGGAATGGACTTCCTTTTTATTTTGTTTCTTTTCCTCTTTTTTCTTTATGAGAGAGAGAGCGAGGACTGGAGAGAGAAAGATGGAAAGAGGAAGGGAGAGAATAAAAGAGGGGGAGAAAAAAAAACAGAAAGCAGAGAGAGTAGGAAGAGTGAGAGGAGAAAGAGAGAAGGAGACAGGGTTTTTTAAAAAAAAAAAAAATTTCCAGAGGGTACGCGCGCTCACTGGGGGCGAGGCAGGAGGGCTGAGTGAGATGGCGCCATCCTGGAGAATGTCCACTCTGCAATCCCTGCTACTCTCTATTTTCTTTTAGGATTCTGGGCACGCACACATACACCAGCCCTGTGTGTTTTTGAAGCCTTCTGGTCCAGCACGTGTACTGGGATCCTAAGTCATCTGGGATCCAACCAACTTCACGACCACCCCACCTGCTGGCTTGGCAGGCCTTTTTGACAAGATCTCGTGGTATTGCCTTCCTTTAACCCAGCCTCACAGTTAGCTAGGATTGCACAACCATGCCCAGTCACAGAGCCTGAGTCTCTTTGTTTCATTTCTTTCCTAATAAAATTTCCTCTATTTATGCAGTCTTAATACAAAATTCAAGTCTACGTTAATTATATTGTTTAACAATTATTTCAGTAAAGTAAATATAACAAAATTTATCTGGTTTTAGTGTATAAATCAGTGACATTAATTATATACATTAAATGCAATCATTATCATTTTCTGTTATGATTATTATCATTATCTAGTCTCAAAAGTTTTCATCACCTGAAACAGAAATTCTGAAACCATTAACAGCAACTTCCTAACGAACCCTCACCTCTGCTCACAATAACTTCTAACCAAGTTTCTGTCTTTATGAAGTTTTTATTTATGTTAGATATTTTTGTATGTGGAGTCATACAATATTTGTCCTTTGTGTCTTACTTATTTCTTTTATCATAATATTTTCATCATTCATCCTTGGTATAGCTTGTGTCAGATGCCCTTCTTCTTTTTTTTTTTTTTTTTTGAGAGGTTTTTTTTGCTATAGAGTGCGTACGCTCACCAGACAGACAGAGAGAGACAGAGAGACAGGAAGCGAGAAATCACCCCCCAGGGGGGATGGCCACGCCACAATCCCTTCTCCTCCATTCTCCTCTCGGGATCTTGGGCATGCACGCACACGCACCTGGCGTGAGTTTTAAGCCACCAGGTCCGGGACAGGAACCACGGTCGACTACGTGGGAGTTCAGTCACAAAGCCATTATGCTAACTGCTGGTCCCAATACCCTTCCTTTTTATGACTGGATAATATTTTATTGTGTACATATTCCACATTTTGTTTATCCATTCTGTTGATAGAAACTTTGGTTGTTTCCATCTTTTAGCTATTGTACACAAAGCGGAAATGAACATGGACATACAAATATCTCTTTCAGTTTTTATTTTCAGTTCTTTTGGATATGTATCTAGTACCCGCGTTGCTTAGTCACATGATTTAACTTCTTGCGGAACCACCCAACTTCTCTCTGGTGAAGCTGAACCATTTACCTTCCCAACAGCTCTCTTCTCTAGCCACTTTTTGATTATAGCTTTTGGAGTGGGAATGATGTGGTATTTATTATGATTTTGATTTGCATTTCCCTCAGTAATGCTGAGCATTTTTTCATGTGGTTTTTGGCATCTTTTATATCTTCTTCAGAGAAATGTCTATTCAAATCATTTGTCCACTTTTGATTGTTTTTTTTGTTTGTTATTGAATTTTTATAAGTTTTATTAAGCACTTATTAAATATATGATTTACAAATGTTTTCTCTATTCTGTAGGTTATCTTTGAATTTCATAATAATGTCTTTGTAGCCACAAAAGTTTTTAAATTTTGATGCAGTTCAAATTATCTATTTTTTCTATATTAATAATGATTTTAGTGTTATAATTAAGGATCTATTGAAACTTAAAATCATGAAGATTAACTCCAATGCTTTATTTTAAAAGCTTTTTGGCTTTAGTTTTTATATTTAAGTCATTGACCTATTTTGAATTCATTTTTTGTGGATGATATAAGTTAAGCGTCCAATTTCATTCTTTTCCGTGTGGAAATCCAGTTGCCTCAGTACCACTAATTAAAGAGGTTATTTCTCCATTTACTTTACTTGGCACTCTTGTCAAAATCAACTGACCATTGATGTATGGGTTAATTTATGGGACCTCAGTTATATTTTGCTGAATTATATGTCTATCCTTTTACTTCTTTTGTAGTCATTTTTTTTTCCCAAGAGGAATCTTCTCTAAATTATATTTATGTACTTCTCCTAATGTGGATCTCCTAATGGAATTATCTGAGAAGTTATAAGATTATAATTTTATTATTGTGTTATTTTGTCTCTTTTAAAGACATAAATAATGTCAGGACCAGCAGTTAGCATAATGGCTGTGATGCTGAACTCCCATGTAGTCGACCGTGGTTCGAGTCCTGGATCCAGTGGCTTAAATTTACACCAGGCGCATGCATGTGCGTGCCCAAGATCCCGAGAGGAGAATGAGGAGAAGTGATTGCGGCATGGCCATCCCCCCTGGAGGGTGATTTCTCACTTTCTATCTCTCTCTCTCTTTCTGGAGAGCAAAAATCTCTCCAAAAAAAAAAATGGAAATAAAGACATATATAATGTTATCTATTTATTATTTTTGTGTATCTATATTTTATATATTTATTACAATTATTTAAACAAACTATTGACATTATGGAGGTCTCCCCATTTTCAGGACGTTTGTCTTTAAGTAAGAAGTCATATTCAGTTTTATTTTTTCTGCATAAACTCAGCAGTCCTCCAAGTATGATGTTTAGAGACCAACCAGAGAAAGAAAGAAATGAAAAGGGGAGATAGTCTCCTGTCAGAGTTAATTGGGAGTTGTAGGAAGTGGAGAAGCATGATGCAGTTGTACTAGCCTATTCTTATGAAGACTGTAGGAGTAATCATTTTATTAGAAAAGCAATAGCAATAGAGTGATAATAATCTGGGTTCCTTCCCAGATTATCTGATTTGCAAGGTCTGTTGAGAAGAAGATAGAAGGATTACCAGGCACTCTTTGATAACATTAAAAAACAGCCTTACGGGCTAGCAGGTGGTGTGTTGGTTAAGATGCTGGACTCCCACCTGGCTGACCATGGGTCAAGTTCCAGAACCAGTAGCTTAAAATCATGCATGCATGCCCAAGATCCTGAAAGGAGAATGGAGAAGATATTGTGGCATGGTCATCTCCCCAGGGGATGATTCCTCCTTTTCCCTTTCTCTGTCTCTCTCTTGTGAGCACACATGTCCTATGGCAGAAAAACTAAAAAAAAATAATTGGTAAAATATAAAAATTACAGTAAAATATCTTTTAAAAGATGTTTAACTAGCTGAAACTACAAGATTCCATAATTCTCCGTCCTGTCATTTATTTAAAAATTCATTTACAGTGACCTGTGTGTTACATGTCCTAGAAACTGGGGATCAAAATAATGAATTTACTGTGATTCATCTAAATAATGAGATGGTCATAAAGTATATTATTATAAGAAGAATTATTAAGTTAGAGTTGCAATAAGTTTTACAAAAGAAAAATAGATTGTCTAGTGAAAACATAAAATAGGCTCTAAAATTAATTTTGAACATTGGATAAACCTATCCTGAAAAAGTGATGTTTATGCTAAACTTCAAGAAAAGTAAGAGAATGAATATAGGTTAGAAGGGAGATGAATACTGAAGAGCTTGAGGTAGAAGGGGAATTTTGAGGTTAAAAAAATGGAAAAATGCTTAAAATAATCCTTTTTTACTAAAGAGAGCTCCAGACTATAATACAGTACAAACTAAGAATAGGTTATCATTATTGTAAAAAGAAAATATTTTTGGAGCATACCAAAAGCACAAATCTGTCATGTGTGTGTGTTGTGCTCTGTTCTACCATGTTCTATCTGTAACCAAATAAGTTCCTGAAAAGCTCTGAATACACTGTGCCCTCCTCAGGGATCTCTAATCAGCTTTTTGAGAGAATTCAATGTGTGGAGAAGCAGTGCAACTTGAGAATAATCTTTTTAACTAGCCATGTGTTTGAAATGGGACAAATTTCAACCAATTATTTATTTGGGTTAGGATTTCTTGAATTCAAATGTGCTTTCTATTTTGAAAATTTTGTTTGTTCTTACATAGCTTTCTTTTTTTTTTTTTTTTTTTTTTTTTTTTTTTTTGAGAGGTTTTTGCTATAGGGCACGTGCGCTCGCCAGACAGACAGAGAGAGACAGAGAGATAGAAAGCAGGAAATCACCCCCCAGGGGGGATGGCCACGCCGCAATCCCTTCTCCTCCATTCTCCTCTCGGGATCTTGGGCACGCACGCACACGCGCCCGGCGTGAGTTTAAGTCACCGGGTCCGGGACTCGAACCGCGGTCTACTACGTGGGAATCCAGCGACATAGCCATTACGCTAACTGCTGGTCCCGTTACATAGCTTTCTTGCTTAAACTTTGCTATATAATGTGAGAGAGTTCAACTCCATTGATGGGTTAGATTTTGTTGTTGTTTTTTCCAAAAATAATTATTTATTTATAATTGTATTTATTCATTCATTTATTTTAATTTGACCAGAGAGACACAGAGAAACAGAGAGAGAGAGAAAGTGATAAAGCAAGCCACCAGGTCCGGGACTTGAACCGTGGTCAGCCATGGGGGAGTGTCCAGTGCCTTAACCACCACGCCACCTGCTGGTCCCCAATGGGTTAGTTTTTAATTCTAGTTTTTTTTTTTTCTTCTATTTTTGTATAGAAAATCTCCAGACAATAAGAAAGAAGTTGGCTTTGTTATTAATAGGATAAAAGTAGAGAACTCAGTCCTTCATCAATTTTTCTTTTTTTTTCTTTCTTTCTTTTTTTTTTTTTTTTTTGGAGAGGTTTTTTGCTATAGGCACGTGCGCTCACCAGACAGACAGAGAGAGACATAGAGACAGAAAGCGAGAAATCGAGAAATCACCCCCCAGGGGGGATGGTCACGCCGCAATCCCTTCTCCTCCATTCTCCTCTCGGGATCTTGGGCACGCACGCACACGCGCCCGGCGTGAGTTTAAGTCACCGGGTCCGGGACTCGAACCGCGGTCTACTACGTGGGAATCCAGCGACATAGCCATTACGCTAACTGCTGGTCCCGTTACATAGCTTTCTTGCTTAAACTTTGCTATATAATGTGAGAGAGTTCAACTCCATTGATGGGTTAGATTTTGTTGTTGTTTTTTCCAAAAATAATTATTTATTTATAATTGTATTTATTCATTCATTTATTTTAATTTGACCAGAGAGACACAGAGAAACAGAGAGAGAGAGAAAGTGATAAAGCAAGCCACCAGGTCCGGGACTTGAACCGTGGTCAGCCATGGGGGAGTGTCCAGTGCCTTAACCACCACGCCACCTGCTGGTCCCCAATGGGTTAGTTTTTAATTCTAGTTTTTTTTTTTCTTCTATTTTTGTATAGAAAATCTCCAGACAATAAGAAAGAAGTTGGCTTTGTTATTAATAGGATAAAAGTAGAGAACTCAGTCCTTCATCAATTTTTCTTTTTTTTTCTTTCTTTCTTTTTTTTTTTTTTTTTTTGGAGAGGTTTTTTGCTATAGGCACGTGCGCTCACCAGACAGACAGAGAGAGACATAGAGACAGAAAGCGAGAAATCGAGAAATCACCCCCCAGGGGGGATGGTCACGCCGCAATCCCTTCTCCTCCATTCTCCTCTCGGGATCTTGGGCACGCACACACACGCGCTCTGCATGAGTTTTAAGCCACCGGGTCCGGGATGCGAACTGCGGTCGACTACGTGGGAGTCCAGCGACATAGCCATTACGCTAACTGCTGGTTCCCCATCAATTTTTTTGTATGAGTAAAAGAATCTTTTTATCCATTTTGACTTACTGGAGTCTATGCTTATTAGGTATAAAAGAATTAAATGCACTTTTCTTAAGTTCGTAGTTAGGGAGACTGCCTCTTTTCTGTGTACTATCTTCTAATTAATAATATGTGTTCTAAACGTGTTGCATGGAAGAAGCCAATATTTAAGAGTTGAAGCCGTGAAAGAGATTAGTATCTAGGATAGTATTTTCTTTTACTGGGTATTTCCCTAAGATTTTTATGTGTTATATAATAAAACAAAGTTTTCAAATCAAATAAACTTGAGAAAAATTCATTGATATAAAAAGGCTTTTTTTCTGTTTAATTGCAATATGTTCTCAGTCTTTATAATACAGGGAGTATACATAATGACTCCAGAGGAGAAGCTAGAACACGGCCTTTCCTAACAAGAACCTCAGAAACTGATCAGCATAAAACAGCCATCGGATGCCATTTTGGAAAAAAAAAAATTGATCTAGAAAAAAATGTATAAATACTTTTCTAGAAGGTTGAAGGAGAAGTGTAATGTGGAGCAGGAGTGATGAATAACATTTTGAAAAAACGGAAATTATGAGTTCAGGGTTTTTATAAAAGCAGAGCACTAAAGTATGCCGTCCCTCACGTGGCACTCTGGCAGACTGACTATTTGAGTTAAAGGAATTTGAGAAGCAGCAGTTAATTAGGTTACTCTGACCTTCCTTCTGTTTCTTAAAAGCGTGAGATGAAATGCCCATATGAAAGATGTCTTCCCTATACCAGAAGGAAAGTAATATTCTTATCATCAGGGACAAAAAAAAAAAAAAAAAAAAAAAAAAAAATCCACTGAATAATTCTGTACAGACATGGTTAAAATCACTTAAGCTTGGGGCCAGCAGGTGGCGTGGTGGTTAAGGGTGCTGGACTCTCACATGGCTGACTGCAGTTTGGGTCTTGGACTTGGCGGCTTGCTTTCTCACTTGGTCTCTCACTCTTGCTCTCCCTCTGTCCCTCTCTGGTCAAATTGAAATAAATAAACAAATGTATTAATAAAGTTAAATAAAACAATTCTTTAAAAAATAACTTAAGCCTTTCCAATTTAGTGACTTTTTCCACAACTTACTTCTTTTTGTCAAAATCACTCTAAGTGTTCAGCTCTAACTGCTTATTTTGATCTTCGTTTCCCAATGAAGGCTTCTGTGTCACAGAAAAACATTAAAATGTATTTGTATGTTTATTTCCTATTGATCTCTCCAGTATAAATTTAATTCCTAGGCCCAGTCCCCCCCTAAAAATATTAAAACTCAAGGTAAAATTTTCCTTTCTCTATAGCACCCAGTGTTCATGAACTGTGAGTGGAATATAAACGAGGTGGAGAAAAAGAGAAAAAACATAGGACTGGACCTAAACTAACTAATGATCATGGGGTTTTGGCTGGTTATACCTCTTTATAGGTGAAGTTACTGTCCTCGCCTCATAGTTGGATATTACGTGGCCTCCTCCTCCAATCTGCAGTGATTAGAAAGGAGGACAATGAAACACAGTTTCCATGGCTTTTCACACTGCATAAGCCTGGTTTGACTTCAGGCATGTATATTTAATTCCCATATGTTTTGTTGCTAAATCACTATGCAGTCCCAGTATTAAAATGTATTATGCATGAAGTGTTTAAATGACTGTACATGAGACTGAGGGGTCTGGTTTGACACATTCTCTAATGTTCTTTTGACAGTAAACTCAAACTACAACACAAAAAAGTACGACCTCTGTGATTTTGATGTGAAACTAGGACTGTCTTTGAGAAAGACGAATGCCTCTGTTCCTGTGGTCTTGCATTTGTACTGCATAAATGTAGTATAAATTTGATCTCACAGCTGCAAATAGAGTTTTAGTTTGAAAGTTTACTAATTTTAACATAAAGGCTTCAAAAATAACCAGTGAATTGTTCAGAATTTCAAGTAAGATCCATGTTTCTGTAGCTGAATAGTACCTTAAAATTCTCAGTGTTGCATCCAAACTTCAAGAATGCTAGAAAGCTAGATTGGAATATTTCTAAAATATAAGCTATGAGTTATAAAATCTTTACCAGATAACTACACTGATAACGGGATGAACATATATTTAAATAAAACTTTACTTGATAAATAAAGCACTTTCATTGAGAAGTAAACTCAAGATGGCTGTGCAAATAAATTTACAACATTCATTCATTTTAATTGCTCTATTATATGATTCAATATAAAAATAGAATCCATACCTTATGGTTAATTTTTCTATAGTCCTGGGTATTGTTTTAAATTTTCCCCTGTAAATACAAGGGGGAAGAGAAAGAACATACAACGTTACAACATCTTTTCTTTTATTATCCTAAATATAATAGCTAAAAGTGTCAGGTATTTTTAATTTTTAATCACATATTTCTTAAAATTGAACTGTTCAGTTCTTATGAAACAAAGTGATATTGGAGTATAACAGTGATTCCTGTATAAGTCTTCCCTTTAATCAAATTGGGAAGCAGTCACCTCTTTGGAGGTTCTTCCTCCTTTCTTCTTTCCTCCTTTCTTTTTTTTTTTTTTTTGGAGAGGTTTTTGCTATAGGGCATGTGCGCTCGCCAGACAGACAGAGAGAGACAGAGAGACAGAAAGTGAGAAATCACCCCCCAGGGGGGATGGCCACGCGGCAATCCCTTCTCCTCCATTCTCCTCCCGGGATCCTGGGCACGCACACAAACGCGCCTGGCGTGAGTTTTAAGCCACCAGGTCCGGGACGCAAACCGCGGTCGACTACTGGAGTCCAACAACATAGCCATTACGCTAACTGCTTGTCCCCCTTCCTCCTTTCTACAGCTTCTTCTTTCTCCTGGCATTCCCTTTCCCTGGTCTCTTAGGCATTCATTGTTCATATCATTCCCCCATTAACCCTACAATGAGGAATAGATCTGTAATTTGTTATTCAGGCGAAAGCATAAATAAAACTTAACTACCTACAACACTTGTACAGTATCAAGTCATCTCAGTAGATTTATTTTGAAAAATTTTAGGTATGGGCTAGAACAATTTAGGCACCGGCTAGAACAGTTTAGGCACGCACTTGGTAACTTATCTCTAAAATGCCATTATAAATATTTTGTTAATTTTAGAATTCTAGAAGTCTTCAAAGCCAGGACACCTGAATTTCTTGAGGATAAGAAACACCTTATGTCTGTCGAAGCCATTTGTACAGCTCTAATGATGCAGCATCTACATCTGTAAGAATTTGTAAACTTCAGAAAGTCATTTCAGTCTTCTAAAAAGGTCCTCCTCTCCTCACTTCCTTTTCACTACAGTTCTTTTCGCTCATTCACAAGAGAAGACTGAATTCTCTATTACAGTTATATTAATCTAGTTTACCAGTGAGGATTTTTTTAAGTCATAAAACCCTGTTATAGTTGGATTGTATTTATATTTAAAATTTTGGTATCCTATTTATTAATTTTGGAAAAAATTTATAACTAGAAAAATATTTTCTGCAGGTATGAGACAAGCAAATCGGCCCTTTATCTTATGAGCTTGAAACTGTACTTGCTCTGTATTCAGAGATCCTTGACCAGAACACAGTGGAGATCTTGTTAGTGGGAAAGAATTGAGCTGGGAAGGCAGCAAGCCTGGAAGGAAAACTAGTTCCTTACACATTTCTCATTCTGTCACTCATTAGCTGCCTCAAAGCATTTTAGCAACTTTTCCTTCTCCTCTCCTGACAACTCAACCTGCTTCCTGCCTTGAGACACATTATCTTCGAATTTTAAGCATGAAGCAGAGAAAAAGAAATGAGAAAAGTGGGAAGCAGTTTCTTTGAATGGAGTGAATGGTGAAGGAAGAAAATAGGCAAATAATATTTTCCTAAATTTTATTCTTCCTTTTTTATTTTTGCAGGGCTTTTATTCACCACGAAAACTCTCTGTTCTTGATCAATAGTTCGATACTGATACCATTCATCATCAGGAATAATTTGAGTCTTCCTGCCTTCTGCTGTTCAGCGTTTATTTTTACCTGGGGACTGGATTTATTCTCCATCATTTCCTTTTTAGAAATACTGCTTGAAAAGAAAAAGTAGCTAAAATCTTGATTCAAGTGGAACTTAATCTTCTGAGTTCTTCCAAGATAATACCTTGCTCATTATAGCCTATTTTATATGGACTCTGGGATGGCAGACTGAACAAGTTAGAAGAGGTGGGTAGGCATTTACATTTACAAGCTAAATGATCCAATTGTAATTGGTTTGTCCCCGATAGCTTCAGGTCTTGGGAACAGAGACAAACATAGTTTACTGACATTTGCTTTGTTTTAGGAGATCAACCACAAGGTACAAAAATTGGCCAGGGAAAATCAAAGAAAAGTTCTGGAAACAAGATTTTAAGTCAATCAAGTAAAAAGAGCAAATGAACAAATTATACCATAATGACTTAATTATCAGTGGCTTGTGGGCACAGACAATTAAATAAAACATATTGATACATTGAACCTTAGAAAAATCAGATATTCACGGATGAAGTGAAATTTTATTGATCATATCCATTCTTATTGTTTTCCGTGAGAATGTATGTTAAAGAGGGTCAAGCCCAGGTTATATCCATAAGCTGAGTATTTCTCGGTTTTTGTTAGGAAGATGGGACTGGGTCAGGCTAGCCTCTTAGCTTAGTGATTAAGGAAAAGGGATCCCATGTGGCCTATCACCACTTGAATCTTAGATGGTAGCTTTTTTTTTTTTTTGGAGAGGTTTTTGCTATAGGGCGCGTGCGCTCGCCAGACAGACAGAGAGAAACATAGAGACAGAAAGCGAGAAATCACGCCTCCAGGGGGGATGGTCACGCCGCAATCCCTTCTCCTCCATTCTCCTCTCTGGATCTTGGGCACGCACGCACACGTGCCTGGTGTGAGTTTAAGCCACCGGGTCCGGGACGCGAACCGTGGTCGACTATGTGGGAGTCCAGCGACATAGCCATTACGCTAACTGCTGGTCCCTTAGATGGTAGCTTTTAAAACACACTGGCACATGTATGTTTTAGTCCCAAATTCCAACAGGGTAGAAATGGAGGAGAAAGGATTAAGACATGACCATATCCCATTGGGGAATGCTGTCTTCCTCTCTCTCTGTCTCTCCTTGGCCAGTGCACAGTGCTCTGTCAATTAGAAAAGAAAAAAAGGAGGGGACCAGCAGTTGGTGTAATGGCTATTTCATGTCGCTAGACTCCCATGTAGTCAAACACGGTTTGGGTCCCAGATCTGGTGGCTTAAACTCACACTGGGCGTGTGTGCGTGCATGCCGAAGATCCCAAGAGAAGAATGGAGGACAAGGGATTGCGGTGTAGCCATACCCCCTTGAGGGTGATTTCTTGCTTTTTGTCTCTCTGTCTCTCTGTCTTTCTGGCGAGCGCATATGTCCTATAGCAAAAACCTCTCAAAGATAAATAAATAAATAGAAAAAGATAAAAAAGGAAATGGTGATCAAAAATTCTAATAAGTTTGGAGAGGACCATGAAGGCAGGAAAATGATTTTTGAGTAGGCTTAAAGAAAAAAATCCAAACAAAATCTACCATTACCCAGTTTTCAATGTCAATTTCTTAAGTCAATTAAAAATCTTCGAAAAGTAATTTAAGCTCTCAAAATAACTATTTTACTAACAAAATTAACATGTTATAACTATTTTATCCACCTTAGCAAGTAGTAGTCTAAGATTTGATGAAGTTAGAGATGTATTCTCAAGTGGAAACAAGTTGAATTAATTGAAACTGATGCCACTTTACCAAGTCAACTGTGATACACTGGAAATAGCTGTTAAATCAGATTAGCTTCAGGATCTCATTTCCATTAGGCAAACCTCAAAATATTCATAGATTGCATGTCAGACAGGATTTGAAAAGGAGGAAGACATAAGTCATCAGTAAATAAAAGAAATAGGAAATGTAAATGCAGATTCGACTATAAAATAAATGGAACAGAAGATTGAAATAGAGCACAGTTCTCCCATTTTCTAATCAGGTTGCTTGATTTCTTGCCATTTAGTTTTTTTGAGTTTACTATGTGTTTTGGATATTAATCCCTTTCCGATGTATAGTTTGCAAATATTTTTTCCCATTCTGTTGGTTGCTTTTTCACTCTGTTATTTCTTTTGCCATCCATAAGCTTTTTAGTTTGTTATAATTGCATTTATCTATTGTTGCTTTTAAGGTTTTTTTTTTGTTATTTTAAAAAATTCTTTCAGCATTCTGTACACTGACAAAGAGGTAAAAGAAAATGACTAGAAGAATTTTTACAATTAAATCTCCAGTTGTATACATTTATCTTATTCACTCCTCAGTTAAAATCTCACCAACTATTATGAAACAAGACAAATTATATCATGAAAGAATCAAAAACTAGAAAATAATTTCATAAAAAATATATCCAACTATGAAAACTATTGCTCTGTGTCTTCACATCCTTCTCTTCTGTGTACTTATGTACAACACATTGTTCCCATGGATGAACACGTCCCCATACTTCTTCTTCTGCCTGTTCATATACTCTTCTGTCTGCTCCAGGGCTATGTGCATGTAGCCACTCCAAGCAAGCTAGGACCCCTCAATAATCCACTCTAGAATTTAGTTTTACTACAACTGGCTGTCTGATGATTTGCTTCAAGAAGTCACTGGGGGGGTTTGCTTCCACAGACTCATTTTAATAATTGTGGGAGGCAGGAAACCTGAGTTTTAATTCCAGCTCTGCTACTTACTTAGTTTTTTGACTTGGACAACTTATCCTTTCACCTCTCATGGTCCCAGGTTCCTCATCTTGAGGCCAGAATCCAGAACCCTAACTCTCAGTGCCATGCAAGCTTGGCCTTTGCAGACCTTGAGATCATTTCTAAGAAATCATTGTCCAGGGAACCAGCAGTTAGCGTAATGGCTATGTCGCTGGACTCCCACGTAGTCGACCGCGGTTCGTGTCCCGGACCCGGTGGCTTAAAACTCACGCCGGGTGCGTGTGCGTGCGTGCGTGCGTGCCCAAGATCCCAAGAGGAGAATGGAGGAGAAGGGATTGCGGTGTGACCATCCCCCCTGGGAGGTGATTTCTCGCTTTCTGTCTCTATGTCTCTCTCTCTCTGTCTGGCGAGCGCACGCGCCCTATAGCAAAAAACCTCTCCAAAAAAAAAAAAAGAAATCATTGTCCAGATTAATTGTCAGAAACATTTACCCCATGTTTTCTTCTATGTGTCTTATAGATTCAGGCCTTATGCTTAAGTCTTTAATATGTTTAGAGTTCATTTTAGACAATAATCAAAAGAAGATATATACACGACTAATAGAAAATGGAAAAAAATGTTCAACACCCCTAATCATCAATGAAATACAAATTAAAACTGAAACAAAATATATCACCTCAGACTTGTTAGAATGGCTGTTATCAAAAAGAGGAAAAATAAGTATTGGCAAAGATATGAAAAAGAGCATACTTTTACATACAGTTGATTGAAATGCATATTATCATAGTCATTTTAGAAAGCATAATGGAGGTTCCTCAGAAAATTAAAAATAGGGACCAGCAATTAGCATAGTGGTTATGTCACTATGTCACTGGACTCCCATGTAGTTGACCGCGGTTCACGTCCTGGACCCAGTGGCTTCAAACTCATGCTGTGCGTGTGTGCGTGCGTGCCCAAGATCCCGAGAGGAGAATGGAGGAGAAGGGACTGTGGCGTGGCCATCCCCCCTGGGGGTGATTTCTCACTTTCTGTCTCTTTGTGTCTGTGTGGCAAGCTCATGCATCCTAGAGCAAAAATCTATCCAAAAAAAAAAAAAAAAGAAAGAAAATTAAAAATAGAACTCACAACTCACATATGATCCAGTATTGCTACCACTGTGTATGCATCCAAAGGAAATGAGATCAATATAGCAATCAGATATCTGTACTCCCATGTTATTTTAGCTTTATTCACAATGGTCAAGTTATAGAATCAACCTAAATGTTCATCGATAGGTGAATAAATAAATAAAATGTAGTCTATGGAGACCTCAAAAAGTTAGAGGAAAATGAAGTTAAAGTATGAGTTTGTTTTGGTGCACAAAATTTTTTAACTCTATGCCTAATTTTTTCAGTAATAGACATTTTCCATGAATTTTTGAGAATCCCTGGTATAGTATAGCACAATGAAATATCGTTTAGCCATAATAAAAGAAAGAGAAATTGCAATTTGAAACAACATGAATGAATCTGGAAGATGTTAAGTAAAATAGAACAAAAACAGAAAAATAACACAGAATCTGACCACTGGGTGAAATCTAAAGAAGTTGATCATATAGAACCAAAGAGTAAAATGGTGGCTATTAGGAACTGGGGTGGTTGATAGTAGGGTGATGTTGAAGAAATAGCTGTTGGTCAAAGGATATGAAATAGATTGTTAAGAGAGTGTATGTTGTGTTCTCACCACAAAAATGAAAACGATGTGATGTAATGCATTTATTATTTAGTCATATATCTATCTGTATCTATATTTATATCTGTATCTATATATATATATATATATATATATTATCCATGTATCTATCTATACATTTCAAATTGTCATGTTGTACACAGTAAATACAAGAGCACTTCAAAATGTTCATGGAGATAATAAAGTCAAAATACAAGTTAAGGGGCCAGCAGGTGGCACAATGGTTAAGGCACCAGATTGCCACATGGCCCACCATGTTTTGAGTCCCAGACCTGGCAGCTTAAAAAATCACATTGGGCATGTGTCCACGTATGTCCAAAATCCTGGAGAAGAGAATGAAGGAGAAGGATTGTGATAAGGCCATCCTCCCTGGGAGGTGTGATTTTTCACCCTTTCTCTGTCTCTCTCTGCTTAGCACACATGTGCTATAACAATACCTTTAAAAAGTTAATGTTGTGCAAAAAAATTTAAAATCCATGCAAAGCTTTTTCTTTTCCTTTCCTTTCCTTTTTTCTTTTTCTTTTATTTTTTTTCCAGACAGTGTAGAAGGGACCAGCAGATAGCATGGTGGTTAAGGTGGTGGACACTCCCACATGGCAGATTATGATTCAAGTCCCGGACCTGGTAGCTTGTTTTCTCACTTTCCCTCTCTCTCTCTTTCTGTGTCTCTCTCTGGTCAAATTTGAAAAATAAATGAATGAATAAATAAAATTAAATAAAAATTTAAAAAGAAAGAGTAAGACAGATAGAGAGAGAGGAAGCAAGCACCAGTGGGCCTTTTCCCATTTCTCCATTCCTTCAAGGTTTAGGACACACACACACACACACACACACACACTTGGCATGTTTTGCAAGTTCCTGGGGCTGAGATTCAAACCAGGTTGACCATGTGGGATCTGTTTACATATACACTTTGCTGATCCACTGTGCTTAGGATCTGCCCCTGTAATTTTTGTATATAATGTGAATTTCTTTGAACTTTTTGAAGTCCCCTTCTAAATACAGATTTATAAACCAATTAAAAAATACTAAGAGGGGGCTGGCAGGTGGCGAGGTGCTTAAGGCATTGGATTCCCACATTGCTGACCACAGTTGAAATCCTGGACCTGGTGGCTCGAAAATCATGCTGGGTGCATGTGCATGCATGCCCAAAATCCTAAAAGAGAATGGAGGAGAAAGGATTATGGTGTGACCATTGCCTCTAGGGGTGATTTCTTCACTTTTCTGCTCTCTGTCTCTGTCTCTCTCTGGTGAGAACACACCCTAAAGAAAAACCTGAAAACAAAACAAAAACCCATAATAGTAGTAAATAAATAAATAACAGCTCTTCCCACTTCCTTTTTAGCATTAATTTCTCTTGATGTCTTGGGCTCAAGGAATTTGGAGAATCTAAGGGTTACTTCTTTAGAAGAAAGTACACAAACCTTGATTTTCTACTTAGTTCCAAGTGAATCATTGCATTTTTGTCACTTCATAGAAAATAGAACTCTTATCTCAAATCCATTCTTTCTTTATTCTTTCCTCACTGTGTGTACAGTGAGAACAATAAAGCTATACTGAGTTCAGTGGATTACTGACATTGCTAACTGTGCGATGTAGGACAAAGACAGCATCACTTTGAGTCTTTTGATTCACATCCAAAATGGGAATGATAGTATCTGTCCTTAAGTTTGTTGAAAGATTTTTAAGAAGGTTTCGAAATAATACATAAAAGGAATTTGGACCTGGATCTTGAATACAATTTAACCCTAAGAAATTTTATTTAATTTTAAATGTTATAAACTAATTTAAATGACACAGAAACAAAAAAAGTTCTGAAAACAAAATATTTCACTAGTATAATGACCAATCAAATCTGATAAAAATTTTACTATTAATAAATTTTAGAAAGGACTATTTGAACATCTCAAAGCAAATCTGAAATAGTATTGTACGTTTTTACCTTCCAATGAGTTCATGATAATTTGTAAATAATATTGAATGTTACATATGATTTCTAAAGGAGTTAGTGAGTAGAAATGCATTGATTTTACCAGATGAAGACATTTCTGGGTACATAGGGCTTGGCTTTTTCATCAGGTCTTAGAAAGAATCATCAGATAACTCATACGTACATGTATTTATTTACTATGATTTTTGTGGATCATGTTATGATCCACAAAAATGATCCACCTTTCAGTTAGTGAAAGGTCAGAATTATAGGAATGGTACGTAAATGTGCTCCTGATTGCTACGAAGATCTAATGTCCTCAGTCATGCCACCAGACCACCACTGAAAATAAAAAGCAAAAACAGAAATGTAGAAGAAATATGATAATAACTCATGCACAAATGTGTCTACAGCTTAAAAATATAGATACAAAACTCCAAATGTTACCTGTGTGTGTGTGTGTGTGTGTGTTAAGCTACCAAAGCAGCCTTAGATAAAAATAAACTTTTATGGTGAAATCATTGATTTGTTGGTATTTCCTAACATTCAGCAGGTGAGGGCAGAGGACAGTGTACAAAAAGTGCCTAGTTTTGGAAATTGAAGGTGGCATGGTGGTTAAGGCACTTGTCTCTCACATGACTGACCACAGTTTGAGTCCTGAATCCGGTGATTTGCTTTCTCATTCTCTCTCTCTCTTGCTATCTCTTTCTAGTCAAATTGATTAGTAATAGTAAATAAAATTCAATAAATAGTTCTAAAAAACTTTTTTTTAAAAAAAAAGAAGTTCCTATTTTTATCTCAGTCACTTTCTTCCTTATACCATACCCGGGGAAGTCATGTATTAGATTAGTAAGGTCAAGTCATTTCAGTGGTAAACAGCTGTTCAGTCAAAGAGTAGTTAATTTGGATTAGGATTCTTGGAAAATAAATGACCTTTGTAAACACATTATTTTTTTCTTTGCTAATTTATTTTCACTTTAAATGTTCATTCATATTGAACACATTATTTTGAAGTATCAGTTTGTAAGTGATTTATCCTTGCCACATTAAATGCTAAGAGGGAGAGAAGCTTAAAATGCTCACTTTTTAGCAAGTTTATTTCTTTTGAGGACATTTCAGACTTTTTTCCTATCTAAAGTTGTTTCCCAGGGATCCTGGGAGAATCACGCCTACGAACACTAACAAACCATTGGTAATAGGATTCTACATCCTGTCCCAGGCATAGTGTTTCCTTGATGCATGGTAAACTTTTATTCTTTTGCTCATTTCTTTCAGGAAAAGAGATTTATGATTTTCTTTAACCAATTACTAATCTAAGAATTTTAAATCACCTATAGTCTACAAGCCTCCACTTCCAGCTGTCCTGCCTTTTTGGATTGGACTAATGTGAAAGACTCTTTATGCTGACTGACAACCCTCCTGTCTTTAAAACTATATATATATATATATAAATAACATGCTTCTCAGCACCCTGAGAAACACGCTTGTCTTTCTTTGGGTTGGTCACTCATATTTGTGTTTATTATTTCTACAGAGTTGGTTAATTCTGTCAACATTTTTATGACAGAGAGACAAGGAGAGGGGAAAAGAGACAGAAAGAAGCACCCCCATTATGATCTACATGCTGATATCGGCCCTTACTATCGACTCTCCCAGAGCGTGGACACACGCATTAGCCCAGGGTTCACAGGGAGTCTTCACATTTGAAACAGCACAGAGCATTGCGTTACTGTTACACCCCACTGCTGGTCCCCAAATGTCTATTTTTAATTAGGAGAGCAGAACCATCTGACAGATACAGTGAGAATGTGTACTTCTCATGCCACCAAGGTTAATACCAACAGAGAACTTAAGAGATCCCAATTCTCAGGCTCCACCTTGGTCCTCCTGAGTCAGACGCTCTGAAGGTAAGGTCTAGACTACCTTGACCTGTCCTCCAGGTGATTTTAATGCATGCTACCACTTGCGGATGACTATTCCAAAGGATAAGAATTCCATTGTAATAAAAATTGTGAAAATATGATTACATGATAAGTATTTGAAATATAGCGAAGGAAATAAAGGAAGGTGTTAGTTGAATCCAAGAAAATTGACAACTAAGGTTACATTCAGCTTTTATTTATTTGCTTGGCAGAGTCTGAGAGCCAATTAAAATTCTTTACTGAGGACCAGCAGAGGGAGTAGTGGTTAAGGTGCTGGACTCTCACATGCCAGAAAATGACTCAAGTCCTGGACTCAGTGGCTTGAAAATCACACTGGGCAGGTATGCACGCATGCTCAATATCCTAGGAGTAGAATGGAGAAAAAGGGATTACAGTGTGGCCATCCTCCTGGGGGTTGATTTCTTACTTTCCTTCTCTCTGTCTCTCTTTCTCTCTGTCTCTCTCTCTCTGGCAAGCGCATGTACTCTTTGACAAAAAAATCCCTTTATTGTTTCTTTCCTATATTCACTAGATGCTCATGAAATGCACATGTATGTACACACGTATATACACATGGGCACATGCACATACACAAACCAAATGCCTGTTTAACAAATTCAAATAGAAGTTACGTTTGATGCCTCATTGTTCTGGATTAACTATACAATTCTTATCTTGATTTTTATTTTTAAAAAATCACATTTCAAATCTTGTTTTATAGACATCTGAAATGTTATGCTACTGAACAGGAGAAAGATGCCATCATTAAAGATATGACAATTGCAATTTAATACAAGTTTAATTTTTTATTTCATCTACACAGGGAGATATTTTTTGTTAGCTTAAGAAAATTTTATCTTGGGACCAGCAGTTAGCGTAATGGCTATGTCGCTGGACTCCCACATAGTCGACCGCGGTTCGAGTCCCGGACCCGGCGGCTTAAACTCACGCCAGGCGCGTGTGCGTGCGTGCCCAAGATCCCGAGAGGAGACTGGAGGAGAAGGGATTGCGGCGTGGCCACCCCCCCTGGGGGGTGATTTCCTGCTTTCTATCTCTCTGTCTCTCTCTGTCTGTCTGGCGAGCACACGCGCCCTATAGCAAAAACCTCTCCAAAAAAAGAAAAAAGAAAAAAAAAATTTATCTTGTAAGTTAGATACAACTTTAAAAATAATTTTTGAAGGGACCAGCAGTTGACATAATGGCTGTCATTGGACTCCCATGTAGTCAACGGCGGTTCGAATCCCAGACCCAGTGGCTTAAACGCCGGGCGTGTGTGTGTGTGTGTGTGTGTGCCCAAGATCCCGAGAGGAGAATGGAGAAGAAGGGATTGCAGCGTGGCCATCCTCCTTGGAGGGTAGTTTCTCCCTTTCTGTCTCTCTGTCTCTCTGTCTCTCTGACGAGCACACACTATAGCGAAAACCTCTCCAAAGAAAAATAATAATAATAATTCTTGAAAATACAGCACGCACTAATTAACTTTACAGTCAAATTACACTATTCTTAACTTGATAGGAAGCTAAGCTGTCTAGGGATGTCATATTTCATGAAATTTATTTTTTAATAAATAAACATGTTTGCTAATACTTAGCTTCAACATAAGTGTCTCATATAAAATAAGGTTCAGATAAAAGAACTTGCTTTTAATTTGAAATATCTCTTAAGACAGTACATCAATCTTAAGTAATGTACTATTAGTTTTATTTTATTTCTTACTTTTGAAGGAAATAAGAAACAGAGGATTCGGTAGGGTCAAAATTATGCTGTTTTGTTAAACAGTCTGTTTTGAAATTTAGAGACGGGTTGTGGAGGCAGCAAAGATTTCCGTCACGCCCTTCACATAGTTTCTCTGAATGCTGGCACCTGGTGTAACCGTGCTGCGTTATTTAAGGTCAATAAACTAACAGCAGCACAATGCTATTAACTAAGCTGCGACTTCACCGGATGTCCTTTCTGTGTTTCAAGATTCAATGCGAATTCCATGTTGCAATTAGTGCTCCGTGCACTCAGTCTCCTCAGCTCTGTGAAAGCTTCTGTTTTTCCTAGCTTTCCGTGGCATTGGCACTTCTGATAGGTAATGGGGAGTGGTTTTGATTTGTTCGTTTTTTAGGAGTTCTTTTATTTTGTATTTTGTGATGTTTTCTCATGCACAGAGGATAAACAAGAGTCCATGCTCCAATGCATCTCTGGCTCCAGTTCAGCACCTCAGAAGTCATTCTAGCCTCCCTCTTCCCACTCCATTGTTTATTTGCAGATTCCTTACCAGGTAACAATCAGAAAGCAGAATCCAAATATCTGTAAGTTGTTTTTTTAACCTTACTATCATATAACGTGAGTCTAGGAAGTCTTCCTCTTTTGTCTGTGGGAAACTTACCTACTTTCTAGAGTCCAGTGATTAAGTCTCCAGCCTTCCGGCATCCAATCAAAACACTGTTGGTCAAAATTGCTAAGTCTTCTCCTTTTTTCCACCCCTGTTGTACATTGTGTCATGTAATTGTGACACACTGTTTTTATGGAATAAAATAGTAATTCAATGATATTAGCTCCAGTTTTCCTTACATTTCTGCTTTGTACTGCCAGCTTTCACGGGCAAGGCTTCGAAGTACCTACGGAACTCTTTCTAGACCATTTTGCCCATTTGTACCTTTGTCTATCTCCATCCACATCATGTACTTTAAAGAAAGCCTTACAACCTTTAATGAAACTTAAAAATGTTTGCTACTTTCTTCTCTTCTTATAATTTTAGTTGTCTGAATTTGTTGATCAGCTTGAATTATTATTTTTTTTTTTGAGAGGTTTTTGCTATAGGGCTTGTGTGCTTGCCAGAAAGACAGAGACAGAGGGATGGAAAACAAGAAATCACCCCCGAGGGAGGATGGCCACATTGCAATCCCTTTTCCCCCTCTCAGGATCTTGAGCTCTCATGCACACGCGCCTGGCGTGAGTTTAAGCCAGCGGGTCTGGAACTTGAACTGCAGTCGGCTACATGGGAATCCAGCAACATAGCCATTACTCCAACTGCTGGTCCCAGATTTTAATTTTTTATGAAAACCCAATTTAGACTTTAGTAAGCTTGGTTTTATGAATATTTTCATTTTGATGGTGTAGTTTTCTCATCCACTAAGATAGTATATTTCTATATTTTGTCTTCCTTCATATTTTTCTGTTAGAGTTTATACATTTTTCAATAAATTCTTTATGATTTTTGTTAGGTTTATTCCCACAAACTCTACAGTTTTTTATTTCTATTGCAATAGCCTTTACAATTTCTATTTTGTAAATATTTCCTACTAGATTTTAGGAAAATGATCGATTTTTATATAAAAAACTTCCAGACACTTATACAGTGGAAGCCACTGGTTGCAGCAATTGTTAGTTGACTGTTCTGGATTTTATATGCACACTTCAACCCATCTGGCCAACAATGATACTTTAGTTTCTTCTATTTTAATCATTAAATTGAAACTTCTCTCAAGCTCTTTCTCTCTCTTAGATTTTCTTTTTCTGTTTCTTATTGCATTACCTTTCTTTTTCAGTTTTCTCTTTTTTCTCTTATGGTATTCCCTACTTACATTTTCTAGCAATGTACTAAAATAATGATAATAGCAGGTATACATATCATGCTAGCTTTATTTTCTTTTTCTTTTTCTTTTTTTTTAGAAAAAAGAGGGAGGAAAAGAGAGATCAAAGATACATATTTTTGACAAGTCTCATGTTCCTGGTTTCTGGCCACAGCCTCTTGGATTCCAAGAATTAGCGTGTCCAGCCTGCTGGTCTGGTCTGGAATCTGAGCCTGGGCTGTCCTTGGGGTCTCAGTTTTCTATTATTGGCATTACTGTAGCTGGGCTTGCACCTAACTTTTTTTGTTTCTTGTTTCACTTTTTAAATTTTTATCATATAGCATGTGCATTTGCTATAGAGAGACAGAGAAAGTCAGAGAAAGAGAGAAAGTGAGAAATCACTCCCTGGGGATGGCCATGCCCCAATCACTTCTCCATTCTCCTCCGCCGGCACACACAGCTTTTCCACACATTTTTTAAGCCACTATTTCTGGGACTTGAACCACAAAGTGATTCATGTGGGATCTGGCACCTTAACCACCACACCATCTGCTTGCCCTCTCCAAACTATTCAGAGATGTCTTTTGACATTTCACTGTTATATATAAGACACTCTCTTACATTTTGACAGATATCTTTTATTGAATTAAGAAAATTAAGTTGTTTTTGTTCACAAAGACTTAGTCTTTTAAATGATAAATGATTAAACTCTTGTCAAAATTGTTTTATACATCTACTAAGGTGATCATTTGACTTTTGACCGTTTATGGCTCAGTTTAGTAAATTAGATAGGATGACTAAATTATACTTCATTCATTTTGTTTTGTTCTGTTTTATTTATTCATTGAGAGAGATTTTTGCTATAGGTCACATGTGCTCACCAGAGAGACAGAGAGAGAGAGAGAGAGAGACCGAGAGAAAGAAAAAATGAGAAATTAGCCCCCCTCCTCAGGGGGGAAGACCATGCTACAGTCCTTTCTCCTCCATTCTTCTCTTGGGATTTTGGGCAATGCACACACATATGCCTGGCATGAGTTTCAAGCTGCTGGGCCCTGGATTCGAACTGCTGTTGGCCATGTGGGAGTCCCGTGCCCTAACCACTATGCAACCTGCTGGTCCTTCTTATTTTCCTGAATTATTTTTCTACATCCCTAGATTCGGTGTGATAATAATTTATTAAGGATTTATAAGTCAAACTGTCTGGCATTGTTTCTTTTGCTGTATATGTCCTCTTTTGGCATCAAGTTAATGGAATTTTAATAAAATTATTAGAAGAACTATAGATTTCACAGAGTAAGATGAAACATTTCTTGTTTCTTTAGTGACCTAGAGACAGGAAAGACTGGCATAAAGCTTAGGACAAAAACATAAGTCACATTAGGGTGACAGGTTACTCACTCTAGTTTTAAGTACAGAGTCAGTTATCAGAAATTAGATGCTTCCCCTCAAACATAATTGTATAGAAAATAAACGTCATTATTTTTTATACTCCTGTGTTTGTAACTAAGGCCAATACCTGATACACAAATATTTAGAGGAGTGTGTATACATGTTAGTGGGGGTGTGTGTGTGTGTGTATGTGTGTGTGAGAGAGAGAGAGGTAGAGAGAGAGAGAGAGAGAGAGAGAGAGAGAGAGAGAGAGAAGAGCTAATATGGGAAGACATGAAATAATGGTGAAAATAATAGAAATGTGGGAAATAAAGATCAGGGGGAAATAAAACTGAGTTTATTCAAAAGAATTATTTAGTAATCATGTTTAAATGAATTCTGGACTTATTACTTACTGAAGAAATATTAGGAAGAAAAGAGAAAATGTGTCATGCTGGGAGCGACATTGCATGAGAACATTTAAAAATTATTTCCCCATCATTGACTAGAAGTTCTCATAGAATAAATACTTATTAAGTATGTTATTTTAAAATTAGCTATTTCCATTTTAATTATAGCTATTTCCCCAAAATATACAACTCAATTTAAAAAATTTTGCCAGAGGGCATGTGTGGTCTCCAGAAAGAGAAAGAAAGAGGAAGATGAGAGAGAAAGCTCCCCCCATGGGGAATTGTCATATTACAATCCCACCTCCTCCATCTCTCGATCCTTTTGTGTTTCACGCACACACACACACACACACACACACTCGCATACCTGGTGTGCTTTTCAAGCTGTTGTGTCCAGACTCAAACCATGTGTCCACCATGTGAAATCTGCCTGCCTTTATCATCAGGCATAGAACTGGCCCCAGCTAATCTATTATTCATTCTTTGGATCTGTACCTGGTCAAATCCTGATGACTTTGCAACTACCTGTGTCCAATGATTTGCTGAAAAATAGTCTTAAAATAAAGTGATAGGATCAAAATGAGTACTTTAAAATTATCATTCAAATTATTTCAAAAAAGAATGAAAAATAGACAACGGAAGAAAGGAAGAAAGAAGAAAGATGGGGGAATAAATAAATCATGGAAGAAAGGCCTGACGAAAGAGAAGCAAGCTGGGTCCTTTTGACGTGCAAAGAACAAGCCCGAAAGGTAAAATATAGAAATGTGATAATTTACAACAAAGACGATAGCTATTAAAACTTTCCAAAAATTCCATGACTATTAAAAATCATAACTTAATCAATCATCTATTATATTCTCATTATGTACTCTCCATGAGGAATTACTAGATGGTTGGAAATATTCTTTATTTCCACCAGTCATTAGTCATCTGGATGAAAGATCTATATTTGGCCATCAGAAAGGTAAATTTATTGGGCCGGCCCCATGGTTTAGTGGTTAAAGTAGCTGGGTCCCACATGGTCAACTGCATAGTTCAAGTCTTGGCAGCTTGAAAAACATGTTGGGCATAGGTGCACGCATGCCCCAAATCCTGATGGGTGAATAAATGAAATAGAAGGAATTGCACTATGGCCACTTCTCACAGGGGGTGGGGGGGTTGCTTTCTCTCTCTCTCTTTGCCTCTCTGTCTCTGGTAAGTGCACATGCCCGTTGAAAATTAAATAAACAGAGAAAGGAAAACATAGTGTTACTTATCTGCCATGCAGAAGGGACCCAAAAAACAAAAGGAGACTCAAACTCTGTCCCAGAGTTCACACTTGGCTTAACTATCCATGACCTACAGCCTGGCTAGGAATTTTCAGAACATACTATCGAAATACAAATGTGAATAATGTGTGAACATCAGAGAATAAACTTCCTTCCCCTTGAGGTTCTTTGATGATGCCACTTTTATTACCACACAAACATTTGTCAAATCTTTGCTGTGCAATGTGTGTCTTTCACAGTTACGTAATGCTGATCATTGTTATTCACTTCCCTGTGAGAGTATATCTGCCTAGATTCACTAGTGATGAGATGAGATCCTTTTTATGTATGCTTGTGGCCTACAGCAGGAAGAACTGTTTTTAAAAATGCAGGATGGTGTATCACAGCAGAGTGAAAAAATGTAAACAATTTAACATGTATTTCCAAAAGAATAAAATCACATTAGTAGCACTATTAAGAAACATGCACAATATAACATAATATTCAATATTGAAAAAGTATGTGCATACCCTCGATTTGATTATTATACACTCTATGTCTGCCTTAAAAATGTACTGTAGTCCAAAAAGATATATATACATTATGTGCAAGCCAGAAATCATAATTTAAAAAATAGTAATAAGGACCAGCTGATGGCATAATGGTTATGTCGGTAAGACCCGTGACTTAAAATTCATGCCAGGCACGTGTGCCCAAAATCCCTAGAGGAGAATGGAGGAAAAGAGGTTGTGGTATGGCCATCCCCCTTGGAGGGGGTGATTCCCCTTTATGTTTCTCCATCTCTCCAGTGAGTGCACCTTCCCTACAGCAAAACTCTCTCTAAGCATAAAAAAAAAAAAAAAACATAAATAGTAACAATATAGAAATAGAAAAAAAGCAACTTTAATGAATATAAAATGACCTGTCTGTAGAAATATTTTTCATCCATATGCTATTACATGATTATTACATGTATAATGCCAGCATATATGAGATACAGACATGATGTCAGAGCAAGGAGAAAGAATTCCTGTTATATTAAGATTCTTAAGAATAAAAATCTAAGTAAATGTAGAGTACTATAATGAGGAATCACTTAAAAAATTTCCTGCTTCACTGCAAAAAAAAAAAAAAAAAGAGAGAGAGGTATAAGTTGGTAGACAAAGACTTTAATGTATCCTATCGTGGATTTGAGTACTAACATTAAAGTAAATACTTTCTTCATATACGCATAAGGGTGAAGGAAATTTGCTTCACCTATAATTAAAACACAGGTTCCTAAGTAAGCTGGTATGTTTATCGATTTCTATGTAATAACTGTGTAGTTTTTGGAGGTATAATCTAATAATACTCAAGACACAAAAGCAAAGTAGAGATGTAATATCTAAATAAATGATTAATATTAAAAGGCATATTTTCACGTGAAATAAAAAAGAGAAAGAAGCACCAATGCTCAGGCTGTTCCAAAGTACCAACCACTTTTTCTCAGGAATGTTGTCTTAAATATGAATGGAGTTAATAACGAGTTGCACTCTTTTCTTTCTAAAAGCCTACTTATCTAGTCTGTGAGTGAGAGAGACAGAGAGAGAGAGCGAGAGATAGGGAGAGGCATACACACAGAACCTCTGACAGTGCTGTGTCAGCTCTGTCAGCTCTGATCACAGGCACACGTGTGCCCAGAGTACGCAGGGAGTCAGGTGTAAACCCGTTATAGTACCACGTGGGCTCAGATCTGCAGAACACCGGGTTTTACCTCTGCGCCACCTGCTGACCGCATCATGCTTTGCATTCTCACGTGTTCTCTAGCAAGGAGTATCAGTCAGGCCCAGCTGCAGAGGCTCAGTGGTAGCGTGACCTATGCAAGACTGGCAGCCACACAAGATTGGGATTAGGGTTCAGCTCAACCACTTGCATGCTGGTGACCTCGGCAGACTAGAAATGAGACCCTGTTGGGGGACCAGCAGTAGCGTAATGGCTGTGTCGCTGGACCCCCATGTAGTCGACCGCAGTTTGAGTCCTGGACCCAGTGGCTTAAACTCACGCTGGGCGCGTATGCATACGTGCCCAAGATCCCTAGAGGGGAATAGAGGAGAGGGGATTGCAGCGTGGCCATTCCCCCTGGGGGTTGATTTCTCGCTTTCTGTCTGTCTCTCTGTCTCTCTGGTGAGCGCAGGCATCCTATAGCAAAAACCTCTCCAAAAAAAAAAAAAAAAAAGAAAAGAAATGAGACCCTGTTGAGTGTTCTTGTTGCTCTCTCACAAAAAAAAAAAAACTTTTTTTTTTTTTTTAATAAAGAACACAAGTTGAGGGACAATGCAGAAGTTCTGCCCTCCTTCAGTGTAACACCGTAATTGAGGTTCTGTAGAACTCAGTATAGGTTACGTGGACCAGCCCGAACCTATGGCATCCTTTGGTTTTCTGTGGATCTGTGTGTCCTATATTTCAAGATTATAAACCGTGATTAGGATTCATTTCTCAAATGTGAGAATGACATAGCTTTGGTGTGTCTAAGAACATGACCGGCAGTTGTAATATGGCATTAGAATGGAATGAATTTCAGAAGCTTGTATTTAATTGTTACACCATTCACACACTGATTATGTACACGTGCACGCATAAAAGCTGTTTCTCTTCAAGGAAAATGATCTCTTATGAAATAATATTTAAATTTGGATATTCGATCTAGAAATCTCTGTGAAGGGTGAGATGCTAGGCATAGTTCTGTTTCCCCTATAATTTTCCGTCTGTATTTAAAGAGCCTGTATGCGAGGTATGCTTCTGTACATGTGTTACTTTTCTTAATTAACTTGGCTAGCTCAGAGTTTGCCTAGCTTGTACTCTTCCCATCACATTTTGCAGAACATTCAATATTAGTGGTTTTTCAGGGAATTTCACCAACACGAATTTAGAAGTGAATGATGCAGAAAATTTGGGAGCCCTTCTGCTGCTCGGGCCATGATGGTGGCTGATGAGCTAGCTGCTCGTGGCTCAAGCCCGCTACCTCTTGCAGGGCTGGCAGCCACGGAACCTGAACGGCCACTTCCTCCCTGCCAAGTGCAGCTGCGTCCCTGGCTGGAGCTCCCCGTGGAGAAAAACACGGAGTCCAGGACTTCTCCGTCATCTGGGTGCAGTTGGAGAAATCTGCTGAACGTATCTGCGTTTCTAAGCACCTAATTCGCCTCCTTCCTTCCTCCTGAAACCCAGTTCTCTTCGTCTTTACGGCTGAATCATCTGCTTCCTGTCGGACTCTGGAAGCCATTCTAGGACATCCTCCCAGAACACCAAATAATCATCCCAGGTCCAAAAAAAAAAAAAAAAAAAGTTTTATGTACACAAAAAGAATGCAGTAAATATTATTTTTTCAGAGTATTTTTATACAATATTTAGTCAATAAACACTGCTTAGTGTTTTTTGTTTTTTGTTTTTGTAATCAGTGAAAATACTTCTTAGGACTTAGGCTAGGGAATATTCTTTCTAGAAATAATATTAGCAATCAATCGAAAGGATTATTAAAACTCATGTGGTTACCTGGTGGCATGGTGGTTAAGACTGCTGAATCTCGGGAACCAGCAGTTAGCGTAATGGCTATGTCGCTGGACTCCCACGTAGTCGACCGCCATTCACGTCCCGGACCCGTTGGCTTAAAACTCACTCCGCGCATGTGCGTGCGTGCCCAAGATCCCAAGAAGAGAATGGAGGAGAAGGGATTGCGGCGTGACCATCCCCCCTGGGGGGTGATTTCTCGCTTTCTGTCTCTATGTCTCTCTCTGCCTGTCTGGCGAACACACGCGCCCTATAGCAAAAATCTCTAAAAAAACAAACAAACAAACAAACAAACAAAAAAAAGACTGCTGAATCTCACATGGCCGAGGCAGTTCAAGTTGTAGACCTGAAGGTTTGGAAACCTGCTGGTGCAGGAGCACGCATGCTCTAAATCCCCCAAGGCTGGAACGATGGAGAAAAAAGGATTGCAGTGTGACTATTTCTTATGGGGATGCTTTCTTCACTTTCTCTGCTTCTTTCTCAAGAGCATGTGTGCCCTCTGGCTAATTTAATAATAATTTTATATATATATATATATATATATATATATATATATACACACACACATATATATATACATGGAAGAGGGAGTGAGACTTTCAGACTGCAATTGAGAAATGTTTCTGGGAGCACTTGTATTTAACACACTATTTTTAGATTGTATACTTCACCTTTATCATCATTGTCAGCTGGTCACTATCATTCTCTGTAGATGTCTGTAGTATAGGTGACAGAGTGAAGGAAAAGATCTTTATCAGGCCCTGGTTTCTTTTTCCCTAGAGTTATAATCCCATCACTATCTGCCAGCTTGACATATCCCCTAATAAGTCTCGCTATTTCTTCAAAATCCATTATCTTTGAGGTAAAATTTCCCTAGATGTAACCTTCTTATTCCATAGAGACTTCCAGTATATTTAATTGGCTTTTCCTTTCTAGCCCTAGGACCACCAAAACTGTTATTACTTCTGATTCAAGCACTTAGCATTTCATGTCTAGATTATAGTCATTGTCTCCTTACTTTTCTTTCTCTATTGATTTTTGGAGAGATTTTTGCTATAGGGCATGTGTGCTTGCCAGAGAGACAGAGAGAGCTGGTGAGAGAGAAAGAGAGAAAGTGAGAAATCATCCTCTGGGGGATGGACACATTACAATCCCTTCTCCTCCATTCTCCTCTTAGGATTTTGAGCATGCATGCTCACGTGGCTACTGTGAGTTTCATGCTGTCGAGCCCAGGACTTGAACTTATGTCAACCATGTGGGAGTCCAGCACCTTAACCACCATACCACCTGATGGCCCTTTTTTTCTTTTCTTTTCTTTTCTTTTCTTTTCTTTTCTTTTCTTTTCTTTTCTTTCCTTTCCTTTCCTTTCCTTTCCTTTCCTTTCCTTTCCTTTCTTTTCCTCTTCTTTCTCTTCTCTTCTCTTCTCTTCTCTTCTCTTTTCTTTCTTTTTCTTTTTTTTTCTTCAATTTGTTATAGTGTGTGTGCACTTGCTGGAGAAAGATAGAGGCAGAGAGAGAGAGAGTGAGAAAGCCCATTTTATGGGGCATGATCACCCCACAATCCCTTCTTCTCCATTTCTCTCTCCTATTGAGATTTTGGGCATGCACACACATGTGTCCGGCATTTTTCAAGCGCTTGATCTGGAACTCAAACCACAGTCAGCTACATGGGATCGATCCACCTTAACCACTGTGCCACTGACTGGGTCCCCCTTACTTTCCTATTTCCACTCCTAACAGACTCTACTGATGCCACCCGAAATTTCTTCCTCAAGCTTCCCTTGGTTCAGGTCACTCCCTCGCTTAAGGTAATGTATTTTTCTTTATGTTTAAAATAACAATTTTTGAAGTTTCATTTGTCAACACTCAGCAGCTTGCTTAGCATTAGCTCCAGCCAGGGCCTAACAACCCTGTGCTTATTTACCCGGTTCTACTCCCTACGGCTCACTGTGCGCTCACTCAGAGCTCTCAGGATACCACCACTTCCACTCTGATGAAACAGCGCTGGGCATGAGATGCGGCTTCTCAGAAGCTTCCAGAATGGCTGATGACACAATCTGAAGTGTGGGTAGCTAATTTCCTGTGGAGAAAACAGAACATCGGTAGGAGCAGACCAGAGGCCATGATCCCTGTCCTTTCTGCCTCTGGAGAACCTCTGCAAGGCATGGAATCTCAGTGAGCTTGTGCAGAGATGTCCTCAAGGCTTAGTGGACGTGATTGCTGAAGAAACAGCTCACTGTGAAGCAGTAGCCAACGTGGTATCGTGAGGTGGCACGGAGAGCTGCTCCTTACCCCTCTCGACCTCACATTGTCTTCCTCTCATTCTAAAACTCTAGACTGCACCTTCCTGAGAAACCACCAACAGTTACTCTTTCCCCCCAGACTGGTCTTCCAGGAAATCTTAGTCAAGTCACCGCAATAACGCAGGGTGCTGAACTTAACTGGAGGGATTACTTATTGCACTCCAGGGCTTCAAACCTGAGAGAGGGGTCAGAATCTCCACATTGAAATACGAACTAACATTTTCTTCTCTCTATTCCCCTCTAAGACCCCAGAGTCCAGTAAAGGGTTGTTGCTTCTTCTGTTCAAGTCTCTAATTTTTGTGGGTTTTTTTTTTTTGTGTCTTGATTTTACAAACACATGTTTATTTAATAAATTAGGTCTTGCAAATGAATGCATTGCTCTCCAGACCACTAATTCTGACAAGAGTTTTTGAAAGGTCAAGTCTGAGCGTTTCAAGTTTTTGCTCTGGGCAGCCTCTTCTTTCTTCGAATGACAGATACTATTGGCTCCATGTGTCTAGACATCACTTTGCAGCATAAACATTTCCTGAAAATATGAATCTTATTTTGTGGCATGTATTCAATAGAGAAATGATAAATAAAATTTTATATGCGTTATATGTATTCAGTTGTTAAAAATCATTTCTTTCTATCTCTCAATATAGACATATCAAGACTATGTGATGTTCGAAAAATTATGTTTCTAGAGGGATAAATAAAAGTTTATTTGTATAGTAGGTTCAAGGACTTTCTCATTTCTTACACTGTTATTAGTAATTTTCTCAATGTAAGAAAAGTTTTGCAATATTTTGTTTATTGTCAAAAGTACATGCTCTTCCAGAGAAAGAGTGAGTGTAAGACAGACAGAAATAACCCCCTAATAGGGCATCAATGATTTTTCCTCCACTTCTCCATCCTGTCAGCATTATGGACAAGCAGGCATTTGCACATGCCCAGCATGGTTTTCAAGATGTGAACCATGGTAAGCCATGTGGGGGTTTGGCTTTCCATGCGTAGCACTTAACCACGGTGCCCTATAATATTTTTAAAAAAGAAAAGTTAGCTTCAATTTTATGTTCAAAATACTGTTTTTCTATACGGGTTATATATTTGACTCAAGAATTAAAATAATAGCTGCATGTATGTAATAGCCACTTGTTTATTCATTCAATAAACATTCATCACCTGGTGGCGTAAGGAGGACAGTGTTTTATGACAGCATAGTTACAGTTATTTTATATATTTATATGTGTATATGTGTGTGTATATATGATTAGATATTGACTAGCTTAATATATATTTTACCTTGAAAAATGTGCATAAATTTCAGTGAATCTTGGGGGCATCAGGTCGTATGATGGTTAAGGGCACTGGATTCCCACATGGCTGACTGTGGATCCTGTCCCAGACCTGGTGACTTGTTTTCTCACTTTCTCTTTCTCTTTCACTCTGTCCCTTTCTGCTCAAATTAGAATAAATTAATAAAGTTTAATAAATAATTCAAAAAAATTTCAGTGAAACTCATTCCCCGTAAACTTCTCTGCTCGGATTTTAAAGACAATGGTGCAATCACTAGTGCTTTGTTCAGCAGTCCCTGGCTATTGGAGGGGTCAGCTTGCATATAATTGAGGTTTTTGAAGGGGAGGAAAGAAAAGTTTATCTTCAGTTAGAAAAACAAAGGAGAGCTAGTTGAACCAAATTTCAAAAGTAAATGATGGAAGTGTCTCTTCCCAACCCCCCACCCTCGGCTGACCCTCACTTACCACCTCACACATCTTTAGGTACCAGTCTCCCTGGGTGACAGGTGCCAGGGTGGGTACTCAGTGATAAATGGAAGGTACAGCCATAAGCAAGTTCCAGAGTGCTTCAGTGAAGATGGTTCAATCAATTTCACTCCTACACATCAAAGCATGCTTTTCAAATAGGGCCGTATTTGCCGGAAAGAACAGGCATGGTCCTCACAGAGAAGAGAGCACATGCCTCTCTCTGCTCAGGTGCCAACAAGCAAGAACTTGTTTCTGAGACTGAGCACTAAAGCCAAGGGGGAGGAGAGACTCCCCGTTTTCTTAGGATCGTCCTCAGGCTCCACCCTCCTGCCTTTCTCTCAGACTCTGCTATCAGTTAACACCGATTTTGCTAAAAGCCTAGTGAAGAATGACTATATGGAAGGGGTGTCTACTGTACTCCGATCGTGTTTTGGGTTATGTAAGCAATGAGGAAGGAAAAAGGGGAGGAGTCAGTACTTACTGCAATAAGCTCAATTGGCTTGTGAGTGACCACTTCTGACTTTCTGCTTTACTGAAATTGTGACCAAGTCCTGATGTGTGTATAAATGGATGCACTTGTGTGTGTGGTGTGTAGACAAAGCCACGAGTGCTAGAGCCTTGGGGAGAGGGTCAGTGGGGATGACTACTTAGATATGATAGTTCAGCACCCACCGGACACCTCAACCCACTTACTACTCTCACCCTATCTTCACACATTTTTTTTTTCTTAGATTTTTGCTTCAGGGCAAGTGTGCTCTCCAGAGAGACAGAGAGACAAAGAGACAGAAAGTGAGCAATCACCTCCTAGGGGAAATGGTATGCACCTGGCATGACTTTCTAGCAGCCAGATCCTGGACTCAAACTATGGCCAATCACTGGGAGTTCCCAAACCTTAACCACTATGCCACCCACTGGCCCCCATCTTTACACTTTTATGATGCAGCAGGAGAGATCTGTTCATAAGATAGTCTAGTCCAAACTGTTATATTATTCTCTTATATATTCAGGAAGGATAGAAATATGCCACATGCTGAGACCTGACACAATAATGCCATAATTTCTACTGCAAAGCACTTAAAGGACAACTACTCAACTCTTGAGTCTTATGACGTTCTTTTTGAAGAATTAGTCATCATATGCTAATATTGGAAGAGTTTCTTAGTTCCATCCAGCACCTTTATTGCTAATGCTTCAGGCAAGAATGAGGTATCTTGTTAAAGAGACTAAAAAGACTATGAAAAATAAGAATTCAGGGAGCCTAACCTAATTTTCTACTCTATCAATTGGAGCAGATGTCACAAAACTCCATGTTCAGGGCGATTTGGTTTTCTTTTAGGAAAACCTGTAGAGAAAAACAGTGTATGAAATAAAGAGGAAATGGCTCCCATTTAAATGCCTTTCCAATGACACATAAGCTCTGGTGTTAATTAGCACATTTCTTTGACTGACAAGTGATTAGACTTGATTTTCTTATCAAAATCCCAATCCGTTGCTAAGAATTTCTTATCCTCGTGATTACTTCTCCCTACAAAAGATGAAATTGTTTCTCATGAAAGAGCAAATTTAATTTTGGCCCTGGGCAGTAGAATTTGCTAATCCTTCACTGTCAGAAAATTTAGGTATAATTTCAGAAAATGATGATGATGATCTGAGAGCTGCCTGGCAAACAGGAACAACCCCCGCCTTTTTAGAATAAACACATCAATATCTGACAATGCCAGCTCTTGGCACTGTCTCTCGCTTTTGTTTTAGGATATTCTGTCAAAGCAAACAAAAGGCAAAACCTTAGTCTCCAATTACCCCAGACAAGCCATCCTCAGCAGGAGCTCCTGCGGCTGTATTTGGAGAAGGAGCAAAAGCATGCTCCCTTCATTATTCGAAAATCGAGGAGCAGCTGGAGACAGCTTTTCTCTTTTTCCAAGTCATCTGCCTCTGACCAGGTAAAATGGTGTATCATTTAGATACTAGAGTAGAGATTGTCTTTTTTTTTTCCTCTAAAGGGCCAGACAGTGAATATTTTAGGCTTTGCAGGCCATTTGGTCTTTGTCACAATTATTCCACCTTGTAGTGTGCAAGAAGCTGTCAACAAGGCCAGCAGGTGGCATAAGTGGTTAAAGCACTGGTCTCCCTCCTGGTTGACTATGGTTGGAGGCCCAGACCCAGTAGCCTGAAATTCACACCATGTGTACATGCATGTCCAAAATTCTGAGAAGAAAATGGAGGCAAAGAGATTCTGGAGTGGTCATTTCCCCTGGGTAGGGGGATGATTTCTTGCTATATGTCTCTCTCTCTCTGTGTCTCTCTAGCAAGTGCACACCCAATAGCAAAATTCTCTCTCTCAAAAAAAAGAAACAGCTGTTGGGACCAGCAGATGGCACAATGGTTACATTGTTGGATGCCCATATGGCTAAAAGTGGTTTGAGTTCCTGACCCGAAGGCTTGAAACTCACTCTGGGCACGTGTGCATGTGTGCCCAAAATCCCAACAGAAGAATAGAGGAGAAGCGATTGTAGAGTGGTCATTCCCCCCCCGGGGGGGGGGGGTGATTTCTCTTTCTGTCTGTCTCTCTCTGTCCCTCCAGCAAGTGCATACTCCCTAAAGCAAAAATCTCTCTCTTTTTTTAAAAAAGTAGCTGTTGACAAGATGTAAATGAATTGGCATGGCTATATTACAATAAAACTTTGTTTACAAAAGTAGAATGTGGGATGGCTATAGTTTGCTGACCTCTACAGCATCAGCTTTTTTTTAGATAATCTCTCAAGTTAGTTCTATAAACAGTGTCCTAAGAAAACTGGAGGTCCTGACTAACCACATTTGGCACTCATTTTCTAGATGTTTTTGCTAATCAACATAATAACATGAAGATGAGAAGCATTTATCACTCTGGCAAGAAACAGTGTCTTATTCTTCCTTAATGTAAATATAAGTTAAGTTTGAAAAACATCAGAAAGATAAAGGATCGATGTAAAATGTGGCTTGAAGAGATTGACTGCAAGAATCAGCATGTTTAGGGCTGGCTAGAAAACAGATAGAGAGCCAGGTGAGTCATTCACACAAGACTAAGACTGTCACTCTCCAGCAGTGTGAAGTGCCCACTGTAGGACTCCTTTTGTCAGCCATATGCGATGGCAATGAGCTGTGTAATAATTTGTATATGCTTAGCTGGAAAGTAGGCTGCCACAGCAGGTCTACCAGGGAGAGGAAAGGCTGGCATTGGAAAGAATTAGGATAAATCATAAGAATACTATTATAATAATTACTGCTTATTGAACGTCAATACTAGACATTGTGTTAAACATAATATCATTTTATTTTTTAGAGTAACTCTTTGAACTAATTATTGGGAGCCTCCATTAGGAGGAGAAAGGAGGTCTTAATGAAGCTAAAAGCTTTATCCCAATAAGCCAAAAAAGCATGATGAACTTGGACGGAACTGAATTGTGGCTTTGAAGTGGCGAACAGCAGGCAGGCTATTAAATGTCTGTTAGTGGCAGGAGCTCTGTCACTGGCCTGTCTTACAGTCTTGCATCTCAAACAAAGGTGGAAAACAGAGAGGAGGGATCCTGCAGGGAAAGAAATCAGCGAGAGCTCTCAGTTCAGAGACAGAATCCTGGTCCATCAATAACTAGGCATTTACACACACTGTTGGGTGAGCCCAGTATGCCTAGGCCTGAAGAGTTTCCTAGAATATGGGACTTTCAGGGCTAAAACCAGGAACGTCCTGAGCAAACCAGAAGAGTCATGGTGATTACTAGACACTCATGTGTTGAAGCTTGTGCTGAAGTTTGTTCATATCTGCTCATGAGAGCTGACTGCTAAATTGTTAGAAAATTTTCAAGCTATCATAAAACTATTACTAAATTAATTTGTAATTAAGTTATATTAAATATTAATAAGTATTCAATGCAGTGTTTTTGCATCTTAGGTCCTCTACTTTCATCTAAGATCAGGTGGTTATTTATTCTCATTGCATCAGCCGAAGTGTTACCTAATGGTGGGCTCGGGTCCCTGCCCTCCCAGTCCTGCATCGGGGACATCATACATTGGGCTTGAAAGAGCAAGGTGTGTTTGTTGTCCAGAAAATTATGGGGAAAGCGTGAATGGAGACTAAACATCAAACTTTTATTGTGAATAAAAGAAAAAAAAATGGGCATATCCTTTGCTATTCAAAAGCTATTATTCTTCTCGGTAAAAAAGTAGCTCATGCCAAAGACAAATGACTGAAGGTCCAAACCCAAGTCTCCAATGCTTTACTTTCACTTAGTCATTAAACTAAACAAAAATAACAATAGACACACTTTTCCATTAATTGCAACTTTAGGAACAAATACAAGAAGTTGGCAAAAATCAGTGAAAACATTCTGAGAGTCAGCTAGCTCCCATGGAACTGACAACAGTGAATTTGTATATTTTATTCATAAATTGTGCATCACACATTCTTTATAGTAGTAAATTTTATGACAAACTTGTCTGACATCTCTAGACCTGTATATGTGTCTACATATATGTCCATATGTGCAGATTTATAGCTATAGATAGCTGGTTGTTAGCCATTTCCTAGTACGCTACTCCTCAAAAGCTGTGGGATCCATGGTAGCAGGAAGAAAAACCCAGACTGCAGTAGCTAGTGCGTTTGCCTTTATGAGCTACTGGTTGGTTTGTTCACAAATGTTCACATTTTCATTGCAGCTGCATCTGTGCATGGCATGTGAGTAAGCAGAGAGCCGTCCTGAGGTTCTGATACTAAATACCGAAGAGACAGCCATCTTTGAGGCATCGGTGCTCTTTCTTTCGCCAGGTCATGTGTAATAATTACGCTCTCACATGGGGTCTCATTTCTTGAAGACTTCTGTGGTGGAGTCCATATATGCCTTCAGTATAGACCCTTTAAGATGTAAACTCCGTGAAAGGAGAGGCAGAAATTGTTCTGCTCATCTGTGTATCCCCTGAACACATAGTAGGCACTTGATATCTACATGTCAGGTAAATGAACGAATTATTGAGTGAGTGAATTGAATTTTACCTTCTTTTCCTAATGTGGAAACCGTGGCTTCTCTTAGTTCCTAAGGATTTGTGTTCATTTGTTTTGTGGTGTATGTGGGTTTCACGTTTTTAGATAAGGTCTTCATATGTTTCGATCCTGCTTCCTCAGTTTACTGAGTAGCTGGGATTAGAAACCCATGCCACCTCACCCAGGTTTTAGGGTGCACAGGAAATTAACCTATGGGTTTTTTGTTCGTTTGTTTGTATTGTGAGGACTGATGTAACAGTAACATGATGTCACGCTAGCACACCATTGTCCAATTAGCTTAGAGCTGAGCTTCTTAAATGTTTTTCCCTGGGTACCTTAAGGACAGAGCCAGGTAAAAATTCCAGGCACTTAGTCTGGCTTAGAAGAACCTGCTTAGAAAATAACATTTCTTTGAACTTTTGAGTTAACATTATTTTTGTGTTTTTCTCCACATAGCACTAGATTTTTATTTACCTTAACAGAACAATCAGGAGGGCCCTGCAGTTGGCATAATGATTACAGCACTGGACTCCCACATGGCAGATTGTGGTTCAAGTCCCGCATCCAGAGGCTTAAAAATCATGCCAGGCATTTGTGCATGCATGCCCAAAATCCCAGAAGGAGAATGGAAGAGAAGGGATTGTGCGATATGGTCATCCCTCCTAGTGGGTAATTTTCCACTTTCCCTTTCACCGTTTTTCTCCAGTGAACACACACGCCTTATGGCAAAAACCAAACCCAAACGAAACAAAACAAAAAACTATCAAGAGCTGTTTATGAAGAACATTAACTAATTTTTTGCTACATAGATTCTTGAAGAAGACTGGTATTCCAATTAAATGCAATTTGTCCTCTAACAGCTTATTTACAAACACTTGACATGTAGACATGTACTTCAGAGTTTCCTGAAACCCTGTCTGAGAAGTTTTACATAGCTACCCATAAAATGCTTTGCTGTTAATTTGTGCAGATAACAGAGTGTTTCTCTTTAAGATTTTATATTTTATTAAAAAAAATAAACAAAATACATTTTCTCCAGCATCATTGCTAAAGAAAAAAATTAAAATGCTAATTAAAATACAAATAAATGAAAAATCTATTTGTTGTTAAGGAAGATTAGAGGCCACACTAACAGTGAATTATTATATTGTTAGGTAATTTTACTACATCCAAATAAATTAATTCTAATGGTTTAAAGGGTCAGTTACCTATGAAAATAAATTCATACTTTAAAGTCCCCTAATATTTTACCTTACTATATTATCCATTCATCTAAATTGCTTGAAATTAAAATTACACAAATAAAAACTAAACCAACATTAAATTACTATAATACATTCCAGAAACAGTTACTGATATTTTCCATAAGTTTATTTATTTCTTCTTTGAATGAGGAAGACCGAGACAGACAGAGAAGATGCAACGCCCCCAATAGGGTCTTTTTTAAATTTATTTATTTTTAATTTTAATTTTAATTTATTTTGCTATAGGGCATGTGCGCTCTCCAGACAGACAGAGAGAGACAGAGAGACAGAAAGCGAGAAATCACCCCTCACGGGAGATGGCCACGCCGCAATCCCTTCTCCTCCATTCTCCTCTCAGGATCTTAGGCACGCACGCACATGCACCCGAAGTGAGTTTAAGCCACCAGGTCCAGGACTCGAACCTCGGTCGACTACATGGGAGTCCAGCGACATAGCCATTATGCTAACTGCTGGTCCCCACAATAGGGTCTTGATATCATGATCCTCCCCAGTCTCTGCCAGTCTCCAGTCATGGACACGTGTGTGTCTGGTATATTCAGGAAGGTCTCCACACTTGTTCTTGTTCTCAGAGCTTTCCCACATGGTCAGCCTTACAGAGTGTCATGGTTTACTTCTGTATCATCTTTCAGTTCTCTATTGATATTTTTCAGTTTTTTTTTAGAAGTTTTTGCCTTAGGGTGCATACATTCACCAGGGAGAGAGAGAGAGAGAGAGAGAGAGAGAGAGACAATGAGAGGGAAATTGAGCAATCACTCACCCCCACCACTCCCCAGGGAAGATGACCGCCAAAATCCCTTTTCCTCTATTTTCCTCCAGGGATCTTTCTTGAGCACACAAGTACATAGGCCAGCGTGATTTTCATGCCAACAAGTTTGGGACTAACCGTAGTTGGCCCTTTGGGAGTCCAGTGACATAACGGCTACACCATCTGCTGGTTCCGACAGTCTTAATAAAATAAAGCAATATTGCCGCAATACTTTTTCTTGTCTCTTTGGTAATGGTAGTTTTTTCAACGGTTTTTGGAAGGAGGCTGTGCCCACATCAGCAGGTAACGAATGGGCCAGCAGGTGGCATGAGGTTAAAGGTGCTATATCTTACATGGCCTACCTTGTGGTTTGAGTCCCAGACCTGGTGACTTGAAAATCATGCCAGGTGCATGAGCATGTGTGTCCCAAACCCCAAGAGGACGATGGAGAAGAGATTGCAGCATGGCCATCTCCCTCCAGGGAGGTGACTTTTCATTTTTTCTCTTTGTCTCTCTGGCAAGCACATATGCCTTTTAGCAAAACTAAAAAACTGAAAAATGAAAAATAATAATATCAGGTGAGTGTTCACAAACACAAGCATTTTATTCTTTGGCACAGATTTGTATTGTTGTCTTCTGGCATATTGGTGTTGTATTAAACCCACACGGCCATATTACTTAGAGCATTTCTCATGCTATCCAGCAGAACGCTTTTTTAAAACATATTTTCAGTGGAATTTTAATATATTGTCTTAGAGGCACAAGAATTAATGGTGCCTCAATATCTCAGGGCTTATTTTGGCTCCACAGCACAAAATTTTATTTTGCTTTCTGTTAACTTCATATATATTATTTCAAAACTTTATTAAGACTGGATAAGAATGCATTTTTTTTGTTTTCTTTTTCTTTCTTTCTTCCTTCCTTCCTTTCTTCCTTCCTTCCTTCCTTCCTTCCTTCCTTCCTTTCTTTCTTTCTTTCTTTCTTTCTTTCTTTCTTTCTTTCTTTCTTTCTCTCTCTCTCTCTCTCTCTCTCTCTCTCTCTCTCTTTCTTTCTTTCTTCTTTCTTTCTTTCTTTCTCTTTTCCTTTTTTCTTTCTTTCCTTTCTTTCTTTCTTTTTCTTTCTTTCCTTTTTTCATGTATTTTAATTTAACAAGAGAGGGACAGAGTGAGAGTGAGTGAAGACGAGAGAGAGAGAGAAAGAGAGCAAACCACCAGGTCTGGGACTTGAACGACAGTAAGCCATGTGGGAGTCCAGCATCCTTTACTACCATGCCACCTGCCGGCTCCAAGAATACATTGTTTTAATAAAATTCATCTGACTTTTTTGGACTAAAATATTTGTCTGTAATTAAGCTTGTTTCATGCAATGAGATAAATACCTTCTACTCTTTAAAACATACTCCTCAGAAAATGCTGAAAATAAAATTAAACACTATCTATTAGTCTGCTGCAATTTCCATAAATGACATACATATTATTTTATTTAGATTTATTTATTTATTTATGCCAGAGGGCAAGTGCATGCTCATGAAATGGACAGGGAGAATGCAGCCCCAAATAGGGTGTAGTATGCCACTATTATTTTTCCTCTGGTTCTCCTTCCTGTCCAGATGCTGGTCATGTGTGCGCACAGCATGTTTTCCAAGCTACCTGGGCTGGGACGTGAGTCCTAGTCAGCCATGTGGGATCCGGCTTCTTCTTTTGCAGTGGTTAAGTGTTGTGCTATAGGGCCAGTCCAATGACATAAATTTTAAACAATAAATTTTTAATGTATAAAATGAATGTAACCTGAAAGTTTCAAAAATACCGCAAAACAGAAATCATTCCAGTTTCTTTTCAAATATCCAGTTCTAGTGAAAACTATAGAGGAAACAAGTTTCTCTAAATTATGACTAAATAACTATTTTGAGAACTATATATTGAACGACAGAAAGAGATTTATAGAACTTAGGGAGACCACTTATTTTTAAAAAATGAATAGAATTCATATTTTAGAGTAGTTTGAGAGTTATAGAAAAATCGATTGAACTAAAAGGGATGGGATTGGGTATTTAATGCTGTGGTAATAATTTATGGAGAGGCACTGCTTTTTCCTTTGGAAATGTAATATCAAGAACTTCTGAAACAATTTCAGAAAATTTTTCATTTGCAGCATTTGCTGTTCATTTCTTTGAATTTAGTTGATGTTACTTCTGTTAATCATCATCACCATCCAATCACCATGTTAAAACATAAACTCTAAACATTCCAGATATCAGAAAAAACTAATAATTTGAAAAAAAATATCAGAAGGAAAAAAAATGACACTATTGAAAACTGAACTAATCTATTTAAATAAAATTCATACTTTTTATATCTTAAAATCTTTTTTTTTTTTTTTTTTTTTTTGGAGAGGTTTTTGCTATAGGGCGCATGCGCTCGCCAGACAGACAAAGAGACAGAGAGACAGAAAGTGAGAAATCACTGTCCCAGAGGGGATGGCCAAGCTGCAATCCCTTCTCCTCCATTGTCCTCTCGGGATCTTGGGCACACACGCACATGCACCCAGCATGAGTTGTAAGCCACCGGGTCTGGGACACAAACCGCGGTCAACTACATGGGAATCCAGCGACATAGCCATTACACTAACTGCTGGTCCCTATATCTTAAAATCTTTTTGATAGGGGTGTCATTAAAGTTAGAACACAGGGAAATCTTCATAAATTTAATGTGATGTTGATAACTGTAATGTGATACTTCTTGGCAGTTAAGTAGTAAAACATCTGCAATCAACTTTTAGAAGTACATATATTCCTATTAATGTTTAAGATTCCTCCCAAGAATCATGATACTAAAATATTTAATTATATATGTGAGAGAAGAGAAATAAAGAGTATATTTATTCTACCTATCAATAACCTCAATAATTTATTTTTATACTTTCTATAAATAATTTTAATAATTTGCTTTTATAAAACTCTTCCAATAACAGAATCAAGACTATTTTTTTTTTTTGGAGAGGTTTTTTTCGCTATAGGGCGCGTGCGCTCGCCAGACAGACAGAGAGAGACATAGAGACAGAAAGCGAGAAATCACCCCCCAGGGGGGATGGTCACACCGCAATCCCTTCTCCTCCATTCTCCTCTCGGGATCTTGGGCACACACGTACACGTGCCCGGCGTGAGTTGTAAGGCACCGGGTCCGAGACGCGAACCGCGATCGACTACGTGGGAGTCCAGCGACATAGCCATTACGCTAACTGCTGGTTCCCAAGAATCAAGACTATTTTTACACTAAAATTTTCTCTTTGAAAATTATTTTAGCAATGTCTCGTCATACCATTCCAAATAATTCAAATAAATTCAAAACAAATATTTTCAAATTTCATATTCAATAATTAATCAACTCAACAAAGGAAACTTAACATCCAATTTTCTGTCCAACCCGCTCCTGGATTTTGTCCTTTTCTATCTGTAGCCTCAACTCTTCTCAGGTTATCCTATTTGGTTCATTCTTTCATCTTCCACCATCTAGCCCTTTGAGATTCTTCAACATTGTCATCAAGAACCCTTTTTATTGTAAATGCCCTTTCCTACAACTTCTACTTCCATATTTTCCTCTCCCTTCTCATATTCTTACTGATGCCATCAAGAGGTGATTTGGTTAGAAGGATAGTCTTTCCCCAGTAATTATCTTATTCAATATTTGAATCACCCCTCATCCTATAAAAATCCATCCCCAGTCTTTGATATGAAAAGCCTAAATGAGGAGTTATCTAATGGCACCTCAGCTAAATTGAGAAGTAGAAAGTATTACCTAATCTCAGAACTTACTGTTCTGTAGAGACCATATTACCAACATTTTCCCAGAATCAGCTTTCTTTTGAAGTCATCTTATTCTTTCTTAATCTCTTTCTCAGTGTCTTTTGTATCTGTCTCAAATAGTCATTTCTCATTAGCCATTTTCATCATCTTGGGGAATGCCACATCTCCAGTGATGACCACGCAACATCTGGATTTCACGTCTCCTCACATTTAATGTTATGTCATCTGAGTTATGTCAGCCACTTGTTAGCACAGTCGAAAAAAATTTTGATTTTTTTAAAGAACTTACTTAAAGGAATTCCACCTACAAAATCACAGCATTTTAAAGATCATGACCAATGTAGCCCATGCCTCTCATACATTGTTTTGTTCCTCTCTTGTTGAGTTTCTGTATATTTTTTTCTCCTGCTAAGAATGTCCCATAATTTTCCAACCCTCTTCTGAGACTTAGATCTATTCCCACACAGATCTCAGCATGTCACTCTACTTGTTTATCTTAATCTTTTCTCAATGTCTGCTCTCCACGTAAGAATAATTTTGACTTCATCTTATTTTTTTCCAATCTCTTCTCTTGTTTTCATGCTATCCTGTGCTTTGACAAGATTGTTCTGTCGCACTCACTTTTTATTGTCTTTTCATTAGTTCCTTCTTCTCTTTGTGCAGTGGTTCTTTTTTCCTAAGTTTATTTGTTTACGTCCTCTGAGAGAGAGAGAGAGAGAGAGAGAGAGAGAGAGAGAAGAGAGAGAACTTCCAACAGCGTCCCAACACTGCATTCTACTTCCAGATTTCAGTCAGCCCAATCAGGGGCAGAAGTACACCAGAGTATTCAGGGAAGTCTCTGGCCTCCATCTGGGCACCTTCTTCTGTGGGATTGCCTCACAAGGTGTTGCATTTTACTATTGCACCACTCTCTGCCCCCCAACCCTAGTGATTCTCAGAACATCGCAATTCTAAAATTTTTAACACAGCTAGGCGATAGACTAACCTAAACCAGAGAAGAAAAGACAGCCTCAAGTTGCCATTTGTTCAGCTGGATTTATTAATTTATTCACATTTACTGATTTACCTTCTGACCTAAAATCTTATATAGAGCCTCTGGCATCCATATGTGTTTTGAGAATTCTGGAAACATATTCATGAATGGCTGTTTGTTTCATTTTAAAAATTAAAAGTATGTACATATGGAATTTGTTGAAATAAAATGTTGTATGATTACATGTTCCACAAAGGAAGACATTCTACTCTGTTGGTTATGTTTTCTGATGTATCATAAGGACAGACATCACCCAAATCTTAATTTTTCAATTCGTATCCATAAAAGGAACAGTGGAGGTGCCAGGAGGTGCTGCAGTGGTGACACAGCTGGACCCACATAGGAAAGGTCCTGGATTTGATCCTGGAACCTCTTTGAGTACATGGTGTCTTCGTGCCCGTAATCTACAGAACTTGAGGGTCCTGTGTGTGTGGGGTGGGGGGTGAACTCTCTGGCTCTCTCTATGGAAGAAATAAATAAATAAACTTAATTTAAAAGAAAGGGACAGGGTCAACAGATGACATGGTGGTAAAGGTACTGGGCTCACACATGGTTGACTGTAGTTCAAATCCTAGATCCAGTGGCTTGAAACTGATGCCAAGCTCCTGAGTGTGCATGCTCAAAGTCTTGAGAGGAGAACAGAGAAGGGATCGTGGCATGGCCAATCCCTCAGGAGGGACAGGGAGTGTTTCTCACTTTCCCTCTCTCTGTCTTTCTCTGTCTCATTCTCTCTACAGCAAGCACATGTGCCCTATGGCAAAAACCTTGAAAGATAAATAAAGAAAAAGAAAAGAAAATGTCAATTAAAAACTTAGACTGAAACTAAACATATTTCTTTCATACCTTTCTGCAAATTGACCATAATATAACTGTCCTTTGATATTAGGGCCAGTGAAATATGAAAATGTGTGCTGCATAAGTCTCCTTGACTTTCTTTTTGAAGACCCTTTCTCAGATATTAGTTTATTTGAAAAACCTGCATTAAGTTTTCTTTTCTTTGGTTCATTAATATTTTCAGAGTTGACAGCGACACAGACAAAATGAAATGAGAAATATTTATTAGGAATTTATTTTCAGAAGCTTCAAATGACAATTGGAAAAAAGTTTCTAAGTTATATATGAGAAATTAAAATAGAAAATTAATTATTCAAAGACCCTAGTATTTTTCCTTATTTTTACAAATTTTTATTAGCCTTTCATTATTTCTGGTCAAATACCAGGCCAAACTTTTAATGATTTAATTTCTGAAGTTGAATTTTGAAGGCATTTGAGATATTTGGTTAGTAGCAAATAAAATAAGACTTTTTAAAGATAAGATTTAATCACTTTTGGAGGCCAACTCTATACATGTAATTTTGAGTCCACAGATTATGGCAAAGATATTAACTTTAATGACAAAGAAGCTGTGAATACAGGTCAATAATATGTCAAATGGGAGAGAAAAGAAAAACCCTCATAAACTTCTGTCTTTGCTATAAATTTAACAATTTATCATGGTATTAAGACTGCTTCAAAGGTGAATTTATTTTATCTTTATAAATGGTAAAAGCAATGCAATAAGAGAAATGATTGATGCTTGAATGTTCAACTGAGTTCCACATCCTTTGCTTCATAGAACAAAGGCAAATCTACGTAATAAAGGCTTTACGGTGGTGGCAAGACCTGGAACTAACTGGGGATACATGCGATGATCTCAAAGAAAGAAAAGAAGACTAAGGCTCGTGAATCTATGGTATAACAAGTTAAGCCTGAAAAATGAATGAGAAGCAGGAAGAAATACTATGATAGTGAAGGCAGTATTACATAAAATTTTAGAGTTCTGGGGCCAGCAGGTGACATGGTGGTTAAGGCACTGGACTCCCACATGGCCCACTATGAAAGTCCCGACCTGGGGGGATTTACTGCTATTGGAGTCCTGGACCCACTGACTTGGAAATCATGCCGGGAATATGTGTGTATGTTCCCGAAATCACAGGAGGAAAATGGAGGAGAAAGGATTGTGGCGTAGCCATCCCCCTAGTGGTGATATCTTACTTTCGTGCTTACTGTCTCTCTGTCTCTCTGCGGTGAGCACATACACCCTATGGCCAAAACCTGAAAACACAAACAAAAAATTTAGAGTTTAACGTTTGTTTCTGAGTCCATTTTCTGATCTGCTAAACAGTAGTATAGGTTTGTTGTGATGATTTAACCAAGTTTTATGTATATATGTATACATATATATATATATATGTAAATATATATGTGTAATCATATACAATTATTATATTAATATTTAATAGTTATTAAATTATCCCCAGTATTTTGTCATTGGGTTTATAGGGGCACCGTTGAGAAGAATGGTCCAAAATTATTTACTATTTACAGATGGGAAAAAAGAGGAGGATTGAGGCTTTGAAGTAGTTGCTTGTATTATAAATATTGATATTTTACATTTCTAGATATTTCATAGCCCTTGATAAAATTATGTGTCATTATAATTTGAGTGCTTTTTCAGAAGTGTCATGAGCAACTCCGATTCATTTTCATTTCCTTTGAACCCAAATATGCTTTCTTTTCCCTTTGAGTGCAGATTCACTGACTCATAAGAAGGTGAGAAATTATTGAGAAGTACAAAAAAGCTTCCTTTTATCTTTTCTCTACAGTTTTATAAAATCGCTGCTTTAGCCAGATGGAAAATCTATGGGAAAATCAACAAGTGAGCACTCGAATGTGAGACAATGCACTTAGTATGAGCTAACTTGTACTGTTTCCATGGCAATCAGAAGAAAATAATATATAAGGAAATGGTAGAAAGTGATGGGATACATTTGTGGAGATTATGTTAATGGAAAGTCACACTTTTATGAGGCAGGGCTTTTATTTTTATTGAGCTCTTATAAATTTCCTTTTTGCTTTAAATTGTAACCACATTGTTCCATTTCATTTGTCATCTTAAGTTGTTTATTGAAGAAAATAGTGAGAAAATTCTGAATTCTAAATATTCTTTTTTTAAAAGTTTATTTATTTGTGGAGAGATAAATATATATATATAGAGAGAGAGACAAGTACCATCAAATATGCTCAGTCCTTCCCTCCTTTGGTTTTTCCACCTGGCTAGGATCAGCGGCACACTTATCCCCACACCCAAGGGGCACAGGGCGGCCTAGAAGCTGAACCCCAATCCTTCATATGCCCTCAGGCATTGCAAAGAATTGAGCTAAGGCTGTGCCACCCAGGTGGGTCAATTCTAAAATTTTAGTATTATTATTTTATAAAAACACAGGTTATTGAAGCATGTCGTTTTTGTTACTGATTACAAAAGACTTTTCTTTTAAATATCAGTTAGGAAAGTAGAGAAATGTCAATCATTTTTCCATCAAAAAGGAGAAAATATACTGGTAATAAGGCAGTAATAAAGAGTATTGATAGTTTTAATTTTAAATAGCTATTTATTTAGGTTTATTTATTATTATTATTTAATCTCTGATAAGTGTGCACCCTCTTGAGACACAGAGAGAAAACGAGAAAGCAAGCCACCAAGTCCAGGACTTGAACTACTGTCAGACATGTGGGAATCCAGCACACTTACCACCATGCTATCTGCTGGCCACCTGATAGTTCTTTCCCATATTTGTCATTGCTAAAATATTATCTGACTGTGTAATATTGATGCATATTTTATTTATTTTTATTAGGCATGTCTATGTTTTATTTTCCTTTAAGTGATTTTTTTTTTGTAAAATTACATTTTCAAAGACTCAGCCCTTACGAACAGAGCTAATCTTTCCAAAAATAATATCTAGGATCTAGATTCTCAAAACTCACAAAAGCAACTGGAAATGTCAAGTTGTTGACTAAAGATGTCATGGCTGAGACAGTTTCGCATCACAATAATCCATAGCTAATTTCAGTAGGCAAGTTCCAGTTCTAAATATCACTAGAGACTACCACTGAAATCATCTTATTGCTGAATTGTACTTAAGAAATTTTCTTTGCGAGTTTTATTTATTAATTAATAGTAGGGGACAACTATAAAGGTTTAGATTAACTTAGTATTTCAAAACTTCTTTATAATTATTTAAATGTAATTTCTAAATGTATACTATAAGAAAGCCTCCAAACATGTCTGATATAATAACAAAAAAATTAAAAAGCTAACTAATCACTTCTAAGAAGTTTTTTAGTTGTATATACAGGTATATAATTCAATTCAACTTTATCAGTGAAAATATTACAATGTTAGGTCCAATTTCCCACCAGACCTGTAATAAAGGATTAAAAATAAATGGAGAAACTAACACTTGGTTATCTGTTCATTTTTCTGGAAGGCTGTTTCATATAAATTCAAAATGGCCTGGTGGCGTAATGGCTATGTCGCTGGACTCCCATGTAGTCGAACATAATTCGAATTCCGGACCCGGTGACTTAAACTCATGCCAGGCACATGTGTGTGCGTGCCCAAGATCCCAAGAGGAGAATGGAGGAGAAGGGATTGCGGTGTGGCCATGCCCCCCGCCCCCCCAATGTGGTGATTTCTCGCTTTTGTCTCTCTGTTTCTCTGTCTTTCTGGAGAGCGCACGCGCCCTATAGAAAAAAACCTCTAAACAATTTTAAAAATAATAAATAAATTCAAAATGGCCTAAAATTAGCCAGAACAGAATTTGAACTTCCACTATAGTATCTCATAAACTTGTACCAAAATTAAAACATACAGATAGCATATTAGTTTTTAGTTCTTTTTTCATGGAATGAGCCTATTTTGGAATCATAAAACAGTATTACCAAGAAATTTAAAGAGGAAGCTCAAGTCTAGAAGTTTAACTAAGAAATCTTTTATAAATAACAAAACCACCAACTTAAATTGTAAATGGCATCCACAAAAAATTGCCATTCCAAATTCACGTAAAGTACATTTAAAACAGGTATTGCAGAAAGTGCGCCCGGAAGCACATTCACCTTACAAAGATAAAGTTTAACTAGCAAAAATTCAAATAGGCCTCTCTGCAAACCTTGGCACACTTATGCAAACTTTCATGAATAAGATTTAAGAAAGGACTCATTTTGATACTTTTATGTACAGCTTATATACAATTTAAAAGAGATACAACTGAAAATACTTCTATGTAAAAGCCAGAATTAAGTCAATGAAATACTGAACAACAGTCTTAATTTGGTCCCTCTTAGGAGTGTCAAGAGAATAACTGAGTAGGGCATTTCTAAGAAATGCCCTCTTCCTGATCAATCGTTTCTGTTTTAACTGAAAATACCTCTGCCACCATGTCTTTTGGAATTTCTGAACCTCTGACTTTCCAGGCAGAACAAGCATTCTCCACTTTGGCCAGACTTTGCTTCAAGGTATACAGCTTCTTAGACACCTCCTAAGGTCCAGTGCTGCCAAAGAATGAAAACTCACCGTTAGCCTGGCCAGAAACTGGCTCACTTGGAAGGGGCCATGGAGGTGCCCATTCCCCACACTGTTAAAACTCACCCGCATCAGTTCTCCATCCCAGTCTGCCACTCCCAGGAGGTCAACAGCTGCTATTTTCAGTCTCCAGGTAACTGCGTATCTTGAGCATCTGAGCAGGGAGTCTCGTTTTCTTTCCCGTTGTCTCTGTTGCAGATATCAACAGTTTATTAATTTCATCCACACTGATTAATGATCCTGCTCTGATGGAGCGTTGAGAAGAGACCGCCTCAACTAGCCCACAGTGACGGCTCCTGGACCTGATGCATCTTCTCCCGAGAGCGGCCCGGCTGCCTGTGGTACCTTCTGCCCGACACCATCCAATTAATTTCTGATTGGGTCAACCTTCCTTCCATATCAGCACTTGTAATCCTATGGAGGAGAAACACGGTCCTTTCACTCTCAACAGTTATATCCCGACCACGTCTCACAAGTCTCTAGCACGCGTCATGCCTCGCACCAACTTCCTGCTGAAAGGATTTGCAGGCCAACAGCGAGGGTGAAGATGAAGGAACATCCTTCCCTTCTCTTCGGTGGTGCGGGAAACTGGCATGCTTCCTTTTCTGGAACCCTCCTGAGCCTTTGCTGCTCCTGCCGTCACAGCCTGTGGTGAGACCAGGGCAAACCGAAGGCCTTGGAGCGAGCAGAGCGCACACGGTGCGGGCCCCAGACTGCCACGTCCCGGCAGAGAAGGCCACGGAGGCGCCCTTTGCAGCAGGCCGGCCTGGACGCACCGGCCGCAGGATGCACACTTTACGTATGTGTTCCTGATCAAATCATAAATACTGTCATGATAATTTACACTTAGATTTAAGATTATATACATATAGGATGATATTTATTTCATTTTTATCACAAAAATAATTAACTTCTTCCTGGTTACTTAGTCACTTTGGAACCCCTTTATTCATTTTTTTATTTAACCTTGAAGAAACAATGAGAGTTTCTGGAAAAAGAACGTCGTGTAGCTTAATGGCTGAGAATAGTGGGGCTAGCTCAATTTTTCCTCAATTCCCACAGAAACTGATTATTTCTCACTCATATATCATCACTCCAATTTTATCCCTTTCTTCACTTTTACTAATTTTCCATTAGGTGTGTCAAAAATCAATTGGCTTGTTACTTATTACAAATTTAATATTTAATACTTTATTTGGAAATCCATAGGTATGGTATTAATGAAAGGATTCTTCCAAAACTCATTTTAGGATATAGTATATCTAAAAACTTTATTAGGTTACATCATATGAAAGGATGAAATAAACACGGTTTTATAGAGCATTTGGGTTTAGAATTTTATGAGCTGGCTCAAAATAATACCCTTAAATTTGCTTTGCTGCTTTGGATTGATAATGTGAACGGGCACAAACAGTGGATTAACTTTTATAGTCAAACCGACATAGTTTATCCTTAATTACACTTTTGAAAGTAACAAAGTAAGCAGAGGGAAAATACATTCAAGCAGATCTTTAGACTTGTCCTTTTAACAGGAATGTTTAAATGATTAGAAAAGATATTTTGATGCCCGTGTTATATAACCTAGGCTCCCATGTAAGTATCCACTGTGGACAGTTGATGTACATGCCCACAGCTTTTTCCATCAACCTCTTGAAACTCTCTGCTTCTGAGACCCAGGGGTTTCTCCATGCCATGGAGGATAATACTGGAAACGGGTCTAGGAAGAACTTGGAACGAGATTCTGGAACTTGTGGCTCACCAGTCACAGGGCTAGAATGGATCCCTTTTGATAGCAGCTAAGTCGATGGTCGTAACCATTGGAGTGTGGCAGTGCCTTTCTTGCTGAGTCCCTCACACGTGGTAGCGCAGGATTTGGGTTAGGTGAAGGAGGAAGCAGCAATACATGCGTCTAGAGTCCATTTTGTCTGCTATAATAAACCCCACACATTGTGTAGCTTGTAAACAACAGAAATTTGTTTCTCACTGTTCTGGAGGTCAGGAAGTCCAAGACCAAGGCACCAGCAGATTCTGGTGTATGTAGTTCCACTTTCTGGTTCATAGAGAGTGTGTTATTACTGTACCCTCACATGTCGGAAAGGATGAACCATCTTTATGGGGCTTGTTTTATACAGGCACAAACCCCATTCACAAGGCTTTTGCTCTAATGATCTAATCACCTGCCAGTGGCCCTACTTCTTAATACCATAACCTTGCAGGTTAAGATTACAGCATATGAATTCTAGGGAGAGATAAAAAATTCAGAGCATAACATTTTGCAACAGTTCTAGCAAATAAAAAATGTAGGGGTGGGTCCAGCAGATGGCATAATGGTTACGTTGCTGGACTCCCACATAGTGGACTGTGGTTCAAATCCCGAACCTTGTGGCTTAAACTCATACTGGGTGTGTGAACATGCATGCCCAAAATCCCTAGAGGAGAATGGAGGAAAAGAGATTGTGGCGTGACCACCCCCTCAGGGGTGATTTCTCACTTTCTGTCTCTCTGATGGACACACACACTCTATGGGAAAAATCTCTCTCTAGAAAATAAAAGAATATAGGGGTGATGGTTATTATAAAGACTACACACATGGATGGATTTTGTTAACTGTCCTAAAGTTGTAAAGAAAGATAGTAAGAACATTGTCAAACTATGTCTTTACTCAGGACATGCTGTAAAAATCAGAATACATTCTGGTAACATTTAAAGAAATTCTTCTCTCTCAAAACAGGACAAAAGATTGTACTAAAAATCACATCTAAGATTTGATTATGAGGGTAGTGAAGCAACAAAGTAGATGAAATTTATGTGTTGAATGCCTCTTGTATTAAAGCAGGGGCTGTCAAATATAAATAAGCAAAATCCTAAGACCAGGATTGCCAAGAGAAGAGACATTTAATACATATAACTTTCTGGAAGAGCAAAAGAGCTCGTGGAGAATACTCACATTCACCCTGACTGATAATTTGGAACATTTATTTTTTTCTCTAGAAAAAAATGAGTGAATAATTGTCAATTACAAGTAGAGTGTAGTTTCTAGGAGTCCTCCTTGGTAGTATACAAAGAGATGATGCCTTATGCAGCAACAGAACAGAGTAAGCTGAAAATTGGACCTAGGTCTTAATTATTAGAAACCATTATCCAAATGGGGTGTACCTCTCAATAAACACAGGATATGCTTGCTAGGGTTGGGATTCTGGGGACATATGGAGCCCAAACACATAGAATTGGAGCACCTGGGTAGATACCCCCTGAAATCAGGAGCTCTGAGTCCTCTGCACACTCTGAGTCTGCATGAACAGGCACCTTTCCCTATTAGAGCTACCACTCCCCTTGCCCTAGGAAGGTGCAGAGGCTTCTCCTTCCTAGTCACTAGTCACCTTCAGGATAGTCCCCACCTCCATCTCTGCCCATGTGGCCTTAAATTATGGTTAACGTATAGTGTCAGCATCTAGGGATGTGCTGGGATCATAATGGAGAAAAGTAACTTTACCCCCATAAAAATAGAACATAGCCATCACGATTGTCGGGAGTCAGGGCAGGATATAAGGAGTGCATTCTGAGTGTATTTGGGGACACTCTTCTGGGACATAGGATTAAACACCTTGTCAGAAATGATGAGAACCTACTACCATAGAAGTGTGGAAGAATGGGTGGCTCGTGCCAGTGAGGTGGGAATGGCACAATGGCTCTGGACTGGCTGCTGGCTGGAGAAGAATGAAAAGGTTTAGAAAAGTGAGCAAGCTGGAGTTGGTAAACTATGTAAGGTTAGAAAACAGATGTTGATATTCATGAGAAGGTCGGAAAGATAGACAAGGAGCTCAATGACCCTAAAAAAGCTGGGTCAGTGATATCGTCATAAAGAGTATAGGGTGCAAGTGGTACTGTTTCTATAGAAACCAGAAGAAAACAACATACACAGAAATGGCAGAAAGTGATGGAATACATTTGGGAAGACTACGTTAATGGAAAGTTACACTTTTATGAAGCAGGATTTTTATTTTTATTGAGTTCTTATGAATTTCCTTTTTGCTTTAAATTTTAACTGCATTGTTCCATTTCATTTGTCATCTTGTTTATTGAAAATAGTGGATAAGTTATACTTTCAAAATATTCTTACTTTTAAGTTTATTTATGGAGAGAGATAAAGATTGATATTGCAGAACGGGCAGAAGATGTTTTGAGGTGGTAAACCACTGTTTTTTTTTTTTTTGAGAGGTTTTTGCTATAGGGCGCGTGTGCTTGCCAGACAGACAGAGGGAGACAAAGAGATAGAAAGCGAGAAATCACCCCCCGGGGGGATGGCCACGCCACAATCCCTTCTCCTCCATTCTCCTCTCGGGATCTTGGGCACGCACGCACACGCGCCCGGCGTGTTTTAAGCCACCGGGTCCAGGACGCGAACCACGGTTGACTATGTGGGAGTCCAGCGACATAGCCATTACGCTAACTGCTGGTTCCCATAAACCACTGTTTTTGTAATCAGGGGAAATAGTGAAATTACAAGCCCAGCAATCCCAGATAACCAGGGCTCACTGCTCTGCCATTAAATCTCAGTCGTTTTCATTGGTAGACAACCTAAATCAGAAATACAACCTAGGTGCCCCAAACTGATAATTGGGTGGAAAAACTGTCACATACATACATACACCATAATAAAAAATAATGAGATCCTATCATTTGACTCAAATGGATAAATATAGAAGATTTAATGTTTAGTGAAATGAGCCAGACTTCAAAAGATACACATTGTTTATTCCCACTCATGTTGTACTGTGTTGTGACAGAGGATGAGAAAACTGAACGTGTGATGTTGGAGAGGACTGATGTGGGTGCTAGTGACAGTAAGAGGGAAAAACCGTAGAGTGGGCGGTGGATGGTGGGTGTGGGGAAAAAAAGAAAAAAGATGATAAATGATAAATTTTTGTTTATAAAAGAAAAACAAATCAAAACTTTTTGTTGTTGTTTAGAGGTTTTTGCCTTAGGGCACATGACTCCCCGAAAGAGAGACAGACACAGTGAGAGGGAAAGTGAGAAATTACCTCCTTGGGGGGATGGCCACTCTGCAATCCCTTCCCCTCCATTCTCCTCCTGGGATCTTGGGCACTCGTGTACATGCACCTGGCATGATTTTGAAGCCACCAGATCCAGGACTGGAACAGCAGGTGGCCACAAGAGAGTCCAGAGACATAACTGCTGTGCCGTTTGCTGGCCCAAAACTTTTTTTTTGGTATTATCTGAAATAGTTCACAGTAGTGTGTATGTGTTGATTTATCTGTCATTAAAAGAGCACTCTTCCTAAGAGAAAGGACTGACTAGTGTACAAAATGTCTACAATTTGCTGTGAAACTGTAGTTGATCATTATTTTTGTATCTGTAAGTTAGTTATAAATATCACCTGTGCCCTATAGCAAAAACCTCTCAAAAAAAAAAGAAAAAAAAATCAGCTGTGTTTTTCATACATATGAAATTGCAGCTGAAATTTATTTTGCCAATGTTTTCTGAATAAAGTTTTTAGAGAGTAAAGGAAAGAAATACAAACAAAAGGTTTTAAAAAACCAAAGTAAGTCATAGAAGAGATTTTATCAGTTATAGCCCGGAGATCTCTTACAGCAGGAAGACGCCAGCTTTTTGTTTGTTTCATTTTTATTTCTTTTTTTTTAAATAAACCCTCTAGGTTTTTTAGAGATTTGAGCTGGCCAATGCCTTGAAATTTTAGTAACCAGATACATACACTATGGAGCATGACAAGATTTGGCACTTCAAGGGATGAACTATAGAAAATACTGGTGATTTCTCATTTGATGTCCACTGGACTTACTTCTGAATTCATTTGGGATAACAGTGGACAGATCCCTCCATGCTGCACTTCAGGTCCAGCAGCACGGGTCTGCATCTCTCTGCTTTTCTGCTTAAGATTTTTGCCACTTAGGGACCGGCAGGTAGTATGGTGGCTAAGGGCGTTGGACTCCCACATGGTTGACTATGATTTGAGTCCCGGACCTGGAGACTTGTTTTCTCACTTTTTCTTTCCTTCCCCCTTCTCTGGTCAAATTAAAATAAATAAATAAAGTTAAATAAAATAACTCAAGGGAACCAGCAGTTAGCATAATGGCTATGTCGCTGGACTCCCACGTAGTCGACCGCGGTTCACGTCCCGGACCTGGTGACTTAAAACTCACGCCGGGCACGTGTGCGTGCGTGCCCAAGATCCTGAGAGGAGAATGGAGGAGAAGGGATTGCGGCGTGACCATCCCCCCTGGGAGGTGATTTCTCGCTTTCTGTCTCTATGTCTCTCTCTGTCTGTCTGGCAAGCGCACGTGCCCTATAGCGAAAACCTCTCCAAAAGAAAAAAATAAATAAAATAAAATAACTCAAAAAATATTTTTGCAACTGGTACAGAAGCTTCCTTAATCAGTAAGAACAGAGCCCAGGAGTACCTATAATTTAGACTAGGGAAAGCCTTACCCACCTCAGTCAATCAAGGGCAGCAATTTCTCTCCCTCTATAAGTTAATCCTGAGCTAACTTTATTTTCAGTTGTCCACAAGGGTAACCCACTACTCATCATACTTTTATTGGCTTTCTCTCTGCCCTGTCTTTCTGCACATATTCATTTGTGTTTCTTTTTCTTTTTTTAAAGACTTATTTATTTAATTTTATTTACTATTTTAATTTGACCAGAGACAGAGAGAGAGAGAGGGAAAGTGAGAAAGCAAGCCCTTAGATCTGGGACTCAAACCATGGTCAGCCATGTGGGAGTCCAGCACCTCAACCAGTACACCATCTGCCAGCGTCTGCGTTCCTTTCTTATCAAGGCTCAGATAGACCACTTGTGTATAATGCCAAGTCTTGGTATCTGATTTGGGATAATTCAACAAAGAAAATGATCTCTTTTTATGATTACCACTCATTGTGAAGGTTTTCATGGCAAATTATGTTCCTAAGGCAAAATTGTACTTGAAAAGCTAAAATTTAATTGTAGACTATATTTATACCTCTTCTAAATAATAAGGCTCATAAAATTACATACACTCAGAGAAGATCACATATCATTGACAATTATGTGTTTAATTTATTGATAAACCACTTGAAATACCTGAGAGATTTGCATGTACAGTGTACATTTTGGCTTTGATGAAGCTTTTACTTTTGTTCAAAAGTGTTCTTTGAGAACCTCAATGCAGTTGAGCCAGGAAGAAAGGTAACATGATACTACCTATCTTTAAAGAAGTGACTTCAATGAACTGCTTTAAATGTTACTCCCGTGTTACTTTAATTTTCCAAGCTGAAGCTGTTTGTAGCCTCTGTGTGGATGTGAGTATACCTCACGCACTTGGGTCAGCCCTGTCACATTCAGTGAGCCATAAGGGGCAGTGTTAATGGCCTATCCTGAGGCAGCGGGGCATTACTCTGACTTGACTCATTTCTATTTAAGTTTCTATTTTGTTTTTCTGTCCAATGCCCCTCCTGGATTTTCTTTTTCTTTTTCTTTTTCTTTTTCTTTTTCTTTTTCTTTTTCTTTTTCTTTTTCTTTTTCTTTTTCTTTTTCTTCTTTTTCTTTTACTTTCTTTTTTGTTTTCTCTTTCTCTTTCTCTTTCTCTTTCTCTTTCTCTTTCTCTTTCTTTCTCTTTCTCTTTCTCTTTCTCTTTCTCTTTCTCTTTCTCTTTCTCTTTCTCTTCTTTCTCTTTCTTTTCCTCTTTTTCATTCTCTTCTTTCTCTTTGTCTTTCTTTTTCTTTTTCTTTTTCTAATAGACCTTTCACCTGTTTACCCCCAACATATTCCCTGGTCATTTTGAAAACACGACTCAATCTGGACCAATCAAGACATCTCTAACAAAACTGTAACCTTACTATATGATCATAAAAGTGGATGGAGAGTGCAGAATTTGGGGGCCTGTTTTGCCACGTCCTTTTTAAGTCTGAAGGGATAATCTACAGCCTTGGGTGTGTAGAACACATCCAGTGTCCTCGGTGTTGGGACTTTACTCAAAGTTCTAGAACAACAGCAGTCAAATCCTCTGCTCTGTTAGAGAGAAAGGGTCATGGAGTAGGATCCTGTCGGTTTTGTGCCACTGGTTATAGTCATTGGTCATTTTTAAAGCTGTTTAAGTTTTTAAAAATTTATTTTATGAGTGAGTGACATGGACTGAGAGAGAATAAGACAATCTTACACTAAGATCCCCACTACCCTGAGTTCCCAGTCAGCCGGGATCATGGGTGCATACCTCCCACAGGTACTGGTAGACCAGAAAACCAAACCCAAGATCTTCCATATGAATCTGGGATTGTTTCAGCAGCTTCCAATGATCGTGCCACCCAGATGACCTTCATTTGTAACTTTAATCCTGCTTTTCCAAGTTACATGGTTGAATAAATCCTGTCATTTAAATAAAATTTGTAACTTGTAATAAAATGTGTTACATAAAATAGAAATTATACTGCATAAAACAAAATAAAATTCTAAATTTTCTACCAATTGCCTAGTTATTATTTATTAAGTCCTACTATTAATATATACTCCACTCTAGGTTAAAATATTTCTGTCATGGAACCTATAATATCCACTTTGTGAGCCTTTAAACTAAAACAGAATAATAGTTAACATTGTTTTTATAGTTTTTCTAACATATTAAGGAGAGAGAAATTCTTACATTTCATGACTATTAAATATGTGTAGAATTTTAAAAATACTTCTTAGGGAGGAACATAGATTTAGCACTTAGTGAAGCCTACTAGATATAAAAATAATGAGCATTTCTGTTAGGTACAATTTTTTTCATTACTATAATATTCTCCCCTGTAAAAAATACAATATATTTGCTCACTCTCCCAATTCATGACTATATTGGGTTGTTGAGAAAGTCATGACACATTTTACATAGCAAAACAGAAAAATGTGTCATGACTTTCCTGATAACTTAATATTTAAACATTTGATTACATATTTGAAAAAAGATAATAAATGTTATTCATTAAAAGTGAATGAAAAGGGACCAGCAGTTAGCATAATGTCTATGTCACTGAACTCCCATGTAGTTGACCGCGGTTTGAGTCCCGGACCTGGTAGCTTAAAATCACGCCGGGCGTGTGTACGTGAGTGCCCAAGATCCCAAGAGGAGAATAGAGGAGAAGAGATTGTGATGTGGCCATCCCCCCTGAGGGGGAGGGAGTGATTTCTCACTTTCTATCTCTCTGTCTCTCTCTGTCTTTCTGGTGAGCGTTCACGCCCTATAGCAAAAAAAAACTCTCCAAAAAAAAAAAAGAAAGAAAAAAAGTGAAAGAAAATATGATAATAAATGCTGTGAAAAATTAACTATTTTCTGCAAGATCTGACCAAAACAAATGCTAACCTTGATTTTACAGATTCTTATAACAACTTAAAGCGGTCTACTTATTTATGACCCTTGGACATTGACAAAATACACCCTCAGACCTTGTGGGACATTCTTTTCAGCCACAGTCTGAGACTATTAAACTGGAGCCTGTTGAGGCTAAAGGATTCCTCTGGGTTAAAGCACCTGTGGCCACAGTAGTGACATCATTGGGGCCTTTGGGAAGGTTCGACAGCTACAAAGTTCACAGAATGTCCTAGGTAGGATGCTAAATCAACCCCTGAAGGAGAAACATCATGAATCTGCTCATAAATAACCAGTATAATTTCTCTTTTCTTTTCATAGCTGAATTGAATGGCAGTGTTCACAACAGAAATCCTTCGATGTGAACTAGTTTGCTTCTGGACTTCCCCCTTAGCCACTTTAACGTCTCTAGGTACACATTACCTAATAGTCAAATGTCTGTGTTTTAGGTTCAAGGACTCCATTTCTATAATGATCCTTCCTACTTTCCTTTTCCCTTGTTGATCTAACTGTTGTTTGTTCATTTTGTTTGGTTTATAAATCTCTCCATTGTAGTTCCAGGAGGGAATAGAGAAGCATGCACATGTCAATTAGTTTATTTAATTATTTAAAGAGTTTTAGTTTTATATATTTGATAAATAATTTTTGTATACCTTATGCATAATGTTTTTTTCTTTTCAAAACTTATTTAATATTCATTCACTGTATATTATTATAACATACAAAATTAATTTCCCCATCTAGAATACACTGAATATAATTTTTTTTCATTTTATTTCATTTTCTTTTATACATTCAATCACATTACTTAGGTTACAAAATGAATATTTCAACAGAACAAAATGTTATCATTACTAATTTTCCATGGTGGGTAGCTAAAGAAAATGAGAGTCCTTGTGAAAACATTGACTATTCTTTTTAGATCTGCTTGACAATGATAACTACAGTGGGAAAATAATATTTTAGCATTTTGTTCTATGAGAATTTTATTATTTGACAATTGACTCTCATAAAATGATTTTTATGCCTGAAGTCATTTTGTTAAGGGAAAAAAGATTCTTCTTCTTTAAGTAGATTTTTTTTTAATTTATTCTCTTTTTTTTTTTTTTTTTTTTTTTTTTTTTTTTTTTTTTTTTTTTAGACTTTTTGCTATAGGACTTGTACACTTGCTGAAAAGACAGGGAGACAGAAAGTGAGAAATCACTCACTGGGGGAGTGGCTATGCCACAAACTTCTGTCCTCCATTCTCCTCTTGGACCCTTGGGCATGCACACACACGTGACAAGCATGACTTTAAGTCGTCAGATCAGGAACTAGAACCACAGTTAACTACACGGGAGTCCAATGACATAGCTATTACTCCGTGTGCTGGTTCCTGAGATATTTTTCTAATAGTATGTTGAAATCTAGCAGGATGAGAGTTGTGGGGACTCAGTTTTATTTAAAAGGAATGTACTTTACCTCTCTAAGCAATGATATTCATTTTGGAGGTTTCTTTCTTGTATATTTTGAATTTGAATAAAATGAATTCCATGAATTCTATGATGTGTAGCACTAAAATGTTAGATTAGAAATTCATATATGTCAGTTAGGCTACTCATATCTGCTTTTCTTTAAAGGATTATTTTATTTAATTTTCTTCATCATCTCTCTTTTTTTTAAAGTTTACTAGAGAGAGGCAGAGAGAGAGAGAAAGTGAGAAAGCAAGCCACCAGATCCAGGACTCAAGCTATGGTTGACCATGTGTGAGTCCAGCGCTCTAACCACTATGCTACCTGCTGGCCCTTAGGCTACTCACATCTTAAATGTCTGTAAGGTATCTGATTAGACTCTGCATGTTGGATAAGGACATTGGACTTTTCTTTCTTTTTTTTTTTTGGAGAGGTTTTTGCTATAGGGCATATGCGCTCGCCAGAAAGAGAGAGACAGAGAGACAGAAAGCGAGAAATCACCCCCCAGGGGGGATGGCTATGCCGCAATACTTTCTCCTCCATTCTCCTCTCGGGATTTTGGGCACGCATACACATGTATCTGGCATGAGTTTTAATCTGCCAGGTCCAGGACTTGAAATCTGATCAACTACGTGGGAGTGCAGAGATATAACCATGATGGTGCATTTTACTCTTCAAAGTTAGAATAAAATGAATCAAGTTGTGATAGAAATAAAAATGGAGATTCTAGTTTCCTACTTTCTCTTTTGGTATCTGTAATGCAATGTTCACCCTAATAGCTCAAATTATGAAAAAAAGTTTTCATCGAAATACAAAAACAGCTGGGTTGTTATAAAATAATTTTTCATTTCAGAATTTAAAATTAATTCCAGAGGATTACAGTCTTGCAAGCTTACTAACAACATGAAACTTCTAGGACATTCCTGAGTATTTGCTTCTGTAATGTGTTCAGGGAATATAATTTGAGCCAATCCTGCTTGTTTTTGTATGTATCTGCTTCTGTAATTTAGTACTATTAACTTTGTAACAGTTTTATTTTTAGCTTGCACTATTGCAAAATAGCAACTTTTCTTTCCATTGAACTTTAAAAGACATGATTTTTCTTTTTTGCTGACATTATAGATTTAACCTAATAGCTTAACAAAAAATTAAAGGGTCATAGCAAAGTAAGAGAGAAGGACTACCTTGACATCTCTGCCCAATACGTACGTGTTATTCAATAGCTTCTTTTTCTTTAACTTTTAGAGTTCTCAAAATCTCTTTTCAGATGCAAAAATAAATCAAATACTGAAATAAAAAAGCTTCCAGATAAGGAGAAAAAGGGACTATTACGCATAAAAGTAAAAACACAAGTGGTTTTCCTGGGTTTACAGGCTACAGCTTTCTCTGTATATCAACCATTTCTGCCAAGGAAGGTAAGGTCTTCCCTACGGTAATGTAGGAGGATGAATACTCTGATGGAAAGGGCTAGATTGTAAAAAGTTTTTACTACATTAAAGAGATTCTGATTTCTCCCCACAATAAAACGAATAAAAATACTGAAAATTACGTACATAAAAACATCAAAGGCAGCCTTGAAAGGAAGAACATTTATAAAAAGTGTGTGCTCTCAGTGGAAGTACAGACTTAGTCATATTGGATTTCATGCTCTGTGTAGACCCAAATCTCCTTCACGTCTTTATCTTCCATTCTAACACAGAGCCAGGTGGCTACTTGGTATTCAGAAGTCAGTGTTATTTGTTTGGTAAAATCTCTATGTCTTATTTAACACCATCTAAGCTGTTACCAAGCAGGGAGAAATGAGTCACTATTTTGCCACCGCATCCTTTTCATACCGTTAATTTCTCATTCCTGAGGTAGGAACCTATGACATTCTAGGAAAGACTGTAAGTGAAACACAAAGCCATGACTTGCCAAGATCTATAGTGAATGGGTGGATGATACGTTGTTCTTTGTGCATTTCAAATCTAAGAGCTTTTCCTTCATCTAGTTTGTTTTATTGCTTTTATTTAGAAGAAAAAAAGTTGTTTTGCATCATTTATGAAGTCATTTAGATTTATGAAGAACTGCCCATTCCATGGAGATGGCCTTGTGGGAAGTCAGCACAGAGGATCCCTAGCGAGGCGGGATTTCCAGGGACTGGACCCAGGTATTTGCATGCCAGCAGACGTCTGAGCATTGAGGACGTCAGAGGTGGGTATCCAGAAAACAGTCGGCGGTGCGGGGAGCTGGACGCTACAAGCTGATGAGACAGGAAGAAAGCAAAGTGCCTTTGTATTTGCTATAGGGTGCGTGCGCTCGCCAGAAAGACAGAGACAGAGACAGAAAGCGAGAAATCATCCCCCAGGGGGATGGCCACGCTGCAATCTCTTCTCCTCCATTCTCCTCTTGGGATCTTGGGCACACATGCACATGCACCCACTGTTAATTTTAAGCCACCGGGTCCGGGACTCAAACCGCCATCAACTACATGATAGTCCAGTGACATAGCCATTACGCTAACTGCTGGTCCCTATGTACTCAATTCTTGACAATTTTATTCACTGCTTTCATAAATTTCTCTTGTGAAAGAAAACATCTAAGACTTTGTTGTCAGTGGTTATTGATCATTTGAAAACTACATGTGTTAGGGGAATGTGTGTGTGTGTGTGTGTGTATCAAGTAGATATAAAAAAAACAAATCTGAATAAATGATATTATCCTTTTTAGTTTTTTTTTTTTTTTTTAATTTTTGCCATAGGCTGTGTGCACTCACCAGACAGACAGACAGATACATAAAGACAGACAGAAAAAGAGAAAGTGAAAAATCACCCCTTCCAGGGGTGATGCCACATTGCGATTCCTTCTCCATTCTCAAGATTTTGGGCACACCTGCACATGCGCCTGTTGTGAATTCTGATCTGCTAGGTCTGGGAAAAGAATCAGGGTTGGCCACGTCAGAATTCAGCACTTTAACCACTATGCCACTTGCTGGCCCCAATATTATCCACTTTTCAACTCACACATCTGAAGTTTTTGCTCATTGAATACAGTCAAACAAATAGAATTATAAAATAGAAAACTGCGTGGTATACAAATCAAAATGGACTTTTATGCTTTTTTATTTCATATATGGAAGAAAATAACTTACATAACGGAAAACCCACTTTTACTGCAACACCAGCTCTTCAGTTTCAATCCCACTGTGCTGGTTCTGTGTCCTTGGGTCTGTGAAGTTGAAAGTATAAGAGCATTGCCACTTCAATGCTGCCATGGCAGGAGATTTTTACTGTCCTGATAGCTGTAGAGCTGGGCTCAGGGAGTAACTTCTCTCTTAAAATCTGTCTCGAAGTATGGTAATTTTTCTGAAATGTCATTATTATGCATTTGGAAGTTAATAAAAATGTTAGGGGTACTCACAGAAGCAATAACTCAAACACTTTCCACGTCTGCAGGATTGTTCAGTGATTGGTTCCGCTATTAAACTTGTCTTTCATTTTTCTTTTGTGCAGAATGAAAATGCTGACTCCCTTTTGCTTTGAAGCATTTATCTTTGTTCTAAAACACATTGGTATCACTCACATAATACTGGTGCATCTTTACATTCAGTGGGGGATAAGTGAACTTGACAATATTTTAAATGTAGCTATTTTAAGACATGCATAAAAATGACACAATAGCTTTGTAAATCTACCTAATAATTGAAAATAAATATGTTACGAATAACAATTTCCCTCGCATAGTAGTTGGCATAGGGAGAGCTCTATTTTTATCTTTATTTTCATTTCTTCTCCCTTCTCTTTCATATTTTCTCTCACTTTTCCACAATCTTTTGCAGTTTCATCAGCCCCATGGAGAACACATAGGCCATTTGTAGGTGAGTATGTTCTTATGACCTGTTGAGTAGTTAGTCTTAGTAAGAACTAAAGGATGAAGGTAAGTTGGTCAAGGTTCTCCAGAGAAATGGACCAACAGAATAAATACATGTATAAAAGAAGGGATTTGGGCTGGCTCTATGACTTTATGGTCAAAGCAAATGGATCTCACATGGCTGACTATATAGTTCAAGTCCTGGACCCGGCAGCTTGAAAAATGCTGTGGGTGTGTGTGCACGTGTGCCCCACATCCCCAAAGGGAGGAGAGATGGAAGAGAAAAGATGGCGGTGTGGCCATCCTCCGTGAGGGTATCTACTGTCTCCTCTCCTTCCCTCTCTGTCTCTGTCTCCTCTGTGGAGCACACCTGCTCTTTAGCACGCACACACACACACACACACACACACACTACTCACATCCCTACATACATATAGATTATGGAAAATATTTCACACCATTACAAGATAAGGAAGTCTGTCTGCAAACTATAGAAACAAGTGAAAGACTCAGGAGCAGGGAAGCCAAATGACTTCGATCTGAAGTTTCAGTCTGAGGCCAAAAGGGGCTCTCGAGAGCTCATAGGCCTGAGTGTCTTCTGGTGGCTTCTGGTGAGTTCAGAGTTCAGAGGTGAAAGAACTTGGAGTCTGTCTGGAAGATCAGTGGGTGGGATAGGTGTGAAAGTGGAGGTCACAGCTAGTGGAAACAAATGCAAGGAAACAGGAAGGAGCATGAAGATGTGTAGAAGTGAAACACAACACGGCATGGGATAAAGGGCACAGTGAGAGGAGAGAGGAAGTAGAAGCCCTGCTTTGTCTCTTCTGTGCTCCCAGGCATCAGGGTGTGCCCACCCATGTTGAAGGCAGGTCTTCCTCTAAGCCAAGTGACTCACTCCAGTCTTATCTGGCAGCACTCATGGACACACTAAGATGCAGTGTTCCCTAGTCATCCAGGAATCCTCTAATCCAGTCAAACTAACATGCTCAGTGAACCATAACAACCATTTTCCTTGGGACTGAGTGCTTCCTGAAAAATTCAATGGGGATAAATGAACTTGACAATATATTTAAATGCAGCTGTTTTTCACATGCATAAAAATGACATAATAGATGTGTAAATTTACTTAGTAATTGTAAATAAATATGTTAAAAAATCATAATTTTCCTCGTGTGGAAGTTGGCATAGGGAAGAGCTCTATTTTCATCTTTATTTTTATTTTCATCTGTTTTATTTCTAAAACAGATTACCCAAGGCAAACTAAGACTTTTGGTAAGCTATTTGAAGAAAAGAAAAAAAAAAAGACTTTTACTTAAAAATATTTTGTTGGGGACCAGCAGGTGGTGTGGTGGTTAAGGTGCTGGATATTCCCACACGGCCGACCACACTTCAATTTCTGGAATTGATGGCTTGCTTTCTCACTTTGTCCCTCTCTCTCTCTCTCTCTCTCTCTCTCTGTGTGTGTGTGTGTGTGTGTCTCTCTCTGGTCAAATTAAAATAAATGAATGAATGAATAAAATTACATAAATCTTTGAAAAAAGTGTTTAAAGTTTTTATATATATGTGTGTGTGTATATATATGTGTGTGTGTGTGTGTGTGTGTGTGTGTATAGTTTGAAAACAGAAAATATTCAACTTTACTGAAATCTTAGGCAAATGTGTTTGCCTGTAAGCATCGTGTAGAACAAAGTAACCAAAATGTTAAAGAAAGATAAGTGCTTAAATGACATAAATTTTTTAAAAGATACATAAATTGGGACCAATGGGTGTCATAATGGTTACATTACTGGACTCCCATGTTGTTGACCGTGGTTTGAGTCCTGGACCTGACTGCTTAGAAAAAAGAAAGAGAGAATGTCCTCTTTTGCAATGGCATTATCAGTATCAGTTGTAGATTCTATTGGTTGGCAAAATTGCCAGAATTTTTTTAGTCTTCAAAATTGACTACTTACAAAGAGGTTTTTCAATTTACTTACTAGTTGATGAATTTTAGCTAACTTAGTGAAGAACAGGGCTGAGGCTAACATGAAGTGAGAGAGTCCTTTCTTCTGGATGCAATTAATTTTTTTTTCTTGCATGCTGCAATGGAAGCTTTATGCAATTCATTCAGAAAATACTGGCAGAATAAATTTAATTTGCCAATTCAGAGATATAAGCTTCAAAGCATAAACTTTTATGGAACAAAAAATACAGGTAATATTTATAACACTAACATACAAATACAAACCAATGATATTCTACACTTTCACAAAAGATTGTAAACATTTTGCACACTTGTCAGCCCTTTCTTTCAGGCACAATACTCTTTTTTTTTTTTTTTTTTTTTTTTTTTTTTTTTTAGAGGTTTTTGCTATATGGCATGTGCGCTCGCCAGACAGAGAGAGACAGAGAGACAGACAGAAAGTGAGAAATCACCCCCCCCCCCCCCGGGGGGGATGGCCATGCCGCAATCCCTTCTCCTCCATTCTCCTCTTAGGATCTTGGGCATGCATGCACACATGCGTGATGTGAGTTTTAAGCCACTGGGTCCAGGATATGAACTGCGGTCGACTATGTGGGAGTCCAGCGAATTAGCCATTACGCCAACTGCTGGCCCCCAGGCACAATACTCTTTTGATGACAGATAAATTAGCAGATATGCACTAGAATGAACTATTCCCAGACCACACACACACATACACACATACACACACACACAAAGTTTTGATTTGTTCTCGCTTGTAAACATAAGTTTAACACTTACAGTCTTCAAACTTAAACTTGCATAATTTGACAAAGCATTCGTGAAACAATCCAAAGACTAGTTTATCAGACAAATAAGCAAACATGACTGTCCTACATTTTTTTCACACCCGTCATCCATCACTTACTCTCTGCCAACCGCTTTCCCCCCTTATAATCTCTAGTATCCACATTCATCCTCTCTACCATCACATCTTCAGATCTCTCAACCTTCACTATAGGTGCAGAAATTCAGTTAAAATTGAATAGGGATAGACGGTGTGTTTCTTTCAAAGTCCGGCTCATGTTGTTTAATAGTAAGTCTTCTATATTCATTCATTTTGAGTCAAATGATAGGATCTTACAATTTCATATAGCTGTGTAATATTCTATAGTATATATATGCCACAGTTTTTCAACCCAGTCATCCGTCTTTAGATACTTATGTTGGTTCCATGATAGCAATTGTGAATAATGCTGCAATAAACATGGATGTTCAAGTGTCTTTCTATCCTTTGGGTAAATAACCGAGAAGTGAGGTTACTGGGTCACATGGAAATTCTATCTGTACATTTTTGAAAAACCTCCGTATTGTTTTCCATAGAAATTGAACTTGTTTACATACCTAGGCACAGGGCTAGGTATGTAAACAAGTATGTAAGAGGGCTGCCTTTTCACCACAGCCTCTCTAGAATTTGTTGTTCTTTATTTTTTTACACTAGCCATTCTAATTGGGGCTAAATGATATCTCATTGTGGTTTTAATTTGCATTTCCCAAATGACAAGAGACCTTGAACAATTTTTCATATGACTCTTGCCACTTGTGAGACTTCCTTGGAAAGTTGTCTATTCAATTCATTGGCCCATTTTTTAAATTGAAATATTCAGTTTTTTCATGAGTGAGCTGCTTGAATTCTTCATATATTCTATATATCAATCTCTTGTCTGAGGAATAATTTGCAAATATTTTCTCCCATTCTGAGGGTGATCTTTTCACTCTAATTATGGTTTCTTTTTCTGTGAGAAAACTTTTTAACTTGCTGTAATTCCACTTGTCTATTTTGAGGACTATTGCCTGTGCTTTAGGTGCCTTATTTAAGAAATCTTTGCTACTCCAATATCTTCAAAAGTTTTATTTTTTAAGGCATTATATTTGAATCATTAATCAATTTTTAGTTGACTCTTGCTAATGGAGAGAGATAGGGATACAGTTTCATTGTTCTGGCAGTGCATAGCCATTTCTTCCAGCACCATTTGCTGAAAAGACTGTTTTCTCCACTACATTGTTTTCCACCCTTTGTCAAAGATCAATTGACTATATAATTTTTTTTTCTGGACTCTCTATTCTGGTCCATTGACCTATGTGTCTGTTTTTGTGTGAGTACCATTCTGTTTTAATTATCACTACTTTGTATATATTTAAAGTCAAGTAGTGAGATGATTTCCATTTTATTATTTTGGAACAATATTGCCTTGTTGATATGGGTTATTTTATATTCCAGACAAATTTTTAATTTTTCCCCTTAATATTTCTATGAAGAATGTCTCAGTCAATTGCAGTAGAATCCCATTGAATAGGTATATTAATTTGGGTAAAACTGACATTTGATTACACCAGTTCTTCCAGTCCAAGAGCATGTGATTGCTCTTCTTCTTCTTCTTCTTTTTTTTGTATTGTACTCAATCTGTTTTTCAGTTTTTCGTAATTTTCCTTGTAGAGGTCTTTCACGTCATTGGTTAGGTTTATTCCTAGGTATCTGATTTACTTTTGGTTCTTGTAAATGGGGTTGCTTTCTTCAATTCTATCTCAGTCTGTTCATTGTTGGTGTAAATACTACAGATTTTCATAGATTGGCTTTGTGTCCTGCTACTTTTCTGAACTGTGTATTCCTTTGGATTCTCTCTACATATAATCATAACATTTGAAAATAGGGACACTTTGTCTTCTTTTCCTATCTGAATGCCTTTTATTCTGCTCTATTGTCTGTTTGCATTGGCTAGGACTTCCAGCACTATACTGAAAAGGAGTGGAGAGAGTAGGCGGCCTTGTCTTGTTTCAGTGTTTAATGAGAAAGCTTTTAGCTTTTCCCCATTTAGTATGATGTTCCCAATGGGTTTGTTGTATATGTTGCATTATTTGTGTGTGTGTGTTTTAATTACACTGAAATATTATTTTATTGCCAAGGTTTTTGGTATCCCCTTAAAATATAATCCAAGAGGACGTCTCACTGTGTCACCCTTGTCCTTCACTGTGGCATAAAGAAATTTTTATTGCTCCCCTGTAGATCAGACTATCTTTTCAGTCTTTCTAGTTGAGTGGTAGATCTAAAATGCTGTATTGAAGCAGGAATCTCCTCAGGGTTCATTAATGGAGATGAGCACTGTTTTAGTTGAGGACAATATTTTGTTCACTCTCTTGACTCACTTGACTTGCAGGAAGAAAGGAGTTTGGGCAATAGAGAAGTTCAAGGAAGACAAGCATCTCTGATAGTGCACAGAACATTTAAGGTAATTGTTTTCATGTTACCAACAGAGAATGTAAAATGGACAAACTTGGGGGCTGGCAGGTGGCATGGTGGTTAAGGGCGCAGGACTCCCACATTATGACCAAGGTTCGAGTCCTGGACCTGATGGCTTGCTTTCTCACTTTCCCTCTCTTTCTCTTACTCTGGCCCTCTCTGGTCAAATTAAAATAAATTTTTAAAAAGTTAAATAAAAAAATTATTATTATTTAAAAAAATGGACAAACTTTTTAAAGAACAAGATAAGTGTTATCTAATGCTACAAATTAGTCATTGTGTTTGCAAGTCTTTTAAGCCTATCCAATAATCTTTAGTCTCTTAAATAGGGAATTTAGTCAGTCTATCTCTTGGCATTGTAAAAAAGAAACATATTTTAGCAGGGTCTGTAAATGTAAGGTCAAATTTATGTAAGTTTAGGTTGGGATATTATCTCACTATTTACATAGTAGATAACAGAACATCTGGGAACAAGTAAATACTATATCTGCTATTTATTAAAAATTTATTTGTCTTTTTTTTTTTTGGAGAGATTTTTGCCACAAGGCGCGTGCACTCGCAAGATAGAGAGAGACATAGAGACAGAAAGCAAGAAATCACCCCCCCCCGGGGGGATGGCCATGCCGCAATCCCTTCTCCTCCATTCTCCTCTTGGGATCTTGGGCACACACGCACACGTGCCCGGTGTGAGTTTTAAGCCACTGGGTCCTGGACGCGAACTGCGATTGACTATGTGGGAGTCCAGCGACATAGCCATTATGCTAACTGCTGGTTCCCTATTTGTCTTTTTTTTTTTAAGTTCATAATCATGCTATGTATAGCTAAGATACAGAATTCTAATTTTAAAACCAAAATAATTTGTGAAACAGAAGAGAAATGGGATATTTTTACCCTTTACAATAATAAAAGTTCAAATAACTTTTGGAATTTACATGGACCAATATTAAAGAAATCAGGAAGCCTAAAGAAGCTTCCTGTAAAGGGCCAGATAGTTACTATTTTTGGATATTAGGATATTGGGCTTTAGGATATCTGTCTCCAATCCTGAGCCTTGCTGTTGTAGAAGGAAAACATTCAGAGACAACAGCAAGCAGATGGCCATGTCTGTGTTCCAATTAAACTACCTTTTCACAAGCAGGCAGTGGGTTGGGTTTGGCCTACAGGCCATAGTTTGCCTACCTTGTATTAGATACTTCTTCATGCTTCATTGAAAATTATGAACTGTTTTGTCTGCAGTCCTGGGCCATAAAGGATCTAAGCCACTTACTGAATTTAAACCATTGTCTGGGCTTAATGATTTCACGACTGATGATTATAGAACAGCTGCTAGGACCATCCTGATCTTATCTCTTATCATTCTATATTTAAGTTAAATGTTATTACTGGTTAGGCACGAGATCCTTGTTTTGTCAGTACTTTGCCCTCTCATAAACTCTTGACAAGTTCTGGAAATTTAACATTTCATTGAAAGCCAAGAAGCCTAAAGGTATTTCTACATGTATACAGATTGTTTAATGGCAGGAATGAATGCTTCTTAGTGGGTCAGAGACTTAGCTAAAACTAAAAATTTGAGGTGGCCTAACGTGGAAAGTTGGTTAACTAAATACTCGGTTTTCAGTTGTAGTAGAATGAACATCTTTTTGGTTTAAGGAGAATTTACTGTAGCTGTAGGAGCAGAGGTTAAGTGGTTCAGAAACTATACTATTTTTAAAGTAGGGATTTATGTTGTGAAAAGCTATTCTGAAAGAAATAGCACTTTTCTCTATGCACTTATCTGTACTTCTGTTGTTTATTCCAATTCATGGTTATCCGAACAGTATAAATAATTAGTGAGAAGACAATATATTGTAATTAAAAATCTGGGACCAGCAGTTAGCGTAATGGCTATGTCGCTGGACTCCCACGTAGTTGACCGCGGTTCACTTCCCAAATCCGGTGGCTTAAAACTCACGCCGGGCGCTTGTTCATGCGTGCCCAAGATCCCGAGAGGAGAATGGAGGAGAAGGGATTGTGGCATGGCAATACCCCCTGGGGGGTGATTTCTCGCTTTCTGTCTCTCTGTCTCTCTCTGTCTCTGTCTGTCTGTCTGGCGAGCGCACGCACCCAATAGCAAAAACCTCTCAAAAAAAAAAAAAAGGGAAAAAAACCAATGCAAACTACTTTATTTAGTAATTCTGTCATGTGGGGACAAGGTTAATAAAGAAATAGAACATAGTTTGACTTTCCAAATATTGCTGTATAAATAACACATATTTGAATTAAAATTCCTAGGGCTATGAAATATTAGCATATCCATGTCTTCAAAAGCACCATATCTAATCCCACACTTTTATGTGGCAAAAGCAGGACAAATGGTGTTTGTCCCCAACTGAGACTTTGAGGAGAAGTGGCTTTGTCTATCCCATGGCTTGAACGAACAGGAATAGCCACGACATCAAAGAACCTTCCAGTCAGAATACACCTCAGAGCTTCCTTTCTCAGATATTTAATTAGAGATGGTGAGACTGATGCTCAGGGAACTTAAAGAGATTTTATGACATGTTACACAAAGTCTATTGACATATTTGCCACTAATTCTCTGTTTTGTTTCAATCTTGAGCTTTGCTCTTAGAAAGTGAACTTCTGGGGCCAGCAAGTGGCATGATTATTGAGGTGTTGAATTCTCACATGTCCAACTATGGTTTGAGTCGCAAGCCTGACATTTCTCATTTGCCACCCCTTTCTCTCTGTCTCTCTTTCTCTCTGATGAGTATATGTGCCCTATAGCAAAATAATAATAATAATAATAATAATAATTAAATTAAATAATTCTAAAACAAAAGAAGAAAGTGAGCTCTCAAGAAATTTAGGCACAGCCATGGAGAATCCCATGGCTAAAACCATGTGGGCACATGAAAACCACAATTCCAAGGCCAGTGTTTAGGTGATTCCAGTTATGATTATTACAATCTTTCTTTTTATAGCTATCTAATGATTTTAGAAAGTTTCTATTTCTATTTATACCATGTCTTACTTCATGCTAACTTATGTCATTAGTTAAGTTACTTACTTTACAACCGAATGGGAGTGTAGGTATTGGTAAGTGACATTCAAAATAAAGTTTGAATTCAAGGGGATGATTTCACTTTCTAATCTTTTGTTTTTTTCTTGGCTTCACCTCACATGAAATAAACTTTTAGATCCAAACCTCTCTTACATGATCAGGAGAGGGTAAGTCACCTCAGATGCTCAAGTCAAGCAGAATTACACTTCCAGGACCTTGAAAACAAGCACCTCTTCAAATTCTGTGATCTAGTGGCCTGTTTATATCACCTTGTTCCCCATCCTCTCTTGTGCATTGATTTTCTCTGACAGTGTATTGAGAGAATGCCTGGGACAATTTCTGTCTATATGGTAATGTTAGCTCCTGAGAAGAGACAAATTGCAGCAATATTATGTAGTATCAATTATAATTTGGTCAGAATAGGTTGTATATTCAATTTGTTTGAAAATTAACTAGATATAAATATAATATATAGTTCAGATCCAATTCTGTTGGCCACATGGCATAGATTACCATCTATATAACCTCTGGCTTCTTCAGAAGTAGCTTACTATAGGAGTGATTGGATCTTTTATATTTCATCACAGAGTTTTACCCAGACTACTTCTATTCCATATTTCCCATTTTTATTTAACTGCCACCTCAAGTAAGTCTTATTTTGTTGCCTGAGTTATAGTATTTCTTCTACTTATGCTGTATGATTGGAAAGGGTGGAAAGAAAGGAACAGTTATTGAGCCTTCTGCTTGCTTAATATAGTCCATCTAATAAGAGATTTAACAATATATTTAATAATTATATTTCCAAGATGCTATGTTTTATATTTTTCCTATGAAAAGTATACCCTGAAAAGGTTAAAATTTTAATAAGAAAGGTATCTTCATGGTTTTATGTATATAGTATACATATGGGTGTATATATACATTATACACACACACACACTATATATATACTGAGGGAAATTAACTTCAATACCCATAAGCAAATCTGACATGGACTTAATCTATTTTTAGTTCAAGAAAATTAAGAAGAAAAAAAGGAACCAGATAAGTCAAATTGGGCAACATTACAATGGACATAACAGAAATACAAAACATCATTAGAGGATACTATGAACAACTATATGCCAACAAAGAAGAAAACCTGGATGAGTGGACAAATTCCTGGACACATATAATCCACTAAGATTGAATCAGGAGCACATAGACAGACTTAATAGACCTCTAACAAGCAATACGATTGAATCTCAGTAATAAATAAACTCCCAACAAAGAAAAGTCCAGGCCCCGATGGCTTCACTGCTGAATTTTACAAAACTTTTAAAGAAGAGGTAAAACCCATTTTGTTCACACTGTTTCTAGAGATCCAAAAGGAAGGAACCCTTCCAAATTCATTCTATGAAGCTTCTATTACCCTCATTCCCAAAATGGTCAAGGATATAACAAAAAAGGAAAACTACAGACCTATATCCTTGATGAATATAGATGCAAAAATTCTCAACAAGATACTTGCTAACCGTATTCAACAGCATTTAAAAAAAGTTATTCATCGCAACCAGGTAGGCTTTATTCCAGGGATGCAAGGATAGTTCAACATACACAAAACCAAAAATGTAGTACACCATATTAACAGAAAGATAAAAAAACATATGATTATTTCAATCGATGTGGAAAAAGCATTTGACAAAATACAACATGCCTTTATGATCAAGACTCTCAATAAAATTTGCATCAAAGGACCTTTTCTCAGCATAATAAAAGCCATTTCTGAAAAACCTACAGCTAACGTTATACTGAATGGGGAAAAGCTGAAAGCTTTTCCACTAAAAACGGGTACAATACAAGGCTGCCCACTTTCTCCACTCCTACTCAATATAGTACTGGAAGTTCTAGCCAATGTGATCAGACAAGAGAAGGAAATAAAAGGAATTCCAATAGAGAAAGGAGAGATGAAATTGTCTCTGTTTGCAGATGACATGATTGTATACATAGAAGACCCAATAGTACCCATGAAAAAACTTCTTAAAGTAATAAATGCATATAATAAAGTGGTAGGATACAAAATTAGCTTACAAAATCTATAGCATTTCTATATAAAAACAACAAGCAAATAGAGACAGAACTGAAGAATGTAATTCCATTTATTATAGCCACAAGAAGTAAAAGATACTTAGGAATAAAACTAACCAAGGAAGTCAAAGATCTCTACAAGGAAAACTATGAAAACCTTAAGAAGGAAATTGAAAAACACACTAAGAAGTGGAAGAACACCCCATGTTCCTGGATTGGCAGAATCAATATAATCAAAATGGCAATCCTACTCAAATTAATCTACATGTTTAATGCAATCCCGAAAAAATTACAAGATATATTCTTCACAGATCTAGAAAAGACAATCATAGGATTTGTCTGGAACCATAAAAGACTCTGTGTTGCTAAAGCCATCCTGCACAAGAAGACTGGAGTAGATGGCATCTCACTTTCTGACCCCAAAATATATTATAAAGATGTGATAATCAAAACAGCATGATATTGGCACAAAAACTCATCTTCAACAAAGGATATCAGTCAATTCAGTGGGAAAAGGGAAATCTCTTTAGCAAATGGTGTTGGAAAAAACTGGGTATCCACCTGCACAAAGATGAATTTGAACCCCTATCTATCACCATTAACAAAAATCAACTCGAAGTGGATCAAGGATCTAAACCTAAGACCGCAAACCATAAAACTACAGGTGGAAAACACTGGGGAAACTCTGGGAGACACTGGGGTAGGCAAAGACTTAAGTCAGACCTCCAAAGCACAGGAAATAATCCCCCAAGTAGACAGGTGGGATTACATTAGATTAAGGAGTTTCTGCACAGCAAAGGACACTGTAATTAGTGTGAATCAACAATCCTCAGAATGGGAGAGAATTTTTGTTAACTGTGCCTCAGATAAGGGACTGGTAACCAGAATACACAGGGAACTCAAGCAGCTTGCCTGGAAGAAAATGATTAACTCAATTAAAAGATGGGAAAATGAACTGAATTAACAACTCTCTAAGGAAGACATATGAACAGTCAAAAAGCATATGAAAAAATGCTCAATATTCTTCATTGTAAGGGAGATGCAAATCCAAACCACAATGAGATACCATCTAATCCTAGTCAGAATGCTGAAGATTAAAAAATAAAAAATGATAAGTTCTGGAGGGGACGTGGTGAGAGGGAAACACTCCTACACTGTTGGTGGGAATGTAAATTGGCTCAGCCATTGTGGGGAACGGTATGGAGGTTCCTCAAAGATCTTCAAATAGAACTACCATATGATCCAACAATTCCACTCCTGGCTATCTACCCAAAGGACAGGAGAGCACTCAGTCAGAAAAGTGCTTGCACATCTATATTCATTGCAGCCTTATTCATGGTTGCTAACACATGGAACGAACCCAAATGTCCACAAATAAATGAATGGATTGAAAAATTGTGGCACACATACTCCATGGAATATATTCAGCCATTAAATAAAAAACAAAAACCAAGACCCTGCCATTTGATAGAAAGTGGATGAATATGGAAGATTTGTTGCTGAGTGAAGCAAGTCAGGCTATGAAAGTGCATGTCTCCACTTAACATATACCAACTGTCTGCACTCTATGGTAGAGATTGAAAGACTGGAGAACATAAAAGTATTAAAAATTGTAATGGACACTAAAGACAAAGTGGAAAGAGAGTGTGGGAGGGGAAAAGTATAGGAAATTTGGGGGGAAATGGAGAGGTAAGACACTTGTGGGACACAGATAAGTTTTATTATCTGTTGACAAGGATGTGTATGGTGGCCTCACCTGGGCTAGACTGAGGTGTATATCATGCTGGGTAAAGTCTCTTCACAATTTAAATGATGTATAGTGATTTAATGTATGGATAATAATAAAAAGTATATTAATACAAAATTTTAAAAAAAGAAAATCAACTCTATCTTTTTGTCATCAAAACTTAACCCTAAGTCTCTTACTTGTGTCTTTTATTTATCATCCCTTGTTAGGATTTACAACAAAATACAGGTTACCTGAAATGTAGCATGTGTATTGCAGTCACTATTATCAATTTTTGTCTTAAAATGACTGTTTCAGTTTGAATGAGAGTAGGATCAGTGTGCATGAAGTAAATCACGTCCCCCCAATCACCTAATAAATCCATTATATCCAATCCCTGTAACATTATCTTGCAAGAGAAATGGCTGACCTCTCTTTCTCATTTGTATGTCAGAGCAGCACCATAACTAACATGTATGTACTCCCTTCCCACTGAGCCCGGAGAAATGAAGGACATGGGATCATTAAGTGGTGAGACAAATTCATTCCCCACCTTCAACCCCAAGACCAACCTTAAATCTAATGATGATATTTAGAAGCATCAACATATTTGTTTTTATATTTTTGGCTCACCTTTTTCTCTAAAGATTCTGGTAAATTACACATTACATAAAATGTACTATCTTAACCCCTTTTAATGTATAAATCCGTGGTACTAAGTACACTCACATAGCTTGCTGCTATCATTAACATTCATTCACAGTACTCCATTTATCTTGTAAAACTCAAACTGCGTCTTTTATCATTTATTTATTTGTTCTGATTTTCAAGCCAACAAGAGTGGGATTCAAACTGCCATAAACCATGTCGGAATCCAGGGCCTCAACCCGGACGCTACCTGCCTGCCTGCCCTACGGAACATTGCACCTTTTAAACAATAACAACTCTCCATGCCTTTAAACAATAACTCCTCATGCTTTTGCTCCTCTACTCCGCACCCCCAAGCACCCTCCTCCTTTCTGTCCTCTGTGAACTTAACTACCAAATGTACCTTATAGGCAGGGGGCCACATAGTATGTGTCTTCCTGTAACTGTCTTATTTCACTTACCACGATGTCCTTAAGATTCCTTCATGTCATTGCATATGCCAAAATTTCATTCTTTTTAAATGCTAATATTCCATTGTATCTATAACACGGCTTCTTTATCCATTCATCTGTCTGTGGACAAGTGTGTGCATCTTCCTCTTCATCCTGTTCATTTATGTGGTTACCATAGAGGTCATCGCGGCTTTTCATTAGAACTTGAATAGACTCTTTACTAGACATATTTTTCAAAGTAATATTCCAGATTAAATAACAAGTGCTTAATCCCAACAGAGAATAAAGTGATGAATTAATCCAGTACTCACGGAATTATTTTCTGTGTTTTAGATAACAGGCCGAGGGTTCTTTTATGAATCAGTTAAAATGGCCCAGAGAAAGGAAATGGGAACCATGATTTCACGCCCTGAGTGCAGGAAAGCAGGGCTCACAGCACTTGTCCACAAATGCAGGAGGCTCATGCCTCTCAGGAGCAGGGCTCAGAGACTTGTGGAGTTGGGGCTATAACACACATAATAAATTCTTACTACTGTTTTTTTGCCTCTGGAAAACTGGTATAGGTGAGCACATTATGATATAGGTATTCTTAAAGAAAACCCACTGGAGAGGATGGAAGTAAATGCCAGGAGAACATTTTAAATCAAAACAAAAGCAGCAAAGATTTTTTTTTGTCTGTTGCATGTGTGTGTTTTCTTTTATTTTTTCCTATAGAGTGTGTGCTCTCACCAGAGAGTCAGAAATGCACAGAAGGAAAGTGAGAAATCACTTCTCCCTGCCCCCATAAGGAATGGCCTCACTGCAATCTCTTCTTCCCCTTCTCCCCTCAGAATTTGGGAATGCATACACTTGCACCTGGCATGATATTTATTTATTTATTTATTTATTTGGAGAGTTTTTTTTTGCTATAGGGCACGTGCGCTCACCAGAAAGACAGAGAGAGACAGAAAGCAAGAAATCACCCCCTAGGTGATTTCACCTGGGATGGCCACACCACAATCCCTTCTCCATTCTCTTCTCAGGATCTTGAGCATGCATGCACATATGCATATGCCTGGTGTGAGTTTAAGCAACCGGGTCTGGGACTCGAACCGTGGTCAACTACATGGGAGTCCAGTGACATAGCCATTATGCTGATCACTGGTCCCAACACCTGGTATGATGTTTAAGTCACTGGACTGGGACCAGAACCACTTAGTTGGCTATGTGTGATTGAGTGCCTTAACTTCCAGGCCACCTGCTGGCCCAGAAGCAAACATTTTCTAAAAGTCATATTTTATTATTATAATTCCTCTTGAATGAAATTATCAAAATTATTTTTTCAAAAGTAAAATTCTTAAAAAAAAGAAAAATTATTTGGTGATTTTAAAAGTGGTTTACATAACATAGTTTATGAGTCTCCATGTATCTCCTTATGTGGGGTTTATGCTGGAATCCTTGATCTATGTCAATTCAGTTGTGTACTCACACATGCTGAATTTTTTAAAGTTCATTTATTAATTTTTTTCAGAGAGAAAGACAGGTATCCCCATCAGTGTCTTCATGTCATGATCCACGCCTCTTCTTAGTCACCATGGCATACAAAGGAATGTCCCGGGATGTGAACCCAGAACCTTGTCCTATGGGTCCAGTTCATTACCACTGTATCACCGCCTGGACCCTGGATATCTTGTCTTTTCATTTCAGCCATGGTTCTTCATGTTTGCCCTACCATGATTTGCACAATTCTTTTCACTTTATATTTTTTATCTGCTCTAGAGAAACGTCAAGGAAGGCAAATCAATACAGCCATGGAAGTGCAGTTAAATTGGTAAAAACACACACAAAAAAATTTTATTGGGATAATTTTCCAAAAGTGAACTTGAATAATAAATTAATAAGAGTTGAAAAAGAGCAAGTGATAGTAAAGTTTTCTCTTGCATGTATGATAGTTGCGGATTTGTTAGATTGTGCCTGAGAATGGATTTCAGAGTGGAGGTACAGGGATGAGAGAGAACACGAGACCAAGTGGCATATTTTATTGGAAAAGTGATAGTTAATCTTATACATGCTTTATCTAAGGATAATATAAAGATCAAGTTCTTGGGATGAATGAAAGGGAATGGCAGAATTTACAACAAGAAAAGTTTACTGGAGATATTCTTGTGACGTTAAATCCATGGTAGAGGCAGGGCTGATTTAAAAATATACTAAGTTTTAAAAACACACTAGAATTTGCCCATAGTTTCTTTGTCCCAAACTGGTGTATTGTCTGTTTTAAAAATTAGTTATCAGAGCACTAAATTTTGTTAACATGCTAAAATTAGAGACAAAATGTAATTATTTCCTGGCTTCAACTTTTAATCTGGAGCATAAATGTGTCACACAGAGTCCATTTGTGGCTTGGTAAAAGTATTTTTATTGGGCAATTTATTGGCGTATATTAAATTCCCACCCCAAGATCTGCCTTCTTTTTACAAGGAAACTTCATTCTATGGAAGTGTGTGTTTGATAGATATTTAACACCTGTCTATAATGTTAGGAGAAAAATAACCTCTGAGATTTGGACCACACATTCTTGATACAGAAATTGAGGAAATACCTCACACAATGTCATGATTTTATGTGTTTCTAATTTTTATTTCCTTCTCTCTCTCTACTTTTTACCTTTTTTTGATAGTTAAGTAAACCTCTGGATCTGGTTTTAAAACGAAAAAGTTAGCTCCACAAAGTTTATTTCATTTGCAAGTATTATATTTATTTAAAGTAGTGCTTTATTCACAATTGAAAAATTGCTTCCACCTTCCAGTAATACTCTACCAAGTGTTGGATGATTGGATCACAGTATTGTGTTCAACATTACTAGTATCTAAGTGATTTTACATGACTTGCCCAATGGTGTTATTCACAGGAGAAGACATTCCAGCTGGTGTGACAAAATGTACCTATATTACACCATCTCTGTGCATTTTATATTGTTACTTTAAGATGTAAAATTAGTGGCTCATCAACAGAACAAAATACAGTAAATGTATATATATATATATATATGTGTGTGTGTGTGTGTGTGTGTGTGTGTGTGTGTGTATTTAATTGTGGACCAATAATAGGTAGAAAAAAATAGAAAAGAAAAGTGCTGAGGCCATCAGGGAAAACTTGATTTAGGCATTTGGACTTGAACTTAACTTTGAAGAATTGGAAGAACATGGTTAAAAAGAGAGGAACTACTGCAAAAAATTATGTCAGCAAGGGGATTACCCTAGACCAACTATTTAGAATCGTGTTAACCTGTTAGGCTCCACATTACACACATTGCATTAGCTGGCTTTATTTTCTTTTTTCAGCTTGCTCTTGGTGGGCCCCTGGCAGCTGAGCTCCTGGAGATCTCACATCTGCTTGTCATATAAACTTCAGCTTCGGTCTAGTGAGGATTAAAGTCTTCCTGAGATCCTGAGTGAGCAGCATTTCTTCCACTTTATTTGACGTAGCACTATATCACCGTGATGTTGGCTCCTTTCCCACTCACTCGGTTATAAATCTCCTGCACGCCACAAGGTCAGCTGCGTGGTAGATGCAGGGGCCTGCCAGAGGTGCTGACAGCTCCATCTTTTCTGAGGAAAGGGGGATGCTGGGTCCTGAAATTCAGTGGCAATCCCAGTCTGCATCAAAAAAATGCTCTCCTGTTGAAATATGTGACAATTATTATGGGCTAAGTTTCTATGGTTCTTAAATCTATTTCCAGAGATGAATCTTATGATGTCCCTTCTTAAGTTTTTGGGACATGCCAATAGGGATAGAGAGAGAGATGTTACCAAAATGGCAATGAGTGGCAAGAAGAAAAGAAGTCCAGAAAGTCACGTGGAATTAGGTATATTTGCAAAATAGCTAGGAGTTATAGTAGATCTCATTCTTCATTAGCCTAAGATGGGATATGTGTTTTAAAAATAAACATTTCTTAAATTTTGTTGCCTTTATCTTTTCTAACTCTTTGTTCTGGTTATTTTCAATTTTAAAACTCATTATTTCATAACTTAAACATATTAAATTATACTAGAATAAAAAAATAAAGAAGTATGAAACATGTTCTGGGTAAAGTAAAGCCAGATTTAAGAATGCTTTTTTCCAAAAACCCACTAAAATAAAATAAAAAAAAGATCTTTTAAAAGGAATTTTAAAAATTTCCCAGGTCCAAACAAATAAGAAAAAGAAGATAATGCATCCTCAAAAAGAGGTGGCTAAAAAAGAAAAGATTTTACTGTAACTCAGGTTTTATTTTTTTAAGAATTATTTATTCAAGTATTTATTTATTTATCATAATTTTAAAATTTGACCAGAGAGAGACAGGAAAAGTGAGAAAGCAAGCCACCGGGACTAGGACTCAAGCCACATTCAACCATATAAGAGTCCAAAAACTCAACCACCATACCACCTGTCAGCCCCACTCAGGTTGTTCTGAAGACCAACTTTGCCACAAATGTGTGGATGAGGAGAATACAATATTAAGAATTTGTGGATGAACTAAAGAGATTGAGTAGAAAGAAAAGTATAGAAGAGAAAAATAACCCATGAGAGGACAAATCCCTATTACCATTGGCTCTCAAGCAGGGCTAGCTCACAGAGCATATTGCCTGTGAAAAGGGTTTCATGTTTGGTTTAGTTGTCACAGACTTACAACCCTTAATGATTTTTACACAAGGGATCCATATTGTCATTTTGCAGTATGTACCACAAATTATTCAGCCAGTCTTTGTCTCTGGTCTACTAGGACCAAAGAGAAATCCTGAACCAGTCACTAGTCACCCTGTAACACATATCAGAACCATCTGCAGAGCTTGTTAAAATTGCAATGCCCAGGCCACATTCCAGACAAATTCAATGAGTCTTGGCAGAGATGGGGACTGTGGAAGAGGGGTGGGGCAAGAAAAGAACCGATATTTTTAAAAGCTCCCCAGGTAATTACAAGGCGCAACCAAGAATAACATCCACTGAAGGAAAGCAGACTGAGAACACACACATGGAACCAAAAGAGACAGGCACATTGAAGCCTAAGTGAAATATCAAAATTCATCTTTGAATTACTGCTAATGGACTTTCATTCTTTGCCTTTCCCTGTTTGACATGGAAAATTTTTGTGGGTGGGAAAGGATGAGATGGCACTTGAATGACTGAGTTGATTCACTTGGATAGAAACTTTGTTTTAAGAGCTCTACTCTGAACTGAAGGAAGAAGGCACTATCTCAAATCCACCACTAATGTGTAGGGAAACCCCTGGTACAAGATGCTTAAAATCTCAGTGGAAAGAGCGAAACCTACATTATCAAATATATGGCTTTAGATGAAATCTGTTGATAATGTCAGTTATCAAACTCCAGCTCTTGAGGAGACACAAATTTCTAATAACCTATTAGTCTAATTATAAACTAACTTTATAATTATACAGGTAAAACTATAAATAGGTATTTTCTTCCTGAAATGACTGGATCTAGAGGCCAGCATGTAGTACAGTGGCTAAGGTGCTGGACTCCCACATGATTGGCCATGGTTTAAGTCCTGGACCCAATGACTTAAAACTCATGCCAGGTGCATGTGCATGCATGCCCAAAATCCTGATAGGAGAATGGAGAAGAAGGAATTGTGGTGTGGCCATCCCCTTGTGTATGTGTGGGAGGGTGATTTCCCACTTCCTGTCTCTCCACTTTCTGTTTCTCTGTCTGTCGAGTGAGGGCATGCACCCTACAGCAAAAATCTCTCTAAAAATCAAAAAACAAAACAAAAAAAACCCAAACTAAAAAATACCTAGACCTATACATTGAGATATAGATTTATAAATGTGAAAATAAGTAAGATTTAATATTCTTTAATATAGGGTGGGGAAGAAAGCAGGCAGTCTCTAGTCCAACAGGAGTTTTAGGGTTACAGATTCTCAATATTTCAGGGAAGGCATAGTAACTATGAAAGCAGAAGTGGGTTATGTTATTCAAAAAGCCTGTGAATCATGAAGGAATCTGGCTGAGGAAAATCACTTGAGAGAATTTTAGCAGATCCAAGAGTAGCAGTATGAACTTGTCATGTACTATTTCCCAAGGTTTCTAGGCAAGATGGCCATTGGACAGACTTTTTGGGAATCAGCTGAGTTTAGCTATGGCTCTTATTGCATGTGGTCAAGCCTTCTGATATTGGATAGTCCTGGCCCTGATATGTTATCAAACCTAATTAAACTTATCAAACCTTATTTATTAACTTATTTATTTATTTTTAAGGTTTTGCCACAGAGTACATTCTCTCACTGGAGAGATATAGAGAGAAGGAGAGTGAGAATTTACTCCCCAGGAAGAATAACCATGCTACAGTCTCCTCTCTTTCATTCTCCTCTCAGGATTTTTGGACATGCTTGCATACACTCACAGTGTGGTTTTCAATCCACTGGGTCCAGAACTTGAACCTCAGTTGCTCGTGTGGGAGTCTAGCATCTTAACCATCATGCTACATGCTGGCCCCAAACTTACCAAACCTTATTAATCTAAAGTCAAAGTCTTTTACTTCAAACATAGCATGAGTGCTCAAACTCAAGTGCTAGGAATTACACCGAGTTCTCTTAATCACTTTTTAGCCTTTAATTACTTTGAATCAGTCTGGTCATGAAATAAATACGTTTTTCATAGAAAGTGACATTGAGATTTCCACTTCCCCGTATATGGATAAGTACTATAAATCTAGTTTTTTTGCACAATATCCATCACAATGAAGAAGCCTAAGGGACCTTTAAACTACTATAAAACAGAAAACAAGGGTGAGAAATACAAGATGCTTAAGTAAATTGTATCTAATAAAGGAGCAGTCAAGAGCAGAATAAAGCAAATCATTGAGTATGTGGGTGAGGGAAGAAGAGAAGTTTTTATGAAGGCCTTGGTTTCCTATCATTGACTTTTATGGACTGATGCCACAATATTCATTCCCTAAAAGCAGAAATAAAACCATGCAGACTAACCAGGATTAATATCGTAATACCAGGATTATTCTAGAATACTCCAGCTGAGGTGGGGAGTAAATCACCACACAGCACCAAGGGAGATACTGATATCCCATGGAAAATGGAGTCCCAGAACTGGAGGCTTGAAAAATACACCAGGTGTGTATGTGTGCACACCCCCAAGTCCCCAGGGAATGGAGGAGAAGGGACTGTGGCCTGGCTGTCCACTGGGGATGGAGGTGATTTCTCACCTTCCCTCTCTGCCTCTCCTTTTCTTTTTCTGGTAAGCACACACGCTCTATAACAAAAAACTAAAACCAAAAGCAAACAAAAAAAATGATTATGTGAAATGAAAACTGAACATCCCCTCACGTGATAAATGCTTACCCTAAGTTAAAAGTCATTAACATACCTAGTAGAGAAGAACTGGGGACATTCTTTCTATAACCAGGAAAACATTTACTATCCTTGTCAGTGTTTACTATTTTATTAGTCAACATTGTTAGACAAGATGGTTAGGATTATAAGAATTGTGAGTTGAACTAATTGTAAAATTAACTTATATAAAATAATATCCTTCGTATATAAAAACAGATAATATATTGAAAGAGAAGACCCCATTTAAACCAGAAAAATAAAATACCTATGAATAAATTTAGCAAAATATTGTAAAACCTATGTGAAGAAAGTTCATATGCTTCTGGAAGAACCAAAAGGGGATTTGCAAAATAAAAATGCTTTCAATGACTTTGCATATGTATATTTAACACAGGAAGATGTGAATTATTCATGGTAATTTATTATATAAACCTGCTAGATGTTCCAACAGAGTTGTTTCATTTTTCCCCTGGAATTATTCAAGGTGATTTTGAAGCTCAAATGGAAAAAACAATTGAATAACCCTCGCCAGAAGAAACTCTAAAAATGAAAAGCAATGAGGGAACACCAGTTCTTTTAGATATCAAGACCTGCAAAAAAGCCTCAATTAACAGAAGTCTGTGACTTGCGCACATGTGGAGACACGTAAACAGACAACATAGAAAATCCCAAATAAACACCTGCCTTTTTAGTACAAAGATAGTAGGATAAAAATAGACTTTTAAAATATTAAGTTGGAATAACTGAATAACAACCTACTTTGTCCAATAGCACTAACGATTTAAATTTAAAATATCGGTCTATAAAAAATACTAAAAACAGTGAGTACACCTCTAAAAAGTCTTAAAGTAAGGATGTTGATTATTACTATTCAAAATCTAGAAGCCATAACATAAAATATTGATAAATTTGATCACATATGTACAAAAACATCTGCACAATGAAAGGAGGAGAAAAATACAAGTGATTTCAAATGCAAATTTTGAATCAAGAAAAGAGTCATAATGTATCAGAGGAAAAAAGACTACTTTCTCTTTTAGATAAGAATTTTCTACTTATTTATCAGAAGACAAAAAAACCTCACAGGAAAATAAATGAAAAGACTCGTAAATATTTGAAGAGATGATGAACTCCATATCTAAGATGTGTAAATAAAATCTATACAGAAATACCATTTTCACAACTGTCAATACAACAATATGTTGTAGAGCAAGCTAAGAGAAAAACTGACACTGATAAATTTGCTGTTGAGAGTGCAGTGTGAGATTATAACCTGAGGATGGAAATCTAGTGTTATCTGTCAAATTATTTATTCTGTTAATATGCAATCCCTTATGAGAATTTATCTTACTGATCAAAACAGAGCTGGCCTATGGCCGAATGTTTAAGGGAGTCAGCTCCCACATGGCTGTCTGGGTGGTTTGAGTTCCAGGCCTAGCTGTGTGAAAACACGCTGGGCACATGTGCATGTGTGCCCCAAACCCTGTCAAGGTGGAGAAATAGAGGTGAAGGGATTGCTGTGTGACCATGACCAATGGAGGGTTCTTTCTACCTCTCCCTACTTTCTAGCTCTCTGTCTGTCTCTGGCAAGCACATGCACTTTCTGGTAAAAAAAAAAAAAAAAAAAAAAAAAAAACATTGCATATGTAAGAAACAGCATATCACTATTCAATTAGGCATTGTTTGTAATGCACAAGGACCTAGTAATAGGGAATTGTTTAAATAAACTGTAAGGTACAAATACTTTTATTTATTTATTTTTTTTGAAAAATGAAATGCTTCTATGTGTTGTTATGGTGAGATTATCAGGCTACATTGTTAAGCTAAAAATGCATGTTGAAAACAGTATTTACAGTATGTTGATTCTTATGAAGAAAAAAGAACAAAAGGTGGGTTCCCCCCCTTCTTGCATGAGAAACACTAATATTCAAGAAACTAATTAAAATGGTTACTTCAAAGAGGGTTGGAAGAATGTAATTGTTCAAATATCAATGGGAGCAAGACTTCTAAAGGAGGACTTTTAAATATTATTTAAAATTTTTGCATTATGCTAATACGGTACCATTGGCCAATTCAAAAATTATTAAAAATATGTAGAAAAAAATAAGGACTTGGTGAACAATTGAATCACTATGGTAGAAGATGAATCATTTATGTATCCGAGATACTCCATGCTTAAAGTTGTATCCACGTGGACAGTGAAGTTTCTGCAGATGCTACTAGGTTTGGTGGGAATGGCCCTTTTTAGGGTGAGCATGCAAGAGTTAGATCATTGTTAATAATGAAAAGGAGAGGACAAGCAGGCGGTGTGGCGGTTAAGGTACTGGATCCCACATGGCCGACTCCATGGTTTGAAAAACATGTAGGTGTGTGTGTGTGTGTGTGTGTGTGCGCGTGTGTGTGTGTGTGCAAGTCCACAATCCTGAGAAGAGAATGGAGAAGAAATGGTGGCATGGCCCTCCCCTCTGTGGGATGATTTCTCATTTTCCCTCTCTCTCTGTTTCTCTCCAGCAAGCACATGTGCCCTATGACAAAACTTTAAAAAAATTTAAAAAGAAAGGAAAAGTAGAATTTTCACACAAAAATTTGTTGTAATGATAATGTATCTGGGCTGCAGGTGGGACTTGGACACAGGCACAGAGGAGAAGGACAGGTGACTATGCAAAGGTATTTTGAACTTAGTCTTCTCCTGGAGACTTTCAAACAGCCTTTCAAAGTTGAGGGCTATTTCAGTGACTGGCCAGAAGGATGTGCAGAGCAAGGAAAGCCAATTATTTTTCCCAAGAATGTGTGCACACCAGTCTGCAGAGTCGTGTCTCTAAATGACAGGGATGAGGGTACTTTCCGAGAAATGCATTGTTAGATAATTTTGTGCGAACATCAAAGAGTGTACATACACAAACCTAGGTGATATAACACAACACAGGCTGAGGTTATACGGTATATTGCTCACTCCAGAACTACAGTCCTGCACAGCAGGTCACTTTATTTAATGCCGTAGGCAGTCGTAATGCAATGGTGCGCTGTCTAGGTAACGCATAGTGATTGGAGCTTACGGAGAAGTCAGACAGACACGAAAGAAGGAAAATAGTTGCCACTTTTTAGTTAAGGAACAAAAACAAAATCCTCCAGAGTGTTACCCCGAGCAGGTGTACTGGAATCTCGCTGGGGTATAAGAAGTGACGAGAACAAGCACAGTATGGAAGCCAGGAAGTGTGAATCGGTGTTTTTCCATTCTTTATCTGGATCTAAAAGTTCTAAAAGAAAATTTCAAAGAATAGACTTTTAAAAGCAAAACTCCAGGTTTACAGCAAAACGAACCTTAGATCAAGAATCGATGCAAGGATGACTTGAAGAACAAATTACATCCTTTATGGGAAGTAAGCAGGAGGGAAAAAAAAAGACGAGCACCGTAACATTGCTGTTTCGGGGGAAAGTTCATAGGATGATTGATTAGTGCCTTGTTATAAATTTTTCATCTAAGAATTATTTTTATTAGTATATTTCAAAAATTTATATTGAATAAGACCCTTTGGAGGGGCTACAGATATGTTTCTTTTTGTCTTTTTTAAAGTGTGTTCAAGTTATGTTTATACAACCCTCTCAAAAATCAATTAAGTACTTCCATTTATTTTTAATAATGTTCTAAACTGTTTCTCTATGAAAAACTTCTTGGGATTATAGCGCTTTCTGGGTTTTCTCATTTGTGCTTATCATAAAGTATATTTCACTGGTTCAGTTCTGTATCTTCTTGCCTGGAAAATAAATGTCAAAGGACATTTAAGGGGCCAGACAGTGGCTCCATTGTAAAATGCAATGCTCTGGGAGATTCACCCACAAGGAAGGTTCTGGGTTCATGCCTGGGGCCCTCCCTAATATGCTGGGCGTGTTTCTGCCCATGATCTAGGGCTCACTGAAGCTGGGGTTGGAACATGGTTCAAGGATCCTATTGGCATTGATAACTCTATCTCACTCTCTCTCCTTATTTCTTGTTCATGGAAGAAATAAATGAGCAAAGTTAAAAAATAATTTAAGATATATTTAAAATAATAATGAAAAGTAGGAAATTGTAACTATTTGAACAAGTCAAATCACCTTGGTTAAAATTTCTTGTTAGTAAAATTAAGATAGTAACTTTGTTATATATATACAGATAGTAAACTGTATAAATAGGTTTAATTTGTTGTGTCTGTTTAAATAATAATAGAATAAAATGTATCTTCAGGAAATACCTACTTTTGGCACCAGGCAGCTAGTACTTCTGGTTCTGTGAAAGATTGATGTTTATAAACCATCTGTTGGTTAGTAACTACTTTCTCTTATGATGATTGAGTTTGTTTATTATAAAATTGTAGAACATTACTTTTTCCTACTATGCAAACTCCCATAAAGAAACTTAACTACAAGTAATTTGACACAATGAAATGTTAAATATCCTTTTATCACCATAGGAAGAGATATTTTTATCACCACAGGTAGTAAGAGACAGCATCGCCAGAAAACAGATATAACTTTTTGCATCTAATCTGACAGAGCACCCACTTTAAGTGCATTTAAATGAAGGAAGTAGACATATACTTATCAAATAAACATCACGTCAATTTTCAGGAATATTTTAGGGAAGTAATATTTTCACAAGATTGTCAAAGGCAAATGAGAATTGCCATGTTGAGCTTATGAAAGGGAAAAAGAAAATTGACTAAAATGATTTCCATCATTAAAATTAAATAGAATGTGAAAATATTTAAACAGAATGAATAGTGAAAGTAAATTAACTATTTTAAATGCCTTCAGTTTGATTTTATTAAATTTTCATTGATAAGGTCTGACTTTTTTGTTTTTTGCCTTTTTAAATATATATTTTATCTTAATTTTTTTTATACATTCAATTGCATACATCACTTAGTTTGTAAAGTGAATGTTCCAACATGAATATATTTCTCACCAGTCCAGTTGGGGGCGGATACTATACACATTATCATCAATAGATAATAACCAATTTCTTTGTCCCATAAATGTCTTGTCTCTCTATTTTTCTCCTTAATGTCTTTCCTTAGACTCTCCTCCTTCTCTCACCCTCTTCCACACTGTATCCCGTATCTATAACCATTTTCTATATTTCTATATCCTCTATCCTTTCCGTTTCAGCCATAGTGTGTGGACAGTCGGTTTATGTTAAGTAGAGACATATAATGTTTCTCCTTAATAGCCTAGTTTGCCTCACTTAGCAGTAAATCTTCCAAATTCATTCACTTTCTGTCAAAAGCCAAGGTCTTGTTGTTTTTTATGACTGAGTAGTATTTCAAAGAGTATATGTGCCACACTTTTTCAATTCATTCTTGTGTTCATGGACATTTGGGCTGGTTTCATGTCTTAGCAATTGTGAATAATGCTATAATAAACATAGATATACAAGCACTTTTTCAATGAGAAGCTAAAACAAGAAACTGAAAAGGACACAAAAAAGTGGAAGGACATACCATATTCCTGGATTGGAAGAATTAATATAATCAAAATGGAAATTCTACCCAAATTAACTTACATATTTACGTAATCCCAATCAAAGTACCAGAGACATTCTTCACAGATCTAGAAAACACAATCATAGAATTTGTCTAGAATTATAAAAGACCTAGTATTGCTAAAGAAATCCTGTGCAGGAAGAGTGGAGTGTGTGGTGTCTCACTCCCTGACCCAAAAATATACTACAAGCTATGATAATCAAAAACAGCATGGTGGGACCAGCAGTTAGCGTATTGGCTATGTCGCTAGACTCCCACTTAGTCGACCGCGGTTTGAGTCCCAAACCCGGTGGCTTAAACTCACACTGGGTGCGTGTGCGTGCATGCCCAAGATCCTGAGAGGAGAATGGAGGAGAAGGGATTGTGGCGTGGCCATCCCCTCTGGGGGGGGTGATTTCTTGCTTTCTATCTCTCTGTCTCTGTCTGTCTGGCGAGCACACGTGCCCTATAGCAAAAATCTCTCAAAAAAAAACCAAAACAAAACAAAACAAAAAAAAAACAACATGGTATTGGCACAGAAATAGACAAGTGGAACAATGGAACAGAATATAATCCCCAGATATAAACTCCCATACATACAACCAACTGATTTTTAGCAAAGGGTACCAGTAAATCCAGTGGGGAAAGGAAAACCTCTTTAGCAAATGGTACTGGAAAAATTGGATATCCACGTGCAGAAAGATGAATCTGAACCCCTCTCTCTCCCCTTTGACAAAAATCAACTCAAAGTGGATCAAAGATCTAAACCTAAGACCTCAAACTATAAAACTGCTGCTAGAAAACACTGGGGAAACTCTGGGATACATTGGGGTAGGTAAAGACTTCTTAAATAAGATCCCAAAGCAGTCAATAATCCCAAAAATAAACAAGTGGTGTTACATCAGATTAAGAAGTTTCTGCATGAAAAAAGACATAGTAGTTAGTGTGAATTGACAGACCTCAGAATGGGAAAAGATTTTTGTAAACTATGCTTCTGATAAAGGATTGATAACCAGAATACAGAGAACTCAAGCGGCTTGCTAGCAAAACATTATCAACCCAATTAAAAGATGGGGGGAATGAGCAGAATAGAAACTCTCTAAGAAAGGAATATGAATAGCTAAAAGGCATATGAAAAATGCTTAACATCCCTCATCATAAGGGAGATGCAGATCAAAACCACGATGAGATACCACCTAACCCCAATCAAAATGACTAAGATTAAAAAAAAAAAAAAAAGTGATAAGTGCTGGCAGGGATGTGGTGAAAGGGGGACTCTCTTACAGTGCTGGTGGGAATGTAGACTGGTCCAGCCACTGTGGAGAACAATACAGAGATTCCTCAAAGCTCTACAAATGGAACTAGTGTATGCTCCAGCAATATCACTCCTTGGTATTTACCCAAGGGACAGAAGAACGCTTAGTTGGTAAAGTCTGACATTTTAATTCAAATTAGATTTGCAATTTGTATACCCGTAATTTAGTGGAAACACTCAGTACACAGTCAACCATTGACATATTTATTGAGTTTTAAGCATTATTGAGAAGTTATATTAAGATTTGTATCATTTATTACTAAACTCCATTGAATGCCACCATTTAAAAATTATTTATCATTATTATTATTATTTTTAATTTGCTATAGGACATGTGCGCTCACCAGAAAGGGGGTGGGGAGGAGAGAAGGAAAGTGAGAAAGCAAGTTCTCAGGTCCAGGATTCAAATGTGGTTGACAATGTGGGAGTTGAGCGCCTCAACTGCACTACCACTTGCCAGCCCCAGATGCTACCATTTTAAGATAAAGAAACTGGGACATACAAAATTCAACTTGTTGGCCCAAATTCCAGTGGGTACTAAATGACAGATGTGGGCTTTAATCCCTTTCTTGCAAGTGCATGCTCCTAAGCCATTCTGCCTTCCATTTGTAAATCTAACTCAAGTCAGTCATTCTAAGAACTAGCTTCACTGTCTCTTCCCTTTTGAGCTACATTATAGGAAGTATTCTGGAGGAAGGCTTTGGGGATACTAGCTCTCTTTCCATTTCTCATCTTAAAAAATATTTATTATGAAAAATAGGAAGGCAAAACATTTATGGGACACAGAAATGGGTTATTATCTATTGACAATAACATATATAGTATCCCCAACTGGACTGGTATAAAATGTATTTATGTTGGAAAATTCATTTTACAAGCTAAGTGATGTACAGTGATTGACTGTATAAAATAAATTGAAATAAAATAAAATAAATTTAAAATTTTTATTATTTATTTCTTCAGAGGGAGAGAGAGAGAAAGAGACAGAGAAGACAGAGCTCCCAACAGGTTTCTGATGCCAGGATCCACCCTGTCCTCAGCCAACACTGAATCATGGGAAAGTGCATGTTGACAGCCTCAGGGAAGTCTCTGGACTTGAACTTAGATCCCATTTGGGATTGTCTCACAGAATGTCATTTTACCACTGTGCCACCATCTGACCTGTCACATTCACTTGCTCACCAGTCTCTTTTTTTTTTTTTTTTTTTTTTGAGAGTTATTTTTTCTATAGGGTGCGTGCGTTTGCCAGACAGACAAAGAGAGACAGAGAGATAGAAAGCGAGAGATCACCCCCCAGGGGGGATGGCCATGCCGCAATCCCTTCTCCTTCATTCTCCTCTTGGGATCTTGGGAACAAACGCACACGCGCCTGGCATGAGTTTAAGCCACCGGGTCCGGGACTCAAACCGTGGTCGACTACGTGAAAGTCCAGTGACATAGCCATTACGCTAACTGCTGGTCCCACTCACCAGTCTCTGACCCGTAAACCTCCCTCCACCAATTGTCAAAGGCAAGGAGCAAGTAGATGAAAAGGAGGAAGGGAGAACTATAACCGCGTTCACCCTTTTTAGTTTTCTCCCTCGTGCTCAGCTTTGCACCTTCTCTTTGCACAACTAGACTTCAGCAGAGAGAACTCACACAAATCAGATGTTACAATGGGGTGTGAAGGTTATTATTATTCAAATTTTCTCTTGAGAGCTGGCACAAAGCAAGCACTATTATAGTCAGTGCCTGCGTGTGTGTTTGCTATAGGGCATATGCTCTTGCTAAAGATGGAGGGAGGGGTAGAGAGAGATAACGCAAGTGAGAGAGAAACAGAGAGGGAGAAATCATCCCCCACGGGGAATGGCCATGCTGCAATCCCTTCTCCATTCTCTTCTCAGGATTTTGAACACACAAGCACACATGTGCCTGGCATGCTTTTCAAACGGCCAGATCTGGGACTCGAATGGTGCCATCTGTAGTCTGTGTCTTTGACCCCTATAAAATCAGATATTTGAGAGTGTTAAAAACTTAAGCATTAGAATACCAGGACTCACTCCTTTTAACTATTACTTTGTAGCTGTCAACCAAATTCTTTCCAACCTTCCATCCCCTCCCTTCCCAGACTCCAGTAACAACTATTCTATTGCACAGTAAGGTGGCTATGACTGTTGTATTATGTTATTTCCAAATAGCTAAAAGAGAGAATTTTTAATGTTCTTGCCACAAAGTAATGACAAATATGTAAGATGAGTTATTTGATAAAAACCTTGATTTGATGATTACACTATATATCTATAAAACATCACAGTAGGGCCAGCAGGTGGCACAGTGGTTAAGGTGCTAGACTCCCACATGGCTGACTATGGTTTGAGTCCTGAACCTGGTGGCTTGAAAATCATGCTGGGCACTTGTGCGTGCATGCCCAAAATCCCAAGAAGAGAAGGGACTATGACATGGCCTTCCCTCAGGGGGTAATTTCTCACTTTCTCTCTCACTGTCTCTCTCCAGTGAGCTCACACACCCTATGCCAAAGACCTTAAAACAAAACAAAACAAAAAACAAACACATCACACAATACCCATAAATGTGTAAAGTTATGTATAAATTAAAACAAACAAAAAAAGTTACACATTTTTAATATCCCATAGCTGGTTTATTAAGACAAAATTTGCAGTGATAGGGGACCAGCAGGTGGCATGGTGGTTAAGGTGCTGGACACTCCCACATGGCCGACCAGGGTTCGAGTCCTGAATCTGGTGGCTTGCTTTCTCACTTCCTTTCTCTCTCACTCTCACCCTCTGTCTCTCTCTGGTCAAATTAAGAAATAAATGAATGAATAAATAAAAAAATAAAATAAATAATTTAAATAAAAAAAAAATTTGCAGTGATATGCGAACCTCTTAAGTAATGGGTCTAGTAAGTTTAAACGCTGTTACTCAATGCAGCATTTGAAACAAAAGGCAGCTTCTCCTAGGTCAAGGCAAGACCAATTCTGCCTCATTTCATGTTAATTCAGCTTAGTCTGCACTTGTCACGGGACTAGATTGCTTAATTGTTTGAGGCTTTTCTTTACCTTTCTTCTTTATAAATTGTGACTAATACTCATTCTGTTGTAAGAAGAAATGAAATGCCAGATATAAATATGTTCTTAAACTAAAATAGTCTACATAAATATGTTCCATTACGAGATGCGTAATTTCTTCTGTTTCTTCCCCAATGCAAGTTGACTAAAACAAGAGAAAAGTTCAACTCACTTGGGATTATCTGAATTCACTCATCTTTATTCATTTGTAGACTTACAGATATCTTTGTTCAACAATCTCAAATATCCCTGAGTGTGGGTGATACTAGGCATATAACCATCAGCAAGATAATCCACAGACCCTCTCCCTATATGGTTTATATTTTGGGGGACAACGTATTTCTTAAGGACTTTGTTTCCTTCTAACAATTCACTTGGAGACAATTTACCAATGACTCTGTTTCATTTATCTCCAATTGCAGCTGTCCATTTAGAAAAGCTTATGCCGTGGCCTGAGTTCCCATTACACACAAAAGGGCCTAGCATCTCATATTGACGTGGAGCAACTCAAGTCTGATAATTGTCTGGCTTTCTGTCCTGATACAGAGAAAATTATGAGTGGCCTTGAAGTGCCCAGGGCTGATAGCTGCCTAGACTTTCTGATCCCCTGCAAGTTAGTTGCTCCGCCTTCAGGCTGATCCTAGGCCCTTGGTCAATGTCAGAGTGAGGGGCCAGCCAATGACATTCATGGTAAGTACCAGAGCTGAGCACTCTGCTGTAGCTCAGTCCCTGGCTCTCCCCTCAGGCCAGAAAGCTACTGTCATGGGAGACACTGGAAACATCCAAACTCAGCCGTTCTTACAGGGAACAGCCAGTTAGGGGGACACTTGGTTACTCGTGAGCTCTTGCTCCTTCCTGCCTGCCTGGTCTCATTGCTGGGAAGGGACCCACCAAGTAAACTCAGTGTGCCAATCAGCTTTGACTCATCAGGCTCAGCTACATTGACTGTCAGCCCTGCCCAAATCCTGACCCTGATAATGCCCCTCACAGTGTTCTTTGGCACTGGCTATCGGACCCTGTGTCCTTAATCTGATTATATGATTTATAACCTCCTACCTTGATGCTATAACAACTGCTTGTCACAACCCGGGGAAGCTATGTTTACCACTGTCCTGTTAATTGATTCTCCTCAAGTATAATTGAGGAGGCTCAAAAGGGGGGAATGATGTGGAGCAACTCAAGTCTGATAATCGCCTGAACTTCCTGTTCTGATCTAGAGAAACTTGGGAGTGGCCTTGAAGTGTCCAGTGCTGATAGCTGTCGAGGCTTTCTGATCCCCTGCGAGTTAGCTGCCCCTCCTTCAGGTTGTTCAGAGGTCTCGATTTTCTGCTTCTCTGCCATGTCTGTGTTAGGGCAGACACTGAGGCCCTTCCTAATAGGACAACCCAAGCATGCCGAAACCGCCCTCCCCAATTCACCCATGAATGACCGTGCTTAACCCCCACAGGGGGCGGGAGACTCTGTAACTTCTCTGTACCCGCTAGAGGAAGAAGAAGAGAGCGCTCTCCTATTCTGTCCGGAGTGCTGTATTTTCCTCCCTTGGCCGTCTGTTTTCCTGCAGCAGTGTTATAGTGGGCTTCACAGGTTATTGAAAAAAGTCTAGAAATGCTTTCCAAAAAGTGCATGTTTTAGGGTCAGTAGGCGGCATGGTAGTTAAGGTACTAGACTCCCACATGGCCAACTGACCTGTTAATTGATTCTCCTCAAGTATAATTGAGGAGGCTCAAAAGGGGGGAATGACTTGGACCTGAAGACTTGAAGACTCACTTGAAGACTCACCAAGCATGTGTGCAAGCACACTCAAAATTTCAGGAAGAAAGCGGAGAAGGGATTGTGGTGTGGCCATTTCTCCTGGGGAGTGATTTCTCACTCTCCCATTCTCTGCCACTGTCCAGTGAATGTAAGTGTGTGATGACAAAAACTTTAGAAAAATACATGTTTTTAACTCACTCTGTTAGTGTTATTTCACTTGTTGCTTTTCTCCTGGTAGAAGGTTTCTCCCCAAGTCCTGAGAATTGGTGACCTTGCTTTATGGTAATGTCTTCAGTCAGTGTATTTTGGGGTCAGCCATGAGTTATGTAATTATATTCATATAGGTTTCATAATCCTGGATAGGGTACCAGGCTGGGTAGGCCAATACTGTTATTGAATGTGCTTCTGTGTTTTTATTGATCATTTTTGGTTGATATTCACCTAAGTATAATTTAGTCAGTTATCACACAAATTCCAGTTTATGTTAGTAAGAGGAAGGGCACACGGGAGTCTTCACCAGGACTACTCCACTCTTTCAGAAAACTTAGAAACTGGCACAATCACTGTGGTGCAGGCTGTAGATCTGGAAGTCACGTGGCTACCGTGGTTTTCTCCCGCGGCCCAGGTGCACATGCCAGGACCCTAGAAGGCTGGAGACTGGAGAAAGGGGATCTGGCATGACTGAGTCCTGTGGTCTGTGCTTCTCTCCTGTGTGTGCTCACATGTTCTATCATAAATAAATAAGAGACTTTCAGAGAACTTATGTCTTAATAAGCAAAGTTACGCAGAAGAAAGAATGCTAAATTAATTATACAAAAGTTTTCAAAATATTTCCTTCAGATTTATATTCTTTTTAAATGTTTAACATGAATTTAATGCCTTTGTATAACTGCTACAAAATAAATATAAATTCAAGAGTTATTAAAAATTAGGTTTGGGATCAGTAGAGGTCACAGTGGTTAAGGCGTTGAACTCCCACATGGCAGAACACGGTTAGAGTTCTAGACCTGGTGGTTTAAAAATGACATTGGGCATGTGTGTGTGCATGTTTGCATGCCCCAAAACCCAGGAGTAGAATGGAAGAGAAGAGATTGCAGTGTGGTCATTCCTCCCGGGGGGGTGACTTCTCCCTCTCCCTCTCACTGTCTCGCTCTGGTGAGTGCACGTGTCCTATGCTAAAAAACCTTAAAAATATACATAGAAGCAAGGGGAATAAGAAAGAAGCAAACATTTAAGTGACACAAAAATGGAAATTTATCTGTTGATAATAATGTGTCTGGTAATATCCTTGAGTGGACTAATATACACTATGATATGAAAGTTCATTTGGTATGCTGTAATGATATACAGTGATTGAATGTAAAAATAAATAATAATAAAATAAAATAAGAATTACTCCTAAGTCTACTACTCAAATATAACCTTTCTTATGTTAATGTTAATTAGATATCATCCCAAATAAATATCCGTGTTAATACCTACGTACACATAGAAAAGGAAATGGATGGATGGATGGATAAAATTCATCAAACTACATACATTACACATATACAGTTTTTTTTGCATATCAATTACACCATGATATATCAGTTAAAATAAATTTACATGTGTAAAGATTAATGGATAGATGAAAGAAACAGGTCATTTTGCAGAAATTGAATCTTACTATAATTATGTACTTAACATGTTTGAATTAATGCTTGAATTTATCAAAAAAATTGAAATGGGAGCTAATTTAGCAATGTTGTTAAACTTTAAATATTTCATATGCATAAGTTTATTAATACTTAAAATACCCCTTGTGATTAAGAATAAGTATTCAGGGGCCTGGCAGGTGGCATGATGGTTAAGGGCACTAAAATTCCACATGGCCGATCGTTGTTCAAGTCCCAGACCTGGTGGCTTGCTTTCTCATTTTCCTTCTCTCTCTCTTTCTATCTTTCTCTGACCCTCTCTGGTCAAATTAAAATAAATAAATAAATAAATAAAGTTAAATCAAAGAATTATTTAATAAAATAGAATAAGTATTAAAAATATTGAGGTGAATATAATTTTAAGTTTCATTTTAGGTTGTATCATTAAATCCTGAAACTAAAGATAAATAAATAAACATGTTATCTCCTTTCTTTGTCCCTATTTCTCAGTTTTATAGTTTTTTTCTATTTTGTAAATTTTTAAAATATGCATCATTTTCTGTAATTATAGTCTTTATTGTACTTGTTTGGCCTTATTTTTGTATTTAAATGGAATCATCATTCATCCTGGTCCTTTCGCCATATAAGAGCATATAAAGAGTCTTTGGACCAGCAGATAGAACAATGGTTACATCACTGGACTCTCATGTAGTTGACCATGGTTTGAGTCCTGGACTTGGACAGTTGAAACTCATTCCAGGTGTGTGTGCATGTGTGCGTGTCCAAAATCCTGGCAGAAGAATAGAGAAGAAGGGATTGTAGTATGACTATCCCCTGTAGGAAGTGACTTCTCACTTTCTATCTCTGTCTCTCTCTCTGTCTCTCTGGTGAGCACATATACCCTATAGCAAAAATCTCTCTCTCTCAAAAAAAAAAGCATATAGTCTTTAAAAAATATATCTCTGGATTACATTTCATTGTCAAGCTAATCTTTTTAAAATGCATTTTCAAGTAAGGCTCACAGATGCTCACAAAATTTTGTTTGCTCTTAAAAGTTTTATGATTATAAGGCTTTGATTTTTCCTTAAAAGAAAGTATTAGGTGCCCAATACCATGATAAGCCAAGTGTACACAGACATACACATTGAAATTTCTGTCCTGAGAGATTTGATGCTGAATAATCCAATCAGACACTATACTATATACAGTAACAATTAAACCTCCTAGTGAGTTTTCAAGACAGAAAGAACAGATTGAATAAAAGCTCAGAGATGACAAACATCACACAGAGGTACCACCTGTTAAAGAATATCCAGAAGCCTCAGCACTCCTGCTTGGCTTCATAAAGAAACTGTGACCTCATTTAGATGAGGCTGCTTTTTGGTTGGTTGCTAGGTTACAGCCAATCACAGCAGATAATCAGTTAATCACAGGCATCCCACCTTTTAAGCTGTTATTGCAGACAAGTTTCAGAATGTATGCTTACGTTGTTCTTCTACCTCATTCTTTCACTTTCATGTTTGTATATCACTTTCCTCTTCCTGCAAATGTCACTTTCCTTTTCTGGAACTTAAATGACCATGAGGCTACCCGAAGTTGATTGGAAGTCAGTCTGGGAAACTGCTCATTTTGAATCTTGTTAAGATTTTCTCAATTAAACCACACTACATTAATTTTTTTTTTAACACACTGAAATTTAGAGACTACTGGAACACATGATAAGGATGGCAAAGTCTGGAGCAGTGGACCCACACTAGGGCTTGAGAGATGTGAAGCTCAAACTTTATTCATAGGAAATGGTAGAATTGGAGTTGTCAATTCCCACGCCATCCTGCTTCCTCCCATACCCTGGGGTGTTTGCTGTCAATTCTCTAGTCTTCTGGCATTGATGGTTGCACTCATCATTTTTCATGACATTTTCATTAATGTTTGAGTTGGCCACATTGCAGAGTTAAGTGTCTTTTTCAAGAATGGTTCTTGTGACACAATATTCCCTGGGTAAATTTTGACACACACTTGACCAAGTTTGCCAGTTGCTTTTACACTTGAACAACACCTTGGCTACAAATGATATTCGGAATCACACCTTTCTTTCAACACTGACAGATACTAGTCTACTATTCGCAAGCAATGGATTTCGCTATACAGAAGCGTATGGGGAACCTAATGTTTAGGTTCCTAGGGTGCCTGAAGCCTTTTGCTTGTGTATTTTATTCTCAAAGACCAAGAACGTAACTGGGGGTAATACATTTCAGTAAGTTGCCTTGTATTCTATTTTTTTTCCCTGAAAAACTGTACACTCTTTTCATTTGTGGTTTTAGCTCTTTCCTCATTCTCTGGATATTTAATTGTATTATATTTTGAGTAGTTGTCCACTTAGTTAATCTCTTTACTTCAGAAATGTTAATTATCAGCCCTGTCCTGGTGGTGCAGTTGGTGGCAAACTGAGCTGTAGTGCCGGATGCCATAGGATGGCCTGTGGATTTGGAGCCCCTTGGCCTGAAGACACACTGGGTGCATGTACATGTGTCCAAGGTCCTGATGAGCTGGAGAGATGGAGAAGAGGGACAGAGAAGTATGACAAGATTCTGTTGAAGGTACTTCTCTTCTTCTCCTATGTGTGTCCACAAGCTCTCTATTAATAAAATAAATAAAGCTCAGTAATAAGACCCCCAAAGCAGAGTTGATAATCCCCAAAATAGACAAATGGGATTACATCAGACTAAGAAGTTTCTGCATGGTGAAAGACACAGTAATTAGTGTGAATCGACAGCCCTCAGAATGGGAAAATGTTTTTGTAAACTATGCATCAGATAAGGGACTGATAACTAGAATTCATGAGGATCTCAAACAGCTGTTCTAAAAAAAGATGATCAATCCTATTAAAAGATGAGAGGATGAGTTGAAAAAACAAAAACAGTCTCTAAAGATGACATACAAATAGCCAAAAGGCATATGAAAAAAATGCTCAACATCCCTCATTATAAGGGAAATGCAGATCAAAACAATGAGATACCACCTAACCCCTGTCAGAATGACTAAGATTAAAAAAACAAAAAATGATAAGTGCTGGCAGGGGTGTGGTGAAAGGGGAACTCTCTTACACTGCTGGTGGGAATGTAAATTGGTCCAGCTACTCCGGAGAACAATTTGGAGATTCCACAAAAATCTATAAATAGAACTACCATATGATACAGCAATCCCACTCCTTGATATCTACCTGAAGGAGAAAAGAATACTTAATCAGAAAAGTGCTTACACATCGATGTTTATTGTGGCACTATTCACAATTGCTAAGTCATGGAACCAACCCAAATGCCCATGAACAGATGAATGGATGGAAAAACTGTGGCACATACACCCTATGGAATACTATTCAGCCATGAAAAAAACCTGGATTTTGACAGAAAGTGGAAGAATATGGAAGATTTACTGCTGAGTGAAGCAAGCCGGACTATGAAGGAGAGACATTGTAAGACCCCACTTAATATGTACTGAGTGCCCACACTCCATGACTGAAACCAATTGCCTAAAGGATATAGAAATACAGTATATGGATGTAAATACTGGATATCATGTGTGTGAAAGAGGAGGGTCTGAGGAAGGACATTTAGAAGAAAAATAGGGAGGCAAAGCATTAATGTGACAAAGAAATGTGGTATTATCTGTTGAAGATTCTTTATAGTTTTATAATTGGACTAAGGAGAAATGCTCACCTGTTGAAATATTCACTTTGTAAGCTAAATGATGTGATCGAATGTATAAAAGAAAATGAAATGAAAAAATGTAAAAAAAACTGAATAAAATAAATAAACCATAAACATGAATTATTCTTATGTTGCATTATTTAGCCTTTCTTTTACAAGCTGTTTTCTTCTAATTAATTATATCTTTTTAAAATTTACTAGAGGGCATGTGTCTTAGCCAGAGAGAGAGAAAAAGAGAGAGAGAGTGGTCCTCCCCACAATGGGGCATGGTCACATCATAACCCCTTTAGCTCCATTTCTCCATCCTGTCAGGATTTTGGACACGTATGTTCATGCATATAGTGTGTTCTTCACATGACGTGTGATCTGGCTTCTGATGCATGGTGCTTAATCACTGTTCTATAAGCTCAGGCCTAATTATTTACTTTTCTGTCTCTTCATGCTTAGCTTATCTTAAATCTATACACCATTCATTGAATTTTAAGCTTCAGTCTATTTCTTTATGGCTCTGAGTTGTTTATTTATTCTGCTATGGCCTTAGAATGTCTATTTTTTTAATGCAGCTTTAAATTTTCCATTTTTATTTCCTTGTTGTCTGTCTCAGCATTCCTGTATATGAAGTCTAGTTGCCAAAGTTCTAGTCAATTCAGAATTCTTACATAATTGTCCTTCTGTTCCTTTGGTTATGTTTATTTTATTTATTTATTTATTTATTTATTTATCTATTTATTTAGTGAGTTTTGCTATAGGGTACCTATGCTCACCAGAGAGAGAAAGTGGGAAATCACCCCCCAGAGGGGATGGACATGCTGCAATCCCTTCTCCTCTCCTGTCTCTTCTTGGGATTTTGAGCATGTACACATATACATGCCTGGTATGATATTCAAGCTGCAGGTCTGGCATTCAACTGTGTAGTTGGCCATGTGGGGTCCATACTACCTACTGGCCCCAAGGTTATGGTTACTTTTACCCTGAAATTTTTATTTCCCTATTTTATTCTGCTTTGTTTTGCTTAATATATTAACATATTTGCCATGCCATTTTTTCCCTATTGCTTTTGCTTGTTTTGGGATTTATATTCTGGGAATACTACATTTTACTACAGGTGAATTCTCTCCTATACCCCGTTTTGTCTTGGTGATTTAGACTAAAAATTGTCTCTCTCACATCACAGGGGTTGCGAGGTGTAATGTGGTATCCTCGACATATAAAAAGATTTTCTTTGTTTAACTCAAATCATCTATCCTCTGGTTGGGGTATCAAAGTGCAAAACTTAAAAATTCAAGTTAATTATATGGTTTCCATTCGATAAAAGCAATCACCTTAGGCAAGGGGTCGTGTCAAACTATGGTCCTGTGAGTACTAGCCGAGGCCTAGAATGCTGTGATGTCATCAATAGGGCGTAGAACACCGCTCTGCCTTAGCGATAACTCATGTTGTCACTGTGGGTGGACTGAAGGCTAGTCATGTTGTCACTGTGGGTGGACTGAAGGCTAGTCATGTTGTCACTGTGGGTGGACTGAAGGCTAGTCAGGACGGTGTTTGGTTAGTAGATGGACTCCCTAGTGATTCCTCAGCCTTGAATGCGCACATTCCATCCTTTGGCACCCGCTGACTCTCTGAGTGTTTCAGGGATAAAAGTAACTGATTTGAGTAACTCTCTGAAGGGTTGAGCTATGAAGCAGAAACAAAAAAGGAAACATCTGGAAACCACATACTCCCCTCAGGCAGCCAAGAAGTCAAGAGGTATGTGTAGCATCGTCTCTGGGTAGAGTAACCAGGAATTGCCTGCCAAACAGGAAGGAAGAGAGGATGCCCAGGCATGGTGGGGAGGAGGAACGATGAAGAGGGAGAGGAGAAGTAATGGAAGGAGGACGAAGAGGGAGACGTATGTGGGTGTTCTGATCTTTTGGGGGCCCAGGTACTTGGAGTAAAAGTTCAGATGACCTAGATTTTTGTTTCTGTGGCTTAGTGTCTATGTTTCCTGCCCAAAGGAACTCTGTGTCACTCTGTCATAGACATAGCAGTTGATCTATTGTATTTAGATTTAAAAATACATTTCCAGCTTAGCCATTGCCCATCCTTATTGATGCTATTAATCAGAGGACTAAAGCCAATAGGAGCCCTGTTCAACCCTCAGCCCACACTGAAAGCACCTGCTATTCAAGATTTTAATGCAGGTCGATCAAGATATAGTGATATAGTCTGTCTAAAATATGTATATATACGATTTCTTTTTTTCTTGTTTTTGGAGAGGATTTTTGCTATAGGGCACATGCGCTCACCAGAAAGACAGAGACAAACAGAGAGATAGAAAGTGAGAAATCACCCCCCACCCCGGGGAGATGGCCACTCTGCAATCCCTTCTCCTTCATTCTCTTCTCAGGATATTGGGCATGCACACACATTCGCCTGGTGCGAATTTAAGCCACCAGGTCCAGGACTCGAACCATGGTTGACTACATGAGAGTCCAGAGACATAGCCATTACACCAACTGCTGGTCCCAATATATATGATTATTTTCATTTATTCCTAAGGGCATTGAGGAAACTAAATAATGCTGCTATAAGTTTTCTAATATTATCTTTTCTTTTTATTGAAGAAAAAAGTGTGGCTTAGGCCAGCCCATGGCCTGGTGATTAAGCTGGAGGAATCCCACACAGACAACCCTGCAGTTTAAGGCCCAGATCTGGCAGCCTGAAAAACGCACTGGACATGTGTGTATGCATGCCCGGAGTCCGGAAAGGGAAGTGATGGAGAAGGAACTGCAGCGTGACAATGCCCCTTAGGGGTGATTTCTCACTCCCCTTTCCTTTCCACCTGTCCCCTATGAGTCCATATTAGTTCTGTTTTTTGTTTTTTGAGAGTTTTTTTTGCTATAGGGCGCGTGCGCTAGCCAGACAGACGGAGAGAGACAGAGAGATAGAAAGCAAGAAATCACCTCCCAGGGGGGATGGCCACGCCGCAATCCCTTCTCCTCCATTCTCCTCTCGGGATCTTGGGCACGCACACACACGCGCCCGGTGTGAGTTTTAAGCCTCCAGGTCCGGGACGCAAACCGCAGTCGACTACATGGGAGTCCAGCGACATAGCCATTACACCAACTGCTGGTCCCTTTATAGTCCTTTTGACAAATTAATACACAATGTACAGTAGTACACAATGTACGATAATACACAATGAACTATTTGTTGCTTATGCAAAAACCCAGGGTACATGTACAGGGCAATAGAGACTTATTAATTCATGGGCCAGGGCTGAAAACTTTGCCATTATTAGTATGAAGCTTTCAGAGACCTTGTGTTATTAACATCCCAATAGGTTGCAAAAGGAAAGAACTTAGGGTGGTACAGGTGTTTGTATGACTGTACCTGGAAGTAACACACGTCGCTTCCGCTCATTTCCCAGTGCAGTAAATGAAAGCATGGGCAGAACTAAGCAGGAGGAAAGCTGATAATGCCATATAGTACTGTACCCAGGCTGCAAGGAGCTGGCAAGCAATTTCTGCTCCACGTACAAATAACACACATTGTGCAAATCTAGTCAGCCATGACATTTACCAGCCCAACGAATATTACTATTTATTTAAAATTTTCAGTAGGAAGGGGCCAGCAGGTGGAATGGTGGTTAAAGCACTGGATCCCTCAGGATCAACTCTGTGGTTCGAGTCCTGGACTAAGTTGCCTAAAAAAAACATACCTGGCACATGTGGCTACACGCCCAAAATCCTAAGAAGAGAATGGAGAAGAAGGGATTGTAGCATGGCCATTCACCCAGAGGGAGGGGTGACTGCTAACTTTCTCTCTCTCTTTCTCTTCAGAGAGCACATGTGCCTATGGGGAAAAAAATTAAAACAAACAAAAAGACTTAAAAAAAATTCTTTATCCCCTAGAGGTAAGGACCAGAATATAGATACTGTCTATAAAGATGGAGGCTATGTGGATTCCCTGATCATGTCACATAGATGAATCTTACTGCTTAAGAATGAATAATTAAGGGTCACCATGTGGCATGGTGGTTAAGGTGCTGAACTCTCACATGGGTGACTGAGGTTCGAGTCCCAGATCCAGCAGCTTGAAACTCACACTGGGTGTGTGTGTGTCTGTGTGTGTGTGTGTGTGTGTGTGTTCAAAATCCCAAGAGGAAAATGGAGGGGAAAAGACTGTGGCAGGGCTATACCCCCTAGGGGAAGATTTCTCACTCTCTTTCTCACTGTCTCTCTGGTGAGCACTCACCCCTTGTAGCAAACATCTCAAATAAATAAATAAATAAATAAAAGAATGGATAAGTACACATAAACATCAAACATGAATAATGTCTCTATTTATTACTTCAATTTCTCAGGAAACTTGAATTTACAAAAAGATAACCAGCAGCATAAACGAAAAGTGCTGACCCCAACTCAAAACCAGAAAATGTCATCTTCTTCCTCAGAATACTTCTCCTGCCTCTCCTCTGAAGACAAATTAGCCAGTGCAGGTATGGGACAGGAAGAGCGTGTAAAGGGAAATTGGGGTTGGCCAATGCCCAGAAGTGTGCTGATACATAGCCGGCTACCCAGTCCAGAAATTAACTCAAAATCCTTCCCCATATGTCAAAAAATGATTTGTTTAAACAATACATTCCACAGGAAAAACACCTATGAGAAGTGGAACAAGCCCAAGGAAATCAAGGAGTGGGTTTGCTTAAGGAGAGAGTGGGAGAGGGAATAAGGGAGGAGAGTTATCAGAGAACAGGAACAGTATGTCAACGTGAGCCAGAAATGATTGATTACGTTATATTGTCAGGGAGTTATGAAACCATAAACCAAATATGCCATGATCTTCAAGAGACACGTAGTCCAAGCCCACTGTACCCATGGTTTCATGGCCAGCATCCTCACACTGCAGAGGGGTCTATGCAGACCTCTCTGCTCTCCCCATCTTCAGTCTCATTTCTTTATCATCTTTCATATGCACACACATTTCCTATGCTCAAGTTCTTTCCCTTGAAAAAGCAATAGTTACTCTGACTTCTATATGACCCTAGATTTATTACCTTTGATATTTTAAACTTTATATAAATAGAAGTACACATTTACACTTTGTATCTGGCTCCTTTCACTCATCATTAGGTTCGTGAAATCTACCCATGAGGCCTGTGGCTGTAGTTTGTTCATTTTCATGGCTACATATAGTCCACTGTATGAATATAAATGATTTCTTTATTGATTATACTCTCCTGAGCATTCGTGTTATTTCATTGCAGAGATACTCTTAAGTAGTGATGTTCTGAATGTCTGTTGCACGTATTCTAATATACTGATGCATTTCTGTTTGGTGAAAGCTTAAGAGTCTCTAAACTTCTAACTGAACTTTGTTAGAGCTCAGTCTTTCATACTTTAATTTCGTGGTACAGTTGCATTTACTATCCATTTCATCTCATACTCGGTCCTCTGCAGCCACATCGACCTTAGCTCTTCCCACAGTCCTGTTTTCACAGTTTGTGTATTCTGTTTCTTTGCCTTTAGATTTTCAAATCCTTCTGTTCTTTCATTATCCCCACAGATTTCACAAATACACTAATTTCTCCAGTCTCAAAGAGAATATTGCCGCTAATTACATTGCACAATTAAACCATATAACAACAAATACGACACAAACCCACAGTGAGCAGACCGGCAATCGACGTCCCTCGATAAGTGTCAAATTAACACAGACACAAACCACACATACCATTTCCACTGGAGCAAAACTCACCCCACATTGACATTTATAAACACCAAATCAATCAGGCAAACCCAAACATAACTTTAACCAGTATGTTATGAACCGAAACACACAAGCACACTATTCACCGCACACACATCATTCCATGAATGTATACATAATATACATGCCAGACACATCCATGAGAGATCTTAGTAATCTCGAACCATGATGAAATAATAAGCAGGGAACTCAGTTAACATTCAAAGCAGGGACAGGGGCATAATAAAATCATAATTATTTAATTTCTTTAAAAACAAGAGTTTACCAGTTATGTCACAAGAGGTCATAAATCTCTAGGATGTGGAATGCAGAGGGTAAAAGTGTGAAATATCCAGAGGAAAGTGAATAGTACCAAGAATCTTAACCAAGGTTGGTGGCCACCAAGAGCCTTGAGGGCAGGACCCGAGCAGAAACACAGATGGCTGAAAATACCAATTCCCTGTGCAAGCTGGAGGAGGAAATACGTGTTTGTGGGAGTCGGGGGAGAGAGTGGAAAGGGGGCTGGTGAAGAGTGGTAGGAGAGCAGAGTGGAACCAGCTGTTTCAGCCGTCAGCTCATCCCTACACGGAGGTTTGCAGCTTCCTCAGGATGTGGTTCTTCTGTGTACAGAACTGTGCCTTGGAAACAAAGCCCAGGAGCCGGAGAGTGTCCAGGGTCTGTGTGAGCAGATTTCTATAACAAAAGTTCAGCAAAATAGTGAAGTTCAATAGTTCTATTACATCGTAAATTCTGCCACTGGCAGAATCAGTGGATGGTATTTAGTCCAAACCAAATGGATAAAGCCTAGCCCAAACTCTAATGCCTAATGATAACGTAAATGTCTCTGTATACATACATGTTAGGGCTTTAGCAGGATATAGAATATATTTCCCATGAGGTCATGGTTTATGTCTATTCTCGGCACTTAGCTCATGATGTTTAAAGTGTTCTTTGGTTGAAAAAAAAATGAATGAGTGAACCTAACACCAACTATATCTTTATGACTTTCTTCTGTTTTCTAGGATACTCAAACTTACACAAATGTGATCTAGTACATGGGCACTCTTTGGAGAATAGTACCTTGGTCCATGAGATAAGAGAGTCATCCTCTGAGTCCAAATACTTCTCCTGTGACACCTCAGTATGTACACAGCTTTGTACAGGTAAGGAGAAAGGTAGATCAGGTGTTTCTAGGCAGATCAGTACAGTTGCTATCTAAGCATACCTGTGCAAACGTAGCTCAGCTTTGCTGCTCGGTCATTGACAGAGAGCCATACATTGGACCCTGCCATGATCTTCCCCTCCCCACCTCCTAGTTGGGAGTCTAGGTCTCTGTTTTTGTAACACAAATAGAAACTTATCACAAATACATACACACACACACACACACACACACACACACATATATATATATATATACACACACACATATATACATATATATATACACACACATACACACAAGCATATATATGTATATATGTGTGTATATATATATATATATATATGATTGTGTGTGTGTGTGTGTGTGTGTGTATGTATATGTAATTTTTTGTGGGTGAGGGAGGGAATTTTGAATACATTTTGGAACAATAACGTCATATACTAGAGAATAGTGGAGTGGTGGGATTCATAGACATAGTGTCCACAATTGCTGTACTATCAATGTAATCTAAAACTGAAGAATTATTATCACATTAAACCATAGTTAGTAATGCCTGACAGTAGAAAAGCTAGAACTATGAGTGATCAGTTGAACCATGCTTCCAATTATGCTATAGATAATGACTTGCTAAAGTTGAGCTCACAATCTGAAACTGTGTAGCTATAAGTTAGATTCATTAACCACAACAATGTATTTGACTCCAAAGACCATAATTTAATGGCATAATATTGTAGGGATAGTAAACATATTTAATACTAGTAATAAAGATGTGAAAGAAAAAAACAAATCAAGGAAAAAGGTTTAGAAAATAAACTTGATTTAGAAGTGAAAAATAGTGTCTTAGAAGTTTTTTAAAAGGTAGGTAGGTTAAATAGCAAATTAGACACAAATGGAAAGAAAATTAATGAGCCATATGGTACAGCTGAAGAATTACCTGTAATGTGAAAAGGAGAGATAAATACACAGAAGATATGAGAGATTAAAATAAATGAGGATAAAATGTGAAAATGTGACGTATATCAAATTGATGTTTCTGAAGAATAAAACGACAACAAAAAAGACAGCATTAATCAAAGTTGTAATGACTGAGAATTTTACAAAGTTGATGAAAGAATTTTACAAAGTTGATAAATTCATGGAAAGGACAATGTCTAAAAGTGTAAATGAATCAGGTCAGACCTATATTGAGAAGATGAAGAACTAATGAAAGGACAGATTTGTCAAACAAACAAGGGCAGACTCAATGCAGTCTGAACCCAAAATGTTGAAATCAATTGATCTTAATTGTGGGTAGGCTCCTGATATCCTCACAGGAATAGACTGAGCCACCTTCTGAGGAATGAGTGAGTTCTGCTCTTGTATCCAAGAAAGGACCAAAGCTCTTTAGCTCATGTCCCCTCAGGAGGCAGATTTGGAAGGGGTTGTCAAATTCTGGTTTCCACCAGCCTGCTACCCACACCCTATCACATCCACCTAGGCCAGCACCATAAACTCTCAGAGTAATATCTCTAAATATTCATCCTTTCATTTCCCAATCCCTACTCCCATTTCTTTATATTCTCATACACACTTGTGTCACATCCCCACATATTAAATCTTTACATCCTCATTTCACAACACAAGCTTTACTCAGATTTTTTTTTTTCTTCCTAACCTCATTCTTTCAATATTACAATCTAACAGAAAAACAATCTCATTCTTACAGAAGTCTGTATTTCATATTAACAATGCATCAATCTATCACAATCCTATCAGCTCTTTTCGAGTGCCTCTCTGTTGCCAATTCCTTAGTCCCTTCACATTATCTCACAATCTAACAGCCCATGTAATCTTCCTAATATCTGTCTGTCACATGGACAGTCTATGACACTTTCATTGTTTCTGCAGATCTTTTTTTTTTAAATAACTATTTATTTTATTATTTATTCATTCATTCATTGATTTTTAATTTGACCAGAGAGACAGAGGGTGAGAGTGAGAGAGAGAGGAAGTGAAAAAGCAAGCCATCAGGTCCAGGACTCGAACCCCGGTCAGCCATGTGGGAGTGTCCAGCGCCTTAACTACCACGCCACCTGCTGGTCCCCACGTTTCTGCAGATCTTAGAGAATTACTTAAATCACTCATATAAAATAAATATTTACTTCATAGCTGATTTCATTTCAATAGCACATTACATAGAGCTCACAAGATACAGAGAGGACAAAATACCTATACATATACAAAACTATGCTGCATTATCACCCGGACACATCATGATAAAAATACCTTCATGTGTAATGGAAATCTCATCCCTTCATTCTTATAGTCACTATATAGAAGTATCATTAAAACATAATAGATATACACAGACATATAAATAAGACTATACTCACCAAACATGACACAACTAACTCTTTGTATAAAACATAGCATGTAAATTAAATTTCTCCACTTCTACACCAAAATGATGGACTGACACTCTCCAGCAACCTAAAGACAAATTGGATATATTTTCAGAAGTAAAATGTTATAGATCCAATAAAAGTTTCTAAGCAGGGGAAGGGACTTTGCATTTATTTTATCAGAAACTAAAATTTGCCTACTTATTTACTGAAGCTTGTAAAGCTATAGATATTTCCACTGGAAAGAAAGAAAAACTAATTGGGAATTTTATAGTATATTTAAATTCATGGTAGAGGTAGGGTTGATTTAAAAAATGCACTATTTATGCTGCAAAACAAACAAATAAAAAAGCGGTAACTCAAAATTCACCATATATTGGAACGGTTCTGAAATAGGCTATGAGTATTGTGAGTAGAGGTGAAAAATTTAGTCAGGGCCCTGTATGGGCAGGAGAGAATGAGAAAGATGACATCAGTGACAAGGCCAGTGTTAGCTGTGCTAGTACAGAGTAAGTAAGCAGTGGAGAGGGTAACTACGACCAGTATTAGGATATCCCATCTGAAGCTAATCTCAGAGACCCCATTGAAGTCTCCTAATGAATCTCAGGACCTATCAGTTCTCACATGGCTCAGATTCTGCAGAGCTTGTACAATGAATATTTTAAGAGCAGACATTTAGAGGAGGACACTGTAGACAAGAAATGGAAGTTAGTGGATTCTTTCTTGCAAATTATAACTCTTTGAAGAAACAGCATGATTTTTATATGATAATTCACAGGTGACAAACTGATGCATTCTACCTTCATACATAGACCAAATTTATTCTTCAAGTAAACAGAAATAATAATAACAAACAATATGACACCTTCAATGTGCCTGCCAAGATTCTGAGCCTGTACAACTTGTTGTGTGCTACTCATGGATAATTCAGTGCCTCCCACTGCTAAGATATACTATTCCAACAAACACATTTTTATACCTAGATTTTGTAACTTTGAAGACTAGACTATAATCTCCATGAGGATAAATCCTATGTTTATTATTGTACATGGATTTTATTGAATGCTTGTTGAATATTTAAAAAAAAATACCGCTATACATCTGATTTTCCCTTCTTTTTTCCTAGGACTTTTAGATTCAGATGAATGCACTTCACAGCCTGGACCCTCTGGGCTGGCCCAAGTCCACAGGCAGAGAGCAGAAGACTCCGACTCAGAATATGTCTCCTGTATCTCTTCTTTCGGCCAGCTCATTCACAATGGTATGGAGTGAAGGAAAAATAGGGCTGAGGAGGAATCAGTTGGGAAGGTAGGGACAGAATGATGACCCAGAACTAACCTCCACTGTTCAACAACTGACATAAATAAATTCCTTTTCAAGGATTTATCACGATCTCTCTTTCCAATCAAGGAGCGGAAATATTCCCATTTTCTGTCTCCTCTTGGTGGTATGGCTCTGATGGTGATGGTAGGTATGCCTAAGCCAAAGTGCGTAGTCCAGCTGCCTATGAAAGATGAGCGTCTTCCAGTGGAGTCTGGTCTGCTTCATTTCTTCTTTTTTAGAAGGTGAAAACAATCTGTTTTCATGAAGCTGTCCTTATGTCAGGTACACGTTCCTGTCTCTTTTGGAAGAAGCTCATAGAGCGTATGAATAAGAATGTTAAAAATCCATGAGAAATGTAGAAGCATATTTCCAGAAAGGAGTCTGCGGCAAGTCTGTCAAGGCATTATTTGAATAATCTAGAGACTATTTTAGGGACCTAAAAAAAAGGTAATCTATCCATCTATTATCTATTTATATTTGTATTTGTGTATATATCAATATATCTTTATCAGTATAGATATTATATAAATACACATACAAATATCATTACTCATAAATTATAAAATCATTCCATATTGCTTATTTGCACAGTCTGTGGTGAGAAAAACTGGGATGATAAAAATAATATCCAAATGTTAGTAGCTGCATATTACATTTTAGGCATGATACCCTGTATCTCTGCCACCAACAATATCGGATACAAGATATCAAATTCCATTAGCATCTCCCATACACACAATTTTAATAACTATTATTTTTTACTTATATTTTGAAGCTTTGAATAAGAAAGTCACCTTAATTTCTGTGATAGGAAGTCTCATGGGTGGTACACTATTTGATATAAAATGCCCACTAAACATGTTTTTTTTTTTAATGGACACAGAACCCAGGTTATTACATATGTCAATATACATTTTCATTTTATTCTGCAGACTTATGGAAGCCTCAAAAATGTGCTCCCGAAACATGTGTGGTGGTTCCAGTCTGCAGCCAGGCAGAAGGAGAGGGATCCTCTGCCTCAGTATACATCTCCTGCGTCTCCTCACCGTGCAAATTCATATTTGTTGATGAAGATGGTAAGTCAGAGGCAAAAGTGGGATCTGAACTTGGACAAGAGGTTCTGCTGAGCTGCTCAGCTCAATCCTTACTTGTTCCTCAAAAACAGGAGAGGGCTTCGCGACAGAGGGACTAGGATTGAGTCCTTCAGGGTCTGGGGAGTGACAAAAGGAGAATGCAACTTCGAGAATAGGACAAAGCTTAGTGCAACTTCCAGCATGTGAACACGGAGGCAGCTGAGGTTGAGGCAGGCAATGGGCAGTGCTGATATGATACGGGGATTTGATCAGGGCATCCGCTCTCAGGCTGGCGGAAGCTCATGCTACGATCACGTGTTATACTCCTTCATGCTGTGTAAGGCCCAATTTTTTCACCCTTTTACTTATTCCTTCAAATACACATCCCTTCATTCTTCACCTATTTCCCCCATTACATAGGTACACACTTACACTCTCATTCCCACACACAATTAATCTCTGAATCACTTCTTCTCACATTGATCTATAAATTATTCTTTTTTGAGAGAGTTATTTTTGCTATAGGGCATGTGTGCTCACTGGAAAGATAGAAAGAGAGAGACAGAAAGCAAGAAATCATCCCCCAGGGACCAGCAGTTAGTGTAATGGCTATGTCACTGAACTCTGCAGTGTGAGTCCTGGACCCAGTGGCTTAAACTCATATGGGACACGTGTGCGTGCGTGCCCAAGATCCCGAGAGGAGAATGGAGGAGAAGGGATTGTGGCATGGCCATTCCCCCCTGAGGGGGGTGATTTCTTGTTTTCTGTCTCTCTGTCTCTCTCTGTCTTTCTGGCGAGTGCACGTGCCTTATAGCAAAAATCTCTCAAAAAAAAAAAAAAAAAAAAAAAAAAAAAAGGAAAGAAAAAAGGAATCACCCCCAAAAAGGATGGCCATGCCACAATCCCTTTTCCTCCATTCTGTTCTGTAATGTAAACATTATGCCATCTGCTGGTCCCTGATCTCATAAATTCTTTACATCTCCTCCCCCAGATAACGTGTCTTGCTTCCCTAACGCTAGAACAAACTCCAGAAAACTCATATGCCCTGGAGAGGATGCGCTTTTCCATGCAGTCTCTCTCATCCATGAGTCACTTCATCCACATTCAGCCACTGACAGAGCTGAGCATCTTCTGACACTCGAGACTTACTGTCCAACTTTCAAGCAAAGAACAGGCACCACTCATGCACTCATTCACATGTACTGTCAAACTATATCATACATGTACACATACTTATCACTATTCCTCTTTATCAGTCCCAGAAACACCAGTTATGTACAAGAACACACTTGCAGCTCCACAAGACCCACCAAACATACATTCTTGACATAGGTATACTCAATACGCACCTCAAAACATACCACGTACAGAATTCTGAAACATCACATATACACACACTTCCATTCCTCATGCCCACATACAGTGATATTCTTATGGTCACCTTAACTCCTATAGGCTTCGTACATACTTATTCAAGTTTTCTTATGTTTCTAATGCTCTCTTTTAGGAATCCACCAATCACGTCAAGGTATTCCCTGTTTGAAACCTTCCGAGATGCCTCTACCCCAGAGTTTGGAGAAATGGGAGCCTTCCTCTCCCTCTACACATATTTATTTTCCTCCACGTGTAGTCAGTAAGCCCTCTGAGTCACCAAAAAAGAGGAAAAAAGAAAGAGTCATGAAAATTTACTACATGTGTGTTCAGATGAAAAGAGGTGTGGCCATCTTAAGGAGTACCAAGAAAGGAATAGAGCCCCCCACAAAGAAGCCCAGAATAGAAGAAATGACCTATCCTGAGAAGGTCCATACGAAAGTTGCCCTCTCTTACATATCTACAAAGGACCTCCTAAGTGACAGTGAGTCCAGCTTGGACAGTGAAGTCCCAGAGGAAACGGGGAAAGTTGATAACCCAGCAGAGTCTCCAGCTTCAGAGGAGAGTCCCAGGGCCCAGACACCTGAATGGCTGGTGGCCCTGGACAGTGGCTTCAGGTGTATGGCCTGCTGCCGGGTCTTCCCCAGCTTGGAGGTACTTCAGAAGCATGTGGAGAATGGAGTCAGTGAGGGCTTCAGCTGCCATGCTTTCCATTTTGCTTTGACCTGGCTAAAAAATAAAGGGAACCGGAAAGGGAAGAAGAAGAGGAAGAAGAAACAAATCAGGAAGAAGACGTCTAGATGTAACAAGAAAAAAACATTTTAACATGAAAGCATCTTTGCCCCAATAAACAGACTGTTTTTAACCCCTAAAAGAAAGAGATTAACCTTCATCTTCTCCAAGAAGCCAACCTTTGTTTACATATTCCTACTACCACCACCACTGCTACCACACCACCAATAAGGCCAGAGATTCCCTTTTAATAAATCCACTGCTCTCCCTAAAAGGAAGGAAGGAAGGGAGGAAGAAAGATGGCGTACAATTTCATGCAGAAGAGCAGAATGTCCTCTTGAAGAACAGTGAACACCAGCTTATCATCTTTGCCAGTAGAGTTGAAAAAAGGAAACTCATTGGAAGTTGAAAATTACTGTGGGCTGGAGTGTGGAAGAGATGAGGGCTCCAGGGGTAGGAAAGCACCCACAGACACTTGGGATTCAGAGTTCTTAGAAATGGTGATTTCAGTAATGGGAACTTGACCAGAGATTCTTCCCAAGGTCCTGTAATTACTGTGGTGAAGAATTTCCATCAGAGGAATATACACATGGAGGTGAAACACTTATCTGATGGTAAAATATGGAGAATGCAGCCTGTCTATGCCTTATGAGGGGACAGAAGCAAAGACCTGTCTAGCAGTTCAACAGAGGAGAGAAGGTTGTGCTCACCATTCCTAGACAAACCAAGGGGCATGAGAGTCATAGCCACTTTAGGTCATTCCCTGGCCTGGCTCCCTTCCAAAAGGCACAGAACAAGGCAGAGAGAAGCCATTGTCCCTGAGGAAAGCCAGTCGTGGTCCTGGCCTTCCCCTGGGTGTGAGATGTAGGTTTTCATTATATGATTTTCATGCCTGGGATGAGACTGATGAGGAGCTTCAACCACTCAAAAGCCCACAACAGTGAAATCCTTTCTATGTATTGGGAAGGGGACAATTGTTTTCTGTGGACTATACAAGGAGCTAAGGCTGTTTCCTCAAAGATGTCAAATGTAAATGGGAAAAGAGGAAAATAGAGTCTTCCCTTCTGTTGTTGACTATTTTTGGTATCTTTTAATATACTCATACCTTATACTCTACTTATAACTTACACCTAGGGTTATCAGCAGTAGAACAGATGATTAAGGATAACTTGGCCAACATTTAGGGTAGCAGATTGCTAAAGTGAGAGAGGAAATAGGATACCGTGGTTTCTCTTCCCATGTTGAGTTCTGTTTGTATCTTTTCAGGTCTATTTCATTTGTCATAAGCTTGAACGTTTGGTTTCTGGTCATATCCAACCAGGCCATTGCCCACCCTGTATTCAGCTTTCTTGCCTGCTCTCTTCCCTGCCCACCCACATACAACACCCATTAATACATGCTGATACAAAAGTGCAAATAATATAGACATTAATATTGCAGATTGCAATACCCCTTCTTCGCTGCTGTCACCCAGGCCTGTTTCCCACAGTGTTCTTTGTGCACAGCTTAATGTGTTTTTCTATATCCTGTCTATGAATTTACACAGAACTTCCCCTATGTTTCCTTGGAATATACTTGTCTGCACATTATTTAGTTGAAGGAAAACTTACAAAGAAGAAAAAGGTGTACCAGGTGAAACCCAAAGCAGCTGAAACCTATCCCCTTGGTTTCTTTGAGCTTGTGCACATGTGCGTACACAAACACTTCTCACAGTCATACAAGGAAGAGTGGACCATGGAAGAAATGAGCTGAGATGATGGAATATGTGTGTATACAAGGGACCCCCAATACACAATGCAGTTCTCTTTGAAGAATTATTTAATTTTTATTTATTATGACTATTATTTTAATTTGCTATAGAACACATTGCTCACCAGAGAGAGCAAGAGAGAGTGAGAAAGCAAGCCCCCAGGTCTGGGACTCACCACGGTCAGCCATGTGTGAGTGCAACTTAACCACCATACCACCTGCTGGCCCCACCATAATGCAGTTCTAAGCTTAATAACTTTGTAAGTGTAAAAGCTACCAACTTTTTCAAAACATATTTGTGCATGGAATAATTTGCATATCAGTTACATTTACTTAATATCATGCACTTTAAAAAATAAATTTTAACTTTCGTTTGTCACTTTTTGCTATCTCCAATCATAGGGACAAATTAAAAAGTGGAAATTTTAAAAATGTGTTGACAAGTCACAAAGCTATATAGAGGGAAAGAAACTAAAATAGTTTAACTTTCAAATCATAATTTTTTTCTAATTACTGATTTATTTTATTTATTATTATTAAGTTTGCTACATAGCACATGTGTTCATCAGAGAGAGACAGAGAGGGAGGGAAAGTGAGAAAGTAAGTCACCAAGTCTGGGACTCAAACTGCACAGCAGGCCACATGGGAGTCCAGCACCTTAACCACCACTCCAAATTATGTTCTCTTTAAGTGTAGTTTTTACTGCTCTAAAACCATTGCAATTTTAAAGCTTAAAACTGTACTGTGGCATTTGGGATACCAAATGTATATATATGAATATATATTAGATAAACTACACACACACACACACATATATGAATGTATACATATTATGTGTGTGTGTGTATATATATATATATATATATATACATATTATATATACATATTAGATCATCTTTAAAATACTAATTATATGTTTCATCCTTCCCCATGGGTATGCACATGTTAAGAAGTATATGTGTGTGTGAGAGAGTGCAATCTAATAGGAGCCAAGAGGTAGGTTGTAGTTGTTTGTGCTTTCAGTTACCTGTACTATTTTTCTTCCTTAGAGAAGAAGCTCTGCCTGCCTACCCAATATGTAGAGAAATAAGTCAGACTAGCTTCTATAATTGACTGAGGGGAAGACATTGACCCATGTCAGACCAATCTGTACTGATAGCTTGGAAAATTAAAACAACAGAGACAGAGATCATGGAGGTTAGCCATGAGTTATCCTTTGTCTGCAACTAGAATTAAGGCCTGTGAGAGTCTAATGCTCGACTTGCTTCCAATCCTCTCTTTGAAATTCCTATTTTAACTCTAACTTTAATAGAGTTAGCATCTTCCCTAAACCTTCACTCATTCTGTTTTGCCTCAATTAGCTAGCGTTACGGACTGCTGTCTGTCACCTAATATCCCTTAATCAACTTGAAGTAGCTTTAACATGTTAATGTCTTCCATTTTAGTAATAAAAACAATACGACTCAGCAAGAAGTACCACGTTGTAATCCTCAGATTTTATTGTGCAACAGTAGGGGTTGTACTTAACTCAGTAGCTCTAATAGACCCTTGATACATGAGGGAGCTTGAATTGTGCATGGTACATACATAGAAGTTTATCTGGCAATTTGAGAAAAAAAATGTTTGGATGGATACACAAGCTGATGGGACTTGAATACAGCCAGGCTTAGATCCCGTATGCCGTTTAACAGCTTAGCACTCCTGAATCAGCTCTCTCGGAGGATAATTTTTCTTTACATTTGATTTTTTAGCCATTTGATAATGATGTACCTGGTGTGATATCTATTTATTTATTTTAGTCTAATTTGAGATTTGTTGAGCTTTCTAAAAAACTTTCCAATGTTGAAGCAATTGCAGAAGGAGGTGACAGAAACAGTCCAAAGAGGTCTCATTACCTGTTTTTCAGTTTCCTCAAGATAATTATAGTGCAACATCAAAACAAGGAGTTTTCTGGAGCGATACAGTAAGTGTAGACTTTGCTTGGATTTCGCTATTCTTTGCATGCCTACGTTGTTCATTTGGCTTCATGTATTACTATATGAGATTTTATCACATGTAGATTTTTATTCCCATCACTGCAATCATGATAACAGGTATCGTCTTTCCCCACAAGTGAATTCTTTCCTACTGCCCTCCATAGTCATAACCATCCTCTCCTTCATAAGCCCAGGAAACCATGTACTCGTCTTCATTTCTATTAGTTTTTTCTTTAGGGATGCTTATACAGGGGCCAGCAGGTGGCATGGTGGTTAAGGTGCTGGATTCCCACATGGCAGACAGTAGTTGGAGCCCTGGACCTGGTGGCTTGAAACTCACACTGGGCACATGCCTATATATGCCCCAAATCCCAAGAGGAGAATGGAGGGGAAGGGATTGTGGTGTGGCCATCCCCTCTGGGGGGCTGATTTCTCACCTTTTCTCTGTCTTCTCTGGTGAGTGCGTGCACCCTCTGGTAAAACCTTAAAACAAGAGAAAAAAAAAAAAAAGAATGCTTGTATATATGGAGCCATGCAAGATACATCCATGTTATTGCATACTTCTCTAGATGTTCCTTTCATTATGGATTAATGTTCTAGCACGTGTTGTAAAACAATTGAACCTGTCATATGTTCAAGACCACATGGGTCATTTGGGTCATTTGAAGTTATCAGTGAGTACAGAGATTCTAGGATATCATTGTACATGTTTTGGTGTGAACATCAGTTAATTTTTTTTTTTTCCTCTAAGATAAACTTACGAGTATTTTTTACATTTTTCTTTTACATACAATCACTGTACCTCTTTACAGCATACAAAATGGATTTCCCCGGCATGAATACACTGTAAACCAGTCCAGTCAAAGATATCACCATATACATTATCATTTATTATTTGGATATATGGTAAATGCATTTTTATTCTGAACAAAAACTTCAAACCGATATTCCTATTAGCATACTATTTTATATTCCCACCAGCATGTGAGGAATCAAGCTTCCCTACATCCTCATCAGCATCAATAGTACAGGTATTTAGTTTTTCAGTCATTTTAATATACCTGCCACGGTATCTTATGGTTATTTTAATTTGCATTTTGTTGATGTCTTATGACGTTGAACATTTCATGAATTTGCCTTTTATATCTCCTTTGATAAAGTGTTTGTTTAAATCTTTTCCCCATTTTTTAAGGCGATTGTTTTCTTATTGCTTAGAGGGTTCTTTATATGATCTGAATACAGATTACTTGTGAGATATGTGACACTCAAATATCTTCTTCAAGTTGGTGATCTTTTCATCTCCTTAATTGGATCTTGGACAAAAACGTTTTTAACAATTTTATAAAACCAAATGAATCAGTTGTTTTCTTTTATGCACAGTTAGTGCATTTGATGTCACATCTAAGAACTTGTCACCTAACTCTAGGTTCCAAATATTTTAGTTTTTGTTCTTTTCTAAAAGTTCTATAGTTTTCAATTTTATAGTGATACTTATGATTCATTTGAATTAAACTTTGTACAAAACATGAGGTTTAAATCAGGTTTATATATTTTTGACCACAAACATCAAATAGTTTCAGCACAATTTGATAAAAGACTATGCTTTGTCTGTTGAATAACCTTGGTTAAAAATCAAGTGGGTACACTTTTTTAAATTCACAAACATCAAAATTAACACGTATGTCAAAATTGACACACATGTCAAAATCCGCACACGTCAGAAATGACACATGTGGGACCAACAGTTAGCGTAATGGATATGTCGCTGGACTCCCATGTAGTTGACCGCGGTTCCCGGACCCGGTGGCTTAAAACTAACACTACGGGTGTGTGTGTGCGTGCCCAAGATCCCAAGAGGAGAATATAGAAGGTATTTCGGCGTGGCCATCCTCCCTGGGGGCTGATTTCTTGCTTTCTGTCTCTCTATCTGGTGAGCGCATGCACCCTATAGCAAAAACCTCTCAAAAAAAAAAAAAAAAGACACATCAAAATCAGCACGTATGTCAAAAACAACATGTGTGTCAAAATCAACACACGTGACAAAATTTACACGCATGTCAAAATCGACACACGTCAAAATCGACACGCATCAAAATCAACACGTGTGTCAATAACGTGTGTCAAAATCGACACGTGTCAAAATTGACACATGTGTAAAAATCGACGTGTAAAAATCGACATGCATGTCAAAATGACACGTGTGTCAAAATCAACATGTGTGTCGAAATTGACACGTATGTCAAAGTGACGTGTCAAAACTGACAAGTGTGTCAAAATCTACATGTGTCAAAATAGACACACATGTCAAAACCGTCACACATGTCAAAGTGGTCATGCATGTCAAAAGTGACACGTGTCGAGGGAACCAGCAGTTAGCGTAATGGCTATGTCACTGGACTCCCACGTAGTCGACCGCGGTTCGCGTCCCGGACCCGGTGGCTTAAAACTCATGCCGGGTGCGTGTGCATACGTGCCCAAGATCCCAAGAGGAGAAAGGAAGAGAAGGGACTGCGGCGTGACCATCCCCCCTGGGGGGCTGATTTCTCGCTTTCTGTCTCTATGTCTCTCTCTGTCTATCTGGCAAGTGCATATGCCCTATAGTGAAAACCTCTCCAAAAAAAAAAAAAAAAAAAGTGACACGTGTCAAGACCAGCAGTTAGCTTAATGGCTATGTTGCTGGACTCCTACATAGTGGACCACAGTTTGTGTCCCGGACTTGGTGGTTTAAAACTCACGCTCAGAGCGTGTGCATGTATGCCCAAGATCCTGAGAGGAGAATGGAGGAGAAGGGATTGCGGCGTGGCCATCCCCCCTGGGGGGTGATTTCTTGCTTTATATCTGTCTGTCTCTGGCTGTCTGGCGAGCGCACGTGCCATATAGTAAAAACCTCTCAAAAAACAAATGACACGTATCAAAATCGACGTGTGTTAAAATCAACACGTGTGTCAAAACTGACATGTATGTCAGAAATGACACACATGGGGAACTAGCAGTTAGCATAATGGCTATGTCGCTGGACTCCCACTTAGTCACATCCTGGACCTGGTGGCTTAAAACTCATGCTGGGCGCGTGTGCGTGCGTGCCCAAGATCCCGAGAGGAGAATGAAGGAGAAGGGATTGCAGCATGACCATCCCCCCTGGGGTGTGATTTCTCGCTTTCTGTCTCTATGTCTCTGTCTGTCTGTCGAGCGCACGCACGCTATAGTGAAAACCTCTCCAAAAAAAAAAAAAAAAATGAAAGAAAAAGAAATGACACACGTCAAAATCGATACACATGTCATAAATGTCATGTGTGTCAAAATCGACAGATTTGCCAGTTCTGACTGGATCAATCCAGTTCTGACTGCCTCGGGCTGGTTTGAACTAGTTATGGCTAGATCGAACTGGGTCTGACTGGATAAAACTGGTTTTGACTAGATAAAATCAGTTTTGAGTGGTTCTGACTGGATGAAATCAGTTCTGACTGGCTCAGACTCGTTCTGTCTGGATACTGACTGGTTCAAACTGGTTCTGACTGGTTCAAACCAGTTCCTACTGGCTTAGGCCAGTTTAAACCCATTGTGACTGGCTCAGACCAGTTAGAATCAGTTCTGATTGGCTTTGATTGGATCAAAACGGTTCTGACTGGTTCAAACTGGTTCTGACTGGCCAAGACCAGTTTAGACAGGTTCTGACTGGCTAAGACTGGTTTGAACCAGTTCTGATGGGCTCTGATTCAAACCAGTTCTGACTAGCTCAGACCAGTTCGACCTATTTCTGATTTATTTTGACCAGTTCAAACCGGCTCTAACAGGTTTAAATTGATTCAAACCGATTCTAACAGTTTCAAACTAGTTCTGACGCAAGTGGGTACATTTGTATAGATCTGTTTTGGGATTCCTTATTCCAATCTATACTGATCGATGTTCTTATCCATTTGCCATTACATCCCATATTGATTACTGTTGATATTGAATAAAGAGGGTGGTGTGATTGTTCCAACTTGATACTTCTTTTCCAGTATTGTTTATAGCCATTCCATTCTAAGTATGTTTTGTTTTTCATATAAATTTTAAGAAAAGTTTATCAATATAAACAGAAAATCTTGTTGGAAGTTTAATAGAATTTGCATTGAATCAACAGATCATTTTGGCAAGAACTGACATCATTAATGGAACTTCCAAACCATAAACACTTTATGTCTCTCTAAGTATAATCGTATAGTTTTCATTAGCATTTTGTAATTTCATCATACAGCATAAATTCTTTACAGGTTTAATACTTATTTGCTAAACTTCATGAAGCTATATATATATATATATTTTTTTTTTTTTTTGAGAGATTTTTGCTATAGGGCGCGCGCGCTCGCCAGACAGACAGAGACATTAGAGACAGAAAGCGAGAAATCACCCCCCAGGGGGGATGGTCACGCCGCAATCCCTTCTCCTCCATTCTCTTCTCGGGATCTTGCGCACGCACGCACATGCACCTGACGTGAGTTTTAAGCCACCAGGTCCGGGACGCGAACTGCGGTCGACTACGTGGGAATCCAGCGACATAGCCATTACACTAATTGCTGGTTCCCATGAAGCTATATATTTAATCATTCACCAAGTTTGGAAAATCTTTGGCCATTATTTCTTTTGACATTTTTCACACTATTCTCTTTTTCCTCTCCTCCTGGGACACCAATGGCATGAATGTTAGAAACTTCCGTATAATATCATAGTTCTTGGATGAAATCATCCTTTTTATATTTTTTTCTCCAGATGTAATTTATAGCTATCTTCATATTCACTGATTCATTTGTCACTTCATTCTGCTTTTTGCCTTATCTCATTATTTTTTTGAAAAATTTAAATTTACTTCCAATATTAAATTTCCATTTGGTCCTTTATATTATCTATATAGCTCTATTGAGAAATTCTTTTTTCTTTTTAATTTTAATTCTACTTACCTTTACCCTTTTTTATACTTTTTTTTGAGAGATTTTTGCTGTAGGGTACTTATGCTCACTGGAGAGAGAGAGAGAGGAACAGAGACAGAAAGGGAGAAATCATCCCCCAGGAGGGATGGCCATGCCACAGTCTTTCTCTTCCATTCTCCTCTTGGAATCGGGCACATGAGCTCATGTACCCAACATGAACTTTAAGTTGCCAGGTCCTGGACTCAGACTGCTGGTCTCCTAGGTGACTTTTAAAGTAGAAAACAAAATAATAGATTAAGATAAGATAAAATTTTGTTTATTTAGGAGAGATAGATAATTCCAGTTGCTCTAAATTTTTTTTATTTTAGTTTTTTTTTTTTTTTTTCCTTCAGGTTTTTCCCATAGGGTACATGTGCTTTCTGGAGAGAAACAGAGAAAGGCAGAGAGAAGAAAAGTGAGAAACCACCCCCTGGGGGGATGGCCATGCAGCAGTCCCTTCTGCTCTGTTCTTCTGTCAGAATTTTGGGTACATATGCACACACACCTGAAGTGAGTTTCAAGTCAGGACTCAACCCATGGTTGGCCATGTCTGTGTCCAGCACTTTAAGCACTATGCCACCTGCTGGCCCCAGTCGCTCTAAATATTTTAGGAGATTCCTGCAGTTACTCCCAGAGGTGACTTTTGCCACTTGTAAGTGAGTAAATTTAGCATTTAAAGGGCACATTTTCATGAATGAGCTGTAATAAGTATAGGGAGTCCAAAAAGTTGGAAATCATTAGAATAAACTCATTTAAAACCCTGTTGTTTTTTTTTTATATATTCCTAGAGTTCTTTTTCCTATATTCCTAGAGTTCTTGAATGTTATAAGTAGTAATTTGCAAACAATTTCTTTTTTTTGGGAGAGGTTTTTTCGCTGTAGGGTGCGTGCGCTCACCAGACAGAGAGAGACATAGAGACAGAAAGCAAGAAATCACCCCCCAGAGGGGATGGTCACGCCGCAATCCCTTCTCCTCCATTCTCCTCTGGAACCTTGGGCACGCACACACACGCGCCCGGCTTGAGTTTTAAGCCACTGGGTCCGGGACGTGAACCGTAGTCGACTACGTGGGAATCCAGCGACATAGTCATTATGCTAACTGCTGGTTCCCTGCAAACAATTTCTGATCATAATACAATGAAACTTATGAAGTCAGAAAATATAACATTTTTTTTAAACCTGGAAATAACATTGAATTGTTCATCTGAAAAATAAATGCATTAAGTACACTGGAGCATCCCAAAATACTACAAACATGGTCATAAGGTACATTCTGTACTTTTAAGTATTAGCATTGGGCTCATTTGAGGATATTTCATTAGAAATGGTATTTGTATTTTGTATAAAAATATATAGTGGCTATGCTTTGAAAATGTCACAACTGTCCTGCTCAAAGATGGGCTTAGCTTGATGTAGACAGACATGGACACACACTTGGGTAGCACCACACGTGTTCACAAGCACTCAAACCAAGGGAAACGACCCTTGTTAGCTATCTCGCTGCGTTGTCAAATCTGCTAAAAATATAAACACCAATAAGATTTCAATTTTATTGCCAGGTCTGATAGATCAACTGAAAGCCCATGAAAAAAAAATTATTTCCAGGTTGAAAAAATCAATGAAAAGTAGTTTCCTTATATGTGATTAGGTTATCCTCATTGGTAGAGTAGAAAATGCTTATTTATTCGTAGCAAGGAAGTAACATGAAAGTAATCAAAGCCAGTAGAAAGGCTGGCCTCACCCTTACTGCAGTAACGTGTAGGTGCTGGTGCCTTTGCCCAGTAGCCGTAGAGAAGTGGCATGTGAGTCATGTCGGAACTCCCTTAGTCTATACTAGGAAGGAGTTCTCCACTTCACCAGACTGCAAGTACTTGGTAAGTCCTTTCTGAAATTTCTAAAGAATAACTCAACACGAAAGACAAGAATAAGTCATCTCCTTTCAATCTGTTTTACCAGTGCAATGTATCAAACCCCCTTTACTAAAATATATTTGCTTTTTTCTCATATCGTGAGGATTTTCATCATTAAACTGATTCGATTATTGTGAAATAAAGCCACTATTTCTGATATCCTCTTCATTTCAAAGTCACAAACAATAAAGCATATTCAAATGAAATTGCAAGTCCTAACCTCCACATTTACAGGAAACAATGTTTTTCAGATAACAGCTCCACTGTTCCAGGGTGTGTTGCCATGGAAACTTTATAATAGTTATAAGTAATAGGACATTACATTAGCAATCAAGGATTGATTCCTCATTCCAGTCCATTGGAAATTGGAAAATGCCCACAATAAGCCCGCCTGTTTCATTCCTCCATCCCTTCAGCTGAGGCCAGGCAGTACTCAGTCTTCTCAATGATAGCTGTATTAATTGCTCCACTGTTTCTGAAAGTGAATGCAATGCAGAGAAGATTTTGAATATATTAAACAATGCAGTTTCTACCTAAGGCTCAGCCTCACCCTGAAGCTGCAATCATTCTGTCTAGAGAAGAAGAGAAATGAGATACCATTTTAGAAGAAATGGCAACCTAAGGGTTAGCCTTGACATACAAGATGGGGAAGAAAAATTCAGCTCTCTAATGGAGGAATAGAGAGCTAGAACAGGGTTGGGAAGGGTAAAAAGGTCAAATACCTATATTTCTGCCTTGTCATGTCCACATTTTGAAGGGTGGAAGTGTGTTACTTATCTGGAAGTTTATGGAAGAAATCCATAATCTTATTAGTTCTCTTATCTAGGAGTAGACAGGACTAGGATTGAGATTTGGAAGACCAGACTGCCAGTCTTTCTAGATCCCATTTAATCCCTCCTCTCATCAAGTAGAATTTAGAGCGATTCTACATTACTTTAGCACAAGTGCTGAAACCAATTAGAAAAGTCGATTCAGCTGACTATCGCTACTACAAGTGATTCATCAGCTTAGGCACGTATCATCGCGTGTTTGTTAATGTGGGTTTTTAGATTACTGTCGTGGAAGGTCAAACACTTTTATTTATTACATCTTTTATTTCATGTAACATGGCCCATTTACTCTTTTCAGAGATTGTAATGTACATTTCCACCAGTGACATCTGAAATAACTTATTTTCACCAGTGTCACCAATAGAATAAAGTGTTAAATTTTGAATTTTTGCCAACCAAGTAGGTGAGAAGCGATGTAGTTTTAACTTACTTTTCATATACGTATATTTTCCTATGTCTAAAGGCCATTCACATTTCCTTTTCTGTGAACTGTACTTATTTTTTGCTCCAGGTTTGTTCCCATTTTTTTTATAACACCTGTGTTTTTGTAGGTGATTTTTATATAATTTGTTGTTTGCCTATTTACATTTTCTTTATGTATGAGGAAGAAGGGGAGACTTAGGAAAGGAGAGAGAAAGTCTTGCTGTATCACAACCCTTCTGCTCCATCCTTCCAATAAACCATGATAATAGACAAGTTAATGCATTGGTTATGTTCACGTCGACCCAGGAATTGAACCTGGGTCTTCCATGCAACTTCCCACTTCCCAAGCAGTGCTGCTACTTGTGTCCCACAGTGACTAGGGCTTCCTGTTGACTTTTATTGTGGTTATATTATTCTAAACAAAAGTGTTTATGTCTACAAAGCTGACCTTATGAATCTATAATATTCATCGATGCTGATTTTTTTATTTTTTATTTTTAGAGATTTTTGCTATAGGGTATGTGTACTTACTGGAGAAATAGAGAGACAGAGGGACAGAGAGCGAAAAAAATCATCCCCCCCCGGAGAAAATGGTCATGCCGCAATCCTTTCTGCGCCATTCTCCTTTTGGGATTTTGGGCATGCACACACATGCACCCTGTGTGAGTTTCAAGCCTCTAGGTCTGGGACTCGAACCATGGTCAACCATGTGGGAGTCCAGCAATGTAACCATTACGTCATCTGCTGGTCCTACAATTCTGGAGCTTTTATTCATAATTAGAAATATTTCTAAGCTCCTTGTTTATAAAAATAACATAATTTATTTTTTCAGGACTACTATTTTAATTTTTTTTTTTACATTAAAACAGATGATAGACTGAGATGACCCAATTTTGACTATTTTTTTCTTAAATGGTTCTTCAGTTGCCCTAATTTCTTTGAGTCCACCTCTTCCTCAGTGACTTTGTCACTTTCCCAGCATTGGTGTGGGCATCTCTGTCATGTACTAAATTCTATATGTACATGGGTCTAATTCTAGTTTTCTAGTTTATTCCATAGGCATCTTGCTTGCTTCCATTAGCTCTCTTTCTGTGTCTGTCCATTCCGCTACAACACTGTCTTAGAGACTTCGCAGTTTTATAGTATCTTATAGGTTTGGACTGCTGCCACTATTTCCCCTTCCCTGTACCCCCATCCAGACCCAGAGGTTTTTAGGCTATTATTGTTTGTTAATATTTCCATGTGAATTTTAGAATCCACTTTTATAGCTCCAGGAAAACCAAAAAAAAAAAATTGTTGCAATTTTTATTGAAATTGAATTACATTTGTGTTTTACCTTGGCGAGAACTGGGATCTTTATGATATATCCACCATGACATAGTGTTTAACCATTTGTTACATCTGTTTTTAAGTCTCTCAAGAGTATTTTAAAGTTATACCCTAAGGTTTATATGTTTCTTGTTAAGTCGGATAATAGATATTTTTCCTAAGTATTATAAATGACATGTCTTTGTATCTTATAATTGGCTGTTTTTACGTATGAAGTTTATTGATTCTCTTTAAAAAACAGTGATTATAGTAATACCACATGTTTAGAAATATAGTGCTTTAGGATTTTTTAAATCTTTTTAAAAATTTTACTCTTTTTATTTCAGCCTGGATGGTCAGCTACTTTTCCCTGGAAAAGTGCTTATATTTTGATTGGATGACATAGAACTATTACATCATTGTAAAGTGGAAAAGAAAAATCTGGATATTTTATCACAAATTCTTTTTTATTCCCTCTAACTCTAGCCATTGCAATTGCTTGTCTTATAACCTCTGCAAATTTTGTCTTTTTATGAAAACGTTTAATGTTCTAAAGTGAAAGTAACTCATTAATAAACTCTTTATCTTTTACCTTTTCAGTAGTTTTCCTCCATTAAGACTTCCTAGCATAAGTATTATTGCTTTCTTCACTTGGACTGGGTAGATTTTTCTGGAGCTCTTTTTGAGTAAAAAGCTGGTGTACATGAACTGCTGAAGTTTAGTTTTAACTCACGAGTCTGCTGTTCAGGTTCTTGCTGGTCACTGGAAGGTTAGTTCACACTGGGTCATGTGCTGTCAGTAACATTCCACTTCATGTGAAAGGATTTTGGACTTACACTTCTCTCTCAGTACCTTAGACGTACTGATTCTTCTACTTTTCACTGCTGCCTACAAGAAAATATTTTCATCCTTATTATTTTTTTCATACCCAGGATCTCACTATGTTGTAGTTCTCGTGCCTCAACCTCCCAATTGTCTGGGGCTGGATTTGTAGGATAGGCTGAGAATCCAACTGGACTTCCCATGTGGCCTCAGCCTCCCAAGTAGTGGCTTTGACCACCATGCATAACTGCAGCTGGGTCTTTATCATTATTCTTATTCCTCCATACATAATGTTACATTCTTATTCTAGCCAAGATTTTTCTATTAAGGCTAGTGGTAAGCAATTTAATTATCATGGGACTTGATGCAGTTGGCTTCATGTTTCATTTAATTAGAATACCCTTAGCTTCTTGTATTGGCCTGCTTAGAGATTTTATCAAGTATAGAAATATTTTAGCCATTATTTCCTTAAGTATGTTTTCCCACTTCATCTTGGTGTCCTCTCATTTGGGAACTAGTCTTTGTGTTTGACTTCTTTTTTTTTTTTTTTTTTTTTTTTTTTGTGTGTGTGTGTGTTGGGGTTTGACTTCTTGAACTTGTTCAGTTTTGTTGGTCTGGTCTTTCATCTTTCTTCATTTTATTTTAGATTATATTTATTACTTTGTGTTCAGGTTTGTTCACTAATCTTTTCTTTGGCTAATCTGCTGCTAATCCCATCTACAGAGTGTGGATTTTTAGTTTTTAAAAAATATCTTCTATTTAACATACTCAACATTTTGTTTAATTTTTTAAATATGTGGGATTAATTTTGATAGCTATCTTATATCTTTATCTACTAATTCTAGTATCTGGTTTATTTTTGGATTGTTTCTTTTTTATTAGAGAGAGTTTTGCTATAGGGCATGTGCACTCAGCAGAAACACAGAGAGAGACAGAGAAACAGAAAGTAAGAAATCACCCCTCCCAGTGGGGATGGTCACACCACAATCCCTTCTCCATTCTCCTCTCAGGATTTTGGGCATGCACACACACGTGCCTGGCATGAGTTTTAAGTCTCCAGGTCTGGGACTTGAACCATGGTTACCTATGTGGGAATCCAGCGATGTAACTATTACGCCATCTGCTGGTTCCACTGGATTATTGTTAATTAATATGGATTTCATTTCCTTTCCTTTTTATTATTCATTAATATGGGTTTCATTTCCTTTCCTTTCTATATGCTGTTAATTTTTCTCTCTTTTTTTATTTTTTGAGAGATTTTTGTAATAGGACAGAAGTATTTGCCAGAGAGACAGAAAGTAAGAAATCACTCCAAGGAGAAGATGGCCACACTACAGTCCCTTCTCCTCCATTCTCCTCTCAGGATCTTGAACACACACACACACATGCCCAACATGAGTTTTAAGCCCCTGGGTCTGGGACGTGAACTGTGGTTGACTATGCGGAAGTCCAGTGATGTAACCATTTCCCATCTGCTGGTCTCCATGCTGTTAATTTTTATTTTGATTCCAGATATTGTGAATTTTACTCTATAGGATTCTGGATTTTTAAAGCATTATTGCACATCTCATACAGCTTTTTTTCCTGGGATATAATCAATTTTTCTATTTTTAGAATGTATCATCTCCTGTTTCATACTAATTTTTGTTCTTCTGATTTGGAAGCCAGCTAAAGTTTTCCCCAGCAATGGTTCTCAAACTTCAGCATGCATCAGTCACCTGGAGGACTTGTTAAAACATGGTGGGCACAGTAGAATAGAGATAATTAGTGACACTCATTACATGTTTAAAAATAACTGTAAGAGTGGATTTAAAATGTGCACTTCTCAAAGCAACGATAAGTATTGAATATGGTAGATATGTTTATTGCCCAGATTTGATTATCACACATTGCACACATTTTGAAAATCTACTTTTCTAGCCCATAACTATATACAACTAATACATAAAAATATCAGAAAAATTTAAAAATTAAAAAAAAAGAAAAATCAGTAATACAGTTTGCATGGACACATTTCCAGAGTCAGGAGGTGTTGGTGAGCCCAAAATGTACATTTTTATCAAGTGGTGATGCTGATATTCTGATCCAGGGTCTCTACTTTAAGAAGCATTGTCCTACATGAGGCTCACAAATTTTGCATATCCTTTCATTGCAATATGTAAAATTATCTCTTGCACATAGTTATCAGTATATATATATATACAGCAACATTTATCATTATCGTGAGTCCAATAGCAGATTATATCTGAGTCTGTCCCTGCTTCTATAACAAAATACATTAGACTAGATAATTTATAAACAATAGAAATTTATTTCTCACAGTCCTGTGGACTGGAAATTTAGAGATCATGATACCAGTAGATTTGGTGTCTGGTGAGGGATTTCTGCTGCATCTTCCTGGGCAAGAGGAAGAGTAAACACTATGTCCTCAGGTGGCAGAAGGTTTGGAAGGGCAAAAGAGGGCACTAGCATGTTTTTTAGAATAGTGCTGATTCTTGAATGAGAGTGTGTGGGGACACGTTTAAGAGAGAGAATCTGAGGTGTGGGGACATGCTCTGAGCAAACACCACTCACTCTTTTGGGTTTTGGCAGAGCCTTATAACTTGTCTTTCCCTGACCTTGGCTGCAGACAGAGCAAGGGTGGAAATTACTAAGGGCATTCCAACAGACACATCTGATGGACTTCAAGAAACATCTTGACCCTAATTAGTAAAATCCAATCCCTGCTCTGCATCCGAAAGGTTCTTTAGACTTCTCTGGGGGTGGTGGTGCACTCCTTATGGAGAAGTTCTTCAGCTCCTTCCCCACACCTACAGCTAGATCTCTGCATTAGAAAAGAAGATGAGATTTTCTCTTGATGGGATTATCACCAAGGGATACACCTGGCCTGGTGTGACTAAACCCTCATAGATTTGTTAATTGCTTCTTATTGTCTGTAACCTGGCAACCAATCTATGAAGTGTTGTGAAACATACATGTGTAATGTTTCCTTGTACTATAAATAAAGACGTCCAGTTCATCCGGGCAGCACAAGTTGCTTGGGCTACCTAGGCTCAGGCTGCAGGTGTCCATTTCTACTCTACCCCTTTGTCTCATTCTTTCCAATTCCCAGGTCCTGGCAAGATGGAGGGCTTTCTCTTTCTCGTCCTCTTTCTCTTCCTCACCAGCAGCCCCCTGATCATGATTCAGCCAGAACCAAGCCCTGGGGCGGACACCGACAAGGGTGGAATCCTCATGGCTTATTTCTCCAAAGATCTCACTTCTTAATACTATAACATTGGGTATTAGGTTCCAACACATGACTTTTGGAGGGACACATACATTCATGACACATGAACAGATTAATACCTGTATGGTTACCTTTAAGACTTTTGAAAAGAAATTTGACCACTAATCTCTCAAAGTACCCACATTAGAAGAATTTAATTAAAAAGGGTTTTAGCAGTGATTGCAACTATGATTCTTGAACTTGACTTCTAGGATATAGTTCCTGTGGACTTAAATTAATTAAACTGCCTCTGCTTAATTTCTTTCTTTTTTTATTTTTTTTGGAGAGGATTTTTCGCTATAGGGCGCGTGCGCTCGCCAGACAGAGAGAGACATAGAGACAGAAAGCGAGAAATCACCCCCTAGGGGGGATGGTCATGCTGCAATCCCTTCTCCTCCATTCTCCTCTCGGGATCTTGGGCACTCAGGCACACGCGCCCAGAGTGAGCTTTAAACCACCGGGTCTGGGACGTGAACCGCGGTCGACTACATGGGAGTCCAGTGACATAGCCATTACTCTAACTGCTGGTTCCCCCTCTGCTTAATTTCTATTATCCCCTCCAAGAATGTCAATAGTTCTCCTATTTCATTGTTGTTATGATAATTTCACAAGATAAAAAATTAAAATATTTAATGCAGAGCTTGGTCCATAGGAAGCTCTCAATGTGTTGTTTGTTGTCAATAGCAGCTTTACTGATATTATCAATAAATTAGTGTTGCGACTATAGTAGCATATGAGACTCAGTAACTGACTCAGATGTCATGCAAACCATCAGTAAGAACAGCAACCAGTTGAACAACTAAGCCTCAGCCCTGTGGTACAGGAGCAGTGAGGAGAATCAGCAGGAAATCTTGCCATGCTACCTTCTGTGCCATGAACGATAAAGTCTTTGTCACTGATCCAGGAGTCTTGCATCTTCTGCCATCACTTATGAAACTATGGCATTAAACTGTTACTTGCAAGAAGAATAAAGCTCAGACCATTCATGTTTTAATATATTTTATATATGTATAGTATATAATTAACAAATTATATATGTATCATTATATATTATTTGTATAATTGTATAATGTATAATATATGCATTATATATTATGATTATATATGTATAATTGTATAATGTATAACTGTATAATGTATATACATATATACAAAGATTTAATATATAAACATATATTAATGTATATATACATATAATATGTATAATTATATTATCTATAAAATATAAGTTATATGTATAAATAAATTATATATTATATATAATATATAATTAACAAATATATATTAACAAATACATTTATATATAAAATATATAATTAACAATTATATATAAAATACATAGCTAGTAAATTATATATTTATATATAGCAAATCATATAATTTGTTAATTATACATTTTACATATTATATAATTAACAAATTGTGTATTATAATGATATATATAAATTTATTATATTTTGATATAATGCATGTTATAAATAAAATAAATCTTATTCATACATGTATGAATAATATATAATTAAATGTATAAATATATAATGTATATTATTTATAATTTTTACACATGTATAATTCATATATAAATGCATATAATTAACAACATATATTTTATATATGAATATATAATTAACAAATTATATACTTGTGTATAATGCATGTTATCTATAAAATATGTTATTCATTAATTATAGCATTAAGCTATAGTCTTTTCAAAAGTAAACCTCTGCAAGTTTAAATTGTAAAATGTAAGTCATGTTTCTTATCTATCACAAAATGTGTACATTTTTTGAAGCATGGGTAAGATTCTACAAATACTCAACACATTTATTTATTTATTTATTTATTTTTTAACACATTTATTTTTTAAAGAGGTTTCTGTGTGCAATTGTAGCTAAAATGTGGGCTATTTGTATATATGATTTTGAGGTCAATCTAGCTGAAAATAGAGGTTACCAATGCAATTCAATCTGATCATTTCTAAACTTCAATATCTGTAAAACTTGTGTTCTTAATATTTCACAAATTTCTGCTTCTGTAGAGAAATAAAACCACTGCAATTTAATTGTTTTTGGATATTTTTTGAGGTTTAAAATAGGTGCCTATTTATGTATAGCTACATTCCTTTTAACTAGTCTCCCTTTTCACTAGTCTTTGGAAACAGATTATTCTGATAAATTGTACAATGAGCAGTGTCTGTGTAATAAATAAATTTGGCTTCAATAGGTAGATTTTACTTGCTGTCTTGACAGAGAAATTTTATTAGCTGAATATAGGGTATGATAAATCGTTTTACTTTTATGATTGGGGGTTGTTTGTTTTTGTTTTGTTCTTTTTTTTTTTTTTTTTTTTTTTTTTTTTTAATTTGCTGCAGGACTTGTGCTCACCAGAGAGACAGAGAGAGAGAGGGAGAGGGAGAAAGCCACCCATCATGGGGAGCAGTCACACAGCAATCCCTTCTTATCTATTCTTTTGCTCTTTTGATATGTTGGCACATGTACTCAGCATGTTTTTCAAGCTGCTGGGTCTAGGACTTGAACAACACTGTTGGCTATGTAGGATTCAGCTCCCTTAACCTCCATGCCATGTGTTGGTCTGACAAATTGTTTTGAGGGGTTAATATTTCCTTTTTCTTCCAAGTGATAGTAATATATCTACTTTATTACTTGATTCATTTTGAAAGGCTCACATTTATCTCCAAGATTTGTTACATTCTCGACTAATATCTATTTGGGAGGTGGGTATTTGGACCAACCTTAAATTTCAAATTTATATAACCTCTCATTGCCTCACATTGTGTTTTTACAAATAAAGCTTTAGCATATCTGATGTAAATCAAACATTTTGATCTCCAAATTTCCTAGTAAAACTTGAAAGAATAATTTTAATTAATACAGTCATTGCTTTGGGCATGAATTTTCAAAATCACCTTAATTCTATTGAGTATTGACTGTAGAGAAAAACTTCATCTTTAATCTTAATTTATTAAAAATTGATAGAGCACAGGGCAATGCATCAAGTAGTTACTAATGTGTATATTATGACATAGCATCGTCACAAATTTTTTTTGTCAAAATTCCTGATTTTATGGTGACTTTCGGCCAACAATGAGAGATCATGAATGCAAAGGAATCCTGTATCAGAGTTATATCTTTCTGTTTTTCAGATCTCAAGATTCATTGTTTAAACTAGTCATGCAAATCTCCCTGCTATTCAAGCACAGTAGAGAATAATGTAGTAGACCTAGGGATTCAGAAATATCCCAACCATTGTTGTGAGGATTTATGGGCACAGAATTGACTTTGTACATCAGTATAAGGGTTTATTAGGGTGATTTCAAGCACTGAAAAATGCTGCTTTTCCAAAATACCAATCTCCTCTCATTCCTTAATTGTAATTTCCAAAGAGAACTTCGATCAAAACATAAGGCATAAGGGACCAGCAGTTGGCGTAATGGCTATGTGTCTGAACTGACATGTAGTCAACTGTGGTTCAAGTCCCGGACCCAGTGGCTTAAACCCTGGGCGCGTGTGCGTACGTGCCCAAGATCCTGAGAGGAGAATGGAGGAGAAGGGATTGCAGCATGGCCATCCTCCCGGGGTGGGGTGATTTCTCACTTTCTGTTTCTGTCTCTCTCTGTATTTTCTGTCTCTGTCTCTCTCTGTCTTTCTGGTGAGTACAAGTGCCCTATAGCAAAAACCTCTCAAAAAATAAATAAATAAGGCATAATATTTTGTTACAATTTAAGTGTATCTTATAGGTGCTATAATCTCTGCCCTTACTTTTCCCCCTCAATTATTGATTTCACTGTGTTCTCATCGACAGACTTACACACTGCTTTTGCCTTTTCTATTATGTAGTCTTGATTTCTTTTTCTTCTAGTCATAAATTCAGAGAGAGGCTACAGATAAATATTTCCCAAAGTAACAAAGACGTAAGTCTTTCTGAGAAGACATTATGCTGTCTGTCCATTAACTTTTACATTTCAAAATCATTTGTTTATGACTGTCTCACTTCTCATACCACTGTTAATAATCTGTCATTTTTCTCTGTCTCTGATGAAATGTAATTTCTTTTCTCTGATGAGAAACAATGACTAACGCGTCCATGGTTTATATACTGTAACGTTAGAGAAAGATAAATCTATTGCTATTTCAGAGGAAATAAATAAAAGTTTGGGAAAGGGTACAAAATAGAAGAAACAGTCCCCATTAATTCTTATATCATCCACAAATTAAGTTTTAATCATATTTATCACCATTAAATTTTATAGTAATCTATAGAATTATTGGTTGTGTAATAAGGATTTTACATTTAAGCCAGTTAGGCTTCTTTTTCTTCTTTTTTTTTTTTAAGTCTTTTTTAAGCAATAGGGCATGTGCACTCACCAGAGACACACAGAGAGACGAAGAGACAGAAAACGAGAAATCACTGCCCAGTGGGGATGGGCATGCTGCAATCCTTTGCCTCCATTTTCCCCTTGGGATTTTGGGCATGCACACATTCGCATCTGGCATGAGTTTCAAGTCTTCAGTCTGGGAGTCAAACCATGTGAGAGTCCAGCAACTTAACCATCTGTTGTTCCTAAACCACTCGGACTTCTATCAAAAAACCCGATTTCAGGAGAACAGTTGGGCACAAAATAAATATGTAGCATACATAGTGCTACTAAGATTTCTTGTCACTGTTTCTGCAGCAATGACGTCACCTTTATTTTGTTTGTTTAGCTCTCTTTCCTTACATTTTCTCCCACATTTCTCCTGGTAATGGGAATTGCACCCCAGGTCTCGCCTTGAAGTGTTACCCTGCTTTCTACCTCGTCACCATACTTCCATGATGGTCAGCTCTTCTCTGAGAACATGATGACATTTCATTCATTAAGGCACAGTTCCCAACTTTGGCATTATTAACAGCTTAGATCAGCCCATTCCTTGCTTACGGCGAGGAGGAGGGAGAACTGTCTTCGCACCGCCGAGGATCAGCAGCATCCCCAACCCTGCTCACCAGGTACCGGCTGCTCCTCTCCTCCACAGCCCCAAACACCCAGCATACTCCTAGTCATTATCAAATGTCCCTCTGGGGAAGAAAACTGCCCTGGTTGAGAAGCTCTATTCAATGGTGTTATTGCACTTTCTGTTTCATGCATGAGGAGCTTCTTACCTTTTGGTTCAGTTTTTTCCCACAGCTTTTATGTTGACCTACCAATTCCTCAGAACATCCAGATATTATAAAATAAATGTTCTCTTTAACCAGTGTTTTGAGAGAGTTGTTAACATGGCCATGTGTGCTGTGAGGGATGATTCTTCCTCAGCTGCTTCTATCTTTCTTTTCTTTTTACTGGAGAGATTTTTGCTATAGGGCGTGTGTGCTCGCCAGAAAGATAGAAAATGAGAAATCACCCCCAGGGGGCATGGTCACGCCACAATCCCTTCCCCCTCCATTCTACTCTCGGGATACTGGGCACGCACGCACACGCGCCCGGCATGAGTTTAAGCTACCGGGTCTGGGACTCAAACCGCTGTTGACTAGATGGGAGTCCAGGGACAGAGCCATTACGTCAACTGCTGGTCCCTACTTATATCTTTATTTTCTAGGAACTAGAAATACTTACAAACAGATGACCATTTTACAGAAAGAGTGGCCATATCACTTCCTGGTCTCAGGTCAAATATCCATGGAATGAAGGCTTTCTCAGTTACTTTTTTTGGCTTCTTGACCAGTTTTTTTCTCCTATAACAAACTATATAAATATATGTATGTATATATATATATATATATATATATATATATATATGTGTGTGTATATATATATATATGTGTGTGTGTGTGTGTATATATATATATATATATATATATATATATATATAGAGAGAGAGAGAGAGAGAGAGAGAGAGAGAGACGGAGAGAGGGAATGAGACAGAATGTGTGCATAGTATATAGATATAGCTATAGATATATTGGATTGTTGGGAAAGTCATGATGTATTTATGCACAAAAAATAGAAAAATACATTATGGCTTTCCTGATGACCTAATAGATAGACAGATAGATATATATGTTAACTAAAATACTTAAATATGATATATATTTTTAAGGTTTTTGCCATAGGGTACATGCATTCTCCAGAAAGAAAGGCAGCGGGAAAGGGAGAAATCACCCCCCTAGAGGGGATGGCCATGCTGCAATCCTTTCTTCTCCATTCTCCTCTCAGGATTTTGAGCATGTAGGCACACACGCCTGGTGTGATTTTCCAGCTGCTAGGCCCAAGCCTTGAACCACTGTTGACCTTGTGGAGTCCAGAGCTTTAATCACCTTGCCACTTGATTGCCCCAAAATGTTTAAATATTATTAAGAGTAAAAAACATGAAGAAATGTCCTTTTACATCTACATAGTTTTTTTTCTTCTTCTTCTAAATCAGACACCCCATTAGTACTATTGCATGTCTTTCTGTACCTGAATGAAAGGGAAAGATGTGTCTGTATTTTGGAGGAAAATGGCAAGTTTTTCATTGCACTAAAGTCTGGCCAAGTTGCTGGAATTAAAAGCCAGAAAAGCCTCTGGATATATGTAGAAAGGGAATGAGTGGAACCGGGGATGTGGAAAGAAGAAAGTGGACCTAACAGCCATCGGATATACTGTAGGAAAATGGATTTGATCAGTCCTGACACGGGAAAGAAACAGAAACGTTTTCTTATCTGTTAACGAATGCTGACAGAGTACTTGAAAATAAGTTAGTCTCGCCATCCAGGCTTTTAATGGTGCCGTCAGAATAGTACCCCTCAGGGAAATATCATAAGTTCGCCGAAGTAATGAAGTGACACACCCAAACACATCACAGGTTGAAAACTAGTTAAAAAATTGTGATTTTTAAATAAACACTCAGTTCATCTGGTTATAAGTTGTTGGATATATGAAATTGACAAGATGAGAATTATCACACTATTACACCCATCAAAAATGCTAACATAGTCACACATTTATTGTATTAATACTTATACCAGCACAAGATACAAATTTTAATAGACAAAAGAACAATTCTTGAAATACTGAGTCACTTAGTGACCAATGTCAACAATTTTCTTTGAACAAAAAAAGATATGAAAATGAAGTATTTGTTGTAGTTCTATCATGGTGACTAAAATAAACTTAAGAATAAATATAGGCCAGCTCTGTAGCCTAGTGGTTAAAGAAGGTGGGTCCCACATGACTGTGGTCAGAATTCTGGCCCCAGAGTCTTGAAAAATAGTCTGAACACGTGTTCATTCATGACCAAATCCCGACAGTATGGAGAAATGGAAGAGAGGAGATTGTGATATAACCAAGCCCCTTTGGGAGGTGCTTTCTAACTCTCTCTGTCTCTTTGTCTCCCTGTGTCTCTCTGGAGAGTATACTTGCTCTCAGGCAATTCAAAAAAAGAATGAATATACATTAAGGCATATATTAAACATTTAAAATATTACTCAGTCAAAATAATCTGAGATTATCTTCTGTCAAAAAACCTATAATATATAATAGATCAATAATAACAAGTACTGTAATATAAATTTTGAAACAATAAGCAATAAAACAAAAGACACTTTTTCAAATAAGTCTATGAGAAATCAAGTCATGAAAGAGAAATAGTAGATAAAAATGTAATTCTAGGGGACAACAGGTGGTGTGACAGTTAAGGTGCTGGATTCTCACATGGCCAAATGATGTTTGAGTCCCAGACCTAGCCATTTGAAAATCAACAAATCAGGCAGAAAAAAAAATACTAAAAACAAAATGAATTTGGGGCCAGCAGGTCACATCATGGTTAAAGTGGCTGGATCCCACTTTAGAAGATAGGGAAAGTGAGAAAGCAAGCCACCATATCCAGGACTCAAACTGTGGTCAGTCATGTGGGAGTCTGGAACCTTAATCATGATGGCACCTGCCAACCCTGAGAATAAATCTTTTGAGCTGGAATTTTTAAAAATTTTTGCTATAATGCACATATATTTGCCAAAGAGAGAGAGAAAGACGGGAAAGTAAAGTAGTCCCCAAGGGGGGATGGGCACGCCACAAACCCTTTTTCCTCTATTCTCCTCTAGGGGTTTTGGGCATGTACATACAGTGTCTAGCATGCTTTTCAAGCTGCAGGTCTAGATCTTGAACTGCAAGTTGGTCATGTGGAATCCAGCTATCTTAACCATCACATCACTGGCTCTCTCTGAAATGAAAGTTTGATTTGGGGAACTATATTGAAACTTCAACTAGAATTTCTACAATAGAAGCTACAAAAACAAAAACAAAACAAAACAAAAACATGGGCCAGCTGGTAGTGTGGTAGTTCAGGTGGCTGGATTCCACGTGGCCAAATGGTAGTTTAAGTTCTGGACCAAACAGCTTGAAAAACACGGCATGATTTTCAGGCCACTGGGTCCAGGATTTGAACTGCAGAGCTGGCCTTACAGGATCCAGTGCTTTAACTTCCATGTAACCTGCTGGTCTGTGAATTTTTATTCTAAAAAGTAGTTAAATTACTCACTTGAGGAACAGATATATGATTAAAAAGTAACCCAGTCTAAATAAAAAGAACAAACCAAAGCATCTGGGAAAAAAATAAGAATAAAGAGTAAATAACAATCTTAAACTACTGCTGTAAATAAGGAATCACAACAGTTGGGCTTGAATAAAACATTTCTCTTAAACCTAAGCGATCCTCATGATGACAGGGAACAGATCGTTATGGCGTACGTCAGTCATGCTTTTTACATGAGACAGGCCAGTGTGCCAAAACACAGGCAGAAATCATCTCTTCATGAAGCTTGTTTTCATTACTATTATCACTGTGGACACAGCTCAAAAGTTTGGAATTTCCTTGAAGACTTGGGTACCAGGGAGCAGGTGCCCTTTAGCAAGTCCCTCAAGATCAGCTCAACATTATTCCAAAATTATTATAACTGAACCATGCATCAGAATCATTTGGAACATCTGAAAATCTCAACCAGTCTTTAAGGAAGTGTCTGGAAAGTTTTTAGGAAGCACCTCAGCTGCCACGTCACATGGACATGTAAGGAAACAATAGTAAAATATACAAAGCCCAAGTAAATTGCAGACCTGGTGACCATAACCAGAATTGCTCACTTCACATGAAAACCATGGCGTCCCCATGCTAACACTCTGTTTTCAGAAACAGCTACAGACTGTTAAGATTTAGAACACATACTGGAAAATTGAATGTGCTTAAGAGCATATTTAAACACTCTAAAACAATAAATGAGATATACCAAAAAATAAAATGACTCACAAGGGGAGGCTAGCAGATGCCGTGATGATTAAGGCACTGGACTCCTACATGGTTGGCCACGGTTCAAGTCCTGGATGCACTGGCTTGAAAAGTCATACTGGGAACGTGTGTGTGTGTGTGTGTGTGTGTGTGTGTGCGCCCCAAATCCCAAGAGAATGGAGAAGAAGGGATTTTGGCATGGCCATCCCTCCTGGGGAGTGACTTCTTATTTTCCCTTTCTCTGTCTCTGTCTGGGGAGTATAAGCATCTTATGGAAAAAGCCCATAAAATATAAAGCAATTAAAAATAAAAAGACTCGCCGAACTTTAAGACAATGGCATAGACAACTACCTAGAACAATGCTCACAAAGTAGTTCATTGTGGAAACATTCAAGCTAATTAAAGAAAAATATCACCTATACTTCAGACATACAGTAGGAGCTAAGATTCCATTCATACTGAATCCAAGCAGAAAAGGCTGTTTAATTTCTTAACAAGAGATATTCAGGCCCTGTCTGAAGAATTTGTTAAAAACTTTTCTGAAGTAAACAAGAAAAGATTCAAATAGATGAACATAATGATTATGCTATGTATCAGGAAGATTAAAAATAATGTCTCCTTCATTTAATTTATACTTTGAGAACAAATGTCTACTGTAGTCAGAGCCTGATGGAAGTCAACATGCTACATCTGAATTCTTTGTTAAAGAGACCATGTCCAAGAAAGGAGAAGGATATTTGCTCCCAGGGCAAAACTCCTTGTGTTATGACTGTAGAATAGGTTGGTGTTGGTGGCATGGTGTTTAATGTGCTGGACTCCCACATGGGCGACTGGCTCAAGTCCTGGACCTGAGGACGTGAAAGTCACACTGGGCACATGTGAGTCCTAGACGGAGATGGAAGAGAACGGATTGCGGTGTGGCCATCCTCCAGGGGGGTGATTTCTCACTTTCCCTCTCATTGTCTCTCTCCAGGGAGCACACACACCCTATGACAAAAACCTTTAAAAGAAAAAAAGTAAGGAACCAGCAGTTAGTGTAATGGCTATGTCGCTGGACTCCCACGTAGTTGACTGCAGTTTGCATCTCAGACCCGGTGGCTTAAACCCACACTGGGCGCGTGTACATGCATGCCCAAAATCCCTAGAGGAGAATGGAGGAGAAGGGATTGCGTGGCCATCCCCCCTGGGGGGTGATTTCTCGCTTTATGTCTCTCTGTCTCTCTCTGCCTGGCGAGCTCACGTGCCCTATGGTAAAAACCTCTAAAAAAAAAAAAAAAGAAAAAAAAGTAGTAGGTTAGTGTTTGCCCAAGACTAGAAAGGTTTATTCTTATTTTGTGTTTTGTTTTTTTCGGACTCTATTGGAGCTCCAAGGACACACCCTCTGAGATATTTTAACGCGCAGGGTATTTATGTGAAAATGGCCGTGAGATCAACGCGGGAGGACGAGGAAGCAGGATCGGACAGAGAGAAGTAAGACTGTGATGCAGGCCGGACAGCTGTTCCAGCCCACTCTATGGAGAGTTCTGGAGCCAGAATGGCTCTTCAGAGTTGTCCTCAGTTTGGCAAGTAGATGGGCCTTCAGACTTAGATTTTCCAGACTGAGCGAGTCCGCAGGAGAGGCTGCCCTCTGCAGCACAGGCAGCCGCTGGCAGGGGGACCCCTAATGTCATCTACCAACCTTTTACCTCTGGGGAAGAAAACGCTTCCTAGAGTAGCATCCAGAAGATCACCCACAGAACGTCAGTGATATATTTGTCAAAACTCTTATTATAGCCTTTCTTCTGCACCAGGAAGCATAAAAGCCTTGTCCCCATGACAGTTTAATTCAACTCGTCTCCTCGATGTTTTTAAAGGCCAGGTTGTGGCTCATGCTGGCTCTGAGAAATTTCACCGCATAGCATTATCAGAGAGTAAGGACAGTGGGCTCCACCGTGATAATCGCTACAATCTCAAAATAGATGTTCAATGAAGAAAATTAGCAAGACAGAAACGTCATCTCCAAAAACAGAGAAAGGAAAACCAATATCATTTGAAAATGCATTAACACATACATTTTGCTAGATTCATTACCATTTTTCATATTATCCTGGCTTTTTAGTCAGCTAACATATAGGAAGTATTGGGGCCGACAAATGTGATGGGTAAGGTGATGGACTCCCACATGGCTGACTGTGGTTCGAATCACGGAGCTTTCTCACTTTCTTTTTCTCTCTGACTCTCTCTGGTGAGAGCACATACCCTGTAAACAAATTTAAAAAATAACAATAGTAATAATCAAATTAAATCTTAAAGAAACAATATAGGAAATGTTATTGCATGTCAATAAACCTTCTTCTAGAACTTGCTTCTTCACCACCAGCATACTTTTAAGGAAGTATAATTTAATTAACTCTGTGGTTAGGAGTTCATGCTATTTTCTTATTTTCCTATTATAAAAAGATTTATAAATAAATGCTCATGTATATTTGTGTTCACACATGTTATAAAGTTGTTTTATTTAGTAGGAGTGAACATTTTGTCCTTTCTCTTATTTAAGTATATGTTCAGGCTTTGGTTCTTCCCGTATTTTATAAGCAAAGATCAGTCATGTGCCCAAATGCAGATATAGGCTGTTGTGGTCAGGGCGAGAGCCACACAGACATGTCAGAACAACAGAGCCCTGACTGCCTGCTGAGGACACCTGGGCAAAAACGCGAGCACACTAAGGCAGAGTGAAATTATCCAGATCTCAATACATTGCAGTCAAGATGAATTTGATAATACTTCTTATGATATTCTGGAAGATAATTTCTTCAACCTTTGGCTTTTTTCCCATCACTTTGATTAAAACACTGTAAGGAAAAAAAAAAGACATAACAGTATACCCAGAGATTTTAAAAACTATTGGAATTTATTGTTGAAGTTAGAACTGAATGAAAATACCTAATGTAATATGTTAAGTGAAATAAGCCAGGCACAGAAAGACAAACCGTATATACTCTCTCTCATATGTGGGATCTCTAAAAGTTGATCTCATTAAAATCAGTGGGGTTTATCAGAGCCTGTGGTGGCTGTGGGGACCTGGAGAGGCTGGGCAGGCCTGGGTCAGAGGATACATAACCACAGTTAAATGACCATGGTGGAAACAGCTTCACATGCTCTATTACACAGCATTGTGACTTATGAATGATAATATATATATAGATGCTGAAAGAGGGGCCAGCCGGTGACATCATAGTTAGGGTGCTGGACTCCCACATGGCTGACCATGGTTCGAGTCCCAGACGTGGCAGCTTGCTTACTCACTTTCTCTCTCCATTTCTCTCTGGTGAGTGCATGTGCCCTGTAGCAAATTAAAAACATAAGAATAAATAAAGAATACTTAAAAATTGAAAAAGAAAAAATGCTAAAAGAATTGAGGTTACATGTTTACACTGCAAAATTTTTTAACTATGTGAAGTAATGCAAATACTAATTAGCTATATTTAACCATTGTGCAATATACTTTGAAACACCACGCAGTATCTGATAAATACATACAATTGATCTGTCAATTGAAAAAATACATTATTTGGAAACAAAATCGGATACTAATATTTTTGTAAGGAGTTTTTCTCTCAATAGAAAAAGTATTATCTTTAGATTACAAATTTTATTTAAGCATGATGATTGTCAGTAAGGTAGAAATTGAAACTTCCTTATAGAGTTCTTAGAATAAATTTCCTTTTGTTTTGCACTTTCGTAATGTTTTTTAAACAGAGTTCCATTTTCTTTTCATTATATTGTATTTTTATTCTTGTCATTCTTCCTGTCTGGATTATATGACAGTAGACCTGTGGTCATTGACTTACAGAACAGAAACCTCATTCTCTTTCAAGGTCTACATTTATGAGAAGGAAAGAAAAATACTCAACTTTTTGCAACATTAGAAATCTGTCTTTTCTCTTTCCCTAATATTTAATTAAACTATTGCACAGCTACACTGAGAAGTCAGAGCACTGATGTCACATAATTGTATAAAAACAAGTGGGATAAAAACAACTGCATGAAGAAACATGAAACTCAGGCCAGTATGTGGCATAGTGGTTAAGGTTCTGGGCTTCCACGACAACAGAGTTCAAGTCCTAGACCTGGCAGCTTGCTTTCTCTCTTTCCCTTTCTCTCTCTCTCTCTCTGTCTCTGGTCAAGTTAAAATATATAATAATAAATGTAATTAATTATTCATTTTAAAAAGTAAATAAGCATAAAATTCAGGGATAAAACAAATTGAGTTTTATAAACGTTCCATCCTATGGACAGCAAAATATATGAGATCTTAAATTTATTCCAGGAAGTGGCCTATCATTTGATGCAAATGTTGGTGGTTATAGTTAATATGTGTAATCTGTCCTATGGAAATAACTGAAGTTAGTTAACATACAAAAGTGCTGCCTCGATCATAATAGCTGATAAAAACTACACCTCTGCTGACCAGCAGTTAGTGTCATGGCTATGTCGCTGGACTCCCTTGTAGTCGACCGTGGTTCGCGTCCTGGACCCGGTGGCTTAAACTCACGCCGGGCGCGTGTGCGTGCATGCCCAAGATCCCGAGAGGAGAATGGAGGAGAAGGGATTGCAGCATGACCATCCCCCCTGGGGGGTGATTTCTCGCTTTCTGTCTCTATGTCTCTCTCTGTCTGTCTGGCGAGCGCATGCGCCCTATAGTGAAAACCTCTCCCCCGCAAAAAACACCAAAAAACAAAAAAACAAAAAAAAACCCCCGCAACACTGCAATTTCAGAAACGCGCTGAGTCTTGGTGCTCTTTCGGTAACTCCTTGGTCGTCGGTATTTGCCCGCCGGCGACCAGTCGAAGACAGTGCTGCTGGGGGTGGGGTGGTCCGTGGCACACCGGTTCTCCCGTGGCTTTGGCAAATGTTAGCAAATGAGCTCTTGTGTTTCTCCTTAAAGACAGAAAACCTCCTGCCACACATCGTGGCTTCACTCGTACAGGGCGCGATCGCCTCTTCGCAGGCCCGGCTCTCACCCAATACGAGGCCGGCGTTCACATGCACTGTGTGTGGCTCGCTTGGTTTGACCCAGTAAGTACTGAACCTGGGACTTTTCCAGGGGTCGAGGGCTCTGTGAGGTTTGTTACTTATCGCTCTACTTGATTTATCCTTTGTGGCTACTTTCCGAGTGTCCTTGTCATTCCAGACCCTGTGCTGTGGAGACATCACGTGGTTTCTCAAGCCACTGAGTCTGTCATGTGCACATACCAGCCCCGAGTTCAAGTGCGAGGAGTGTATATGTGAAAAAGTCCTATTTCGGGCTTAAACTCTTCATAACTTATTTTGATCTGCTCTCATAAACAAGTGGTAGTTAATGGGGCACACATAGAAAGCAATGGAGGGGGGGACCAGCAGGTGGCGGTGGTTAAGGTGCTGGACACTCCCACATGGCTGACCAGGGTTCAAGTCCTGAATCTGGTGGCTTGCTTTCTCACTTCCTCTCTCTCACTCTCACCCTCTGTCTCTCTCTGATCAAATTTAAAAATAAATGAATGAATAAATAAAAAATAAAATAAATAATTATTAAAAAAAAAAAAAAGCAATGGAGGGGGGGCCAGCAAGTGGTGTGGTGGCTTAACTGTTGGACTGCCACATAGCCGACCATGGTTCAAGTCCTGAACCTAGAAGCTCAACAGTCACTTTCCCACTCTCTCTTTCTCACTCGCTCTCTGTCTCTTTTTCACTTGATCTCTGTATCTCTCACTTGCTCTCTGTCTCTCTCTGGTGAGCATACATGTCCTGTAACAAATTAAAAAAAAATAACAGGGACCAACGAATGGAGTAATGGCTATGTCGCTGGACTCCCACATAGTGGTTCAAGCCCTGGACCTAGTGGCTTAAAATTCACACCAGGCACGTGTGCATGCAGATCCAAAATCCTGAAAGGAGAATGGAGGAGAAGGGATTGTGGTGTGGCCATTCATCCTGGCGGGTGATTTCTCACTTTCTGTCTCTCTGTCTCTCTCTGTCTCTCCAGTGAGCTCACAGCCCTCTATAGCAGAAATCTCTCTAGAAAAAGAAAATTTAAAAAAATGATAAAGAAAGTTAAATAAATGATTCTTTTAAAAAAAGAAAAACAATAAAATAATTTTAATTCCTGCCTGAAAAACAGACTAACCAGTGCTTACAGTCTTTGTGTTTCACTCTTGCTAACCTTTTTAAGAATAAGGAATGAAAAAGAACGCTACTTTTTAATCATACACTGGAAACACTGAAATTTATGTATGATCCAGTATGTCTGAGGCCTGCATTTATTATAGCTATCATAGAACTGCTTGCTTTTGGGAGACCCCAGGCAAATGATAATGTGCCCAAGATAAATTAGCCTCTCTCCTTTCATCTCTCTAGGATTTAGAGATTTCATCTTTCATATTAGTCTGTTTCCCAGCAGAAAACAGTACAAAAGGTGCAATCGACATGTGTTTAATAAGATAGTTTCAGAAGTTAATGGAACCAGAAGGGCAGGGTGAGTCAGCCTAGGGCTACCACTATTGGGAAGATACTCCTCTCCGTGGGCCTGATGGGGCCGGAGGGGAACACTACCAGGAGGCCTGGTGAGATTTGTGGCCTCTGGTAAGGAGATACCTTCGATGGGAGCTCCCTGCCTTTGCAGGAAGGGATCTGGGACATAAGCACCCCAGCTGCTTTTTCTTTCTTTCCTATTTATTTTAAAGAATTATTTAATTTTATTTATTATTATTATTATTTTAAATTTGCTATAGGGCACATGCACTCATCAGAGAGACAGAGACAGAGAAAAAGCAAGCCACCAAGTCCAGGACTCCAACCATGACTGGCCATGTGAGAGTCCAGCACCTTAACCACCATGCCACCTGCTGACCCTGCTTTTCCTACCTAGTTTCTGACCTTTAGCCAGAAACTTGCTACCCGTAGCTAACACTCTGCACAGGCACACTGCAAGGAAGAGAATGTTGGGGAGGAGAGGCCAGGGGTGTCACAGTGGAAAAGCCCCCGGACCCACGAGGAAAAAGCCCTGGGCTCTTGCCGCGGGACCTTCCTGAACACAGCGCCCCACGTGGGCCTTAGATCCAGGCCTGGAAACAGGGATGGAATATGGCAGAGGGCCTTTTGTGGGTATCTGTCTCTTTCTCAGAAATGAATAAATAAATTTTATTTAAAAAGAAAATGTTGAAAAAGGGATATAAAAAGACACATGGAAAATAATCAAGACGTGTAAATGTAAAATTTTAGACCTGAAGATCTTAAAGTTCCTTTTATTCTGCAATCCTTTCTTTAAAATATAGCTATTTGCTAGATTGTGAATGTATTTGTATAATTCCTCACAGGGTCTGATTTTAGCATATTAATAAATTTGTCATTTATATAATAGTAATATCAAACTCCTCCCAAAAACCAATACGGTAACTTTTAATTTAGGATTGTTCAAGCTTTTCTTATAATTAGAGAGTAAACTTAGTATCTGTTTTGTTCTCTCATAGAATCTTTAAGGTTCATACCTTGGGGGTCCGGCAGGTGGCGAGGTGGTTAAAGGCATTGGACTCCCACATAGCCAACCCTGGTTTGAGTCTCGGACCTGGTGGCTTGCTTTCTCACTTTCTCCCTCTCTCTCTCTCTCTAGTTAAATTAAAATAAATGAATAAATAAATAAATAAAGTTAAAGTAATTTAAAAACGTTCATATCTTGCTACTTCGTTGCTATAAATTGGTAGATTGGAGTATAGAGGGACTGAGTTCAGATTCTGAGAGTCCTAAAAAATAGCCATTTGTTTGTTTCTTATGTATATATGGAAAATATGTATTATAAAAACAAGCTATTCATAGATTTCAAAAATTTTGTCCATCAGGATAAACTCATACTTTGATTCATTTCCACGAACTTCTGGAAGTTCGTGGAAATGCACAACTTGGAATGTTGGGTCGATGAAAATGAATATAAGTATTTTTGTTCTCTCATCATAAATAAGTCCCTTCCTCTTAGATAAATCTCCCCAGAAGGAGCTAAATTTCCAACAATTTTCTGGAGAATGATTAAAAACTGCTCACTATTATTGAAAACCTTATCCAGAAGCATGTCTTTTCACATTACTAGAAAAGATGCTGCTAGAAAGATGGACTTCATACTTTAATGAAGCAATTTTGTTTAGTTTTGTTTTTTTTTTGTTTCAAGATTTTTGGGGTTGCCCTTGGATATATCTGGATGAATGAACCATCTCTCTGTACAAAGATAAAGAAGTCACCTCCTTCAGACAGATGCAGTCCCTCAAAGGCTCATGTTTCGGTAGAGAAGCGAGGCTGTCTCAGGGCTCATTCCCTTATTCTGCCTCCTCACTTCTAGTTTCACAAGATGCAGAGAGAATCTTCTCCACAGTAAATTAGGTGAGTCCTTTCCTTCCTAACCTTATGAATGCTATTTTGTTATTTGTTTGTAATATGGGTAAGGTTCTTTTCCTGTAGTTATTATTTCATTAGGGTATCTGTTAGCCTCCCAGCTGAATTTTTCCTAGTTTTACTGACAGTGAAATTCACCGTGGAGTGACAGTTCTGTAAGTTCTGACAGACACATGCATTCGTGTGTGAATCACCATAGTTACAGCACAGTTCTGTCCCTGCTAAATCCTCTCATGCCGTCCTACAGGCAAGTCACTCTCCACAATCTACTCTTATTAATCTGTCACTTTAATCAAAATGTTCCAAATGAGCTCACTGGAGAGACAGAGAGATAGAAAATTAGAAACAACCCCAAATTAATTTAAATACTGTTGATAATGCTTCTTTAAATTTCTTATAAAAATATCATTTTTTCATTCACTTACAATTTGATATAGCCATTCATTCTTTTTACACTGTGTTCTCCATTTCTTTTGTTTTTCAGTTTTAGGATTTAAAAGGTATCCTAATATTTTGTTCATTACACTTTATAATTTTTAAAAATTTATTTCTACAATATTTTTATCATTTGGTTTTGAGTGTCTCATTTCTTGATCAACCTTGAGTTGAATTTCAAAGTTATTTACATGTATCACTGTATAAGTGATAACAGAAAACTTAGTGTAAATTTTTGAAATGTATTTTGTCTATATCACATTAGAATTTTGATGTAATTTATTCTAATTTTATTTTTCTAATTATTCATTTTGTCTAAATATACTACAATTATTGTTAGAGTTTTTTGACTCAGACATTTTTCAGGAGGGATGTTTTAGTTTTTAATTCCTGTATAAATTTTCTCTTCATTTCATTTAATTTCATTATCTGTGTTCAGATATGTAAATGTGATCTATATTTAAATTAATTGATATTCATACATAGTATAACAAGTGCTGGTGTTCTATGACCATATTCAAGTTTTGCACTTGTTACTAAGCTACATTTTCGTTTTTTAGAGAGAAAGAAATTTTTGCTGTAGGGTGCTTGCTCTCACCAGATAGACAAAAAGTGAGAAATCACCCCCTAGAGGGGATGGCCACAATCCATTCTCCTCCATTCTCCTTTTAGGGTTTTGGGCACACACACACACACACACACACACACACACACATGCGACTGGCATGAGTTTTGAGCTGCTGGGTCCAGGACTCGAATCATGGTCGACTAACGTGGGAGTCTTAGCAATGTAACCATTACACCATCTGCTGGTGCCATCAAGCTACATTTTCTATCCCCAACATATAGTTCAATAATTGGTGTTCTATTTATTCATACAATGACTTGCTTGACTAAGTTTTAAATGACTGAGTTAGATTTTAAAATATATATTACATAAGATAACTAAGAAAATCATGTTATTGAAAAAGAATTCACATAAATAAACATAGAATAATGATAACATTTTATAGTTTTTATGGACATGCTAATAAGTTTGTTATATACGTGATTTTGATGGATATTAGAAAGATTAAAAATTAGATATCACTATAGTTAAAGGTTTGATTAATCTTACAGTTTTTAAAAAGTCTACTTCATTTTAGCATGTGCACATGGATATACTCTTTCAACAATGGGATATCACATTGGGCGATGATAGTATGCATATTTTCTTCAATCTGTTCTTGATGTTACTGATTTTATTGTATCTGCAATATTGATTTTGTTCTGTGGCTTGCAATATTTAGATACCATAGTGATGCTCTTTCTTTTGAATAATTTTCTACTTTATCCACTCTTTTACATTCAGTTTGCCTGTTATTTAAAACTTCCGATTTCACATTTAGAAGATGGGGAGTAGACTAATACAGCTTGTTTGAATTTTAATGGTTAAATTAACTCCAAACCACGTTTAAAATTTATCTCTTACAAGATTTTTTCTTCTTGAGACCAGGAGTTAGCATAATGACTATGTCGCTGGACTACCATGTAGTCCACTGCGGTTCAAGTCCCGGACCTAGTGGCTTAAACTCACGCCAGGCGCGTGTGCGTGTGTGCCCAAGATCCCGAGAGGAGAATGGAGGAGAAGGGACTGTGGCATGGCCATCCCCCCTGGGGGGGTGATTTCTTGCTTTCTGTCTCTCTGTCTCTCTCTGTCTGTCTGGAGAGAGCATGCACCCTATAGCAAAAACCTCTCCAAATAAAAAAAAGGAAAAAAAAAAAGATTTTTTTCTTCTTTCCTCTTCTAGAAAATTATTTTGTGGTTCTAATTTATTTTGTTATCACTCACTTTTATTAGAGAACACAGATCTCTATAGCAGTTGTTTGAAAATCATGTTTACCCAATGTCTGTTCATTTCAGTACCTAAGAATTATACTGGGGGATGTCTGTTGTGTAGTCATTATTCATCGAATTGACCGTGAGAGGAGGGAAGAACCTACGGACATGGTTAGAAGTTATTTGTAAAAATTTTATTGAATTTCTCTAAATTTCTTCCAAATAAGTTGAATAACTCTACTTCTTCCTCTCTTCAAAGTGGAGGGTATTGTTTGCTTTACTGTGGAGTGAGATGACATTGAGAACTGAATTTAAACTGATTTTTCTTTACTTTCCACTCTAAAGCTTTTTTTTTTTTTTTTTTTTTTTTTTTTTTTTTTTTTTTTGCCTGGCCACTACAATTTGTTTGTGTACATAGGATGTTCATGCAATTGCTTGCTTTCTACCATTACTGATAGATGCTTCTTACTTAGGGCTCTAGATAAGTGAGCAAAAAAGACCTGGCCAGCCTTCCTTTCTGCACTGTGTGAATACGGCCTAGTGACATTGACCAAAACAGTGTTATTCTGTCTCTGTAGGACATAACTATGTCCACAGTTCTGGGCTCTCGGTGTCTGGAAACGTTTATAGAGTCTTTTTGGATTTCTTTTATTTACTTTTCAGAAACTTCACCACGCCTTTGAGTTGTGAGTGGTTTCTTCTGTCCTCTTGTTTTCTCGATGCTCTAGTTAAGTAACAGGAAGTGTGTATGTCCGGATTGTGAGACTAGAGGTATTCTAGGTGACCCATTTTACTTCTCTTTATTCAACTGGGCTCAATTTAAATGAGGAAAATTTCAAGTACACGAATAGATGCTGATTCCTTTTTTATTTAATTCTCATCTTCTAATAAATTGAACAACATAACGTACTCCTTCTCTTAAAAATGTGCTTTCTACTGATTCCATTAGAAAAATAAGCCAAATAAATTTTAGCAATACATTCCTGATGGGGCCATGCAGACAGCACAAGCTGGTAAGGAGGCTGTCTCCCATGGCCTGGGCTAGGAAGAAACGGCGAGACAAGGCCGGTGGCTTACTGACCCTCCTTATGTCGTTTTACTGGCTTGTAGTTAATCTCTCTGCCATGAGCTTTACTGACGGTACCCCATAAGGGCAAAATAACACCCCCAGCCTTACTATAATTTTTGCAATAATCCTGAAGGAATGTGGATCCCTAACGCTAGCAAATGGGAATTATCTCCTGAAGTCCCGCTCACCTGCCTGGAAAATGTCAATAAAGAGTGCTGCAGTCACCTCTCCTACTGGGGATTACATAGATAACATTAGAAAGGTTTGGGTTAATGGAAAGCTACTAAATTGGTGAAACGACCTCAGTAGCTGGGGGAGGCTTAGGGACTCATCCGTGAGGTACTGATACCCCAAACAAAGACCATGAGCCACCTTTGATCTCAGGACAAGGGAAGATCGCTGTTCCCTAAGCCACAGCCATTGTATAGAACAGCACGTAGAGGGTCCCAAGTACGCAATAACCTTTAGGTAAGTCATTAAGCTGCTAGCAAGATCACATTCCTTTCCCATGCAGGCAATAGGCTCACCCCCTTAGCTGTAAATGACCCCAAAAGCAATATAGATATTTCACTTTAGTATATATTAACTGTGTCTTTACTTAACAAGACAAGATTTCTATCTAGGTCTTTGCAACCAGCAATGTTACTGCCCTGGCCCGGGACTGAAGTTGCCAAACATCCTGCAAGCCCCCTCTTCAAAAGACCCTGTCTGGTAATCAAGACTGAAGAAGAAAATGAACCAAATAGATTCCTTCGTTCTGAGAACTGTGTTTGGCTTCACCTGTTCAAACAGAACAGACATTGTGTTTTATGATCATTGTTCCTGTGCTTTGAATTCTCTGTTTCATAGAGTAAATCTTTTATTTCCCCCTCACCCCTCCTACTCCTGTAAGATCCCTAATAAATACGTGTGTTTGGTAGCCGCTGGCGCAGCAGCCTGGAGGTGGCTCTGGCTGTGGCCGGCTGAGAACATGCAAAAGGGCAATGAGGTCTCAATCTAATTTTTGTCTTCTGTTCACCTGCGCCGCCTCCGTTGAGTCAACTCACCCCGCCCCGGCTAGACCTCAGCACATTCTATTTTGTGTTATATGAGACCTGAGTGTGGACTAACCCAGGAAGTACATGATCATATCCAGTTTGTGTTTGTACAGAACTGCTCAAATTGGGGCTACCGATTTGAGAACTTAGATATAGGAGAAAGTGAACAAAACACAGAAAAGGAATACCTTTAAAGTTATTCTAATTTTGGAGTTCTAAGAAGACTTTAAGGTTAAAATGTAGAGTGAAGAAGTGTTAAACAATTCAGTTTTTGAAATAAATGTTTTATTTTTCTGATCTGTACATTGGACTCCCGGTTGACACACACACACACACGCACATGCATGCACATACACACATGCACAGTGAGCAATTCTTTTCATTCTCTACTTAATAGAAGTAGCAAATAGAGGTGTTTCTTCCATGCTATTCACAAAAGGATTTTGCTGTATTATTAACTGAATTAGAAAAATTGGAGCAATTATACTTGTAGGATATCCAGTGGCTGTGTTACATGGAGAGAAAACAGAGGACTGCAGAGAAGATGGGAATGAAGTGCTTGCTAAACACACCTTCAGACCATGACAACTAATTGCTCTCTGAGCTTTACTCAACACCCATATGCTATGATTTCCAATTCACCGATTCCAGTAGAAACCACTCTGATGAACACATGGTGAAAATTTCACTGAAATGTTTGAAACTTGTTTTTGTTGGACCTGGATATGAAGGCCCATTAAAATGCAGTAATCTGCAATAAAGAATTTCCTCAGATGGTGACTCAGGGAGTGTCCCTCTTCAGAATTCCTCAATTTGTGTGGCGTTGTCAAACCCTGGGGAAGTATTTTTGTATTGAAAGATGGCAGTTGGCAGGATTTATTTTCAACATTACCTGAAGCAACACACGTAGGAGCCATAACATACCTCACAATTTTCATGTTGTTCCATGAATGTGGTGTTGGAAGCAAACCCAAGTTTTCACGATGTCCTTTAAAAACTGAGATTCCACATTTAACAACAGTCAGTTTTCCTGCTGTGACGAACTGCACCAGTTAGAAAAGAGTGGACACTTGCACACAAATCCCAATTATGGTTCTGTAGGCGTCAAAGTGAAGCTGCATTCGCCCCTTCCTTGTACTTCTTCTGTCAACCAAAGCAGTATTTTTAAATCACTAATTGAAAACTGAATTGTTTTAGGATTACTAAAATATTTCTCTTGTATTAAAATGATTTCGTTTTATTATTAAAGTGGATTTGCCTCGATATCATTCTCTATTATTTCATCAACATTTACTCAACCTTTAATGGGTTAACTCTCACATAGTAACATAAATAAATAAATAAATAAATAGAAATATTTGTTGAGTAAACAACATTACATTATTTGAAAGACAAAGGAATTTAGTAAAAACAATCATTTTCTTTTTTCTCCACAATCAAAACAATGAATAATAAGGCAAAATATCACACCAACTTAGGATATAGGATGCATTCAAATTAAACAACCTCATAAGTTATGAATGCTGTAAACATTAGCTTTGTATTTTTATAAGTATACTTTATAATTCACAATAAATGTTAAATTTGGTATTTGTTTTTCTTTACTGGTGCTAAAAATATCTGATGTATATGACTGAGGGGTAATCCTTTTAACCTAATTTAATAACTTTAATGAGAAGTTAGAGGATTAATCCAAAAAAGTGAATATATTTTCTATTTTTCCAGGACAAACACAGAAACAAGAATTTAGTTTGAACTCCATGTTTTTCTTCCTATCACAGAATCTACTTAGATTAATAAAGATGGATTTTACTTCTGTTTCTCCAGTGTATTTTTTCTTTTCTTGGGACAATAAGCTGAAGCTACATAAAACCTCAAAATATCTGCAATTAGCCATAGTTAAAAGGGCATGTAAATGAATTTTCAGTGTAATTATAATTACCAAAATTATGATTTTTCTTCTTCATCCAATCTCCTATCATGTTTTATTTTAATTTTGATTGGCTAAATATCATTTATATTACTGTCTTTTCACAAAATGTACAACAAAGTGCTTCATATAGGAGTAAAATTGCAATCAAGTTTATACTAGTTTTTTTTTTTTGGGGGGGGGAGAGGTTTTCGCTATAGGGCGCGTGCGCTCGCAAGACAGGCAGAGAGAGACAGAGAGACAGAAAGCAAGAAATCACCCCCCGGGGGGGGGGTGGTCACGCCGCAATCCCTTCTCCTCTATTCTCCTCTCGGGATCTTGGGCACGCACGCACACGCGCTTGGCGTGAGTTTTAAGCCACCGGGTCCGGGAGGCGAACTGCGGTCGACTATGTGGGAGTCCAGTGACATAGCCATTACACTAACTGCTGGTTCCCAAGTTTATACCAGTTTTCAACAAACACACCAACAGGACAAAAATGGAGAATGAATAGTCTCAGCAAAACAAAACCCTGCATTCTTACATGGAAAAAGTGAGCTCGGACCCTTATCTTTCAGTACAGAAAGTTACTTCAGAATAAATAAAAGACGTAAATGCAGTCAGTAGGTGGCTAGGAGATTAAGATGCTGGTTCCCACCCAGCCCACTCCGTGGTTGGAGTCCTGCACCCGGCAGCTTGAAAATTACACCAGACGTGTGTGTGCTTGTCCAAAATCCTGAGAAGCAAAGGGCTTGTGGCATGTCCATCCCCTTCGGGGGTCGATATCTCACTTTCTCCCCTCCTCCTGTCACTGTCTCTCCCTGGTGAGCACATGTGCCCTAAGACAAAAAAACTAAAAGCTTAAATGTAGGACCTGAAACCATAGACCTCCTGGAAGAAAATATAGGAGGAAACCCTCTTTGACATTAGCATTGGTACTATATATTTTTTTTGATATTACACAAAAATCTTGGGCAACTAAAACAAAAATAGCTAAGAACATGCCAAATGAAAAAGCTAATGCACAGCAAATGAAGCAATTAAGGAAATGAAAAGCCAACTTGCAAACTGGGAAAAATAACTGCACATCTCCTGTCTGATAAGGAGTTAAAATCCACAATTTGTAGAGAACTTTTACAACTCGTGAGCAGGAAAACAAATGACCTATTTAAAAATGAACAGAGGATCTTAATAGGATCTTTTCCAAATAAGACATTAAAATGGTCAATAAGTATATGAGAATGTGTTTGATATCTTAGCCAACAATGAACAAATTAAAACCATTATATTACCTCACATTCTTAAGAATAGCTATTGTCAAAAATAGCTATTATGAAAAAAAAAGCCATTATTTTTGGCAAAGAGGTAGACAAAAAGGGAAGCCCAGCACACTGTTGGGAAATATAGATTTGTGGAAAACAGTATGAAAGTTCCTAAAGAAATTGAAATAGAACTAACATAAGACATAGTCATCCCTCTTCTGGATATACATACTAGAAGGAACTAAAGTTATCAGCTTGTAAAGATAGCTACACTCTTATTATGTTCATTGCTATATTAGTCACAATAGCCAAGATATGGATAAACCCAAATTCCCATTGATGACTGAATGGCTAAAAAAAAAAAAAATGTGGTAATCACAAATATAATGGAGTATTATCTGGTTTTAAGAAGGGAGAACTGGGCCAACAGGTGGCATAGTGGTTAAAGCTCTGGATTCCCACATGACCAAACATATTTTGAGTCCTGGATAAGTTAGTTTAAAAATCACATCAGGTTCATGTGCACACATGTCCAAAATCTCAAGAGAAGAATGAAGAACAAGGAATTGCAGCATGGCCTTCTCCCCTGACCTTTCTCTTTCCCTCTCTCTGTCTCTCTGACTCTTTCTGGCAAGTACACATGCCCTATGACAAAAACCTAGCAGAAAGAAAGAAATAAGAACCTTCCATTTGAGGGACCAGCAGTTAGTGTAATGGCTATGTCGCTGGACTCCCACGTAGTCGACCGCGGTTCGAGTCCCAGACCCGGCGGCTTAAACTCACGCCGGGCGCGTGTGCGTGTGTGCCCAAGATCCCGAGAGGAGAATGGAGGAGAAGGGATTGCGGCGTGGCCATCCCCCCTGGGGGGTGATTTCCTGCTTTCTATCTCTCTGTCTCTCTCTGTCTGTCTGGTGAGCGCACGCGCCCTATAGCGAAAACCTCTCCAAAAAAAAAAAAAAAAAAAAAAGAACCTTCCATTTGACACAACATGGATAGACGTAGAGGAGATTATTGTAAGTAAAATAAGCCAGACACAGAAAGGATAATGCTGAGGGAACCAGCGGTTAGCATAATGGCTATGTCGCTGGATTCCCACGTAGTCGACCGTGGTTCGCGTCCCGGACCCGGTGACTTAGAACTCACGCCGGGCACGTGTGTGTGCGTGCCAAGGATCCCGAGAGGAGAATGGAGGAGAGGGGATTGCGGTGTGACCATCCCCCCTAGGGGGTGATTTCTTGCTTTCTGTCTCTCTCTGTCTGTCTGGCGAGCGCACGCGCCCTATAGTGAAAAAATCTCTCCAAAAAAAAAAAAAAAAAAGAAAGGATAATGCTGAATAATTTCACTTATATGTGGAATATAAAAGAAAGAGAAAGAGAGAACACAAATACACAGAGAATAAAGCAGAGATTATTATGAGTGAGACACAGGGGAAAGAACTGGGAAAATGCAGATTAAGTGATGCAAAATAGCAGATATATAAAATAAACAAATCTAGGGCACTAATATACAATATGAAAACTAAGGCAAATAAAATTGTATTGCATTAAAGATTTTTATTATATAAGTAGTTTAGTTGCTCTTGTTATAAGAGGTATTTTGTGAAATTATAGATGTTAAGCTACTTCAATATAGTAACCATTTTGCTATGACTGTATACCCTCTACTATCATTCTAAAATTCTTGAGTATAAACAATTAAGTTTATTTTAAAAAACAAAGTCTGTACCATATTTGTACTCTCTTATGAGAGATAATTACCAAAAATTGCAAAATAATGTCCCCTAAGTACTTCTTTAAGGTTAGGTCAAAAGAGTTCACCAGGCAAAGGTCAAAAATTTCTGTCAATCTTAGTAGCAAAAGAAACCACTATAATTACATGGCTATATGTAAAGAAGACAATTTCAATAAAGTCACTAATAAACCAAAAGTATAACTTTTCCAAACCTATGGTTTTGCTGAATTTGTTCGATTTGTGCTATGGACAGAGACAAAACTGTGTATTTTGTAAAACTGGTAGCCAGTTAAATGCTAATAAAGAAAAAGCTAGAGCATCAAAAAAAGTTTCCACCTTTAGAAGGAAAACAAGATGTGGGTCATTAGACTTTAACAGCTTTTAATGTCTTGGGACATGGAAACAATTACCACTTGGAGAAAATGATTTAGCTGGCTGAGAAAGCTATTCTGAGTGGCTAAAGACTTAAAATGTTTCTTGGATCTGGTCTGTGGGTTTAATGGCCACCCCTGGACAGATGATCAGCCTGGATACTAGGATTGCTCTGCATGGCGTGGAGCTTGTCCTAGAAAAGCATGCGAATACTTTCGGTGCTCTTACCTAACATGGAAATATTTAACAATGTACCCAACCAATCTCCTGTGTGCACACTTTAAAAAAAAAAAAAAAAAAAAAAGAATTCTCTGAATCACAATTTCAATTAAGTCAACAAATGTGATTTTGAATCCTGGGAAGTGTCAAATTTTTCCATTGATACACAAGTCTTTCCAAAGTATGGTGGTGCTGGTTCAGTGAAAGCTGATATCTGGTGTGTCTTTTGGAGGAATATACTTCTTGGAAAACGCTGTGCCTCCTGTCTGTTGTGATAACAGTACATGGATTTGTAGAATTTGTAGATTTTTTTTTTTTTGGGGGGGGAGAGGTTTTTGCTATAGGGCACTTGCATTCGCCAGAAAGACAGAGAGACAGTGAGAAATCACCCTCCCACCCCCCACCCTTGGGAATGACCATGCCGCAATCCCTTCTCCTCCATTCTCCTCTCAGGATCTTGGGCACACACACGCCCTGGTGTGAGTTTAAGCTACCTGGTCCGAGACTCGAACCGCTGTCTACTACATGGGAGTATAGCAACATAGTCATTACGCCAACTGCTGGTCCCTGTAGAACACATTTTTTGAAGTTTCTTTTTTCCATGAACAAGAGAGACAGAGAGAGAGAGAGAGAGACAGACAGAGAGAGACAGTATCCTTAGAAGGTCTTGCTGCCATGATCCATCCAGTCCAGCTTCAGCCAGCCCTGGATCATGAGCTCCTGTGTGCCCGGCAAACCCAGCAAAGTCTCTGAATGCAAACCCACAACCTCCCCAGGCTTTTAGAACTTCACACATACTGCTGCTCTGCCATCTGGCCCCTGAAGAAAACACTGATAAATATAGTAGCTTCCATATATTTCTGTGTCTTGCAGAAGATTATATAACTGATATATCTTCCATATAGCCCAATCTCACTGTAATATATTCTTGGGATGAATACCAGGTGCTAGATGTTTAAACAGGGCAATGTAAATCTTCAGAGGGTCTACTAAGAGGGGCTATGATTTCCCTGAGGGCTCAGTAACAAGTCATATTTTGTTTAAACATGAGAAACCTAATCTGTTCCTGGGAATTTCTGAAGAAAGCTAGCATGTTTCAGAACTACTTTCTGGTCATGAATAGTTACATTTTTCTCCACCATCCTTCCCAATTTCATGGACCCTTTTTCTTTCGTTTTATGGTTTACTTCCTTTCCTCTCAAAAATAACTTTCCCAGGATGTTGCTATTTGCCTGGGCTGCTTTGGTTTAAGCCTGGGTACATGTTCTTCCTTAACTGAGAATGTGGTTTAGACAAGGGTCTAATATTTCACAAAACATGATTGAAATACGGAGAAGAGCACGTTATGATACATAAAAACAAATCCTTGAGCTGAGGGTTATATATAACACAGTGTAAAACGCCTTCCGGGAGTTAAAGCTTTCCTGTAACCTACGCTCACATAGCAAGGTTCAGACTACAGCCATGCCTTCGAGCATGGGTCTTCAACTTAAATCTTCATGAAATTAAAACCATGTTCCATTCATTTATGCTCCAAAGCTCATCTTCCAACAAATAGACTAACTTTCCAAGATAAAACTCTGGCCAGAGAGTGGGGAGGAACTTTGTATTTGTTCAAGGCATCTAAACATACGGGAAAAACAACCGTGACTTGGGCCAGTCTTGGGCCGTGCCAGGACTGTGCCGGTCTCTGAGGTCATGAGAGCTTTTTGGGGGAGCGGGTATTAAGGCAAGCCTTAACATCACAGCAATGGGTGACCAAACCACGGTGGCTTATGCCGCCTACACAGCTCTGCAGGTCGGGAACACGTGGGAGGCCCCGGTTCAATTTTCCATCCAACCTAAAGGCTGGGGCACCAAGGTGTGCCTGTAATTCCAGAGACCCAGGAGGCTGAGGAAGGAGGATTTGAACACGGCAGCACCTTGTCTTAAAAAAATAAATAAACAAAGAACTATGTAAATGGAGGGATTCATTACTTCCTAGAGTCTGTACTATGAGAATTTGTCCATAAAGGCAAAGGAATGGGGTTTTCGAGTTTTAAATGGAATGTTTGGGGTGTTTTATACTTTTTGTAAGAACAGGAATGCACATGAACTGGACCTGGAAGAAAAGCAGGAATAGAAGTATTCTTCTAGCCATGACAACAGAATTGTGAAGCACTCTATCTTCCTGTTACATCCAAGTTCCAGCACCAGGGGAACTGGTCAAAGGAACCAAGGGTGACTTTTGGAGCTGATGAAAACAGTGATTTCTCTCCTCATTTACTCTGAGCGTTCTTGCAGATTTCAAATGGAAGCTTGAGGTTATGCATATACATTTTCCTCTTTAAGTGTTATGTGGCAGGGTAACCGACACTTTCAGATATTTAGGTGACACAGTGATAATCAGAACTAAATCTTTGTACTGTGTAAGCAGACCAGAATTTTTTAGTTTTTCGATTACTGGTCGTTGTAATAAGTTGGAAGAGATGGCTTTCTTGAGACCAAGAAATAAGCTTTTGAGTTATAAACTTTGGAACATTAAGTTGAATATTTGTGGGGTTTTGGTACTTTAGAATGGTAAACAACACATGCTAGTTTTACATTATTATGAAGCACAGATTAGTTATTTACAATCTCAAAACTACATTTAAGCAGAAGTTATTGGTATCCTTGGTGTAAACAAACACCCAATAAAGTTATCTGGGACTTGCATGTGTCTGTGTGTGTTCTCTTAACAGCCTTCCTTGAAAGTTAAATCCAAATTCCACTTACCATGCGGCCAGCTTTCAGAATGAAACATTCGAGAATATTTAGCAAGAGCTCAGTAATACTTTCAGCTTAAAAGGAAATTCACTGCATTAACTAGTTGGATTCTTAAATATGTAAGTTTTAGTATTAAAATAAGTGGAAAATCAAGATAAAATTACTCCAAATTATTATGAATGACATTAAATCTGGTAAAACATGATAGGCCTATATTTTTATCACTACATACTGAATGCAACAATTATACTTGAACTGCGGGAAAATTTTGTTTTGTGTGTGGAAGTACCGACTACCATCATTTTATAGATGGACATGTCTTCTGGAAACTAAATTTAAGCCATATATATCCCACATTATAACAACTAACATTTTTAAATGTGATAGTCTACATGCTCATGTTGCTTAATATAATAATTTATTCATGAAAATTATGCTTCATTAAATATATATATATATATATATATATATGAACGAAATTAGTGATAAATGCTATTTTCAAATTAATGAATTTGTGAGAGATGTCTTTCATTACATCATTACAGACACATTTGATGTGGACCATTTATTATTTGAATCAGAGAAGACCAAATATCTGATTTATTAGGAAAATTAGAAGCTGTATCAAACTAGTGAAATTAAATGAAGAGGAGCTTTGAAGGTGGGCCTTGAATATTAAAAAGGGTACACATTTATTTCACATTTCTTTTCCCATGGGTACAGACTTTCTCTTCTCTCCCTCTTCATGACCTGTCAATGTCATGCCATCTTCCTAATCTCCAGGTGCTGGAACTGCTCCTGCTAAGGTATTTATGGATGCCACCGGCCTCACCATCCTCTACCCTCAGCAGCATCTAAACCAGTGAACTAATCCCTCATCTTTGCCTCATTTCCCCGGAAATCTCCTGACTCCTGCCAGACTCTCTCTCTGTCTCTGTCCTCTCTCTCATTCTCCCCAAACTTCTTGCCCCCTTTTGGACATAGTTTCCTCGTCACGCAGACTTTTCCTTCCATGTTATTTCGCTCAGCTCATCCCTTTCTGCTGCAGATCTCTGCTGAAGCTTTTCTGGATCTTCCTAACTAGCACTCTGGAACAAAAGTTGAAAGTTGATCCAGCCGACCACCTCATTACAAGATCTCATAGTACCATTTATCTTGCCTTTACAATTTGAACATTTACACGTGTTACATTTTTCTGTGTTATCATTTGGTTAATACTTCTTATTCCACCTACTGTGACGTGACTTAAGGAAGGTGAAGACTATCCTTTTTTCTTTCTTTCTTCTTTTTTTTTAGGGAGATTTTTGCTATAGGACATGTGCACTTATCAGAGAGACAGAGACAGAAAATGAGAAATCACCCCCAGGGGGCATGGCCATGTACATCACAATCCCTTCTTTATTCTCCTCCAGGAGTTTGGGCATGCATGCACACGCACCTGGCATGAGGGTTTTTTTGCATTTTAAAATTTATTATTATTATTTATGCATTGAATCACTATACTTCATTTAGATTGTAAAGATACTTTACCCAGCATGATATACATCTCAGTCCAGCCCAGTTGAGAATACTATACACAACCTCATCAACAGATAATATACCATATCTGTCTCCCACAAATGTCTTACCTCCCTATTTATTTTCCTAAATTTCCTGTCCTACGGTCTTCCCCTCCCATGCCTTCCTTCCACTTTGTCTCTAGTGTCCATAAAAATTTTCAATGCTTTAATGTCCTCCAGTCTTTCAGTCTCTACCATAGAGTGCAGACAAGCAATATATGTTAAGTGGAGACATACAATGTCTCTCTTTCATAGTGTGACTTGCTTCACTCAGCAATGAATCTTCCATATTTGTCCACTTTCTATCAAATTCCAAGGCCTTGTTGATTTTTATGGTTGAATAGTATTCCATGGAGTATATGTACCACATTCTTTCAATCCATTTATCTATTTGTGGACATTTGGGCTGGTTCCGTGTCTTAGCAATCGTGAATACTGCAATAAGTATAATTGTGCAAGCTCTTTTTCAATTGAGAGTTCTCCTGTCTTTTGGGTAGATATCCAGGAGTGGAACTGCTGGCTTATATGATAGTTCTATTTGAAGGTCTTCAAGGAACCTCCATATTGTTCTACACAGTGGATGGACCAATTTACATCCCCACAAACAATGTAGGAGTGTTCCCCTTTCACCACATCCCCTCCAGCACTGATCATTTTTTTTTTTCCGGATAATTTTTGCCACTCTGACTGGGGTTAGGTGGTATCTCATTGTGGTTTTTATCTGCATCTCCCTTTTAATGAGAGATGTTGAGCATTTTTTCATATGTCTTTTTGACTGTTCAAATGTCTTCTTTAGAGAATTGTTTATTCAGTTCATTTTTTCATCTTTTAATTCTTCTGGGTAAGCTCCTTGAGTTCCCTGTTCTGGTTATCAGTCTCTTATCTGAGGCATAGTTTTAAAAATTCTCTTGCATTCCAAGGGTTGTCGATTCACACTAATTATGGTGTCCTTTGCTGTGGAGAAACTCCTTAATCTGACGTAATCCCACTTGTCTATTTAGGGATTATTGCCTGTTTTTGAGGGGTCTTGCTTAAGAAGTCTTTGCCTACCACAATATCTCCCATAGTTTCTCTAGTGTTGTCCACCAGTAGATTCATAGTTTGCAGTCTTAAGTTTAGATCTTTGATCCATTTTGAGTTGATTTTTGTTAATGGTGACAGATAGGGGTTAAGATTCATTTTTCTGCAAGTGAAAGATACTTCTTTTTTGAGAGGTTTTTGCTATAGGGCGCATGCGCTCTCCAGAAAGACAGAGAGAGAGAGAGAGAGACAGAAAGTGAGAAATCATCGCCCCCACCCCCCGCCACAGAGGGGATAACCGTACTGCAATCCCTTCTTCTCCATTCTCCTCTCAGGACCTTGGGCACGCATGCACACACACCTGGCGTGAGTTTAAGCCACTGGGTCTGGGACTCGAACTGCAGTCGACTACCTGGAAGTCCAGCAACATAGCCATTATGCTAACTGCTGGTCCCACGATACAGTTTTTCTAGCACAATTTGCTAAAGAGGTTTCCTTTTTCCCACTGGATTGACTGGTACCCTTTGTCAAAGATCAGTAGACTGTATATTCTGGGGTTTATTTCTGGGGTCTCTACTTGTTTTATTGATTCTCATGTCTGTTTTGTGCCTCTACCACGCTGTTTTGATTATCATAGCTTTGTAATATATTTTGGGGTCAGGAAGTGAAATGCCAACCACTGCACCCTTCTTGCACAAGATGGCTTTTGCAATATGAGGTATTTTATGATTCCAGACAAAAATCTATGATTGTCTTCTCTAGATCTGTGAATAATGTCTCTTGTAATTTTAAAGGAATATCATTAAATTAGATTAATTTGGGTAGAATTGCCATTTTGAATTCTTCCAATCTAGGAACATGGGATCTCCTTCCACCTTTTTCTATCCTTTTTTATTTCCATTTTAGGGTTTTCATAGTTTTCCTTATAGAGATCTTTGACTTTCTTGGTCAGTTTTATTTCTAAGTATCTTATACTTCTTGTGGCTATGGTAAATGGGATTACTTTCTTCAGTTATGTCTCTGTTTTTTGTTTGTATATAGAAATGGTATAGATTTTTATAAGTTAATTTTGTATCCTGCCACTTTACTGTATGCATTTATTACTTCATGAAGTTTTTGCATGGACATTATTGGGTCTTCTATGTATGTAATCATGATATCTGCAATCAGATAATTTTAGCTCTTCATTCCCTATTGGAATGCCTTTTATTTCCTTCTATTATCTAATTGCGTTGGCTAGGACTTCCAGTTCTATATTGAACAGGAGCAGAGAAAGTGGGCAGCCTTGTCTTGTACCCGTTTTTAGAGGAAAAGCTTTCAGTTTTTCCCAATTCAGTATAATGTTAGTGGTAGGTTTTTTTCATAGATGGCTTTTATTCTGCTGAGAAACAATCCTTTGCCAATTTTCTTGAGTCTCAATCATAAAGGAATGTTGTATTTTGTCAAATGCTTTTTCTGCATTTATTGAAATGATCATATGTTTTTAATCTTTCTTTCTGTTAATATGGTGTATTATGTTTATGGTTTTGCATATGTTGAAATTTGCATCCCTGGAATAAAGCCTACCTAGTTGTAATGAATAACTTTTTCATATGCTGTTGAATATGGTTTGTAAGTATCTTGTTGAGAATTTTTGCATCTATATTCATCAGAGACATAGGTCTGTAGTTTTCCTTTTCTGTTGTATCCTTATCTGTTTTGTGAATGAGGGTAATGGAGGCTTCATAGAATGAATTTGGAAGAGTTTCTTCCTTTTGAATCTCTAGAAACAGTTTGAGGAGAGTGGTGGTTACCTCCTTTATTTATTTATTTTTTTTTTGAGAGGTTTTGCGATAGGTCGCATGTGCTTGCTAGAAAGACAGAGAAAGACAGAGAGACAGAAAGTGAGAAATGACCCCCCAGGAGCAATGGCCACACAGCAACCCCTTTTCCTCCATTCTTCTCTGAGGATCTTGGGTACACACACACACACACACACACACACACACGTGCCTTGTGTGAGTTTAAGCCAACGTGTCCAGGACTTGAACCATGGTTGATTACTTGGGAGTCCAGTGACATAGCCATTATGCCTCCTGCTTGTCCCAGGTTTACCTCTTCTTTAGAAATTTTGTAAAATTCAGCAGTGAAGCCATTGGGACCCGGACTTTTCTTTGTTGGTAGGTTATTTATTACTGCTCCAATCTCATTGCTCATTATAGGTCTATTCAGGCTTTCTATGTCACCCTGAGTCAATCTTGGTAGGTTATATGTATCCAGGAATTCTAGCATGAGTTTTAAGACACAGGATCCAGGACTTGAACTCTGTAGACTACATGGGAGTCCAGCAATGTAACCATTACGCCATCTGCTGGTCCTAGGACTATCCGTGCTTTCAATCATGGTGTCTAGCAATCACTTAGCACTACACTCACCAACCCTATGTGGAATCAATGAAGTATGTGGTGTTTCACATTTGATACAGTTGTTTATCTCTTTGTTTAATATCAATAAGGTTGATTATGGGTTTTTTGAAATCATGTACTGACAGTATTTATCTTTTTTTTTTTTTTTTTTTTTTTTTTTGGGAGAGGTTTTTGCTATAGGGTGCGTGCGCTCGCCAGACAGACAGAAAGAGACAGAGAGACAGAAAGCGAGAAATCACCCCCCAGGGTGGATGGCCACGCCGCAATCCCTCCTCCTCTATTCTCCTCTTGGGATCTTGGGCACGCACGCACACGCGCCTGGTGTGAGTTTAAGCCACCAGGTCCAGGACTCGAACCATGGTCGACTACATGGGAGTCCAGTGACATAGTCATTACGCTAACTGCTGGTCCCAATATTTATCTTTATTTCCCAAAAACCAAGTATAGTATGAGACATGAAGAAGGTATTCAAAAATAACTGGTTAAAATAATGAGTTGTATGGTAGGTGTGCCTGACCAATTATTTCAAATACAAGTAAGTTCACTATATTGTAGCTAAAAATTTTTTTGCTTCTTTAAAAAAAACCTTAATTATAGGAATGTCATATTTATCCTAAGTCCCATCTCAAAATAATGATTAAAATAGCATTCTGCTTTGAGTAAGTATAATACAAATAATATAATAAAGCATAATTTTTCCAAAATGATATGTTAGATAGAGTAACACACCAGTAGAGAAATCAATCATTTTCCTAAATTAAAATTTTATTAATAAACGCAAAATGATCTTTAATGAAAAAAAAACGTTTTAAAAGCAGACACAATTTGAGATAGTACAATATAGAATAGAAATATATATATTACATAGGAAAGTCATACAACAATGTTTATAATAATAATGTTTAAATTCTTATTTTGGTACTTTAGTGCTAATCATCATCTTTTTTAGACGTTTTTGCCTTAGGGATGTGCAGTCAATGGAGTGAAAGAGAGACAGAAACAGTGAGAAGGAAAGTGAGAAACCATGCCCCAGGGATACGGTCACGCCAGAATCCCTTCTCCTCCAGTCTCCTCCCAGGATTTTAGGCATGAATACACACACGTCTAGAGTGAGATTCAAGCCATCAGGTCCAGGACTTGAACTACAATCAGCCAGGTTAAAGTTCAGAAATATAACTGCTTCCCACCTGCTGGCCTAGAGCATAATAAAAAATGATACTCACTAGTAGTGTATATGTCTAGCCAAACAAACAAACAAACAAACAAAAAATCCAAAACCTTGATTATCTGTCTTGATTATCTTTATCTTTATTAATCACTGTTATGTTGCTAATTTGTTTTATTATAATATAGTACAGTACCATGGTTTTCAAACAATTTAAATTCATAGTGCATTTATCATAAACAGCTCAAAGCAAATGAAGTAATTTGCATATGTCTTTTTCCTTTATAAGTAATACAGTCTGATTAATGAGTTATTTGAAACCAAAGTGGTGATTTTCAGGTTCTGCAGCTATCTAGTTTTATTTTCTTTTCAACACTATGACACTCTGAAATATAAAATGTTTTCATAAAATGTACATATTTATATGTGCACGTGTGCATATTTACACATACAGACACACACACATATATACCATAGACATGTACATTTTATATGTGCACATCATCATGTATATAGGTATAAGTTCATGTACATGCACATGCACATATTAAAGAATTAGGAATTCTGGATCTATAACTGGCTCTTTGATAAGCTAACTTTTACAGTCTTGCTAAAATCACAATTTCTATTTCTATTCAAATTATATAAACGATCAATCAAAATAATTACTGATTCCAAAAATGTTAAAAGAAGATAAACTCGTTCAATAAATTCTTGATTCTTTTATGAAATCTATGTTGAAACAACATTAAACTAAAACTTTATTGAAATTTACCATCCAATAACATTTTTATAAAGGACATATTGAAAATAAAATCTTTATGCTTTATTCTTTCCTTCAGTTTGGTTGTCTTGAGTGTTTTTCTGAATAAAAATTAATAATGAAAGCACATTAAAGAGTAGGAAATGAAAGGAAGTGTCTGATTTCCCATAGTTTAATTCAAATAACATCGAATTAAGTTTAAATGATCTTTGAGGAAAAGAGAAAAGGGAATAGATGTATGGTCATTTTTTTAACAAATTATTTATTTATCATGATTATTATTATTTTTTGTAATTTTGCTACAGAGCACCTATGCTCGCTAGAGAGAGAGTGAGAGAGAGAGAGAGAGAGAGAGAGAGAGAGAAAGTGAGAAAGGAAGTTGACAGGTCCAGGACTCAAACTCTGGTCGACCATGTGGGAATCCAACATCGTAACCACCACACACCTGCTGGCCTTGCTATATGGTCATTTCTTACCATAGTTAAATATTTCTCTGATAGCGTCATGTATATTATGACATTTATTTTTTTTTCTTGTGGCATTTTAAAAATATGACCTAGCTTTGTGAACAAAATTATTAAGAAGCCCTGGAATTGTTTCTTCTCTTCCTTGTGGTGCTATTTCTCCCAAAAATCATTTCCTGAAAATTGTGTAAACTACTAGAAGCATTTTCCCTTAGATAACTCTATCTTTTGGAAACTTACAGTGCCACAGCTCATCATATGATCGTTAACTACAGCTCTGAAGGGGTCAAAAACGTCCCAAATTACACAAGGGCCTCAGATTAGTTCTGCAGACAAAGCAACAAGACTTGGTAGGCATACAGAGATGTGCTGAAAAGCAGAATCAGCTTTATATATTTAATAATAAAATGAAAAGTCACTTTAAAAGTTGTTCGCCCCTGAGGGTCTGTATTTGATTCCTAGTGCTGCTGTTATGAGCCACCACAAATATAGCAGCTTAAAGCAACACCGATTTATTATCTTACAGCTCTGGAAGTCAAAAGTCTGAAACAGGCTTCACTGGGCTGAAATGCAGGTGTCCGAGTCGGTTTCAAACTCTCCTTTAGAGAGAGTTTATTCGTTTCTTTTTCCAGGAACTAGAGACCAACTTCATGGCTTCGTTGTAAGTCCCTTCCTCCATCTCAGTCAGCTGTGTGATTCCTTCTCGCTGTCTTCCTTTCTTAGATCTCTGTAATAACGTTGGGGTCACTGGGTGAGCTGGGCAAATGGCTCCATCTCAAGATCCTTAACTATGGCGGCAGGGGCCCTTCTCCATGGAAGGGACCAGTGATTAGGATGTGCATTTCTTTGGTGGGCCTTTTATAGATGCCTATCGAAATTTTAATTTCAGTTTCATGTGAAGACTAAAACACAACTTAAATTCAATGAAATAAGGGATATAGTATAGGTTATCATATTGTCATTTAGATCATGTATGAACTGTATCATAACCTCTTATGACGCAATAAGAGGTTGGGAGACATCTCTGGCCTCCAGAGGAACATTGAGATGTGGTAGAAAGAATGCACACTTTGGTGCCACTCGGTAGGATCAGAACCCAGAGTTGTCGCTGGCCAGCTACAGAACCAGTCAGGAGGAAGTTCATTCTCTCCCAAGGTCAGTCTCAAGAGTTTTTCATTAGAGATAAAAATAAAGTGTATATTGAAGGTTCTTAAGAAGACTCTAAATATCATATCTAGCTTATGGTAAATGCTAGTTGTTGTTAAAATTATTCTGCATATTAGTTGAAGTCATTTGTATACCTGAAATTTCTTTCAATTTTTATTGCCAGAGGACATGGACACTCACTAGAGAGAGACAAGAGACAGAGAGGTAGAGAGGTAAGAAAGCACCCCCAGTGGGTCATGGTCATGCCACAATTACTGCTCCTCCATTTCTCCATCCTGTTGGGATTTGGGGCACATATACATATGCATCAAGTATGGTTCAAGTTATGGGGGATGGGAACTGAACTGAGGTGAGCCGTGTGGGATCTGGCTTCTTTAACCCCTATGGTATGGGGCCAGCCCTGAAATTTCTGAAGTTAAATTATTATTCAGCTTTTATTCTCACTATTTCAACATTAAATATTATCATTACTAGTTATTTAAACCCATAATAATTTTATGTGTGGAAGTGACATTGATATCATAAAGTAAAACATTTATAAGAAATTTCAGAATTTTCCCTGAAAAATATGGATGAATTCTTATTTCTCAGTCCAGCCATGCATTTACTCTAACTGCCCCAAGCAGAAAGTTTGTCTTTTGCACTTGTGTGTGTCATTTTTATTGCTTTTTAAAAAATAGATGTTAAGTTTCAGGGCTGGCAGGTGGTGTGGTGATTAAGGCACTGGACCCCCACATGGTCAGCCACAGTTTGAGTCCTGGACCTGAGGCTTGCTTTCTCACTTTCCTTCTCTCTCTCACTCATATCAAATTTTAAATAATAATAATGAATACAATGAAATAAGATGATTCTTTAAAAATAGATTTTATGTTTCTATTCTGCTATTCATTCCCACAAGTTTAGGAAAAAAGCATGAAAACTAGAACCTGTGGGCTAGCAGATGGTATAGTGGTTACGTGGCTGGATCTCACATGACTGACTGGTTTGGGCCCCAGATCCAGTGGCTTGAAAATCATGCTGTGTGTGTGTGTGTTTGTGTGTGTGTGTCTGTGTGTGTGCAGAGGGATTGCAGAGTCGGGGGAGATTCCTCACTTTCTCTCTTACTGTCGCTGTCTCTTTCTGTCAAGCACACAGATCTGTGGCAAAAACCTCTAAAAAAAGAAAACCAAAATGCTATTTAAATTCAATGAAATAAGGGATACAATAGAGCTTATTATAATGTAATATAGATAATGTAGGAACTGTCTCATAACCTCTTATGACTCAATAAGAAAAAAAGAACAGAATGAAGAAGTAGGCAAAGAATATATAAAAAAGAAACAAATATGCACAAGTGTAAATGACCAAAAAATATGAAAACATTCCCCAATTTTCTAGAAATCACAGCAATAAAAAATTTATAAAACAATGAAATGTTGGAGCCAGCAGGAGGCATGGTGGTCAAGGTGCGACTCCCACATGGTTGACCGCGGTTCAAGTCCTGGACCTGGAGGCTTGCTTTGTCACTTTTCATTTCTCTCTCTCTGTCTCCCTCTGGTTAAATTAAAAATAATAACAATAATAACAACACATAAGATAAATAAATAATTTTTTATTTAAAAATAAAAAAGGCAGTGAAATGTTTATTTCACCCAGGAGCTTAGAAAAATGTAAAAGATTGGTTGCCCAGGGCCAGCAGTAGTTCAAGTTTGACCCTGGTGGCTTGGAAAATGTGCCAGGCACATGGACTTCCATGGCCAGGCTCTTGGCCGACTGAACAAGTGGATGAGAAAGCGTGTCAGCATGGCCACGCCACACCAGGGCATGTACTGTCTTGCTCTGCCCAGTGCACATGCCTTCTGGAAAATAAAATATAAAAATAAAATTAAAGACTGGTAATAGTATAAGTAAGTGAGAAACAAGTACTCATCAACCTAAATTGGTCCTTTTGGAGAGCAATTTGATAAAATATCAGTATTTCAGTGAACAATTTGCATTAGATTTTAAAGCACTTTTGGTAACAGTGGAAAAACATGACTCGTTGGTCTAGGGGTATGATAATAATGAAAACAAATTAAAAACCTAAATGTTTATTAAGAAATCTATTTGGGGACAGCCTGAGACATGGGGGTTAAGTGCTGGACCCACATGGCAGACTGTGAGCTTGGAGTGTGGAAATCCCACGAGAACGGAGAGGAGATTGTAGTGTGACCATGCCCCCAGGGGGTGAGTTCTCATTTTTCCTCTCTGCCCCTCTCTGGTGAGCACATGTGCTCTAAAGATAAACTTAAAAAAAAAAGCTATTTTCACATTAAGTGTGGCCCTTTATATTATTGAACACTATGTATCTTGTCAAAGAAAATTGACCAATACACTGGTAAATTCAGTGTACTGATGAGAACAGATCTTTAAGGTGTGCTCTGAGGTATGGACAGTGTACTGGCGCCCAGTGAACGCTGACTTGGCAGACTCAGGCCACACGGAATGCCAGAGTTGGGTTCCAGGCACAGAGTTGATCAGGCTGAGTTTGATCATTTCAGCTGCTCAGAAGGCAGAGGCAGGAGAATTATGAGTTCAAAACCCGTATGGACAGCATAGCAAGACCTGGTCTGAAAGAACTGTGCACCTGGGGTCCCAGCTGAATAGGGGGCTGACACAGGAGAAAGGTGACGTGAGACCCTGTCTAGAAAACACAGCAAAACAAAATAGAGAAACAGAACAATAGAGTATGGTAGTATCTGTGTTAAGCATATATGTACCCAGTACGTACGTGTGTGTGAGTATGTGTGCTATGCATTCATGGATGGATGATAGATGATAAATAGACTATAGATAGATAATCGTAAGAGAAATTTGCCAAAATATAAATAATGAGTATCTCTGAGTAGGAGGGCAAGATTTCAGTGAGGAAAAGGGACTGTAATATTTTATTGCAGGGCCTAACAGTGGTGCAGCATAAAACGCTATGCTCTGTAAGGCTGGCCCACTTCAGAAGGTTCCAGGCTCACACCTGAGAATGCCGTGAGTACATGCACCACGTGTGTGCCAATAGCTGTGACTGGCTGATGCTGGGCGTGGTTCAAGACCCTGTTTGGAGAGCTGTCCTTCTGTCTCTCTGCTTCCCTCTGTCTCTCTCACTCATGGAAGAAATAAGTAAACTCTAACATATATTTTAACCTATATGTATGTATTTACTAAGTCTCTAAAACACGTTCATATTCATCTGTAACATTCAAAATATATATATTTGGGTGTCAGCAGGTGGCATAGTGCTTAAGGTGCTGGACTATCACATGGCTGACCACAGGTCAAGTCCAAGATCCGGTGGGTTGAAATCACACTGGGCACGTTTGTGTGTGTGCCCAAAATTCTGGAAGGAGAATGAAGGAGAAGGGATTGTGTCATGGCCATCCCCCCTGGGGGTGACTTCTCATTTTTCTTCTCATAGTATCTTTCTCTCTCTGGTGAGCACACACACCCTATGGCAAAAACCTTAAAAATAAATAAATTTTTAAAAATTTTAAATTAAAAATACATTTGGAGCTTAACTATGAAAATCAAGTAAAGGTTAAGGAAAGCTATGCCTTTAAAATGTTTGGGCTAAACTAAGTTATAAATAGGGTTTTAGTCAAGCAGAAAAGGGGGGAAAGCCTTTCTAGTGAGTTTAGAGCATCGTGAAAGAGTTAAGGTGCACGTGTATGAGTATACACGTGTGTCACTAGTTCATCTTACATTGCACAGTCCTGGATGAGAATGCCTTTGGTTTTTGCTCATATCTAGAACATGCATCCATGTAATTAGTAATAACTCTTTAAATGAGAATGGCGACTCCAATATTCATGCTGTACTAGTTCAGCTTTTATGTGAGCCCTAATTAAAATGCGAGCACAGTTTTAAACTTACAGCAAAATTGCTCTGAAAATCTACTCATTTCTCTTTTGTTTATTATCACATATTTTTATTTTATAAATATCCACAAAGGAAAATGAGAAGTTCAATTTAACTCTTAAGTGTTCATTGAAGTTAGAAGTACCCCCAGAATAAGGAGGAGGAGGAGGAGAAAGAGTAGACAAGGGAGAGAAGGAAAAAGGGAAGAAGGAGAAGGAGGTGAAAGAGACACAGGAATTTGTATTTTTCCACTCGCTGTGGACTTAAAATAATCCCACACTATCTTAAGCACAGGAATAAGACAGTATTCTCTGCTCTCAAGACTTTCTGTCTGCAAGGGAAACATACGTAGTGGAGCAGGTAAGCTTTATAAAGTGGGAGATGGATGAACAAAGCATGAGGAAGTACATGGATTCTCTAGAAGTACATGGATTCAAAAAGGCTTCATGGAGGGACCAGCAGTTAGCGTAATGGCTATGTTGCTGGACTCCCTTGTAGTCGACCGCAGTTCGAGTCCAGGACCCAGTGGCTTAAACTCATGCCCGGCACGTATGCGTGCGTGCCCAAGATCCCAAGAGGAGAATGGAGGAGAAGGGATGGCGACATGGAGGCCTCTTCATGGAGGATGGATAAAAGAGCAATGGGCACAATGACAGCAGAGGGCCAATTCAGGGCTGAGGCACTGTTTAACATGAAGAAGGGACAGGGTGTGTGACCGTGGAGAGCAATTCATGAGCTTATTCTTAAAGCTTTTCAAATAATAATATCGTCCCAATAAGCTTGCTTTATTCTGTTATTAGTGATAGTCTCTATTGGACATTTTTAAATGTGTATTTGTGTTTGTGTATATGTGCGTACAGCTCAATTTTCTATTACCACAGAAAATGCATTTCATAAAATATTTTTGTGTGTGTTTTTGTTTCTCAATATAACGTCTGTAAGATACAGTTCTCTGTATGTGAAACTAATTTTAACTTATGTATGAATATACCAAAATATGTTTATTCATTTTCTTATTAATAGGCTGTTTTCAGTTTTGTTCGTCATGCTGTAAACACTTTTATACCTATTATTCTTGGATATATATGCAATCATTTCCTGTAGATATGTAACTAAAGATGAGATTACTGAATCATATTGTCATATATACACAGTCTTCAAAAAAATTCATGAAAATGGTTATTATAAAAATACTATGCAGAGTCATCAGGTGGTGTGGTGGTTAAGGCCTGGACTCCCACATGGTCGGCCAGTTCCTTCTCACTCTCTATCTCTCTGTCTCTTTCTGGTGAATTCACATGACTTAAAGCATATTAAGGATAATAATAATAACAATAAATAAAACTAAATAAACAGTTCTTAAAAAATACTATACATGAATTTAAAAATCTTTTGCACCAAAATAAGCTCATATTTTAAGTACATTTTTTAAGAATTATTCATTTAATTTTATTATTATTATTATTATTGCTATTATTATTTAACTTGCAACATGGCACACATGCTCACTTGATCTTGTTTTTTTTTTTTGGAGAGGTTTTTGCTATAGGTTTTTGCTATATGAACTTGCCAGAAAGACAGAGAGAGACAGAGTGACAGAAAGCGAGAAATCAGGGACCAGCAGCTAGTGTGATGGCAATGGCGCTGGACTCCCACGTAGTCGACTGCGGTTCGCGATCCGGACCCGGTGGCTTAAAACTCACTCCGGGCACCTGTGCATGCGTGCCCAAGATCCCGAGAGGAGAACGGAGGAGAAGAGATTGCGGCGTGGCCATCCTCCCTGGGGGGTGATTTCTCGCTTTCTGTCTCTCTGTCTCTCTCTGTCTGTCTGGCGAGCGCATGCGCCCTATAGCGAAAACCTCTCCAAAGAAAAAAAAAAAAAGAAAAGAAAGCGAGAAATCACCACCTTGGGGAATAGCCACACCACAATCCCTTCTCCTCCACTCTCCTCTTGAGATCTTGAGCACGCACGCATGCACACATACCTGGTGTGGGTTTAAGCCAGTGGGTCTGGGACTTGAACTGCGGTTGACTATGTGGGAGTCCAGTGACATAGCCATTATCGTAACTGCTGGTCCCTGCATGCTCACTTGAGAGAGAAAGAAAATGAGAAAGTCAGCAGCCAGGACTTGAATCCTATAGGCCATATGGGAGTCCAGCGCTTTAAACACCATGCCACCTGCTGGCCCTTAATTTCATTTTTGAAGATAATTTTTTTATTTTTGAAGGTAGCTTTTTGAAGTTGCCTTGTCTGTGTGTGGATAAAATGAAAGTTTCAGGTGTACTACTTCCCTGCCCAATTTTAATGTTTCATCTTTTTTATTTTATATTAAACTTAATTTGTACATCCTTAGCTGTTGAAATAGTACCTTTTTCCTTATCTTAATTGGACATTTGGATTTGTTTTTCCCTGAACTCTTTAAAGCTTTTATCCACTTAAAATATACATCCATTTATTTGCTGTTTTATTGTTGACTTTAGGAGTTCTTAGTCTCATATTCAAGACCATTGACGTGTATTTCATGGGACTGCCTCCTCTCAGTAATTGATTTACCTACCATGTCCTTAATGATGCTTGTTGGTAAACAGGTAGTATGTTCATGAAATCCAATTAATTGATTACAGTTCTCCCTTTTTTAATCTACCAGAAGAAATATTTGAATGAACCAGTCATGAGGATATTCTTATGTCTTGTTCTGGAGCCTATAGTTGTGACATTTTACATTTAGTTCTAAAATATATCTGGAATTAATTTATGGATGAGGTTTGAGGGAAGTGTTAAAGTTACTTTTTTTAAATACAGATACTCAATTATTCCAGCACCATTTATTGAAATGGCCATTATTTGCTTCTTGAATTGTGCAACCACTTTTATGTAAATCTCACAATAATATATGTGTAAGTTAATTTCTGGGCTTTCTATTTTTTAGTCTTTTTTTAGCCTTAACGTGAGCGTGGCTAAAAGAGAAACAGAGAAAGAGAAAGAGAGAAATCACTCCAGGGGGGTGGGCAGGAGGGATGGCCACACCACAATCCCTTCTCCTCCCTTCTCCTCTTCAGATTTCGGGAACGCATGCGTGTACGTGTGCCTGGGGTGATCCTCGTCACCAGGCCCCGGTCTTGAACTGCAGTTGACTCTGGGAATTCAGTGCCTTAACCACCATGCCACTTGCTGACCCCCTTTTTCTGGACTTTCTCTTTTGTTCCAATGCCTGTTTGTTTTCATTACACACTGGCTCAATTATTGTAGCTTTATAATAAAACTGGAAATCTGGTAGTGTAGTGGATAATTCTGCTAATTCTCTTTCAAGTCTGTCTTGAAAGAGACAAAAGTGTCATAGTGTCATATAGTGGATGCATTTGTAGGGGAGAGAGACAGAGGAAGGGAAATTGAGAATTCATCCCCCAGAGGGATTAGTCATATTATAATACCTTTTCCTCCATCTCCTCTTGAGATTTTGGGCACATGTACACACTGACTGACATGACTCTCAAGCCATCAAGTCCAGGACTTGAACTGTGGTCAGACATATGGGAATCCAGTGCATTAACCACTATTCCCTCTGCTGCCCCCATAAATCTGTTCTTCATAGGGAGAATTGACAGTTCAAGAATACCCAACATGATTTATCTGCATTTATTTAAACTTTTAAAAATATCTCCCATATTTGGAATTTTGAAACATGTTTGCAATATTTTTAGCTTTCAATGTAGGGTCTTTAACATATATTTCTCATGTGAGTTTTGATGTTAATATAAATGCTATTATTTTAAAGTTTGATTTTAATTTACTATTATATATTATAATAAATATATATTACTATTATATTTAGCAACCTTGTAAAATGTACTTATTAATTCTAATAATTTGTTTTTAGATTCTTGTTTTTTTTAACACATGTAATCATTTTTGTAAATAGAAGATTTTTTTTTTTTTTTTTTTTTTTTACATTTTTACATAGTCTGTTTCCTCTTCTTGTTTTGTTGCATTTTCTAGACCTTCCAATAAAATGTCAAATAGAAATGGTGGTAGTGAATGTCTAGTAATGGTTTAGTCATTAGAGGGAAGTATTTTATCTTTGACAAGTAAGTATAAAGTTAGCCACAAGATTTTTTATGTCTATCCTTAATTTACCTAATCAGGAGTCTCGATTTCCTATTGAAGAATCTGATGACCTTAAGGTCGCCATACTTTGAGAAAGTCCAGGTGGACAGATTCATCTAGATGCCACATAATGGCCAGCATAGAAAATATATAAAATAAAAGATATTTATAAAGATAAAAGCTAACAAAATTGGTATTAATACATAGTTGTTATATGTCAGTTAAAAGGCTTCAATAAAATAAAAAATAATAATGACAATGAATAAAATTAAATAATTCTTATAAAACAAAAAAACCTCAAATACCCAAAGTAAGTTTGAGGAAAATATTGAAAAGTTGAAGGCATCAAACTTCCTGATTGCAAATGACGTTACAGAGGACCAGAGACGGCACAAGCATGCGTGAGGCAATCCCACATGGACAGGCTTCCCACTGAGTCTGCAGACCATGCTAGTGCGCAGGGCAGATGATTGCCCATGATACAGGGCCAGCTGAGGGCTGGGTGGATTGCAACGTCAGGAACACATTGAGGGTGTGCTCTCTCTCTCTCATGGAGTAAATAAATAAATAAATGTTAAACAATTATATTATAATTATATAAAAAGACAGTGGTATTCACAGTAAAACAAACACAGTGACTAATGGAATAATATAAAAAGCACAGGGGCCAGCAGATGGTGTGTTGGTTATGTCACTGGACTCCCATGTGGCCTACAATAGTTTGAGTCCTGGACCCGGTGGCTTGAAAATCAGGCTGGGGACGTGTGTGCGTATGCCCAAGATCCCAGAAGAAGAATGAAGAAGAAGGAATTGTGGTATGGCTATCCCTGTTGGAAGTTGATTTCTCTCTTTCCCTCTCACTTTCACTCTCTCTGGTGAGCACAAGTGCCTTACAGCAAAACCCTCTAATAAATAAATAAATAAATATAAATAGCACAGAAATAAACCCAAATGTATAGTGTTAACTAAGTTTTGACAAAGCGATCAAGAAGACAGGGCAAGGATAGTCTTTTCAATAAATATTATACAATTGGGAAAACTGGATATCCATATTAAAGTAATGACATTTGGGAACCAGCAGTTAGCGTAATGGCTATGTCGCTGGACTCCCACGTAGTCGACCGCGGTTCGCGTCTCGGACCCGGTGGCTTACAACTCACGCCGGGTGCGTGTGCGTGCGTGCCCAAGATCCCGAGAGGAGAATGGAGGAGAAGGGATTGCGGCGTGACCATCCCCCCTGGGGGGTGATTTCTCGCTTTCTGTCTCTATGTCTCTCTCTGTCTGTCTGACGAGCGCACGCGCCCTATAGCGAAAAAACCTCTCCAAAAAAAAAAAAAAAGTAATGACATTTGACTTTTATATTACTCTATACAAAAACATTATACTCAAAATGTATCAAGGCATAAACATAAGGCCTGAAATCATAAACTTCTGGAAGAAAGTAAAAGGAAGTATTCTTGAGTTTGGTCCTGCTGATAAATTTTTGCTTACCAAAAGCTTCAGAAACGAAAGTAAAAATGGATAAGTGGGATTACAAAAAAAAAAAAAGAAGAAGAATCCTGAACAGCAAATAAAACTGAATGTGAAACTGAACAACAACAAAATGAAAAGGAAGCCTAAAGATTGGTACAAAATATTTGTAAACCTTACAACTAATGAAGAGTTAATATTTAAAACACATTCTGAGTCTTCAAAAAGTTTATGGATAATGTATATTTTGAAAAACTATACATAAATTTAAAAATATTTTCACACCAACATAAACTTGTACTTCAATTCTATCTTTCTATAATTTTTTTTTTGGAGTGGTTTTTGCTATAGAGTGCTCACTGGAGAGACAGACAGAGACAGAAACCAAGAAATCACCCCCTGCCCTGGGGGGATGGCCACACTGCAATCCCTTCTCCTTCTTTCTCTTTGAGATTTTGGGCATGCACAGACATGCAGCCGACATTAGTTTCAAAATGTCAGGTCCAGAATTCAAACCACAGTTGGCCATGGAGTTCAGTTTCTCAATCACCATGTTACCTACTGGCCTCGATTATCATTGGTTGTAGTAGTTGAAATACAGAGTCTCTGGAGAAAAGATGGTGGTTCCATTGTTCAATGGTAAATTGAAGGATATCCTAGGGAAAATCAGTGTAATAGCTAAGGTGATTGTCCATGTGCTTAAGAAATAAGGGAAGACAGGGTCAGCAAGTGGTGTGGTGATTAAGATGCTAGATCCCCACACGGCTAACTGCAGTTTAAGTCCAGACTCGGCGGCTTGAAACACTCAGGGCATATATGGATGAGGAAAAATCTTGAGAAGAGAATGGAGGGGAAGGAATTATAGTGTGCCTATCTCTCCTGGGGGGAGGAGGGGGTGATTTCTCACTTTCCTTCTCACTGTCTCTCTGTCTCTGGTGAACACAAAAAGTAAATAATATACTAATAAAAAGGAGATTTAAACATCACAACAGGAGGCAAAACTTCTTGTCTCCAATTCTCCATTTTGAAATACATTGCTGGGAAACGATCCTTGATGAACAGTAACTAATGCATGGAATGAAAAATGGAGTTTTAGTGAAATGGTACAACTTCCAGTGCTGTCTGTCATGTTCTTCTGATGTGAGAATATGAGTAGCTTTTATCTTTTGATTTGCCCCATCTATTTTTATTAATTAATATTGATATATTAATAGAATAGTAGAGTTTTAGGGGTCAGCAGATGGTGTGGTGATTAAGCCTCCGGACTCTCACATAGCTGACCACAGTTTGAATCCCAGATCTAGCGGCTTGAAAGCCATGCCAGGCTTGGGACCAGCAGTTGGCATGATGGCTATGTCACTGGAGTCCCATGTAATTGACTGTTGTTCGACTAAACTCACACCGGGCGCATGTGTGTGCATGCTCAAGATCCCGAGAGGAGAACGGAGGAGAAGGGATTGTAGCATGGCCATCCCCCCGGGGGTGATTTCTCACTTTCTGTCTCTCTTTCTCTACCTGACTAGCACACGTGCCCTCTAGCAAAAACCTCTCAAAAAAAAAAAAAATGAAAAAAAAATGTCATGCCAGGCCCATGTACATGCATGCCCAGAATCCCAAGAGGAGAATGGTGAAGGGGGGATTGCAGTGTGGCCATACCCCTGAGAGGACGATGTCTCACTTAACCCTCTCCATGTCTGTCTCTAGTGAGCTCACGTGACCTATGGTATAACCCTAAAAAAGAACATTTAAAAAGAATAGTAGTTGTTTTTATTTTCAGTCTATTATTATAATAGAAATTATAAGTCAAAGATAACCTGACATTGAGGTAAACTTCCTATATGCACACAGAAGCTTCAATGTGCACTTATGTAGTTGTGTTTGTGGGGTGTTCGTGTGTGTTTATAACTGTGTAACTACATATGTACCCGTTATTATAGGATAAAATTTGTCACAAGAGTTAGAAAAGGGTAACACTATTATGTTTGAGACACGAGAATGAGGTGTAAAGCTTGAAATATATGTAAGAAACCGAAGACTTTCACAGAAACGTGTCATAGTACGGGCTGCAGTTTGAAGTACCTGCCTACCTTACGCACTGGATTGAGATCTCAGTTGGGGATACTGAAACAGTCGAGATGAAAAATGATAGGAATCGGAAATGTACCAGATGCATTTGAACACTGTTTACAAGTTTCTATTAAGTTGGGGTCTGTATCCTAAAAAGCATGCCTTTTTAAAGGCCTGTCAAAGAAAAAAATAGGAATTTAATGTTCAGTTCTTGTCCAAAAGGAAAAGTAAAAATCAGTCTTGGATATCAGAGATTCTAGATGTTTTGCTCTCAAATTTGATAGTTTGAAAAAGTATGTAAACAAGAAAGGCGATGGATCAGAGGAAATTTATATGCTATTTTTTAAAAATACGGTGGTTTGCCAGTTACCTTTCGGGAGCTGCACAGGCAGTAAAAATGAATGCAGCACTTGGCTGGCGCTCACAGCCGCTCGTCCCCTGGGAGGGAGACGGCTGCGTATTTACAGTCTGCATTTCCATAGGCAGCAGTTTATCTCCCGGCACGACTTAATATCCATCACACCATGGAGAGCACCGACATGTGCTTATAAACACGCGGATGGGATGTTTGACTTAGCCTTTACGATGATTTCCTTTATTTTTAGGAGATTTTAATCCATTACACTATTTCAATGCCTTATGTATTTAGGAGAGAATCTGGACATAAAAAATCAAAATGGCACATTTCAACTCCCAGAAAAGAGAAACATAGGCACAAATTTAAAATAATGACTTTTGACTAAAAGACAGACATTGCCTCTGTTGCTATTAATGGACAAAGCGCTATCTCACCACTATAACATCCGGCTACTATTCTTTTTCGTTAGACAAGACAAGGGAAGCAACATGGAGAGAAGGGGGGAAAGGAAAGATGCAGAGTTCTCGGTCAGAGAGGAACTTTCCCCTCAAAAGTTTATGAAAAATATAATTAAACCATGAGTTTATATTGGTCTCCCCAATTTTTTTTTAAATCCAAGCATAGTACACATTTGAACTTTTTTTTTTTTTTGAGAGGTTTTTGCTATAGGGCGCGTGCGCTCGCCAGACAGACAGAGAGAGACAGAGAGACAGAAAGCGAGAAATCACCCCCCGGGGGGATGGCCACGCTGCAATCCCTTCTCCTCCATTCTCCTCTCGGGATCTTGGGCACGCACGCACACGCGTCCAGCGTGAGTTTTAAGCCACCGGGTCCGGGATGCGAACCGCGGTCGACGACGTGGGAGTCCAGCAACATAGCCATTAACTGCTGGTTCCCCACATTTGCACTTTTTGAAGACCTCTTATATTTTCTATCATGAAATGAATGTTCACAAATCAGACTGTTTAAGAAACAGAGTTGGATATACTCTGTTATATACAGCGTTATTGCTCTTTCAGCCAGGGCCGGTTTCCACCGATGGTCGAATAGGACGTGCCAGGCTTGAGAAGCCCGTGTGGGACTGCAGAGATAAGGCTCTCTAATAGTGAAAATGCCTACGGATGCTTTCAGCGTTCTCTTCTCCAGAATTACCCTGCTGCTGGACTGTCACTTTAAATGTTATAATTTGCTCTATAAATCCGCGGTTTACACTAAAGAGCATTCTTCATTGTCTAAACCCTTTATCAATTCTTTACTAATATTAATTATGCCCATGAGAGTTTTGACTTCTCTGTGCGAGTTTTTCTTAGTCTGGAATGCATCCAAATATAACAAACGGAAAATCTATTAGTAGGGCCTGCTTGGTCTTAATACATTTTCTGGTCATGGTATTGTTTTGTTTGGGTGCTGTTTGCCTATGGAATATATTTGTTTTCTTTATTCATTGTAATCTCTGGTAGACTGGTTTAGTGCTTTTCCTCAAAGTTAAATCTTCGGTCAAGGACTTGATTAAAACATGGAGAATGAGTGATAAATGATGAGGGTAGGCTGAATTCGAATTCCTGGAATAACATCCTTGAGTAATCAAGAATGAGTGGAGTCTAGTATCCCCACGAAGTTGTTGGTCTAGATCAGTGAGTGCCTAAATAATGCTCAATACATCGCAGGTTTAAAAATAGTTATAAAAGTATATATAAGCTGTACTTGCTTTCAGAGTCAACTTTAAATTCTTTGAATAAGAATTCAATCACTTATTTTAATTCATTGTGAATGTTTCTGAAGTATTTAAATAGCAATTGACAAAGCTAGCATTTGTTCAGCCTACATTTTTATAATATTATAAACATATGCATGTAATTATTTTTTATTTTATTTTATATATTCAATTACTGTATATCAGTACAGCTTGTAAAATGAATTTACTCAACATAAACACACTTCCCACCAGTCCAGTTGAAGATATCATACATATTACCATCAATAGACAATCCCCCACTTCTGAGTCCCTCAAATGTCATGCCTCTCTATTTTTCTCTTTGATTCCTTTTCTCTCACTCTACCCCCTCTCCCACCCTCTTACTATATCATCTCCATCTTTCTTTATTTGCATTGTTTCTTCTGAGAGGTCCAATGTTAGCCTGATGGGATATCCTCTGTAAGTAACTTGATGTTTCTCTCTTGCCATTTTTAGAATCTTATATTTATCTGTGATTTTGGCCAATCTGGATAGTATATGCCAAGGAGAGGGTCTTCTTGGGTTGGTTCTATTTGGGGTCCTTTATATTTCTTGGGTCTGGATGTTTAAATGCTTCTCTAGGCTTGGGACATTTTCTTCCAAGATTTCATAGGATAGATTATCAATGCTCTTATTAAGTTCTTCACTTTCTGGGATACAAATTATTCAGATGTCTAGGCTATTAATGGTATCTAGAATTTCCCACATATAATCCTCATTTGGGGGGGATTATTTTTCATTCTTTTTGGTAATTTTTTTCTAAGTCAGAGGTTTTGTTTTCTAGATCCAAGATTCAGTCTTCTGCATAATCTAATCTACTTTTAATACTTTTGAGGGAGGTTTTGATTTTCTGTATTACAGCTTATATCTCTAATAGTTCTGTTTAATTTTTTTTATGGTGTTCATTTCTTCTTTCAAATTGTGGAAGGACTTCCTCATTGCCTGGAGTTCACTGTCTCTTTTCTCTTGTATCTCATAGAGTTTTTCTCCATGAATGTTCTGAATTCTTTTTCTGACATTTAAATAACTTCTCTTTTTTCAAAAGTTGAAGGCAAGTTGCTATGTTATCTTGATGGAGATGTATTTCTCGGTTTTGCTCATACTTGAGACTCTTCTGTGATTTTTAGTCATTTGGTGATGTATTCACTATGGGATAACTCTTTGGATATGTTCTTTGTACCTGTAAACTCACTTGCTTACCTTTTGCTGTGAATTGCTTCTGTGCCAATGTCTCTTTTCTGCTTTGGTTAGCAATGTGGTACCCACAGGAGGACTTTTCTATTCAGGTTTCAGAAAAAAGATTTCTCCCTTTTTGCTCATTTGGGGGGGGAGGGGAGGATGGATTCCTCTGAGCCTCACAATGTTTAGATGTTTGAAAACTATAAAACCAGACCTGTCTAGGCACTCCGAGGATGGAGGCTGAGCAGCAAAATGACAATGTAAGGTGGAAGAAAGAGAGAAAATAAAAAAAAGAAAGAAAGAAATTTGGCAGGGGGCTTTAGTTGGGGATGGAGTTTTCTTAAGAGGTTTGTAATTCCCCTGTCTTACGTTGAGGAAGAGGAGTAAAGAATTATCAAAAGAAAGGGGAGGGGAAGAGAAAAAAAATATAAAGGAAAAGTCTCTAACCTTTCTAGCTCTGAGACTGGGGGGACGGGCTCTGAAGTTTAGAGCTGTGTCTGGGGCTGAAAGCTGAAATTCAGCCCTACCTCAGATTCCCTGACTGGGCAGCAGGCTTCAGAAGGAGATGGAGTCTCAAGCACGTGATTATTACCTCAATTGTAAACAGAGAAAATGTGAGGTTCTGAGATGCTAATGTTGCAACCAAGTCAATAACTAGGAAGTACTGAAACTGAGGTGCAAACTGGTTTATTTGGTTATAAAACCTAGTTATTTTGAATAGACTATTCTAAATTTTGTTTAAAAGCTGTTGTTACTAGTTTCTTACATATTAGAGAATCTAGGAATGCAAAATTATAGAATATTAAATCCAGGAGAAACTTCAGAATATAGATCCATTATAAGACATTAAAATCCACACAGCTAATGGTGGCAAGGCCAAAACTCCTGCTGCCTGGCTGCGAGGTTTTAAATGTGTGCCCTCCTCCCAAGTTCATGTGTTAAAATTTGGTGAGTTGTTATAATGATGTTGAGGTGGAGACTTAATCTGATTATGGTTGTTTTGCAAGGTCCTTTCCCCTGAAAAGGGTGATTTGAACAGAGATGCAGGGAGTTGGAAGAAGAAATGAGGCACTGATGTCAAGTTGTTTATTGGCTGAATTCAAGGTGAGCTCTCAGAGCTCTAGGAGCACTCACAAGGTGCTTCCTGCCTCCTGGAGCTTATAATGCCATGGAGCACTCTTGCCAAGGCCATCGATTTATTAAATGGTCAAGATAATTTAAGGTCACATAACTATTAAATGGTCAAAAAGATTCAAAAATTTAAAAAATGTGAGATCCCTCTTAGAGCCAAGCTAAGCTGAGCCAAGGTGGAACCAAGCTAAGACCATCAGAGCTGAGCTAACTGAACCAAGGCTGAGTTAAGCAGAGCTCTCTTTCTCTTAAAGGAGTAGTGCTCCCTTTCTCTTACAGGAGCTGCAGACAATAGTGGCTCATTGCTAAAACCAGACTATCATACATGCATATGTGCGTTTTACACCCTTGCATGTAACGTTCATTGTGTGACAGCCTGGTTTTGCCAATAACCCACTATACCTACCTACCTACATACTTGCATAAAGCAGCAAAGTCATAACTACATAACAAGCACACAAGTGCAATTTGGCTAATAATCTAAGTTGTTCATCTAGTGACCTTCAAACGTGATAAGATAGGAAGTAGGATAGCCATTCCAAATCACCATGCCTCTATCTCCTCTACAGTCGTGTTGAAACGTGGGGAGTGATTTGGTATCAGGTGAGGCCTGTGTGACTGAGTTCTGGTGGGTTTATAAGGAGAGAGAATGAGACAAACACATGCTCTGTTCTGAGCTCACTTTGTCTTGCTCTCTGCCATATTATCTATCAGTAAGAAGACCCTCACCAAAGGTAGCCTCTTAACCTTGGCCCTCCACAACTGAGTTAAGTACATCTCTGTTCATTTAAATTACCCAGGCTCAGGAGTCTGTTATTAGCAATTAGGACACTTGCCAAGGTACTCAATGACTCAATAGTGGTCAAGATCATTTAAGGCCACATAACTATCAAATGGTTAAAATAATTAAACAATTAAAAAAATTTAAAGTCTGCCACATCTTTTAGATCCTTCCAACTCTTCATTTTCTTAATAGAGTAGATTTCTTACCTCTCTGTATTCTGGACAAGTAGGTTACTATCAATGAAAAAGCTTGCAATCAATTCATACTTATTTTAAAACATTAATCCACAACACCTGAAGTATATATAGTTCCCTGTCTTCTGTATAAACTGAGCTATCTTATGTATGTGTCCTTTTAAAGAACTTTTAAGTATACTTGTTGTATAAACCACAGTTTAAAAATTTGAGTTTCTTTAAAAGGAGCAAGATTTTAAAGATTGATGTAATCTGATAGCAAATTCCTTCTATTGGTTTATTATATTATCCTCCACAAATTTAAAGTTACATCTCCTATGTGTATTTAAGAATGTGTATTTCAGATATGAAAATAAGTGGGAAGTAGCATAATCGCAGGACACTATATAATAGGACCCATGCAAATACTATTTGATTTATAGGAGAATATACATTGACTTTTCTATTTATCATTTGATATGAATCTATATATGGTAAAGTTATGCAAAAGGGATTTCTGAAAAAACTTGTGGGTTTGATGCCCTTTAGAATAGTGGCCCTTGGGGAGACCAGCAGTTAGAGTAATGGCTATGTCGTTGGACTCCCATGTAGTCGACCACGGTTCAAGTCCTGGACCCAGTGGCTTAAACTCACGCTGGGCACGTGTGTGTGCATGCCCAAGATCCTGAGAGGAGAACGGAAGAGAAGGGATTGTGGCATGGCCATCCCCCCTGGGGGGTGATTTCTCACTTTCTGTCTCTCTTTCTCTCTCTGTCTTTCTGGTGAGCATACATGCCCTAGAGCAAAAAAAAAAAAAAAAAAAAAAAAACAAAAAAACAAACAAAAAAAAACACCTTTCCAACCATGGTTTGAGTCCTGGACCCGGTGGCTTAAACTCACATTGGGCATGTGTGTGTGCGTGTGTGCCTAAGAGCCCTGGAGGAGAATGGAAGAGAAGGGATTGTGGCATGACCATCACCCCTGGGGGTGATTTATTGCTTTCTGTCTCTCTGTCTCTATCTTTTCAGCAAGTGCACTTGCCCTATAGAAAAATATTCTCAAAAATAAAAAAAGAAAAGAAAGAAAAGAAAAAGAAGTCCTAGAATAGTGGTCCAGGGTTATAACAAATATTGACCTAGTGTTATAACAAACCTAGCAGTCTCACATGAGTTTTCTTTATTTTTAATACCCATACATTTTTTTAATGTTCTTGAAAATATTATCACCTAATTGTGCCCTTTATTAATGAGTTAAATAAATAGTGACTGCAGTTCATTTAATATTTTTACTAAGGTCATTTTGTAAGTTTATATACAATTTATTCTTTGATATCCAATTCTATACAGTCCTACTTGCACTTTACTATTGGAAGTGACCTACCTCCATGAAATCTTTTCATAGTACTGAATTCACTCTGTCCTAGCAATCTTTTTTCCCCTTCCACACTTGTATTTCATAGGTTTACATAAATTAAATGAATCGCAATAATAATTAAACAGTTGTAACCAAGGTTGAGATAAGTACTAACTTACCTAAGAAGAACAGAACTTCATGGGATACTTCAAGAATGAATTAACACTGGGACCAGCAGTTAGCATAATGGCTATGTCGCTGGACTCCCACGTAGTCGACCGCAGTTTGAGTCCCGGACCCGGCGGCTTAAGCTTCACGCTGGGCGCGTGTGCGTGCATGCCCAAGATCCCAAGAGGAGAATGGAGGAGAAGGGATTGCAGCGTGGACATCCCCCCTGGGGGGTGATTTCTCGCTTTCTATCTCTCTGTGTCTCTCTGTCTGTCTGGCGAGCGCACGCGCCCTATAGCGAAAACCTCTCCCCCACCAAAAAAAAGAATGAATTAACACTGAGAACTGTGTGGTGTGGCCATCATTGTTATGTCTGAAAATAAGAACAATTAGAATGTTTTTCTTGTGAGCCAGTATTTGATGGCTAAAGAAAACAACAGTTTTTACCAAAGTTCCTATTTCTCTAATAAGGTTTCTGCAACTTCCTCACAATTTTCGAGTTTTCAAGGGTAAGTTACAAATAATTCATTCACACTATGCGTTTATCTTGAAGTGTCAAATCTTTCCACCACATCTGCTCCCTGCAGTAGCACGCCCTGCCCATGATGTTCCTGTCTGTATTACCTAGTGGAAGGGGAGAAGAGGAAGTGGTGACTCTATTTTAGCCAGCTTTGTGAGTAGAAATTATCACCAAGGTGTAGAAAGTACATCTGAAGAAACCAGATAAGGTAGCCAATTGTGTTTCAGAATTGAAGCATATGAGAGGATAATCAAGACCAATTTTCCAGGAAAAGGACTATCTCTTTGAATTTAAAATGTAAAAGCAGGAAATTGCTCGGAGCTGGAAAATGAGAGGAGGGGCCTCGGAGGCACACCACAGGTTTGGCCACTGGAAGGACAGCCGCAGAGAGCCTGGAGTGACCACAGATGGTGGGAGATTTAGCATTCAACCCTGGCGACAGGCTGCGGCATGAAAGATAACAGTTATCACAGGATGATAGATTATAGGGATGCTCCCCACTCCAAGGAAGAATAATGGATGGATTTGTGCTTTCGTGTGAAATTCCTGGAGGTTTTCAGATCACCCATGGGGGAAAAGTAGCGGCAGTAGGTTGAGAAACAATATCTTGGACGCCCTGCGAATGCTAGTGAGGCCCTAAATCAACTCTAATTTACTTTGGAAAACCAGACAAAGTGCATACATTAATACCCAGAGCGCTGTGCGGCCATTCGCGTACTACCATGTTTCCTTAGGCCAGAATCTTTACACATACTTAGTCAACAAAATCCACAGAAACCCAGGCCTCAAGGTGCAGGACACCGAACCGTATTTCCGGGGCAGAGGTGCAGATGCACTGCTGGGGCCGATCCCTCACAGGTAAATGAAAAAGCACAATTTTAACTGTGAAAGACCAACTTAATGCCTAGTTATACTTAAGGCATAAAATACATAATACATATCAACATGTAGCCTATCACGAGGCTCAGAGGCTCAGGAGAAGGAAGACTAATTAAGATTATTTTGTCTCAGTATAAGAAACAAGGGAAACGGTCGCTCAGAGAAAGTTCCTTGCATATCTTACATTATATTTCTTTAAAGCTTTTGCAAGACCCAGATTAAAAAATTAGTCTGCCAACCACACTGATTGACTGCCTCCAGAAAGAGGGAAGTGACAAACCATTTCCCCTCCAAGTTACTTTTACTTTTCAAAATGTTTGAGGACTGTAAAAGTGACTGCAACCGATTATACTGACGGCATTAGCTGTGTAATGCTGTGACTCTGTGTGTGCCAGCTTCCAGTGCATAAAAGAATGGCGTCTAGAAATAAGAAGTTCTCGCTTAGGGTATCCACTTTGTATGGAAATTAATGCACTTAAGGGCTAAACAAACAGAACCTTTTTTTTTTCTTTCCATGCATAAAAGACAGGAAATGAAAACCAGTGCAGTTTACATACTCAATCAGTCATCTCATTTACTATTTTAACTACATTTCCTAACATACAGCAAGTGGCAAATAATTGGGGACATAGTCTTAGATATATCTAAAAACTCTTCTCATTAATAAAACTGAAAAGCCATCTGTACATAATGCGTAAGGAAAATTGAATCGACAGAGCAATGTTGGTAGTGATTTCATTCACTCAACACCGGCGTACCTTGAAGCCTCTGGGTTTTTTTCCTCCCTGCATTTCCAAGCCGTAATTCATTTTCTTTCATAGTACCACTATATTAAAAGTTGTTGAAATAAACTAGATTATGTATTTTCTAACAGCACAGAATAATGACCATCCAGCTAGGAAAATAAGTCTCTTTAATAGATAATGCCACCTTATTCATGTTTGTGGAAGTTTAATGGCAAAGGCAGCAGACCTTGAAAGAATGCTGGTCTGCGGGGAATTTCCTCAAACTGGAATCATACTCTAACTGTAAACTGGTTAGGGAAAGCAACTGATCTGCAGAGTACCTGATAGTATATTGACAGTCCATTTAGGCTTTCGGAAAGTCAAAAAAAATAAAAAGGAATACGTATTTCTCTGCATACAGCTGATTATTAATTATTCTTGATCAAATATTACAGGAAGAAAATTCAGAAAAACTCTCAAGAAAGCATTGTACTCACCGAAATCACGTCTGCAAATCATGTAGACTCATATAATACCATATGATGTACAAATTTATATATATATATATTTTTGAGAGGTTTTTGCTATAGGGCGTGTGCACTCGCCAGACAGACAGAGAGAGACAGAGACAGAAAGCAAGAAATCATGCCCCGGGGGGATGGCCACGCCGCAATCCCTTCTCCTCCATTCTCCTCTTGGGATCTTGGGCACGCACGCACACGCGCCCGGCGTGAGTTTAAGCCACTGGGTCCAGGACTCGAACCGCGGTCAATTACATGGGAGTCCAGCAACACAGCCATCATGCTAACTGCTGGTCCCTGTATTAATGAATTTTTCTAAAAATTTTTTTTTTGAGAGGTTTTCCCTATAGGGTGTGTGCGCTTGCCAGACAGACAGAGAGAGACATAGAGAAAGAAAGTGAGAAATCACTGCCCGGGAGGATGGCCACGCCGCAATCCCTTCTCCTCCATTCTCCTCTCGGGATCTTGGACACGCACGCACATGCGCCTGGCATGAGTTTTAAGCCACCAGGTCCAGGACTCGAACCACGGTTGACTACATGAGAGTCCAGTGACATAGCCATTATGCTAACTGCTGGTCCCCTAAAATTTTTTTTTAATATTGTACCACAAGATGAACAAAATGGATCCAAATAGAACTTATGGGAAAAAACTGTGAATAGCACCAGTTAGTACATGCCATTAGGTAGAAATAATTGCTGACTATAAAGCAAGAAAACGACATAAATGTCTTAAAGAAAGAGACGTAACCCGCGAGAAAGTCAAACTGACAAAGCGAACGATCGAACAATCCTAACGGCAGCCTAAGAACGCCATAAATGTGCGAGTATGTGAGAAAACACGGTGATTTCAAAGCACACGCCCTTTTCCTAATCCCTTCCAGGACTGAGGCCGTGAAAAGTTGTAATTAGAGATGCATCTGCATAGTCGCCCAGGGCTTTCACGTCATACTGTGCTAGTGAAGTCTCTCTGTGGTCAAATCTTAAGGATCAAAGAGAATGGTACTATCAGTGTTCTAGAGACTATATTACAACAGAGGAAACAAAAAAAAAAATTGTTTTACAAGGTGATTTTTCTTTCACACTAAAACCAGCCAGAGTTAAATCCATTTTGGAAAAACGAGGCCCAGCTGCAGGGGCACAGGCACGGGTGTCCTTCGAGAGATGCTGGAGCCACGCCCCGAGGCTCTGTGTCCTGTTCCAGGTCCACTCTGATGTGCTGAGCGCACCTGCGGGCGGCTGCAGGGCCAGGGCGAAAACTGCAAGGCGGCAAACAACCTACGGAGGTGCTTCTCTCTCTCTCTCTTCCTCTCTCAAAGGAAATAAGCTTTATCAAACATTAAATTTCTTAAATATGTAGTAAATCTCAATTATAAAAATAAGATATAAAAATCTTAAATATATACTCCCAGCAATATCTTCATATGTACTATAATGGAATATGTAGCAGCAGTTTGAAGCGTAGGGGTAAAGAATTCCATCATATAGCACTATGAAAAAGTCTTCATTTTTGGACCATCTGGTGGCATGGTGGTTAAGGCACTGGATTCTCACTTGGCAAACTGAGCTTCACGTCCTGAACATGGTGGCTTGCTTTCTCACTTTTCCTCTCTCTCTCTCTCTCTAGTAAGTACACATACCCTATTGCAAATTAAATAATAATAAATAAAATAAAATAAACAATTTTTTTTAAAGAATTATTTCACTTTACTTATTTATTTATTTTATTTTGACTAGAGAGGGACAGAGTGAGAGAGAGAGAAAGTGAGAAAGCAGGATGCTCGTTTCAGGACTCGAACTGCATTGGCCATGTAGGAGTCCAGCCCCCTTAACCACCATGCCACCTGCTAGCCCTGAAGATAAATGATTTTTATAAAAAAAAGAAAAGCATTTTGTTTTTAAATCCTTCCCTGTGACAGGCAAAATGAAGAAACATCTTCTAGGGGAAAAAAAAGAAAGAAAGTCAGACTTCCCAGGACGAGGTAAATATGAAACCTGCATTTGCTCAAGGGGTATTATTCTTCCTTGCGTTTAAACTGTCAGGGTCCAAACAAGTTGGAGAGAAGTTGAGGCGTGAGAGCTCTGAGAAATCCAGGAACCCATATAAGCAGCTGGCTCAGTGTGTATCAAGGTCAAGAGAAAACAAAAACAGACACAGACAACCAGACGAGCCACTTTCTCCCGAGAGTAATTGTAGAGATGTGTTTCTGAGCCGGCACAGCTAAGCACAGACTAGAAAAACAGACACAAATGAACGCACCAAATTTTCCCTTGAGAACTCTTAACTACATGCCCATAGACCTGAAATTCAACTATTGACATAACCTGAAAATATTCATGTAAAAAATTTAAACATTGGGTCAGTAGGTGGTAGAGTGGTTAAAAGCACTGTACTCCCACACAGCTTACAGCGGTTCAAGTCTCAGACCTGGTAGCTTGCTTTCTCACTTTCCCCTTCTCGCTCTCTCTTTCTGATCAAACTGGAAAATAATAATTAATGAAGTTAAATAAAAAAATATTTTTTAAAAATTTAAATGTATGAATGTCTCTGGGTTATGAGTGCTATTAGGTACCTTACAAAAGCAAAGCACGTGTGTGTATATTTTCTCCTATGTATGGGTATAAGTGGTGGTGAGCAAACATAGGAAGTCAACACACATGCAGCTCAGCCCTGTGCTCTAGGCAGTAGGGCTGCTCGTATTCAATGCTGGAGCCACATGAAAAGACCCCTGGTTCGTATCCCAAAGTCTCCTAGAACGTGCTGGGCATACTTAAGGGGATCCCCATGACCTTGACTGGCTGCAGAGTAGGGAAAAGGGTCATGGTCTAGAAACTGTGTTAAGGGTCTCTCTCTTTTTCTCTCTGTTTCTCAGTAAATAAATAAACTTTATAAAAACCAAACCCAGAATTATGTACACAAAAATTCCAGATAATAAAGTTAATAGATACAGAATAGTAAAATAAAGTGATATTTTGCTTATTTGCAATGGCTTATATTAACATTAAAGAGAGGAAGAGAGGTTGAAAAGTTATATAAGCTAAATATCCATCCCAAGAAATTAGAAAAATAGCACAGCTAATCCAAAAAGACAGAAGAAAGAAACAGAAGAAAGATAGATAATGAACTAATGAAATGAAACAGAATCAAAGAAACATTACAGAATCGCCGTAATAACCAATATTTTATTGTCCTTTAAAAAGACAAGTAAAATGAACTGATTTTAAGAATGATTAATAAGGACCAGCAGTTGGCGTAATGGCTATGTCGCTGGACTCCCACATAGTTTACCGTGGTTCAAGTCCCGGACCCGGTGGCTTGAACTCACGCCAGGAACATGTGCGTGTGTGCCCAAGATCCTGAGAGGAGAATGGAGGAGAAAGGATTGTGGCGTGGCCCTCCCTCCGGGGGGTGATTTCTCGCTTTCTGTCTCTCTGTCTCTGTCTTTCTGGAGAGTGCACGCACCCTGTAGCAAAAACCTCCCCCCCAAAAAAAGGAAAAAAAAAAGTATTATTAATGGGGGAAATACTGAAGAGATGAAAAAACAAAGGAAAATGTTATCAATCAAAGAATCATATAGGTAATAAATGGACTTGTTAACACCATCTTTGTAGTTTTTCTCAGCTCTGAAATTATTTCAAATGAAAACCTTAAAATATATACATTTTTGGAAAGTATTTGATTTTATGATTTTAAACTTAATTGACTTTCTAGGCTTTATCAGAGGGTTCACTGAAGTATGTCAGTTAAATATTTTCATATTCATTAAAAAAATTAGAGACATGGATTTCAAGTTGAATCACCAAACATTAAAATATTAAAATACAAAACCCTACTCCTGCATTTTATTTTATTTCTACATTTAAAATGAGAATTATATAAAAGTACATGAGAGAAAAATGATTTGCTTCACATGTATTTTAAATAGTATGATCTCTTTCTTAACAGTGTCATGAGAGAACATCTCTGACAACGTCATGTGTAATTAGATTAGGTTGTCTTTGAGTAGGTCCTGCATTTCTAAATCCCTTTGTGCTTTGCCAACAATTGGCTTGCATCCACTTGCCATTTCTCTAAGTAAGATAAAAATATACAAGGACTCATTAAGAACTTGACTGTTGATAGTCGAGGTTTCGATGTGATTTTCAGAATCTCTACGCCAGACAGACAGAGAGAGACATAGAGACAGAAAGCGAGAAATCACCCCCCAGGGGGGATGGTCACGCCGCAATCCCTTCTCCTCCATTCTCCTCTCGGGATCTTGGGCACGCACGCACAAGCGCCCGGCGTGAGTTGTAAGCCACCGGGTCCGAGACGCGAACCGCGGTCGACTACGTGGGAGTCCAGCGACATAGCCATTACGCTAACTGCTGGTTCCCAACATATATGTATTTTTAACGAGACTAAGTGAATATTATTTTCTCAGTCTCACTTATTTTACTGAAATATCACTTTAAATCAGAAGTGTGCTTCCCCCCAATTTTTTTTTTTTTTTGATGGATTTACCCTGTAGACATTGGAAGCAGTTGAGTAAATAAATAATCTGAAGATACCCAAGCCTCCCCTTCCACTGACTCTCTGCTTGTTAGGCATGTAGCTGCCCATATTTCACCTTTTTGAAGTAAGCAAAGATGCTCATCAAAATGAAAATAGGTTCTGAGAAGTTAACTAAACCCTTTTCAGCCATTAACCCCATCTTGGTGGATGCACAGAACAATAACCCAATATATTTGTTTTATGAAAGACACGGAGCTCGATGGCTTTGTAAACCCCTGGAAGGGAAAATGCTGACAGAAGGACACGCTTACATGATAAAATGATGTGAGGGCCTAGTGGGGTCTGCGGAAGCTCAGGTCACTGACTATAAATGCGATTGTTGCTTTATGATGAGACACAGCAGATACATACTTTTTTTTTTGAGAGGTTTTTGCTATAGGGCGAGTGCGCTCGCGAGAAAGACAGAGAGAGACAGAGAGACAGAAAGTGAGAAATCACCCGCCAGGGGGGATGGCCATGCCGCAATCCTTTCTCCTCCATTCTCTTCTTGGGATCTTGGGCACGCACGCACACACGTCGGGCGTGAGTTTAAGCCACCGGGTCCGGGACTCGAACCACTGTCGACTACATGGAAGTCCAGCGACATAGCCATTATGCTAACTTCTGGTCCCCAGATAAATATTTTTTAATCTAAAACTTGGGGGTCAGTTGGTAATGTAGTAATAAAATGAGGCAAACCTACAGGGGAAGGTTACTGGTTTGCATTTGGAGATCTCCCTGTGTATACTGGACACACATGTGTCTAGGATAAGGGCTGACTGAATTGTTTTCTTTAACATTATTTTATTTTATTTATTTATTTAAATTTGACCAAAGAAGGACAGAGCAAGCCAGAGAGAGAGAGAGAGAGAGACAGAGAGAAAGAGAGAGAGAGAAAGTGAGAAAGCAAGTCACCAGGTCTGGGGCTTGTACCACAGTCGGCTGTGTTGGAGTCCAGCGCCTTTAACCGCCACACCACCTGCCAGCCCCACACCAGCAAGCAAACATTTACTCCCATGCATGTTACATTAAAGTGGAGGGCTGTGTGCATCTTCTAATTCATATGTAAAATGTGAGCTAGCACAGAGTGTGCCCAGGTGCTGACATGAGGGCAGTACACCCATTAGTGAAGAGGAACTGGGGCCCATTACACATCTGGCGTATTTACAGTCTGCAGGTGAGCCAGGTACCTAGTGAGTTGTTAGCAGTCCTCACTTTGGAGTGAGGATTCAGGTCTTTCCACATTGTCTTGTCATCCTTGCGGGCATTGGTGAACTTTATCTGAGTCCCTTGGCCCCAAAGCAGCAATGATTGAGCATCTTCCCACCCTGTGTTCTGGGACACAGGGCTGACGACAAAGGAGCACCCTGCCCCTGCATATTCCAGAGAACACCCATTTCCATCTTCCCTCAGGACTTTCATAAGGGTCTTGGGTGACTGCCTTGTTTTTCTGCTCTATAAAACCCAGAGCCCCTTCCCTTTCTTTGAGATGCAATTCATTAATGGATGTTTTCCAAATTGCATTAGCATAAGTAAAATCAGCTCCTGAATTTTGTCTTTCACACCGTAAATGTTAACAAATGGCAGAAAATGCAGAAGTTTTCACATATGTCATACTTTGGTCATCTTCTCAAGGACAGTAATTTTTTAAAAGAAATGTTAAATATCTATCAACCTATAGATTTCCCATTCTGCATTTTCCTAAATAGAAAAACACTTTTCTATGCCTTTCTGATTTCTGTTGCCCAATTCTTTTTTTTTTTTGGGTGGGGGGAGAGGTTTTGCACTATAGGACGCGTGCGCTCGGCAGACAGACAGAGAGAGACATAGAGACAGAAAGCGAGAAATCACCCCCCAGGGGGGATGGTCACGCCGCAATCCCTTCTCCTCCATTCTCCTCTCGGGATCTTGGGCACGCACGCACACGCGCCCGGCATGAGTTGTAAGCCACCGGATCCGAGACGTGAACCGCGGTTGACTACGTGAGAGTCCAGCGACATAGCCATTACGCTAACTGCTGGTTCCCTGTTGCCCAATTCTGATCCATCTCTCTAGCCATATCTTCTGGATCCCAGGAGACACTGCGTTGTCCCAACACTGCTCAGTTAAACCCCTCCAAGTCACACTGGTGTGGACATTTTGTACTATTTATATTTCCTCTGTCATAGAAAGCACCAAAATTCTTGCTTCCCTAAATGCAAAATACCTATAAAAATATTTTAATAGGGTTTCTATTATAGTTTGAAAATAAGCTCTACCTCATGCTAATCATTTTCTGTATGTCTCTTTTGCTTTTCGTTTTTCAGTCTTCCATTGGTGACAGTGTTACAAATGGTAGCCTCCTGCCTATGAGTGAAAGCAAGACTTGTTTGGTCTCTAACGGCCATCTTTCTTACAAAGTGTAAGTCTGATGTGGCACCTGGGAGACAAGGCTTCTTATCTGCTCAGCTTTTCTTAAACTCATCATTAATCGCTGGCTCTTATATTTCTGTTGCTTGCTTCCTATGGTGATTGGGATGGAGAGTTCTGGACAGCTGTTGCTACCTGACTGAAGTGGCTGTGACACCTCCCCAGAGGAATTCTGATGGGACAAAGATGGTATCCATAATGCCACTCCAACTGAAGGCCTTTAATGTAGCCAGACTCTTTCTGTCCCTGGGTTGGCTTTCTCAAATTATTTTCCAAATGGTAAAATTTGTTTAAGGATTAGAAAATTTTTCAGTAACAGAAGATATAAATAGAGAACTAGAATAAGCTTTGGCTCAGCCTAGGTAGCCCAGTCTGTAGCTTATTGGACTATCATGCTGAAAGCCAGCCCCATGGCTGACCATGTGCTTGAATCCTCAGGTTAGTTGAAACACACTGGGTACCCGGGGAACCCAAGAGCCTGGGGACCAGGAGGACTGGGGAAGGGTGATGAGATCGCATGGGGTACTCTCTCTCTGCCTCCTGTCTCTCATGTACCTGTACATAATCTCTCTCATAAATAAAGAAATAAATACATACATACATACATACATACATACATACATAAGAAAGAAGAGCCTCTGTGATTTTTGGAAATAGAAGCCAGTAGAAATAGGGCGTTCTGTAGCACACGAGACCAGAAAGGGCTCTCCCAGCCCAACTACTTACATGAGAATTTCAATGACCAGGGCTGCCATCGCAGACACCGGCAGAGAAACGCGTGGGTAAACAAACAAGGATGATGGATTATGATGAATGTGGATTGAGAAGCACTTGAAGACAGGGGTGAGAAGATTTAGTGCTATGCAGATCACCACCAAGGCCAACAGCAAAACTGAAGCCACGGGCAGGGTTGGTCGATCTTTTTCCACCTCAGCAGAATGAACATCAACGATGATGCTACCCACGTTATTTACAGCAAGGATGACAGTGCTGCAAGTATCCATCAATCACATGTTCTGAGAAGATTCTGTCCTCAACAGACAAGATAGCACTGATTTAGCCATTTAGAGATATTAATTTTTAGAAGTTTAAAACGTATACATAGTTACATGCAGAATAGTACAGCCAACATTCAGGTAGGTAATTTAAAGATTATACAGTAATGTCCTCGGTAGCTGATATTCCATTTAAGAAGTGAATGTCAGAAGTCCCTGAGCACCCTTCATGAATCATTGTCCCTCCACCTCAATATTAAATATCTTTTTCAATGTAGAGGTAAATATTCCCGAGTATCGGTTATGGTTTATCACCTATGTGTGTATCCCATATTTGTGAAGTCACACGGTGGCACAGAAATAATCCCAATGCACCCACATGGGACTGGCCCTGAGACTGCATCGCTATCTATGGCCCGATGAGGGCCTCTGCACCTCCATTCCGGGGACCCTAAGCAGATCTCACCCCTCACTACTCAACAAAACAGAGAGGAAAACCCGTCATTGAGAGAGCAAAGGAGCATGTATTATAGTGCGGCCCCACCAGGCAGATGTGTAAGAATATCTCCCACTGCTCAGCCATTTACGGATGCTTTTCTAAGGGAAGGGGGCACTATGAGCCAAACAGCCGTCTACAGGAAAGCAGAGACCAGGGTAATTTTCAGCGGAGGGCACCCTCAAGTGATGAGTCGTTGAGTCAGCCGTTTTCAGTCTTAGCTAAGGGCCCCATCAAATGATTCCTCTTCAAAACAGGACTTTTAGCCGTGGCTGGGACAGAGTCTCTGACATTTTTTTGGCTATTTTTCTCCATCAAGTTCTTGTGAGAAAACTGAGAGTGTGAGACTGAGAGAAAAAGCAGTTCTTTCTTTCTTTCTTTTCTTTTTTTTTTTTTTTTTGAGAGGTTTTTGCTACAGGGTGCTTGCGCTCGCCAGAAAGACAGACAGAGAGAAACTGAGAAATCACCCCCCAGGGAGGATGGCCATGCCGCAATTCCTTCTCCTCCATTCTCCTCTCCGGATCTTGGGCACACACACACATGCGCCCGGCCTGAGTTTAAGCCACAGGTCCAGGACTCGAACCGCGGTCTACTACATGGGAGTCCAGCGACATAGCCATTACGCCAACTGCTGGTCCCAAGCGGTTCTTGATCTCATCAGGTGGAGTCGGTCTGGCTATGCAGACCTCTGTTGCACACTGCAGGCACACAGCCCACAGCCAGGCAGGCCATGCCTGGGACTGGATCTCAGTATGAGGACCCTATTAAGGTCTTTCTCTCATGGAAGAAATAAAGTGCATTTGAAAATCAGAGGTCATTCAGGCCAGCAGGGCCCATGGTGTTTATGGTGCTGTATCCCACATTGCCCACTCCACGGTTTCAGTCCTGGACCCTCAGGCTTGAAGAACTAGCCAGGCATGTATGCGTGTGCCCCAAATCCTGAGAGGCGAATGAGAAAGGGCTGCAAGGTGTGTCCATCCTTTCTGAGAGAGTGATGTCGGACTTCTCTTTCTCTCTGTCTCTGTCTCTCCCTGTCTCCAGCAAGCACATGTGCCCTATGGCAAAAATCTCAAAAAATTAAAAATTGGAAGTCATTCATATTTCTATCTTGATAGAGGTATAATCAGAGCAATGCAGCTTTTTTTCCCTTTAAATATTATACTTTTGATTTAAGCCAGGTGAATGTGCCCAACTGTACTCATTCACTTTCAATCCTCTATGAAAGCTGCTACACCTGTTATCCTCCTCACGGAAAATTGGGTTTTTCACAAACAGATGAATGGATTGGAAAAGTGTGGCACATATACTCTATGGAATACTATTCAGCCATAGAAAAACAACAAGACCCTGACGTTTGATAGAAAGTGCTCAGATATGGAGGATCTATTGCGGAGTGAGGCAAGCCAGGATATGAAAGAAAGCTACTGTATGTATCCACTTAATATATACAGACTATCTGCCCTTTATGGTAGAGATCGAAATATTGGAGGGCATCAAAGCAATGAAAATAGGAATGCTGAAGATAGTGTGGAATGGGGTGGGAGAAGGGAAGAGTATAGAAAAGGAGAGCAAGAGAATAAATAGAGAGGCATGACATTAGTGGGACTCAGAAATGGCTTATTACCTGTTGATGTGACGTGTATAGTATTCTCAACTGAATTGGTCTGAGAAGTATTTCATGTTGGGTAAATTCTTTTTATAAGCAAAATGATATATAGTGATTGAATGTTTAAAAAATAATGAGAGGGACCAGCAGTTGGCGTAATGGCTATGTCGCTGAACTCCCACATAGTCGACCGTGGTCCGAGTCCCGGCCCCGGTGGCTTAAAACTCACGCCGGAACTCACGCCGGGCGCATGTGCATGCGTGCCCAAGATCCCAAGAGGAGAATGGAGGAGAAGGGATTGTGGCATGGCCATCCCCCCTGGGGGATGATTTCTCGCTTTCTGTCTCTCTGTCTCTCTCTGTCTGTCTGGCAAGCGCATGCGCCCTATAGCAAAAACCACTCCAAAAAAAAAAAAAAAATGAGAATAAAAATAATAATCTGGAGATGGACCAGCAGGTGGCGTGGTAGCTAAGGTGCTGGACACCCCCACATGGCCTACCACGGTTCAAGTCCTAGACCTGGTGGCTTGTCTTCTCACTTTCCCTCTCTCTCTCTCTCTCTCTCTGTCTTTGCGTGTATGTCCCTCTGTCCCTCTCTGGTAAAATTAAAGTAAATGAGTGACTAAATAAAATTAAATAAATAATTAAAAAATAATAATCTGGAAAAAAATGATGAAAAGCTATTTGATGATGATGTGAATAGTAATGTCTTTGTCTGGACTTATATGCATGGTATTTCTCCTGGAAAAAGAAATGTAATACACTGTAAAGATATATGTGGTTCAATGTAATATAAACAAGATTATGATAATAAATAAAATTTAAAAGAAGAAAAAAAAACAGAAAATTGGGTTTTTCAAGTTTAGGGACACAACACATTGTGGCTGTGTCCTTGCTATGCACATCTTGTGATTCATGCTTAGAAGAGTTTCCGGGAGTGACGGCCTGTCTGGACGTGGGCCTGCGTGCCTGCAGAGTGTGCAGCAGAGGTCTGCATAGCCAGACCGACTCCACCCGATTAAGATCAAGAACTTCCTTTTCTCTCAGCCTCACACTCTTTGAGTTTCCTCACAAGAACTTCATAGTGTATGTGGGCCTTCAGCTCCATGAGGTAATGCCAACTTGTTCTTCAAAGGTTTACGTGCCTAACGACTGAGTTTATGAGATTCCGCTGAAACACATACTTCGACAATTGTTATCTAAAATCTGGTTTTGTAACAAAGTTTTACTGGTAGTATAATAGACGTTTTTATTTTATAAATCATAAAACTTTGGTTCAGAAATAATTCAGACTTCCCTGGAGTCACACCGCTAGTCAGTATCTCATCGGAAAACAGAAACTTGACCTGAAGCAGGTTTCCTGTACACTGAACTGAAACGTAGGCCAGGTGCAAGTTGTAGCCTAACTGGGTATTTGCTAGTAACTTAGTAAGGCAGCCTCAGCCAATCAGCAGTCAGCACCTCAGCCAATCAGAGGCCGAGAACTCTTACAAACGTGACCACATTAGGCGAATATCAACTTCAGCCAACCATGTTGGTTCTGTATGTCGCCACAATTGTATGTCACTTCATTTTTTCTGGCTGCAACTATAACCTATACCTGTGGGAAGGGAGTCTTCTGAATTAAATTTCACTGGCAATGCTGCCTGGTTCTGCAACCTGTCTCTTGCTAAAATAAACTCTGTTAAACTTAATTAGTCTCAGATTATTTTCTGTGGCAACTTGAATTTTTAAATAAGCCTTTATTTTACTAAAAACCTAAAATAACAGATTCCTCTTGGAACTATGTAAACAAAACAGCATGGTCTATGCCTAGAATTCCTTTGCTAACTAAAACTTTACCATACTTAACGTAGGTTAAACAGTCTAATTTGCTGAACCTGAAGAGAGGAAGAAAAAGGAAAACCTGAAAAAAGGAAACAGGTGAATGATTAAAAAGGTCTTTATTATTAAAAATTTTATTCTTGGGAACCAGCAGTTAGTGTAATGGCTATGTCGCTGGACTCCCACGTAGTCGACCACGATTTGCGTCCCGGACCCAGTGGCTTAAAACTCATACCGGGCGCATGTGCGTGCGTGCCCAAGATCCCGAGAGGAGAATGGAGGAGAAGGGATTGCGGCGTGACCATCCCCCCTGGGGGGGGGGTGATTTCTCGCTTTCTGTCTCTATGTCTCTCTCTGTCTGTCTGGCGAGCGCACAGGCCCTGTAGCAAAAAACCTCTCCAAAAAATAAAAAAATTTTGTTCTTGGGTCTGGCAAGTGGAATGGTGGTTAAGGGCACTGTACTCCTAGATGGCCGACTGTGATTCGAGTCCCGGACCTGGCGGCTTAGGCTCACTTTCTCTCTCTCTCTCTCTCTCTTTCATCCTGTCCCTCTCTGTCAATTTAAATAAATAAATAAATAAATAAATAAATAAAGTTAAAAAAATCATGAGGAAATCACAAATGTTGGAGCAACTATATTTCAGAACACATAATTATTAGGACAGAAAGTGGAAGTAGTATTTATTGAAAGTTTACTGGCTAAGAGACTCTCTGATGCATATTTTTCATAAATTTTATTACAATGATAATATCTCATGTGGAGTAGTATTTTCATTTGTCATTTCCCTTAAAGAGGTTAACTAATATATTGTCATCCGAAATTTAAAATGACAGATTACTGAAGCTGACCACTGGAAGAAGCAATGTCTTATAAAAGCAAAACCAAAAGTTTTTGTGATATTTAAAACATCTCTTGTAGTGTAAAATCAAACCCACAATGTATTTTTGTTTCATCTAATTATTGCTGTTTTGTTTTGTTTTTCATACTTTCTGGACCAGGTCATTAACTTTATTATTGCCATCCTGAAAATGCCTTAGTTTTGAGTTGAATATGCTTTTCTCATGACATTGTTATGAGTTTTATTTTCGCTACTGCTCTGTGATCCCAGCTAGCATCGGAATCATTGCATCTTAATCATCCTGATTTTTCTAACTTATAGAGAGTTTCAATAACCAAGTGTCCCTGTATCTGTTTACTTATAATTCAAAAGTATGTTTTCTACCATGAGGCCAAGTGTGGCCTTCATCCGTTAAGGCAGAAGCTCTAAAAATCGGTGTCACCATTGCTCTAGCATCACGAAGAGCCTAAGTTTGAAACACCTTCTTTATGAAGAAAATGCTGAGTTTCTGCTACTCGCATTCATAAAGGTTGTATAATTCTCAACATCTTGTTTGTAGAGTACAAAGAAGGACATGTCTGAAATGACTGTAGTCAGATCGGTTGGAGATTTCATATACTGTGGAGACAAAGACAAATTTTTATTGCCATATTCTACATACGAGAAAGATCAACCGCTAATATTTAATAAAAGCTGAAATCCTGAGCTTTGGGATTTAACCATGGTAAAAGTTATAAGGACTTATGTTTATTCTAGTAAAATCCTTGGAAGTACATATTTTAATGTATTTGTCTTTAATAAAAGCATATTAAACAACACTGAATCAGTGAACCATTTTATTACTCATTTGAAAACATTGTGAAAAAAAATTGTTCTTTAATGCTATTTTAATAATGTTAGCGTTCTATTTGCTAAACTCTTTTAATATTAATATATTTTAAGCCTTAAACACTCTTTTTTTTTTTTTTTTTTTGGAGAGGTTTTTGCTATAGGGCGCGTGCGCTCGCCAGACAGACAGAGAGAGACAGAAAGATAGAAAGCGAGAAATCACCCCCCAGGGGGGATGGCCACGCCACAATCCCTTCTCCTCCATTCTCCTCTCGGGATCTTGGGCATGCACGCACACGCGCCCGGCGTGAGTTTAAGCCACCGGGTCCGGGACTCGAACCGCAGTCGACTACGTGGGAGTCCAGCGACATAGCCATTACGCTAACTGCCGGTCCCAAGCCTTAAACACTCTTTATAGAAATTTTTCAAATTAAAGAACGTGTAAAATGACTGTCTTAAGATTTTAGAATACTTAGATGATTTCTATTTTTTATTATTATAGATGATCTGGCTACAACTTTCTTAATGCCGAAAAAGAATTCATGGTTACAATTATGCCCCTAGATACAATCATCCCAGAAATAGATGAACTGGATTAGTTTAGACCTGATTTTTTCCTTTTTTAAGAGGTTTTTGCCTTATGGCACATTCGCTTGCCAGAAAGAGAGAGACACTGAGAGAGAAAATGAGAAATCACCCCCAAGGGGTATGGTCCAGCTGCAATCCCTTGTCCTCTGTTCCCCGCCTGAGTTCTTGGGCACACACACATATATGTCTGGAGTGATTTTTCAATCTACTGTGTCCAGGACTTGAACTACTGTCAACCATGTGGGAGTTCAATGACATAATCGCTTTGCCACCTGCTGGCCCCTCAGGCCTAATTTTTTTCTTTTCATCATGCTAATGCCACAAGACTTCTTAAAATGTTTAGGCATAGTTATGGCTTTATTTTCAACACGTTTGTATGTGTTTACATAAATACCTTGTTTACTAGTTTCAGAACAATCAGGTTGAAATTTAATATATTATCCTTTTTTTTTTTTTTTTTTTTTTTTTTTTTTTATGCTAGAGAATACAGAGAAAGTCACAAGTGTGCACAAGAGAGAGAAAGCACCCCCCAGATGGGGCCTGATCACAACACACTTTTTTTTTTTGGAGAGTTTTTTTTGCTATAGGGCGCGTGTGCTGCCAGACAGACGGAGAGAGACAGAGAGACAGCAAGTGAGAAATCACCCCCCCCCCGGGGGATAGTCACGCCACAATCCCCCCTCCTCCATTCTCCTCTCGGGATCTTGGGCACGCATGCACACGCGCCCGGCATGAGTTTTAAGCCACCAGATCCAGGACGCGAACCACGGTCGATTACGTGGGAGTCCCGCGACATAGCCATTATGCTAACTGCTGGTTCCCAACACGCTTTTTTTTACTCTGTTTCTCCATCCCATCAGGATCCTGGGCGCACACAGTGTTCTTCAAACTGGCCGAGCTGAGACTCGAACCCTGGTTGACCATGTGGGTTCTGACTTCCTCTGTGCAGCCTCTAACTCCTGTGCTACAAGGCAGCACTTTATCTTAAACAAAAAAAACACCTATGTGTTTAGTTATACATTCAAATAGCACAAGAAGACTTAATTAGCAACACTTTCTACTCCAAACTCATGCTCACCCCAAAGCTTAACTTCCCAAACAGAAACGTCTGCAGAAACCAAAGGCTATTTCTTGGAGATTTCACAACTGGCATATATGGCAACGTGCTTATGTTATTCTTTTTTCCTGACCTCTGGGCAGGACACGTCAGCATTCAGCTTGAACAGAAGATTTTCTGTTTCATCCACTCTACATCTCTTTTCTTATATCTCTGAACAGTCCATTCTTCATGTGCCTTAAAATCATTATCAGTTTATAGATAATTTATGATGAAGTATATCCTTTTTCTTGCCTCATGTTCCCCTTTACTCTAAGTTGGAATTTTTTACACCCAAGACTACATGGAACTGCTGAATTCTGTCTCAGAATTAGCTCCTGCTTGTCCTAGTATGGTGGCTGCACCTGTCTTCCCCACCCTAGGATCGAATCCCATATATCCTGGATGTCAAATAGTTCTCATTCTTGGTCCACACCCTTATGTTGATGAATATATTTAGGTACCTTTTCTAAAAGCATATTAAAGCTGTGGCACCTAGTCTTCTGTGTTCTCCCCCTCCCCCAGGTTTGATCATTTATGTTATATAAAACTCTGAAATGAAAGCATTCTGTCAAAATTTTTGAAGTCAGTTCTCTATTTTGAAATCTTTTAGCATTTCAGGTCTGTACTAAGAAATACAGTGCTTTTATGAATCTTTCTTGTGTTGTTTTTCTTTTTATGAAAGATTTAGTATCTTCTTTGTTGTTATCATTTTCTAAAATTTCACTGGAGTGAGCATACTTATGGACTATTTCACCCTGCTGATAAGCGTTCAATAATTCTATCCAATCTGGAGATATTTCTGAAGAGGCTTTGTTTACAGCTTTCTTCTCTATTTTTCTTTTTGTTTTGTATATTTAGTTTTATTGGGACTCTCAATAGATAGGTGTTGAAACTCCTGTAGGTTATCATACAATAAGCAATTAAAAAGGAAAAAGACCTCTTGCTAAATAAGCCTGGGAAGATGCAATACAGAAATAAACACAAGATATAGTGGGAATGTGTTGGGCAGTGGCCCAGCAGTAAACGTGATGCCCTGTGAGGTAGAGTCATGTGGGGCAAATTACCAATGTACACCACACGCTTCCCTGAGTACTCCGGGCCTGTGCGTGACCATGACCTGAATCATATCATGACTCTCTCAGAGGCACTGTCTCTCTTTCTGTCTGTCTCTCTCTCTCATTCATGTAAAAAATAAATAAATAAATATTTTTAAAAATTGTAGAAGGAATTTAATAAAATTGCTTGAAAAAAGTACCAGAGATAATATTTTGACCCCACTATTCTGGACAACTTAATAATGTTAATAATCAAAAATTCTCATCTTTTATTTTTTTTTGGAGAGGTTTTTTCAATATAGGGCACATGAACTCGCCAGACAGACAGAGAGAGACAGAGAGACAGAAAGCGAAAAATCACCCTCCAGGGAGGATGGTCACGCCGCAATCCCTTCTCCTCCATTCTCCTCTCGGGATCTTGGGCACACACGCACACACGCCCAGTGTGAGTTTTAAGCCACCGGGTCCAGGATGCGAACTGCGGTCGACTACGTGGGAGTCCAGTGACATAGCCATTACGCTAACTGCTGGTTCCCAAGGTCTCATCTTCTAATTGTCTTAGAGCATTAGTTTTTAAAGAATTATTTGATTTAACTTTTATTTATTATTATTATTTCAATATTTACAGAGAGAGACACATAAAGAGAGAAAGGGCAAGAAAGAGAAAGTGAGAAAGCAAGCCTCCAGGTCTGGGACTCAAACATGGTTGGCCATGTGGGAGTCCAGCACCCTTACCCACCATGTCACCTGATGACCCAATTTATTTTTAAAAATATTATTTTATTACACTATCATTGAATCTTTTCTGTGCATTTATATATTGTTACTTTTAATACATATGATTAATTATAAATTTCTCTCTCCAATCTTTACATTTTTTACAAACCAAGGAAGAGTATTTATAATTGTCATTTGAATGCCAAATAGCTATTTCAAACCCTACCTATGCAAAATATACTACTAAATTTTCCTAGGAAGTGTGCATTTTCTTAGATATTTCCCAGTGTTAAATGGCACCATCTTCCACTTACTTAAGCATTAAATAGCTAGGAGCTATCTTTCTTTTCTTTTTTCCCCCTCTCATTTCCCATCCATCACTAGTCTTGTGGACCCTAGTTTCCTAATATCTCATAAACAATTCATCTCTAATGAGCTCCTCGTTCCCATTATCCGAGTCAGACTGTCTTCTCACCAGGAAGGAGCTGGAGAGCTATTTGGTTTGAAGAGATTTAAACATTACCCAGGCACCCCTCTTTTTAAGTCACATGCACACCACTCTCCCTCCATTGTGCCTGGGATCTCATCCTTCTAACTTCTCCAGAAAATAAATATCTGACTTTCTTCTGGCTAAGAAAGAGAAGCCATAACTCTATGTGGTTATATAGAGCATGGACCTTGCATGTAATTACGCGGGTTCAAATCCCTGTTCTGTGTTTGTTAAATAGCTATTTTAAGCAAGTTTGTTAACTTCCTGGTGTTTTCTTATCTGGCCTAAAACTAGTACCCAGTGCATTTATTTGTTCTGAAGATTAAATCAGTGTACCCATGTGATAGTACAGAGTAAGTTAATGCCCAATGATTTTTACTTTAAAGTAGACAGCTATGTGGTGACATCCTGGCCGTGGGTAGAGGCCCTTATACTATACAGAGCTGTTCTGACCATCACCCTGTGTGCCACCCTCTCCCTGACTGTCACACTTCGCAGTGTTTGGTGTCACTTCTCCTGAACCATCCAGGCCCTCTTCTCTATATCAATTGCCTCTCTGAGATGTTGAGTTGCTACTTCCTCCAGAAAACTAAATCAATAGCATTTCTCCAAGAGACTTTTTATCACGTCAAAATATGTGTTAGGTGTTTTTTTCTCTTCATGGTCTGTTTTGTCTTGATTCTTGTGGTTTTATGTTTCATTTATCAAAATAACATTAGAGAAATCCTATTAGGAATAAGGAAAAAAGGTGTGATACACAAATATTTGCTATTATTTTGAATTTTTTTATAAGTTATATGTTAAATTACATTGCATTGTTTTAATTATCACTGTATCACTGCTTAGATTACTAGAAGCTTGAATATTTCATGTAATGCATATACGTGCATAAATATGAATAATGTGGATGTATGATATATACATACATGTACTCACATACATATGGAAGGTCTTCAAAAACGTTCATAGAGAATACACATTATGAAAAAAACATTTTGGCACCAAAATCAACTCATAGTTTAATTCCATTTTTCCGTAAACTTTTTGAAGTGTTTGTTTGTGTGTGTGTGCATTTGTATAAATTACTGTCTCATATATTTTGTCAGATCACATTTTAGAGTTTCAGCACATGCCTGAATATTTTAATTTTAATTCTGCTCCCAATTCCTTCTTCCAGAACTTGCTATTCAAATTACAGAAAGAGATGTGGATAGCCACCTAAATACACTCACCTCTGCTTTCATGAATGATGCAAATTAGTAAGTTATTTTTTGTCCTTTTCTTTCTAGTCTTCCACCTAAACTACCAAACACTCAGTGTTCATCTTACACTACCTCTCAAGGATCCTGCTCTGTGTCCATTCCGATACGCTCCCATTCTTCTCTAATTTAACAAAACGCTCTATTACCTTAATTCAGGATGGATGTAACACTTTTAACATAAATAAATCTATAATAATGTGTTCATTGTGCCAACATAGAAAAACATTAAAATTTTTGTTCTGAAAAATGGCAAGAGCTGCTACCCCAGGAAGGACCTCATGAGTTCGGGCTAACATTTGCATGTGTAACTGGACAAATGTGCTTCCCCACATGGAAACCCACATGGCATCTGGACCTCGGGCCCTGGATTCAGACTGGCTTACATGACCCTTAACTGATCACATTAGGTGAGTTTTGGTTCCCTGTGTTTAGCCACACTGTGGCTCAAATGGAGGTGACAACATCACCCACTTCATAGAAGGGTTTTTCCTTTTTTTTTTCCTTTTGAGAGTTTTGTGCTATAGGGTGCATGTACTCTCTGGAGAGACAGAGAGAGACAGAGAGAGACAGAGAGATGGAAAGTGAGGAATTACCCCCCTGAGGAATGGCCATGTCACAGTCTCTTCTCCTTTATCCTCTTGGGATTTTGGGCACACACACACACACACATGTGCCCGGTGTGAGTTTCAAGCCTCAGGGTCCAGGACTCGAACCATAGTTGGCCATGTGGGAGTGCAGCTATGTAACCATTATGCCATCTTCTGGTCCCCATAAAGTAGTCATTAACAGTAAAATAATCTAATATTATTTTACATAGTTACTATAGTAACCACTGTACTATCTTTATGAATCAATAAATGTATTCTATAACATCATGTTGTAAACTCAAATACACAAAATAAAGCCTATTTTTTTAAATGAAATGAGCTAAAGCCAGTCAGTGGTAGGGTGATAAAGGCAAGTGGACCCCACAAAAGCAACTATGTAGTTGGAGTCTGGAGCCAGCAGTTTGAAAAACACAACAGGCACGTGCACGGGCGCGCGCACATGTGTGTGTGTGTGTGTGTGTGTGTGTGTGCCCAGAATCCTTGGCAGAGAATGAAGAAGGGATTGAGGCATGGCCATTCCCCCTGAGGAATGCTTTCTCACTTTCTCTCCACACTTCCACCTCTGCAGAGTGCATGCACCCTGTATAACTAAAATAAAAATAACAATAAAAAAAAAACGAAATGAGCTAATGTATATAAAGCCCTTCAAAGAATTCTCAGTGCCAAGTATACACCACACAGGTAGTAATGTTGTTATCATTATTACTGCCTATTTTAAAAAACTTCAAAGCTATTTAATTCTGCCCTTTAAAAACATTTTTTAACTAAAATGACCATTCTAGGTCCAAATATTTTTTAACATTCAGATGCCAAATAACTTCCAGTGTATCTTGTCTTCAGCCGTTGCATTTCTCTTCTAAGTGATCGGAAAATTGGAATACATTTAAATGTGTATTAAGCCATTGGCAACAAGATAAAAGCATGCAAAGATGCCATGTAATCGGGCCGAATGGCCAGCGGAATTTATCTTCCCCAGCAGAAAGGCTTTTTCAGTAAATAGGAGATCTCAATAACATCCCATCAGCGGTGATGTAGAGAAAACAAATCTTAGCCGCAGTCTGTATTCTCAAGAAAACAGATAAGAGCAGTGATGGAATTCTATTCTCAGCAACTCGTCCCCTTCTCTGGGGTAGGATACACATGAAGTAAACCGACTTGTTGGGATGGCCCTGTAGCATGGTGGCTAAGTGCTGTGTGCTGGGACCTGGATAACACACGGGTGACGGAAGTGTGAATCTGTGCCCTAGTGGCTTGAAAAACACACCAGGCACTTGAGGGTGTGTACCCCCAAGTCTTGGCAGGGTGGAGAAATGGAGGAAGAAGGACTGCAGTGTGACCACTCTACATTGGGGGGTGCTTTCTCTCTCTCTGATAAGCAAACACAATGGCCTCTGGCAAGGAAAAGATAAAATCCACATGTTCTTATTTACTCTCAAGGGCTGTGGAAACTGATCACGTTGTCTCTGTTCAGCACATACATGGGGGTCTTCAAAAGTTTATGGAAAATGTGCATCAAAAGACTACATAGATTTCAAAGATGTTTTTTGTACCAAAATAAACTCATACTTTAATTTCATTTTTTCCACAACTTTCTGAAGTTTTTTTGTACTTTTAATTCAGCATTAGGGGGACCAGCAGTTAGAGTAATGGCTACGTCTCCGGACTCCCATGTAGTCGACCGCAGTTGGAGTCCTGGGCCTGATGGCTTCAACTCACGTGTGCGTGCGTGCCCAAGATCCCGAGAGGAGAATGGAGGAGAAGGGATTGCGGTGTGGCCATCCCCTTGGGAGGTGATTTCTTGCTTTTCGTCTTTCTGTCTCTCTCTGTCTTTCTGGCGAGAACACAGGCCCTATAGCAAAAACCTCTCAAAAAAAAAAAAAAATCAGCATTAGGGAAATAATGATATATAAATTAGAATGACAGGCCAGCAGGTGGAATGGTAGTTAAGCCACTGGCCTCCCACATAGCTGACTGTGGTTTGAGTACAAACCTGGCGCTTGAAAATCATACCCAACCTGTGTGCATGCATATCCAAAATCTCAGGAAAAGAATGAAGGCGAAGGGATTGTGGTGTGGCCATTCCCCTTTGGGGGTGGTTTATCACTTTCCTTTTCCTTTTCTCTGTCTCTGTCTCTGTCTCTCTCTGGATAGCACACACACCTTATGGCAAAATCTAAAAAAAAAAAAAAAAAAAAAAAAAAAAAAAAGATTGAAACCCTACTCTTCCAAAACCTTCATGTCAACTGATAAAGGAACAAAATAACTACATTTATTATTATTATTTGCTAAGGGCACTTGTACTCACTGGAGAGTGAGAATGTGAGAAACATACCCCGGGGGGAATGGCCATGAACCAATCCCCTTATTTCCATCCTTCTGTTGGGACTTTGGGCACACTCGTGTGCTTGCTGTGACTCTGAAGCTACTGAGTCTGGGACTCTAATCACAAGGTTGACCATGTAAGATCCAGTCATCCCAACCTCCACATCACCTGCTGGCCTCAGGATGAATTAATTTCTTAAAATTGAATGGAAATTGTATATGGAGCAGACCAGCAGATGGCATAGTTGGTACTTTGCTGGACTCCCACATGGCCGACTCTGGTTCAAGTCCTTACCCTGTGGCTTGAAAATCATGCTAGGTGCATGTGTGTGCGTGCCCAAGGTCCTGGGAGGAGAATAGGGGAGAAGGGATTGCAGCTAGGCCATCTCCCGGGAAGTGATTTCTCACTTACCCTCTGATTGTCTCCCTCTCTCTGGCAAAAACATGTACCTTAAGGCAAAAGAGTATCTAAAAAAATAAAAAGAAATGGTCTACGGAGGGACCAGCCAAGTGATGTGGTGGTAAAGGTGGCTGGATGCCACATAGCTGACTATGCATTTCAAGTCCCAAACCCACTGTTTTGAAAAACATGCCTGGCAGTGTGTGTGTGTGTGTGTGTGTGTGTGTGTGTGTACCTAATTCGAGAGGAGAATGGAGAAGGGATTTTGGTGGGACCATCCCTCCCAGAGGGGAGCTGTCTTCTCATTTTCTTCCTCTCTCTTTTTTCCATGAGTGTGCACACCCTACAGCAAATTTAAAAGAAAAAAAAAAATGAAGAATTTCTCAAAAAATGATAAAATAATGTGGAACAATGGGTAGACAGCTCCTTTCTGCAAGGAGATTAGAAGCCCTTTCTAAGAGAAGTCATTTAAACTGATGCCTGAGTGATAAGAAAGAGCCAGATATTTAACTTGTAAAAGTTTATTGTCTACAAAATCAATTAGGAAGAAAATTTATGATTTTTTTAAATGAAGTCATTCTTTTCTTTTAGAGAAAATAAACTGTTACATTTATTCAGTCACAAGTCATCATTTTCATTTAACCATACTTACTAAGAGCCAACTCACAGAAATGAAATAGATTATTTCTTTCTCGAAGGAAATCCACACAAGGCACTAACCACGGTCTAAGAGGTCACTGACAGGCTTGGAGGTTGGTACTTTTCTGCCCCTTGTTTGGTCACGAGTATTTTTTTTTTTTCACCTAACCAATTCTTTCACTTCTTCCCCACCTTGTGAAGGACCCTCGGAGTATACCAAGCTACATTCTGAAGATACTTTAATTCATTTAGTCAAAGCAGAAACTAGATAAAAGGATACAATTATGTAACAACGATTATAAAACCTGATGGCATAGTAAAGTCTCTTAAGACACATTCATGGGACAAGCAGATGGTCTAGAGTTATGTAACTGGACTCCCACATTGCCTATCGCAATTAAAGTCCGGGACAGGTAGCTTCAAAATCACATTGGGCATGTGTATGTGCATGCCAAGATCCCAGGAAGAGAATGGAAGAATGGAGGAGAAGGGATTATGATGTGGTCATCCCCCCCGGGGGGTTGATTTCTCACTTTCCCTCTCACCATCTCTGTCTCTCTTTCTCTCTCTCTGGCGAGCACATGTGCTCTAAGGCAAAAACCTCTTTAAAAAAAAAAAAAAAGACATGTTCATAAAATTCTGATTCCAGTCTGCATCTTAGACTAATTTAATTTATTGGAAGAAGGTAGGCCCCAACTAACCTCCAGGTGTTGCGAACTTCTTACGTGATTTTAAATGCAGCCAGAATTGACCACTGTTCTCTATTCTGGATGATTCCATGCAAAGTTTCATTATGTATTTGTATAATCACATCAAATGCCCTCTTCTGTGTGGAATGGCAGAACACCATAGCTGAAATGTATGAACACCTCTGATATGTGAACATCATGTATAGCAAAGATGTTTAAAATCACCAAAAAAAGTGGAGACAATTGAAACGTCCTTCAACCTGTAAATGGATAAGCAAACTGTGATACAGCCATCAAAAGGAATATTATTTGACAATAAAAGGGAATGAAGTACTGATATGTAAATGATATGTAAATGTATGATATGAAGTACTGATATGATGTAAATAAACCTTGAGCACATTATGCTCAGTGAAAGAAACCAATCAGCAAAGATAACATTCTGTATAAATTTCCATTTATCTTAAACATGCAGAAAAGATGAACATATGGAGATAAATAGTCCCTTCTGATTGCTTGAGGCTGGATGAGGAATAACAACTAGTGGGCATAAATGAGCCTTCTAGGCTAATGGGTGTGTTCTAAAAATGGATTTAGATCATAATTACACAACTCTACATATTTACTAGAATCATTGAGCTGCACCATTCAGATGATATGTATTATGTATATAAATTATAACCTATAAAATTTAAGAATCCACCAAAAATTTCTTTGGTGTGATAAACAGTTCACTAAAATCACAGGATGCAAAATAAACATAAAGAAGTCTGCAGTGCTTTTCTATACTAATAAGGAAGAGACTGAGACTGAAATGAAAGCAATCTCATTTACAATAGACACACACACAGACACACAACACCTGTAAGTAAATCTAACCAAGGAGGTGAAATATTACTACTCTCAAAACTATGAAAAACTGATGAATGAAACTGAAACATATATGAAAAAAGGAAAAAAATCCCTAATTCATGTTTTGGGATAATCAATGCAGTTTAAATGTCAATACCCCCCAAAGTAATCTATAAATTCAATGCAATTACTATCAAAATACTACTGACATTTTTCACAGAAATAGAAATATAAAAAAAATAATTACATAATTCTGTATATACCCAAAGGTCAAGAAGTCACCCAGATGTTGGAACATTTGATGTCCATATTTATTGAAGCATTATTCACAATAGCTAAGACACGGCATTAACCACAGTGCCCCATGACTGATGAAAGGGTAAAGAAAATGTGGCACATATACACAATAGACTACTACTTAGCCATAAAGCACAACAAAATCCCATAATTAGATAGGAACTGTGCAAACCTAGAAGATACAATGCTAAATGAAAACAAGTCAAACAATGGAAGACAAATACCATATATCCCCACTTAAGATGTACAAAATGCAAAATGTCCACACTTTATGGTGGAAACTATAGACCCTGAAAGCATAGAAATAGAGAAAAAAATGGAAGCTATCAGGAGCTGCATAGGGCATTTGGGAATTGGAGGTTCAGAAGAAAATGATTAACAGATACAAAAGTGCAAGCAAACAAGTGGAATAGATTATGAAACACTGTACCACAGCAGGGCAAAAAATGTCATGAGAGGGGCCAACAGATGGCATAGAAGTTATGTCGCTGGACTCACTGCGGTTCGGGTCTAGACCCAGTGGTTTGAAACTCATGCCGGATGCATGTGCGTGTGTGCCCAAGATCCCAAGAGGAGAGTGGAGGAGAAGGGATTGCAGACTGGCCATCTTCCCAGTGGGGTGGTTTCTCACTTTTTTTTCTCAATGTCTCTGTCTCTCCCTTTCTCTCTGGCTACCACATGTGCTCTAAGACAAAAACCTCTAAAGAAAAAAGTCATTGAGAACTTAAGAATATTTACTCCCCCCCAAAAAAAATAACAAAACCTGGTGTAGACTATCAATGTGTGCAACATGATGTTCAATGATATGAACATGATACGTTCAGTGTTGAAGATGATGCATACATTTATATCCTTGATTTGATTATTACATGTAGTATACACACTTTATATTACCATAATGTACTCCAAAAAGATGTATAGCAATTACGTGCAAACCAGATATTACAATAAAAGGTAAAAAGATGATTAGTTGTTCTTTTTCAGATATTTTTATTACTTTACATTAATAAAACTTCAGAACATAATTTTGTGCAATAAAGAATCACTTTTATGTAAATAATAGATATTTTATTTATTTTTAACATTTTTTGGAGAGGTTTTTGCTATAGGGCACATGAGTTTGCCAGACAGAGAGAGACGGAGAGACAGAAAGCAAGAAATCACCCCCTGTGGGGGATGGCCACGCTGCAATCCTTTCTCCTCCATTCTCCTCTTGGGATCTTGGGCCTGCATGCACATGCACGCACCTGGAGTGAGTTTTAAGCCACCAGGTCCGGGACTTGAACTGTGATCGACTACATGGGAGTCCAATGACACAGCCATTACACTAACTGCTGGTCCCTCGATATTTTATTATTTTTAAACAATTATTTATTTTTATTTATTATTATTATTATTATTATTATTTTATAATTTGCTATAGGGTGCACATGCTCACCAGAGAGAGAGTGAAAGTGAGAAAGCTAGTTGCCAGGTCCAGGACTAGAAACTGCCACCGGCCATTTGGGAATCTACCTGCTGGCCCCGAATAATAGATCTTTTAAATACGAGGGCCTCCATAAAGTTTGAGGGAAAATGGAAATAAAGTACAAGTCTATTTTGGTACAAAAGACGTCCACAATTGGCCCGATCTCATTGGTGCAATCCGGAAGGCACTGAACGGCAGTGCTGGAGGCCACGTGGCTGACAGCAGATTTGGATTCCTGATCCACTCCACCCGAGCACACCAGGTGTGTGTGCACATGCCCACAGTCTGGGCAAGCTGGGCCCTGGGGAAGGAGGATTAGGGCATGATGGGACTCTGTCAAGGGAGTTTCTCTCTGTCATGACACGTGCACTGGTTTTCTTATGCACACGCACTCTTTATCATAAATAGAAAGGATAACCTTAGAAAAATTTTAATCCGTGCATAGCTGTTTCAGAACAAACATTTTAATAGACTTTCTGAAGATTTTTCATAGAAGAGATTTTTATATTTTTGTTTGAAATTAGTTTTAACTTTTTCTTCCAGAAGAGAAGTATTGCTCTCTTTTTTGGAGGGGTTTTTGTTGTGGGGCTTGTTTGCTCACCAGAAAGACAGAGACAGAAAGTGAGAAATCACCCCCCGTGGGGGATGGCCATTCCGCAATCCCTTCTCCATCCTCCTCTCAGGATTTTGGACATGCATGCACACGTGCCCAGCGTGAGTTTAAGTCACTGGGTCCGGGGCTCGAACTGTGGTCAACTACATGGGAGTCCAGTGACATAGCCATTACACTAACTGCTGGTCCCGAGAAGTATTGCTCTTTTAGAATTATAATAGTTTACCTTGCAGGTGCATTATATTTTTTCCTCAAAAAATACAGAAGCAAAAAAAAAATTTGAGAAGTGGATATTATTATTTAAGCAAATTTGACATTCTATGATTATTATAAATTACTACTATAAACTATTGTGTCAAGAAACAAAGAAGACAATTTGTTTTCTTTTTTTTATTAATTCATAAAAGGTGTATACATGAGAGAGGGAGACAAGGAGAGAGAGATAAAGAAGCACCCTCCATACTCCATAGGGCTTGGTCAGTCTGGATCCGTTTCCTTCAGTCCTCCAGTTCACCAGGATCCCGGGCACGTACGCATACACCTGCTATATTTTCAGGCCAACCAGGCCAGGGACTCAAACCACAGTCAGCATGTGGCATCCAGCTCCACCATCTGGCATGATACTGGCTGTGCCACAGAGGCTGAGCCAAAAGGCTAATTTTGTTTGTAATCACTAAAGTCACAGATTGAAAATTGTTTCATTTTTCTTTTCCATATATACCTTAACTCTTCAATTTTGAAGTTATGAAAGTTATGAGATGAATTTATTTTCTTTCCTTTCCTTTTCTTTCTTTTTTTTTTTGAGAGGTTTTTTTTTTTTTTTTTTTTTTTTTTTTTTTTTTTTTGAGAGGTTTCTGCTATAGGGCGCGTGCACTCACCAGACAGACAGAGAGAGACAGAGAGACAGAAAGTGAGAAATCACCACCCAGAGGGGATGGCCATGCCGCAATCCCTTCTCCTCCGTACTCTTCTCAGGATCTTGGGCACGCACGCATATGCGCCTGGCATGAGTTTTAAGCCACTGGGTCCAGGACGCGAACTGTGGTCAACTACATGGAAGTCCAGCGACATAGCCATTACACTAACTGCTGGACCCCTAGAGATTTTTGCTATAGGATGCGTGCACTCGCCAGAGAGACAGAGAGATAAAAATCATCCCCAAGTGGGGATGGTCCTGCCACAATCCTTTTTCCTCCATCCTCCTCCTGGGATTTTGCACACACAAACATCCACGTGGCATGAGTTTCAATTTGCCTGGTCCCGGACTTGAACTGCAGTCAACCACATGGGGGTCCAGCACCTTAACCACTATACTACCTACTGACTCTTAGTGTGCCTTTTTTTTTTTTTTTTTTAAGAAAGAATTTTGTTGTAGGGCACATGCCTGCACCAGGGAGACAGAAAGTGAGAAATCACCCCCCAGGGGGAATGGTCACACTACAATCCCTTCTCCTCCATTCTCCTCTTGGGATTTTGGGCATTTATATACATGTGCCCAGCACGAGTTTCAAGCCTCCAGGTCCAGGACTCTAATAGTGGAAGTCCAGAGCCTTAACCACTATGCCACCTACTAGCTCCTAGAGTGCATTGTTTAACATGGGCAATGGTTTATGATAACAGAGCTACCGTGTGGAGAAAAAAAGTTCAGTTGTTATGTAAAGGAAATCATTCCTAATTTTTTCCTGGGTTAGATTTTCTATGTAATGTACAGTGAAATGCCACTTAAAAGAAATATTTCATTATTAGGAGGTTAGCACAGCCACTACATGAGAGAGTTTGCACTCTGATTATTGCAGAGAAATTAGTGTTCCTTGGATCATTAGGGCATGGATGAGTTTAAATGTACATTGCAAATGTTGCTAAGGTAGGAGTCTTTGAAACAGAAATCATTTATCACGTTGTGGATCTCAAAACTAAGATAATACACTCCTTTTGTAAGTGTCTTTTCTTCATTGTCTTGACATTATCTGCTTTCAGAATACCCATTCGTAAAAAAATAGCTTCTGTATGTGCAAAGATGTGTACTTTCTCCAGCTGAATAGTTAAGTCAGGCTTTATTGACACTATTTTTGCATCATGTTCTGGCTGAAGTCCCAGGAAAAAATGTTGTTAATATATATTCCATTTTGGTTAAGTGGCTTAACGCTGTTTAAATGAGTAATACTTAACTAAAAGAATACAAATTTTGGGCCTATAGACATGTGCTAGGTGTGTGTGAGAAACAGAATGTGAGGTTGTGAGGTTTGTGAGTGGCGTGTGTAGGAGTGGTTCCGTGCAGAGTAATGTGTAGTCACATGAGAAAGTCTGGGCCTGAGACCTCTGTATCTGTTAGTGAATTTTGTAACTTGTTTCCTTACCTGTAAAAGGGGAGTAAAATAGTACAGGTGAGAGGACTACGAAAAGTTGGTGGGAAACTGAAATTAAAGGAAGAGTTTATTTTGGCACAAAAAGTTTTTAAATCCATGCCTGGCTCTTTTCAGATGTGCATTTCCATGTGTGTTTTGAAAACCCCTCACCCCATTAATTATGGAAAATGACAAGTACTAGGGAGGTAATGGAAAGACATCACTCAGCACATTTGACTCTGAATAGAAGTTATCTATCTTTATACATTTTACATTATTATCTTAACATTTCTAAAGCAAGTAAAATCACCTACTTTAAAATTACTATTGTGTTTACTCAGACTAGTTTAGAATCTGGTTTTTACAGATGAACTAATTTATTTTTACTAAAGAAAATGCATGCATACTTGGGGATGTACACGTATACACACAGGCATACCCACACAGATGTATGTGCATATGTATATTCACATATGGATGTATTACAACAACAATTAAGCAAACTCCAACCTAAGATAGAGAATATTGCAAACACTAGTGAAGCTGGCCCTATGTTACCTATTATAACCATTATTGAGTTTTATGTTCATCATTTTCTTGCTTTTCTCTGTATTTTATCATATATAAATTTAACTCTAAACAGTAATTATTTAGTTTCATATATTTTAGACTTTTTATAAGTGATCAAATCATAGGTATGCAAATTGATTTTTTCATAAAAAATTAATGTCTTGAGATTTATTCATTTTGATAGGTTCAGCAAGCTCATATATTTTCATTACACATGGTACAACATAATCAGCCATGGCAGGAGATTATAGGACATTGGGTCAGTCAGAGGCACGGTTCTTGAGACAGCTGAATCCCATATGGCCAACTGCATAGTTTGCGTCCCAGACCTGACAGCTTGAAAAATATGGCAAGGGCATGTGCCTGGGTGCTCAGAAATCCAAAAAGGAGGGAGAAATGAAGGAGGAGGGATTGCAGTGTGACTGTTTGTCATGTGGAGGGGATCCATTCGCACTTTCCCTCTCTCTGTCTCTTTCTTCCTCTCTCTCTGATGAGTGTACATGCCCTTTGGCAAATCAAACAAACATATACAAATATTTATAAATATATTTTTAATGTACATATATTTTTAAAACTAGCAATAGAAGAAAATTTCTCTAATGGAATAAATGGTATCTACAAAAGCTTATTTGTTCTGTGCTTTCATGATGCACTAAAAGCATTTTGAAAATCAGGAGAAGAAACGATGGTCTCTGTGAGCACCTTTATTCAGTTTTGCATTGAAGAGCAAAATCTGTGCAATAAGACAAGAAAAATCAATAAAAGGCGTAAAGCTTGGGAAGAACAAAAAGCCAATATGATTACTATTCACATTCAGAATCTCATTTCCCAGCTGTTTTAATCACTTTTTCCTAGTTTTTTTGTTTGCTTTTCTTACTGGGAGGTAGAATTTCTTTTGTATTTATTTTTCCACTTTCCACTATCCCATGTACAAGGAGTCTTCAAATAGTTCATGGAAAATAACTATTCTGCACATGCTATGCATGAGTTTTTAAAATTTTTTGCATGAAAATAAACTCATACTTCTGTTTCATTTTGTATACAATTTTTGAAATCTCCTGTATTAGTTTAAGAGTTATACAGTCTACGTCTATCACTTTGGTTCTTATTATTAGAATTAAGCATACATTTTAAATTTATGTTTAAATTTTGATATTTAAGTATGTCTAACGTTGATCAATATGCCTACACTTTTTTCAAGATATGTAAAGCCCTATAAAACTTTAAGTTGAAATTTTCACTTTTCTTTTATCTATATTTGAGTTCTCTCTAGTGATTTCTATGCTCTGTATTTTATTTCTAGCTTACATTTTTAATATCTTAATTAGAGTTTTCCCGAATTAGTTCACAGACTTGTTTATTGGCTCACATTTCCTTCTTGTATGTCAGAGCTTTTTCTGATTATTTTTCTTCTTTCTGGAGTTCAAATTTGAAAGTCTTTTAACTAAGATCTGTTGTTAGTAAACTCATTCAGTTTTGCTTAATAATACAGTTTTTAAGAATTATTATTATTATTATGTTTTAATTTGACCAAAGCAAGAGAGAAAGGGAAACTGAGAAAGTAAGTCACCCGCTCCAGGACTCAAACTTGTGGTTGGTCATGGGGGAATCCAGCACCCCAACCACCACAGTGTTACCAGCCCCAATAATACTGTTGTTTAACCAGCATTTCTGAAATATATTCCTTTGCAAGGGACACACTTCTATACTGAAAGCTATGTTCAAAAAGATAGTCCCATTTATTCAGCCTTTTAATACGATATTAGCAAATCTGCTATCAACCTAATTGCACTTTTGTGGGTTGTCTGTCTTTTCCATGTGGTAGCATTTAATGTTTTTTTCTCTATAATTAGTGTCGGCAGTTTTGCCTCAAACCATCTATGTATGTATTTCTTTTTATTATCTCATCTGGGGTTTAGCAGACTTATCAAATCTAAGACTCCTTATCTTACAAAATCCTAAGCATTTTTTGGGGCACTATCATTCTAAGTATTACGTTTTTTACATCACTTTCAGTCTCTTTCCTGAAAACCTGATTAGACAGATACCAGAAGGTCTCTGTCTCCATCAGATCTTCCACTCTCTCTTATTATGTCTTGTCTCTCTTTCTCTTGCTTCTCTCTGGTTAATATCCTAAGGATTGCCAGCCAGCTCATGCATATTTTATTAAATTGTTTATTTTCTGTACTTCCTGTTTCACTGGATTTCTATTTCATTAGTGTGTACTTCGTTTTTGCATGTTCTACAGGATTCTTTCTTAAATGGAGTGGGTTACATTTAATAGCTGCTTATTCATAACTATTCCAAATGCTTTTTTTATCTTTGAACATAGTTAAAAGCCCTATTTCAAATACGGATAATTTCAATATCTACAGCTTCCTAAGCATGAATCTGGTATTTGTTTTTGCCAATATTAGGTTTGAGTTTTGTTTCTACATGCATTTGCTACTTTTTTTATTGAGAGATAATTGATATATAAAGAATCGTGCATATTTAATATGTACAATTTGACAAATTTGACAGAAGCAAACACCTGTGATACCATCATTGCAATCAGAATAATAGACAAGATTCCTGTGTTCCTTATTTGCTTTTGCAGTAAGACCATTTAACATGAGTTCTATTCATTTTCTTCCTTTAGTATTTAATTTGCCCTCACCAGAGAAAGAGACAAAGAGAAAGGAAAAGTAAGAAAGAACCCTCCATGTCATATCACAGTTTCTTCTCCTCCTTTTCTCCATTCTGTACCAATTTTGGTCATGCATGCACATGCACTGGGTGTGTTTTTCAAGCTGCCAAGTCCAGGACTTGAACCATGCAATTGACTTTGTGGGATCCAGCTCAGGTACCACCAGGCCATGGCTGGCCCGAGGTCTACCCTTATAACAAATTCTGAAGTGCACAATACACACTTCCCAGTGGTTCTCTAGAAATTACTCACGTAGTGTAGCCGGAAGTTGATATCCTTTGAATAATTCTTTCCCATTTCTCTCAGCCCTGCCAACCCCTAGAGTCTTTCTACCCCCTGCTTCTATGACAATTTTACTTATTCATATTTATTTTCTTCACTCACAATAGAGTGTGTGTGCTTACACGTTAGAATAAGAAAAGAAGAGAGAGAGAAGCACTCCTCTGAGTCTGGCCCTACTTTCTCCGGTCTTCCAGTTCTTTGCATCCTGGACAATTTATGTACAGGACTGCACCATACTTTTTAAAATTATTATTATTTATTTATTTATTTACGAGAGTTGTTTTTTGTTTGTTTGTTTGTTTTTTTTGATATAGGGCATGTGTGCTCGCCAGAAAGAGAGAGACAGAGAGACAGAAAGCGAGAAATCACTCCCCAGGGGAGATGGCCACGCCGCAATCCCTTCTCCTCCATTTTCCTGTCAGGATCTTGGGCACGGAGCAACCCTTCACCATGTTAGATTCTTCATAAAAATGGGATCACGGGCACCTGCGCTTCTGTGACTGCCTATTTTCTTAGCATAATGTCCTCTGAAATCATACATTTTGTTACAAATGAAAGGATTTTTTTCTTTTTTAAGACTAAATAATAATCTGTTGTACACAGCAGCAAAGTGAACTGCAGTGCTTAAAGCCAAATGCTGCTTGTGGGTCTGGGTCCCAGGTCAGCTTTCCGACAGGCCCAGCCCATGGCTCGTACCCGGGATCCGAAAGAGCTGAAGGGTCAGGGAAAGGCGCTCGTCAAGGGTACCTCTCACTCTCTTTTCTCTCTTCCTCAGGCACACACACACATGTGCTCTTTATCATGAATACACTTTCAAAAGCATCCCATTGCACACGATGCCATATCCTGTTTCTTCATCTGTTGATGGAACTATCAACGTTCAGTTCTCACGTCTGAACTATCACGTATAAAGCTGCGGTGAACCTGTGGTGCAGATTTTTAAAGTCCTTATTTGAATAATTTTCAATGTATACCCAGAAGCGAGATTGCCGGATTATATAGTAATTCATTTCTAATATATACTTTTAAAAGTTTATGTACTGTATTCACAATTGCACATGCATGTGTGTAACAGAGAGCAAGAAAGAGAGAGAAGCACCCCCAGCGGGGTGCGGCCCTGGCGTGGTCGCCCTCCACAAGCCTTCCTGCTAGCCAGGACCCTACACCTTCCCGTGACCTGGCACATTTCACACGGACTGGACCAGGGATCCAAATACCTCCAACGCTGCAGTTCAGGACGCAACTGACTGCGCCACCAAGACTGGGCCTTGTTTTCAGTTTGTTTGAGGCGTCTCCGTAATGTTTTCTTCTGTGTCACTTTACATTCCCGTCAACAATGCACAGGGATTCCAACTTCTCCACAACTTCACCAACAGTTGTTATAGTTTTCCTTTTTAATAATAGCCATCCTTATACATGTGATGGGATATTTTATTAGTTTTGACTTTATTTCCCTGATAATTTACGTTGTTGAACCTTTTTTACTATACCCATTGTCCATGTCTCTGTCTTCTTTAGAGATACAACCGCTCAAAACATTTGCCCAATAAACTACCAGAACTTATTACTCCTATTTAACTGTAACTTAGTAGCTAGCCGTTGATCAACCTTTCCTCTTTCTTCATCCTGGTTAATGTATTGTCTATAAGGAGCTTAAAGAAAAGTTTTCAATGTTCTTACCAGAAAAAGAAGATAGCTATTTGAAGCAATATATATGCTTTCTAGCCTTATTTGATTAGTCCACACCATATACATTGTATCAAAGTATTTATATTGTACCTCATAAGTATATATAATTATTATTTGTCAATTAAAATAAAACAAAAATCATTTGCACATTTAAAAAAATAGGGTTATCTGCACAGTTTGGATCCTGACCCTGGCAGCTTCCAAAGCACACCAGGCATGTGTGCACACGTGCCAAAATCCCTAGAGGATAGAGATGGAGGAGAAGGGGTTGTGGTGTGACCGTGCCTGATTGGAGAGTGTTTTTTCTTCCCTCTTTTTCTCTATCTTTCTCAGGCAGATACATATGCCCTCTGGCAAAATTAAAAACAAAATGTAAAGTAGCAGTCCAATTTCAGTTTCTTCCATGTAGATATTCAGTTTCCCCAACTCCATTTGTTGACAGGTTATCTTTTAACCATCATGTATCCTAGCACCCATGTTAAAAATCAGTTGACTATTAAGTTTTAAACTCATGGTCCTTAGAATTAAATCCACTTGAATTATTTAAATTGAGTCTATTTCTTCAAATATAATTTACATTTTCATCTGCCAATTACACATAAAAACACTACCAACATAGACTGTTTGAAATTGCTCCAAACTTTTTGTTTGGCTTTTGTTCTCCTGTTTTGGCTTATTTAGATGTTTTTCTATATAAAGAATGAATTCTAGCCCTGTTCTAACAGAAGCAACAGTAAGTTTGTTTTCTTAGGATAGACTTTTTTTTTTTTTTTTCCTTTTTTGTGGTGATCTACCAGAACTAGGTCTGAGACAAGTAATTATGTCCCTTAATTTTGAAATAGGTTTTTGTTTCACTTAATGAAATAGTCACTGCTATAGATATGTGTTCATGCTTAATTTTTCAGTCTGACAAATTTCCCTAGGTGTGCTCCAGAGTTTGTCTTCTGGTTCATAATAAAGTTTCTTTCTTTCAAGAGAGATTTTTGCTATAGGGCATGTGCCTATCAGAGAGACAGAGAGAGACAGAGAAACAGAGTGAGAAATCACCACCCACCCCCAGAGGGGATAGCCACACCGTAATCCTTCTCCTTCATTCTCCTCTGGGAATTTTGGGCATGCACGCACACACGTGCATGAGTTTTAGCCGCTGGGCCAGGGACTCAAACTGCAGTTGACGATGTGGGAGTCCAGAGAAGTAATCATTGTGCAATCTACTGGTCACTCATAATGAAGTTCTAATCTTGTCAAATCCATACCTTTGGAGCCGGCAAATGGCATGGTGGTTAAAGGTGCTGGATTCCCACATGACCGACTGTGGTTCAGGTCCTGGACCTGGTGGCTTGCTTTCTTGCTTTCCCTTTCTCTCTCTCTCTCTCTGGTCAAATACAAAAATAATAATAACAATTGGAATTAAATAAATAATTCTTTTTTTTTTTCTTTTTTTGGAGAGGTTTTTGCTATAGGGCGCGTGCGCTCTCCAGACAGACAGAGAGAGACAGAGAGACAGAAAGCAAGAAATCACCCCCCAGGGGGGATGGCCATGCCGCAATCCCTTCTCCTCCATTCTCCTCTCGGGATCTTGGGCACGCACGCACATGCGCCCGGCGTGAGTTTAAGCCACCGGGTCTGGGATTCGAACTGCGGTCGACTACGTGGGAGTCCAGCGACATAGCCATTACGCTAACAGCTGGTCCCAATAAATAATTCTTTAAAAAAAAAAAAAAAAAAAAAAAACAAGAAGCAAATCCACAGCCTTGGTTCTCTGGAATTAATGTTGATCAATTCCTTTCATTGCATTAATATATTGTAAGTTTCTGTCCTTCAGTATTTCTCTTAGATTCCACAATTCAAACATTCATTTTTTTTAAAAAAAGTTTTTAATGGATATAATTTATTTAGCATAGTTCTCTGTGGCTCTTCTCCTCCTCTACTCTCCCCATGAATCCCAGCTGTATCAGCTCTATTTTCTATACCAATTCCACAGACAATACTTTTAATTAGGGGTAATGCATTTTATAGATCATCTTCGGGGTTATCATTTATACACCAACACATATACCAATGTGTGCCCTCTAAGCATATATACTATTTTTTTTAAGAAATTATAGTTTTTCAATTTTAAGGTCACATTGATGGTAAGAACGACTACAAATTAATATAATCTCTGGAGTTATAAGAAATATGTAGATTTCTTTATCTATTTAGTAAACAAAGAAATTTTAAAGTTCATTCCAACTTCTATTGCGTTGTAGGAAAAGTCATGATGTATTTTTCTGTGCAAAAATGCATCATGGATTTCTGACAACCAAATAATATAGTAAAATGTAAAAACGTTAGTTTTTTTTTTAATCCAAATTTTTACAAAAGCATATTCAACACTCTACCAGCTCTGGATTTCATTAATTTTTACAATAGTTTTATTAAATGTTCATTATTATACTTAAATGATTCTTGGAAGAAGCATTTTTTTAAATTCACGAGATAAGCTTTTGTAAAAGCTATTTTCTGCTTAAAGGCTGAGGCTCAAAAGGGTTTCAAGTCTAAGGTCACATACCTGCAAGGTCAGAGCTCACATTCTACTCAACGACACAAGGCTGTTTCCTGCAGTGTGTTTCCCCGAATAGGACATATTTCTCTTGTTTTCTCCAGAAAACTATGATAATAAAATCCTGCATCTGAAAAATGTGGTACATGTAAATAGAATTTTAAAAGATAAAATATGCACAGCAACATTTCCTGTATTTTATTTTTAAGTATAAATTCTTGTGGTTGTGAGTATTGAAAAATGGTTCTCATCTTAAATATTTATCCAAATGTGTTGGCTCACAAGCTAGTTTGATGATAATGACTATTGACAGAGCTTATGTCATTGAGTGAGGCTTAAAAAGTTGGGACCAGGCGATGGCATAGTGATTAATGCACTGGACACCCACATGGTCAACCAGGGTTCAAGTTCCAGACATGGAGGCTTGAAACTCATGCCAGGCATGTGTGCATGCATACCCAAAATCCCAAAAGCAGAATGGAGAATGGGCAACCTCCAAGGGGGTGACTTCTCACTTTCTGTCTCTCTCTGTCTCTCCTGCATGTTCATGCATTCTATGTTTTTTGTTTTTTAATCTTTCTAATGAAAAGAAAAAAAAAAAAAACGAGCAAAACTTATCAGCTGAGCTCCCTTCCCAATATTTGTGAGAACTACAAAAAGTTCATGAAAATGAAATTAAAAGATAAAACTTTAAAATATAAACTTTCTTTCTCAACATCAGGTTCATTATGTTTAAAAAACTTCCATCTGTAATGATAACATCCATTTAACTGAGTCCTGAAGAACTGAAGATCCTGTTACTATAACCACGTCAAGGCAGTTTTTTTTTTTTTTTTTTTTTTTTTTTTTTTTTTTTACTATATTAACTAAAGAAAATATGGTGCCCTTTAAATATTTTTTTAAGGTTAGGAAACAAAAAACAGTCAGAAGGAGCCAAATTAGACTGCAAGGTGGATGCCTTGTGATTTTCCATCAAAGCTTCCACAAAGTTGCTCTTTTTCAATGTGAGGAGTGTGCAGAAATATTGTTATGATGGAGAAAGACTCTCTAATGAAACTTTTCCAAGCATTTTCTTTTTATTTCCTAAAAAGTCAGCTAATTTCTCCAAACAGTCTTATGATAAATGGGCATTATTATTCGTTGGCATCCAGAATGCAGAAATGCCTTGAGCATCTCCATAGCTAGTTGACGTGATCTTTGCTGTTGACCAGTTTGCTTTCGCTCTGACAGAACCACTTCCACCTTTTGGTAGCCATTGTTTTGATTGTGTTTTGTCTTCAGGATCATACTGGTACAGACATATGTCATCTCCTGTTACAATAATTTTGAAGAAATGATTTGGGATCTTGATTGCACTTATTTAAAATTTCCAAGGAAAGTTCTTTTCTTATCTGAGCTGAACTTGGTGCAATGGGGGTGATACCAATCAAGCAGAAAGTTTGCCGCACTTTAAATGCTTACAATTGTTTAGGTTAAATCAGTGCAGACATCTATGGGTTGTCTGTTGCTTCTGCTCTTAATCATTCATTCTCTTTAATTAGGGCAAGTATAAATTTTTTGTTTGTTTGTTTCCTAACAAATTGCCTTTGAGGGCAGCACCTTCAGCATTGTCCTGTTCCTTTGTAGAACGTTCTATCCATTTGTAAGCTGCTAGTGTCTTTGGGGCTTCGTCCTCATAAACGTATAATAAAGCATCCATAATTTTATCATTCCTCCACCTAAGCTTCACTATAAATTTGATTTTGCACTTGCTTTAATTTTAGCATAATTCAAGTTGCTCATATAGGGGTCTTTTAAAATTGATTTCTTATTCTTCTTAGTCCCCCAAACTAATCCTATTCACATATGTTATAAGTTAGTAAAAGTTTATTTCAGTGCAAACAATTTTCAAATGCATGCAATTTTTTTTCATAATAAGCACTTTGTATGAACTCTTCTTCATGTGTGTTTGTGTGTGTTTGTGTGTGGGAATTAATGTATATAAGTACATATAAAAAGAAAAATAGAAACCAGCAGTTAGTGTAATGGCTATGTTGCTGAACTCCCATGTAGTTGACGGCAGTTCGAGTCCTGGACCCGGTGGCTTAAACTCACGCTGGGTGCGTGTGTGTGCGTGCCCAAGATCCTGAGAGGAGAATGGAGGAGAAGGGACTGCAGTGTGGCCATCCCCCCTGGGGGGTGATTTCTCGCTTTCTATCTCTCTGTCTCTCTCTGTCTTTCTGGCGAGCACACATACCCTACAGCAAAAACCTCTCCAAAAAAAAGGAAAATATATACATGTATACAACAATATTTGTTCTACAATATTTTAAAAGGCACAATTGAGCAAATTTTTATGAAGAAATTTTAACATGCAGTCCGTTGACAATAATATAAACATTACACAATTTTGTATGGGTTCTCCCCAAAATAAATGAGCTACCTATACCATATGAGAGTGATGTTGAAAATTTGGGAAAGGTATAAATTTGAGTAATAATCTGAATATAAATCCACACATTAGAGAGAAGGCTATGAACACTTTTAATAGTTATAGCATTCTAAATTTCTTTTTTACAGAAGCAGTTGTTAAAGTAACAATGAAAAGTTTCTATAAATTATAGGGTGGCCTTAAACATCTAATAATAGTGTGAGGAAAGTTTTTAAAAATTTTCCAGAAGTTTAATTATGTTCAAGACTATTTTACAAGTTAAAGCAATAATAAAGAACTCAATTACTTGGAATTCTTTTTATTTAGGTTTTGGCCCTTCAGTTAGATACCAGATTTGTATGTGTGTGTGTGTGTGTGTGTGTGTGTGTGTGTATACTGATTAAATTAGAAATTCCACTCCTGGAACTTATTCTAAAAAGGTAAAATTCAGTATTAAACTTAATTGTAGGGACCAGCAGGTGGTGTAATGGTTATGTCACTGGACTTCCACATGACTGACTGTGGTTCTAGTCCCAGACCTGGAGGCTTGAAATTCAGATCGGGGGTGTGTACGTGCATGCCCAAAATCCCAAGAGAGGAATGGAGGAGAAAGAATTGCATCATGGCCATTCCTGGAGGGATGAATTCTCATTTTCTGTCTCTGTCTTTCACTCTGCCTCTCCACGAATGCACATGCCCTATAGCAAAACTCTCTCATAAAAAAAAATAAATAAATAATTGCATATATATATATATATATATATATATATATATATATTTATTTATTTTTAATAAAACTTAGAAACATTTAAATGTTCAAAAGAACAGTTACTATGATGCATTCTTGAAGTTAATATATTTATATTTAATCTATAAATTTTTACAATAGATTGTTGATGAAAATTTTTATTACAAAATGAAAATTTCGTATTCATATTAATGAACATTCATATTAATGCATACAAAATTATTAATAATATACCCAAAGAGTTAACAATTTTTTTAGTATGAAGAAGTTGTTGGCACATTTTTTTCTTTAATTGTTTTTAATTAAAAAAAAAAATTGGGGGCAGGCTTCTTGGCCTGGTAGCTAAGGCACTTAGGTCCCACGTGACTTACCAACACACGAGGTGTGTGAGTGTGTCTAAAATCCCTAAAAGAAGGAAAGATGGAGGAGAAGAAATTATGGTGTGGCCATGCCCCATGCAGTGCGCTTTCTTGCTGTCCTTCTCGCTGTGTCTCTCTCTGGCAAGCATACACTCTCTAGTAAAAGTAAAGAAGAAAATATTATTGCTGGACGTGTGTGTGGTTGCCAGAGAGACAGAGGGAGAGAAAGAGAGTGAGAGCTAAAGAGAGAGAAGCATCCCCTTATGGGGTGTGGTCATGCCACAATTCTTTTTCCTCCATTTCTCCATGCCATCAGGATTTGGGGTGCACAGGCCAGAATTTGAACCACGATCAGCCATGTGTGATCTGGCTCCTAATGCGCACATAACTTCTGTGCTACGCGGCCAGCCTGTTTTATTCAACTTGATTATTCATATTTTATGTCTTTTGTAAAACAAAGATTGTGAAGTGAACACATTTTAAACATTTAACACACACACATACAGAAAACAACTATGGGCACAGCAGAGTCAGAGGAAGGCAACAAGGCAAGAGGTAACATTTATTAGGCACCTGCTGATCACAGCCAGAAGGCACGCCACAAACACCACTGGGTTTACAGCACTGCATTCCCTGCAGTGCCACACACGCTGGGTTTACAGCTCTGCATACACGGCAATCCTGTTAGGACAGCATTTCTGTATTCATTTAACACAGGGTAATCTGAGTTTCAAGAAGGTTTAAATTACACATATAATGCAAAGCCCATAAACTCTAAGTAAAGTTACCTTTAGTTTACAAAATTTGGGGGACCAGCAGATGGCATAATGGTGACATCGCTGGACTCCCACATAACTGATCACCGATTTGAGTCCCAGACCTGGGGCTTAAAATTCATGGCAGGGGTGTGTGTGAACATGCCCAAACTCCTGAGAGGAGAAGAGAAGAGAAGGAATTGCCATGTGGCCATCCCCTCTGTGGGGTGATTTCTCGCTTTCTGTCTCTCAGTCTCTCTCTGTCTCTCCCAGAGAGCACATATGCCTATAGCAAATATCTCTTAAAAAAATACAAACTTTGTTTTTAAATTATCGTATCTACAGCATAAATAAAAAAGTTATGTTTTATAAATGGATAGCATTGAAGTTACAATATTTTGCCATTATTTCTGTGACTAGTGAATTAGATTTTTTTTTTTAAATGGCAGATTCTCAACTGACTATGTGGGTGGAATTAATTGACATTAGCTGAAGATGAAGCCAGGAGGTAATAAAAAGAATATCTAAAATAAATGTTTTTGCAAATATGTGCCTTTTATACAAATAACATTTTTTTAATTCATTCAGAGATGTAAAGGGGCTTTTAAAACCAAGCTTTCGAAAAGCCGGAGTGTCTGCGGGTTTTATCTGTGAGCACTAAGATGTGGTTTAGAATTATATAAGAGAATTGGCCTCCACAAAGTGATTTCACTGCTTCTTGACTGAAAAGAATTTGAAAATATAATTTTCAACCCATGGAGATACATCTTGTTAAATATTTGGGGAACTTAAAGGGAACAGAATCTTGAGTGTTGTGTGATTCTAGCACATGTGTTTTAAAATATTGTATTTAGCACAAAGACAAGGCTTCAATGCACGCAGTGTGCTATTTCTAATGAGAAATGCCATAAGAAAATTGAACAATGATCAACTGCAGATTACAGATCAAATCATGTCATCATATTAGCAGAAAAATAAACTCTTGGATTTATTCTGATTACAATGAAAATGCATGCTCAGGGGAGACCTTTATTTTCCCAAAGACACTTTCCAGGTGCCTAGGGTCCATTTCTGACAGAAGAAATTTGTCACTCCAGTCACTGCCAGCCAGCCCAAGAGGCCCTTTGAAAGACACGGATTAGAGAGTTCCTTTGGCAGTAGGTAATAACAGGTGTTGCTGACTGACAGAGTAAGTGGTAACCTCTCCTGTTCTCTCCCGTTATCACTGAGAGTGGAGGGAGGTTGTGACTGCTTCTGTGGGATGAGGTGACTCTTCCTGGACTGAGGGCCTGGCTTGCTGTTGTAACTCAACGGCAAGGCAAAGGGAACCTTGTCTGTTCCCCCTCCCTGGGGCTCCTCAAACACTCTGCTCTCCTCTTTTCTCCTGGCTATGCAGATGGACATGGACAGAAGGACGGGCTCTCAAAGGCTCACAGTGGCTTGCTGGGGTATCTGGTAAAATCACTTCAGCCCTGGAATCATCATGAAGAAGCATGGCCCAGTACAGGGTGGCCATGAGCATTGTACCTCCTCACAGCTGTCGGAGAGACACCACTGTGCACTAGCGGTTCACACACGTGGCGGATGGCATTGCCTCGCGTTCCCGTTCCCTGCACGTGTCGTGTCATGAGTGCTCCATCTCCACATTGTGGCTGTGCTTTGTCTCACGCTGCAGCGTGACGCCCCGAACAGATGTCCCGTAGCATATGCTCTCTTGTCATCTGGTGAAACCAGGAGGCCCTCAAGCAGCCGAACAGTAAGTTCTCTTCCCTGTTGTACTCCCGTCGTTAAAGACCTCTAGTCAAATAATCCTTCTTCTCAAAAAGACCAGGTACAATTTCTGCTTATTTCTTTTTCTTTTCTTTTTTTTTTTTTTTTTTTGGAGAGGTTTCTGCTATAGGGCGCGTGCGCTTGCCAGACAGAGAGAGACAGAGAGACAGAAAGCGAGAAATCACCCCCCAGGGGGGATGGCCATGCTGCAATCCCCTTCTCCTCCATTCTCCTCTTGGGATCTTGGGCACGCACGCACACGCGCCCGGCCTGAGTTTAAGCCACCGGGTCCGGGACTCGAACCACGGTCGACTACATGGGAGTCCAGCGACATAGCCATTACGCAAACTGCTGGTCCCAATTTCTGCTTATTTCTAAGTAGGACCTGCTACTCAGTTCTCTGACTGCTCATGAAATTAATTAAAAAAAAAATGAACCACATCCTTGGCAACTAGGGTCAGTCCACCTACTGACACCACGTCCCTCCCACAGCTCCTGTTTACTTGCTGTTTCCAAATGTAATGAAGATGTGACCATACAGAGTGCTGTGCTCTCTCCCTAGGCTGTAAGTGTATGTGATTATTGGCTATCGATCTCATCCGGCCAGCACTGAGTGTCCTCCGATGCGTCATTCCTATAACCAGAGAGTGGTTGCCATTCCCTTACTAACAGTTATGAGTAGGGGACAATTCAAAGACACTCAGGCCTTCTTTGGGCCCACATTCTTCATGCTTCATTCTAATTCTTCTGCTTAAAAGAAATCTTCGTAGTATAGGACTCAATCATCTGTCTTCTCAAATCCCAAATTAAGTTGTCTGCCCTCAATTTTACTCTTCCAATATACTTCTTTTCTCATTATAGGACCAACACACCGTAGAGTCTCCTTCCTACATTGAGCTTGTAATATCTTTAAGATGTTGCTGAGTTTGCTGCTTCTTTGTTCTGCACAATCCTTTAAATGAAATCTTTAGTAAGAAATTGCACAATTAAATTAATTTGGGGATACTAAATCAAGATGGCTTATTTATTAGTGTGGTCCTCACTTTCTCTTCTAATCTAGGCTTTTTAAAAATACATTTTATATGTCTGTGCATGTATGTGGTATGTATGTTCATATGTATGTATGTATGTAATTTGCCATAGGGTGCATGTACTCAGCAGAGAGACAGAGTGAGAAAGATTGAGAAAGTGAGAAATCACCTCTCTCCACCAGGGATAGCCAACCCTTCTCCTTCATCCTTATCTTCTGATTTGGAGCACGCAAGCACACGCTCCCAGCACTATTTTCATCATGATTTTCACCAGGTACAAAACTCAAATCATGCACTTGGCCATGTGGGATCCAGTACCTTAACCACCATGCTATCTACTGGCCCAGTATGTGGTATTTTATTTTATTTTTTATTTATATTTTTTTGTGTCATTTACACTTAGTTACTGTATATCTTTGCAGCAGACAAAATGAATCATCCCAGCATGAATACATGACATATTAGTCAAAGATATTATCATGCACATCATCGTTAACACATAATTTTCCACTTTTGCTTCTGTTAAATGTTTTACTTCTCTGGGTTATATATTTATTTATTTATTTCCCTTGATTCCCTTCCTCCCGCTCCCACGGCTCACCCTCTTCTCAGACTGTCTCTAATATCCACAGTTGCTCTCTATGGTTTTATACCTTCCAATCTTTCAGTTTCTATCATAGAGTACAGACATTCAGCATATATTAAGTGGGGAAATACAATGCTTCTCTTTCATAGTCTGGCTTGCTTAACCTGGCATTAAATCTTCCATATTCATCCACTTCCTATCAAATGTCAGAATCTTATTATTTTTTATGGTTGAGTAGTATTTTATTCAGTCATTCATCTGTTCCTGGACATTTGGGTTGGTTCCATTGCAGGATAGTATAGTAGTTCTATTTGTTAGTTTTTGAGGTACCTCCATATTGTTCTCCACAATGGCTGCACTAATTTACATTCCCCACCACCATTTATTATTCTTTATTATTTTAAAATTTTTATTTGCTATTATTATTTTTTAAGTTAGTTAAAGGATATGTGTGCTCATCAGAGAGAGAGAAAGTGAGAAAACAACTGGCCATGTGGGGGTCCAGCACTTAACCACCATGCCACTGCTAGCCCCATCAGTCTTTGATTTTTAAATCTTAGCTATTCTGGCTTGGGTTAAGTGGTATCTCATTTTAGTTTTAATTTGCCTCTTCCTTATGATAAAGGATGCTGAGCATTTTCTCATATGCTTTTTTGGCTATTCATATGTCTTTCTTGGAAAGTTGTCTGTTCAGCTCATTTTCCCATTTTTAATTGGACTGATTATTTTTTTCTGGGTAAGCTGCTGGAGTTCCCTGTATATTCTGGTTATCAGATCCTTATCAGAGGCATAGTTTGCAAATATATTCTCCCATTCTGAGGCTTGCTTTTTCACTTTAATTATTATTATTATTATTATTTTTACTGTGGAGAAGCTTTTTAACCTGATGTAATCCCACTTGCCTATTTTTGGAATAATTGCCGGTGCTTTGACAGTCTTATTTACTTTAAAAAGTGTTAGCCCATTCTGATGTCTCCAAAAAACTCCCCTGTGTTTCCCACCAGTAGTTTTATAGTTTAGATTTTATGTTTAGAGCTTTGATGTTTATATAGGGATCCAGATTCGTTTTTCTGCAGGTGGATATACAGCACCATTTGCTGAAGAGATTTTCATTTCTACATTGAATTAACTTGTGCCCTTTGTCAAAAATTAGTTGGCTGTATGTTTTGGGGTTTATCTGGTTCTCTGTTCTGTTCCATTGGGCTACATGCCTGTTTTTATGCCAGTACCATGCTGCTTTGATTATCACAGTTTTTAACATATGTATATGGCATTTTATTTTATTTTAAATAATTATTTATTTAATTTTATTTATTGTTATTATATTTTTATATATTTTTAATTTTTTAGCTTTATTTATTTATTTTAATTTGACCAGACAAAGTGAGTGAGAGAGAGAGAGAAAATAAGAAAATAAGCCACCAGGTCCAGGACTTGAACCACAGTCAGCCATGTAGTCCAGCACTCTTAACCACCATGCCACCTGGCAGTCCCATTGATTCTATTTTTTAATTTGCTGTAAGACACATGTGCTCACCATAGAAAGACAGAAAGAGAGAAAGAGGGGGGGGGGGAGTGATTAAGCAAGCCACCAGATCCATGGTCAGCCATGTGGGATCTGAGATCTTAACCACCACACCCCCTGTTGGCCCTGCATGTGGTACGTAAACAGGGTCTTTCTGCATTATGATCCTCCTTCTTTAGGCTGTTGAGTAAGTAGGACTACAAGCGCATGCTACCCTGCCTGACCTTGTAGAATAGGCCGGGAATTGAAGCCAGACCTCCCAGGTGATTTTGGGTTGCCAACCACCATCCAGAAAATGCTACCACAGCAAGGCCTTTCTTTTATAAATCTTGTTTGGGAATGTAAGCAAAAGTTAATAAATATATCTCATGACTATCAGAATTTTTAAAAATCTGTAAGTATATTCTATTGATAATTCCATTATTTTGAATATTGGAAGCAGAATAATTTAATGTACTATGTTAATGTAAGTCGTATTGTCTTAGTTTTTCTTTTTTTTTTTTTTTTTTTTTTTTTTAACCCATTGGGTGTGTGCGCTTGCCATAGAGAAATAGAGAGAGACAGTGAGAGGGAAAGTGAGAAATCACCCCCCAGGGGTGATGGCCATGCCACAGTCCCTTCCCTTCCATTCTTTTTCTGGGATTTTTGGCACACGCACACACACACACATACCCAGCATGATTTTTCAAACTGCTAGGTCTGGAACTCAAACCGTAGACAGCCATGTGGGAGTCTAGTACCTTAACCACCATGCCACCTGCTGGACTCTCTTATTTATTTTCTAAACACTGTTCTTTCTCTAGCCCCAGGTCTCATTCCTTAATCACGTACAAACATTAGGTTGATCCTTTGACTTTCAACTGTTCTTTTCTAAGTGCTTCCGTAGGTGAACAAATTGTATGTGAAGCTCAGCTTTTATTTTATAGTGAAGAGCTCCGACCTTTCACCTAGAGTGCAGGCAGGTCTCTATCCGTGGTAGCACTGACTCACACAGTGAGTTCAAACTCATCAGTCTAAAGTTTGACTTACATTTTCTCTAATATAAATTTTATCTCACTTTTTACATTTTAAACAAGAATATAATCTCTCTCAGATCTATCCCAAACCTTCAAAGCATCTTTGATTTTCTCTTTTTCTTACATTGTTGTATAGTCCTATCAGTAGCAAACTCTGGAAAAACATAGACGGTACTGGCTGGAAAACAAGAATGCTGCAAGGAAGAGACGGTTCTTGAACAGCTTCACAGAACGTCATTATGGAGGCAGAATACATGGTTTATATATTAGATTGTCAGAAGTCATGACACAAATCTGCACTGAAAAATGCATCATGACTTTTTGCGATGACCCAATATTTGCATACCATGTCTACATTCACCCACGTATGGATGGTTATAGTGAACAAAAAGAGACAATTCAGGCCAGTCCACAGCATGGTGGTTAATTAAGTTGGCTGGATCTCACATGGCCAACCACATAGTTCAAGTCTCCAGACCCAGTGGCTAGAAAAACACACTGAGTGTGGGTGCATATGTGCCCAAAATCCTGACAGGAGGGAGAGATGGAGAAGGGATTGCATGTGACCATTCCTCATAGGGAGGGCTTTCTCACTTTCTCTCCCTGTCTCTGTCTCTGGCAAATTAAAACAAAAAGATAATTCATCATATTTGTGTTATTTTAGTTTCTTTTCTCAAGTAAATTCATTTGAGTTGATATTATATACAAAGAAATTTTTATCAAATATGACAATTATTTAACTTTTATCAGCTTCCAACTCCCTAAAATTATGCTTCTTCAAGGAATAGTAGTAAGTACTACATATAAATTATGTTTATTAATAAAATATAAGATCAATAAGAAGCATGAATTTACTTCTTGTTTCAAACTTAGCTTGAAATTGTTTTTTTTTTCTCTTTTCAGAGAGGTTTCTGCTATAGGGCGTGTGTGCTCGCCAGAAAGACAGAGAGAGATAGAGAGATAGAAAGCGAGAAATCACCCCCCAGGGGGGATGGCCATGCCACAATCCCTTCTCCTGTTCTCCCCTTGGGATCTTGGGCACGCATGTACACACGCCTGGCGTGAGTTTAAGCCACCGGGTCCGGAACTCGAACCATTGTCGACTACATAGGAGCTCAGCAACATAGCCATTACGCTAACTGCTGGTCCCACCTTGAAACTGTTAAAAATAAAAATCTTCACAAATTTTTGGTTCCCTTCCCCCATATTTTTTTGGCTGCCAGGTAACAAGAAGTCAACTAGAAAGCACAGATAGATCGTGGAAAAATTTTAAACATAACAATATCATATCTGTGAAACTCAATTTAAAGTGTGAAGTCACTTTGCCAACTTGTCTTCTCAGAGGCAAATACAAAAGTAAGACCCAAATATGCCAAGTGTACAGACTGTCTTCATGAGAAAATGGCAAATCTCACCAATAACCTACAGATCTAATTCAAAAACAAGATGATTTTTTAAGAGACATTTTTGCTATTGGATGTGTGCACTCATCAGAGAGACAGAGAGACTGAAATCAAGAAATCATCCCCTGGGGGGTGGCCACCATGCCCCTGTCCTCCATTCTCCTCTTCGGATTTCGGGCACATACGTACCTGTGCCTGGCATGAGTTTCAGGCCTCTGGGTCCAGAACTCAAACCGTGGTCAACCATGTGGGAGTCCAGCAACATAACCATTATGCCATTTGCTGGTCCCAAGATGAATGATTTTACCATGATTTGATTAGGATATATGTGTAGCAATATTTCTACATATCAAGTGTGAATTCTGTTCTCTATTCTTACAGTTTTGAAAAGTGTCTGCAGCATCTTAAATATTTGATAAATTTTGCCCTGCTCTGAGGGTAAACATACACTTGAATGCAAGAAATTCATTTAATAAATTTAAAAGGACATGTAAAATATCATTTTTAGCAAGTAAGAATCTGTAAGGGCACTCTTTCCTATGGTTATCTCCATGTAATAGAGTCAAGTTTTAGTCTAACTTCACTGCTATTTTTAGTCAGCATTGACTTTCTTCATGACTCTAATTGTAATATGGACTTGACACTGTGTTGTTGAGGAGAACAAGATAGATGAAAGAAATTGCAAACAAATTTTAAAGATATTAAGAATAGTAAAGATAAATACAAGAAAATTTAAAGAAAAGGACTTAGATTTTCTTTTCAATTTACTGCGGATTACTTTCCATGGCTTCCATGAGAGACTCAGGAGTAGGTTAAAGAACGAGACAGCACTCACCATGAGTTAGCCTGAAAATAGGTTCAGCAGACTTTTTTCATATTTTTTCCTTTAATTTGGCAACTAATGCTGAGGGTGTTAAAATTTTGAGTGGCTTTGCTCAGGTGCAATCCTTCGATGGAGGGGTGAGGTATCACAGGAACAGTCAACTATTAATATACTTCCTACAAGAAGGGACTAAATGAATTCTTCAGTTCTCATTTTTTAAATATAAGAATTCATTTTATTAAGACTTAAACTCTTTTCATCAGGGCTACATATAAAGAAGATCAAATGAGAAGAATATGCGCCATTCTTAACTTCACATCTCAGTTGTAAGCGTTTTTCTCTCAACATGAGATTCTATAAATTGCAGAGAGAACACAAATGGTTGAATTATCAAACTAGACTCATGTGACTCAGAGATGTAATCCAATATCAAGATTTAATAATCATTTAAAATACACAAGTAATTTTAAAAGATAATTTCACTTATAAGAAAAGAAATGCAAATTGGAGCAAGATTTAATTTTACAGCTATTGGATTGGTGATGAATAAAAAGTTGAGAAAATAGACAGAAATAGGCCCCTTCAAACATTTTGGTGAAAATGGAAAGTGGCCCCGTTTTAAAGGATAATTTTACTATCAATTTCAGATTCTAAAGTGTGCACACTCATACGAAAATGTTATTTAGGAACCTATGTTACAAATTAGACATTGACTGGAACCCACAGTATATACACAAGCAAGGTCAAAGCAAAATAAGAGCAGAAGCATAGAAAACATTTAAATGTCTTTATTTGAAGGATTTATTTAATATTTTATTTTATATTTTAGAGATTTTCGCTATAGGATGCGTACACTAAACAGAGAGACAGAGAGAGAAACCGTGAGAAATCTTTCCCCAGCCGAGATGGCCATGCAGCAGTCCCTTCTTCTCCACTGTCCTCTCGGGATTTGGGGCAGGCACACACATATATCCAGGGTGAGTTTCAGGTTACCAGGTCCAGGACTCAAACTGGTTGGCTATGTGGGAGTCCAACACCTTAACTGGTATGCCACCTGCTGGCCCCTGCAACAATATTTAAACCAGTTAAAATACTCTGGAAAGTTAAAAAGGAATGTATATGAGCTTTAATGTAAAACAGTTGCAACAAATAATATATAATGTATAATGTTTAAGGACTGAGGTGTGCATATATTTATAGATTTCTGGAAGTTTTACAGAAGACTAAGTCAATAAATAGTTACCTCAAGACATTTGTCTGAAGTAAACATGGATATGGGGGACCAGCAGGTGGCATGGTGATTAAGGGTGCTGGACTCCCACATGGCTGTCTGTGGTTCGAGTCCTGGACCTGGTGGATTGCTTTCACACTTTCCCTCTCTCTCTCTCTCTCACTCTGTTCTCTATGGTCAAATTAAAATAAATGAATAAATAAATAGAGTTGCATAAAATCATTCTTAGAAAAAATAGATGGGAGTCACTGCTATAGTCTCAAATATTTAGAAAACAAGTATAATGTGTCTATAATTATAAAATTTGAAAAACTATTTTAAACAAAGTTGTTATCATTTAACTGAAGAATTTAGCAATGTAATGAGAAGAAAGCAGAGAAAGCAGAGGGAGAAAATAATATCAGTAAAATTCAGATTAAATGAATCAGAAAAGCAGGGAAAATGAAAAGTAAATCTAAAAGTTGTTGGGTTGAAGAAACTAATAAATGGATAAGAAATACATATGCACACAAAGTTGAAAGTGATGCTGTTTTAATGGAAATAAATACCAAAGTATATGTACAAATTTTATTTTGTAGTAGCAGGCACATCATGGATCTTCAAATGTATCATTTTGTGTTTATTTAGAATGACCAGGGCTGATCTTATTTTCTGACTAAAACATGTATCACACATATATCTTTTATTATAAATATTGGAAAGTCAGTAATGCAAAAATGGTATCATTTTCAGAGTCGAAAGTTCAGAACTGTATAATCAGTACCTGATCTTAGTTTTGTCTTTGACAGAAAGAAACACCATTGAATTAATGAAGATCCAAATCATGCTGAAAACGGGTAGGACCCAAATCTGAACCATTTCCTACTCACATTAAAATATAATGTGCCAGAGAAGAAAAATTGCCAGAATCCTTTCTCTGCTTTTGTTCTGTGTATAATGAGGACAGTTATTCAACCCACACATGTGTATATGTTCTGGCTTATTCAGAGGCTAAGCTGAGAAAGATTGCACCCCACGGGGAGTCCCGATCTGAAGAACATCTTCATGGACCCCAGATGGTGGACTCTCAGACAGAGAGCTGGCTGGAACCCTGAGGACAGATGCTGCCAGGCCCATCTGGGCTTCACTCAGCTGTTGGCACAGAACCAGCGACTGGAGTATAATTTCCCGCGGTAGCAATGGTCTGAGGCCTGTTGAGCAAAGTAGAACAGGGCATAAATAACTCCTCCTAGCTACATGGTTCTGTCGAATTATTAGACTGAGTTACTTTTATAAGGATGGTAAAGCATTTTTCTATCAAAATAATAAATATAGCAAAAGTATTCATAGTTTTCTTAAATTATTTAATCTAATTAATTATTAACATTATTTTAAAATTTGCTATGAAGCACAAGCACTTATGAGTGAGAGGGAGAAAGTTGGAAAGTGAGAAAGGTCTGATCAGTAGCACTGAGAAACTTGGACATGTACATTCAACTACACAAAGACGTAAGCAGAGCGTCTCCTTTTCTGAACATCAGGAAAATATACAGACCTTATCACACATCAAAGTGCATGGAGGCCTAAAGCCAGGATCCACTCTCAGCGGAAGCAGGAAAAGGAAAGCAGTCGATACGGACTCAGCTCTCCTCCACACACAGGCGTCAGGACTACTACTGTGGTCTGTGCTAGTGTTAAAGGTTGCTATCCTAGGACCAGCAGTTAGCGTAAGTGCTGTGTCTCTGAACTCCCATGTAGTCGACCATGGTTCGAGTCCCAGACCCAGTGACTGGGACTCAAACTGCCATCAGCCGTGGGACCACCATGACCCCTGCCGGCCCCAATGTAATACTAATGGGTTGTCAGGAAAGTTATGGCACCTGGGAGTGCCGTATTTTCATAGAAAAAAAAAAGAAAAATAGATCATGACTTTCCCAACAACCTACTATTTTTAACTGTCAAAGACTGTATATATTTAAGGTGTAAAACATGATGTTTTACATGATACATACCTGATATATACCTGTGGAATGGCTACATCAAGTCAATTAAAACATGAATTACCTCACAGACTTTTTTTTTTTTGGCTATAGGGTGCATGTGTTTGCTGGAGACAGAAAAGAGGAAGAGAGAGAGAGAGAGAGAGAATGAGAAAGCACCTCTCAGGATTTGGGGCACATACGCACACACACATGGTAGTTTTTAAGCTACTCAGTGTGGGACTCAAACTGTGCAGTCAGCCACATGAGATCCAGTGCCTTACCTCCACACTATCAGTTGGCCCCAATTATTATTATTACCATTATTATTATTATCTTGTGGTAAGAATCTAATTAATTTAGCATGCAATGTTCCCAAGTGTAAGCTGTTTCTTTATTAGCAGTCCACCTGATAAAGTTTAAGGGCGCCCACTCTTTAAAGTAACCTAAGGCAGGAGAAGGCTTCTTGCGGGACATGGAGCAGAATTATTCCAGAGCCAGGCTGGAGAGCTGGGGCGCTAATATCGGTGTCACTGGGCTCTCCTGGCTCGCTCTGGGCCCACTGGCTGTGCTCTGTGAGGAGGAAGCAGGCAGGGCCAGTAAAATCCAAGGGCATGCTCCCTAAGGAAGGGTCTGAGGGAGCTTTGGGGTGGGCATTGCAGTTCCAGCTCTCACATAGCTCGCTCTCTTACGTGTGGGAAATATGATCAAGGGTCATTACGACTAATCTGACTAATGTGTCAACCCTCGTTACTCCAAAGATTACCAGCACCTGGGCACTCGTTAGAACTGCAAACTCGCAGGTCAAACCCCAAGACAGCTAAATCAGAGTCCAAAATATTAAAACTTGAAATCGATGCACTAATATCAATAGAGGGGAAAAGGAAACCGGGAGGTGATCGATGTGTTTATGTCTTTGATGATGATTTCACAGGGACATATTATTTCCAAACTCATCAAGATGTGTACGTTAAATAGGTAACAGCTTTTTATGTCAAGCATGCCTCGGTAAAGTGGCTTAAACAAGCAACAAAACTTGCTATGGTGACGTGTACCTCTACCGCAGTCTGACAAGAACAACTTTATACACTGTACCTCCTCCAGTGGCACATGTGTGACTCATACCACCAAGGAGTATCTGGAGCATTTGGTGCTCATTCTTCCTGGGTTTCCCAAAAACTAATTAAATCTCTCAACCAGTTCAATGTACTCACCAGAAAGACAGAGAGAGACAGAGAGACAGAAAGCAAGAAATCACCTCCCACGGGGATGGCCTTGCTGCAATCCCTTCTCCTCCAGTCTCCTCTCGGGATCTTGGGCACACAGGCACATGTGCCCTGCGTGAGTTTAAGCCACTCGGTCTGGGACTCGAACCACGGTCGGCTACATGGGAATCCAGCGACACAGCCCTTACGCTAACTGCTGGTCCTAGGATAGCAACCTTTAACACTAGCACAGACCACAGTAGTAGTCCTGACACCTGTGTGTGGAGGAGAGCTGAGTCCGTATCGACTGCTTTCCTTTTCCTGCTTCCGCTGAGAGTGGATCCTGGCTTTAGGCCTCCATGCACTTTGATGTGTGATAAGGTTTGTATATTTTCCTGATGTTCAGAAAAGGAGACGCTCTGCTTACTTCTTTGTGTAGTTGAATGTACGTGTCCAAGTTTCTCAGTGCTACTGATCAGACTGATTTCTGAGAAAATCTGGTATGGTCTGATTTCAGCGAGGGTCAAAAAGTTTTTATGTATATTTCTTGGTCAGGGCCTGGAAGGTCAGTTTGTCCAAGACATCACTGTGGGGACTCTTCAGAGAAAGTGACCTCAACCTGTAAATGCTAAGACCAAAGGCCATACTTCGCCCTTGACAATATTGGAACGTCTACTTTTGAGTTGTCAAGGTCTGGGGCAAGACAAGCAACTTCTTTAGCTGTTCATCATTGTTTTCTGAGAATCTAATGCTGTTTCTTTGGTGTGGTCTTTGTACATGTTGGGGCAAATTTATTCATTTATTTATTTTTGGAGAGATTTTTTTTCCTATAGGGTGTGTGCACTTGCCAGAGATACAGAGAGAGACAGAGAGACAGAAAGCTAGAAATCACCCCCAAGGGGAGGTGGCCATGCTGCAATCCTTTTCTTACATTCTCTTCTCTGGATTTTGGGCACAAGTGCCTGGCATGAGTTTAAACCGCCTGGTTCAGGACTTAAACCATGGTTGATTATGTGGGAGTCCAGACATGTAACCATTACGCCATCCATTGGTCCCATAAAAGTTATTTTTTAGGACATTTTAAATTTGTGTTGTTGTGGTCTTTTGTCACTGTTTCTTCATATCTCATTTTGCTTTGTAACTTTTCTCAAACTCAGAGGGTGATGGATTGCAGAAATTTGCTGTATGTGTATATATATTCTCATATCATTTACTACCTGCGACCTGAGTAACCTCCCTTTCCTGGAAGTAGAAATAGAGTATTTAAACAAATAATTTAATTGCTTGCTGTGTGATCATATTAATTTATTTATTCCATGAGAGAGAGACAGAAAGAGAGGGACAGACAGGCATTGCCAGTGGGGCTCTCAGTCTCAGCCAGCCTGGATCACCGGAGTGGCACATGCGCCTGGCACGCTTAGGTATGTCCCAGACACAGAGCCTATGGTGACTCCAGTGGCATTAACACAGTGCCACCTAGGGACCCATTTCAAATTGGTTTTGCCTTTAATAAGTTCATAAACAACACAAACATTTGATATATAACAACATGTCTATTTACCGTGGGTCATGAGGAACCAAAGCGTAGGACTTTCTGCCACCAAGTATGACACAAGTTTTCTGCTGGAAAGTTAGGTGTGTAGGAAAGAAAAGAAAAAGTTCTGATTCCTAATTTATAGTGTTTTCTGACTTTGATGAGGTAAAAATACCTCACTATCACTGACTGCAGACTATCAGTGATTTCACCACCATTTTGCAACATTTTGAAAATTTAACCATTTCTTACAAGTGGGTGGAAACCTGCTGTCATGCACAACTGGTTGTAGGAACTGCTTCACCCACACTCTGAGCCCAACAGGAAGGGATAGACAACAAAAATCTGGAGAAATTTGCATTCACTTCGGTAAAATGAGTATTTTTAACCCGAATTTCTCAGTCTTTTGTTAGTTCATGACAAAGTGTTCAACAAAGGTACATGTGCATAGTCTGAAGAGACAAAGTATTTTCCAGTATTTGTCACAGAGTGTCCAGTTTTAAAAGGCCTTGTCTTTTGCCTTTACTTGCTTAAAGTTTCAGTTTCAGGGAGGAGCTTATACATTTGCCACATTCAAAAATGTATATGGGAAAAGCCATTTTGGTTTTGCATAAGAATTTGAACTCAAAAAAAAAAGAAAAAATAAGTATGCCTATTTTCGGGGCTGGCAGGTGGCACGGTGGTTAAGGGTGCTGGACTCCCACATGGCCGACCAAAGTTCAAGTCCCATAACTTGCGGCTTGCTTTCTCTCTTTCTTTCTCTCTCTATCTCTCTCACTCTGTCCCTCTCTGGTCGAATTAAAATAAATAAATAAATACATAAAATAAAGTTAAATAAAGTAACTTTAAAAAATAATAAGTAGGTCTATTTTTTTACCTAAACAAACCAGAGAACTTACTACTTACTCAAGTTTATTTAGTTTTAATCTGAACGTAATGAAATTTCATGTTCACCTGTATGTATAAACTGGTACTTAATTAAAATAATTTTAATCTTCTACAAAGAGATTATAAGAAATATAAAAACATAAACACTTAGTAGTTTAGATATCATACCAAAAACAAATGAAAAACTAATACGGATTATCAAGAACTATGGAAGGTCTGGAAGTTTACCCTACTGGTGAACTAATAGATTTGCTGGCCATAGTTCCAAAAAGATACGGCAGAACACATGGGACTCCTGGGTAAGACACAAAGAGCTTTATTACTCATGGAACATCGAGAAGTGTACACTTCATGAATGTATGAATTCTCCCTAGTCCTCAAGTCCAATGGAGTGAGGTGGGTTTCTAGCACAGATGAGAAATTTGGAGCTAAGGAACTAGGGATCTTTTTATAATGGGCTGCAAGCAAACTTACCCAACCTTTATCTCAAAAATACTCTCATCATCATCCTGGACAGCAAGCGTGCGCTGAGATCCGAATGGAGAGGCTGTCTTCTGAGGCTGTTCACTACACCAGCGTCCTTGAAATGCAGTGTGGACAGAAGCTTCCCAAGCCTCTGACTGTGAGATGTGCAGACAGGTGACAGGATTGTTTCCCAAACATAAACACAAACATGTGAGGTACTGCCCAGAACAGACTTACCTTTCTTATTTTCTCAGGTAAATGTGCCATGAATTACTCAAGACAATTCATTTTGGACTCCAACTCCTATTTTAATAGCCTGTCAGGAATTGTAATGATCTCAACAATGCATCACCCTCAAATTTTAGAACTAAAGATGCCAGTGAATGTAACAAAATTCAGACAAAATAATTCAGATTTTTTTTTTTTTTTTTTTTTTTTGGAGAGGTTTTTATGCTATAGGGCGCGTGCGCTCGCCAGACAGACAGAGAGAGACACAGAGACAGAAAGCGAGAAATCACCCCCCAGGGGGGATGGTCACGCCACAATCCCTTCTCCTCCATTCTCCTCTCGGGATCCTGGGCACGCACGCACACGCGCCCGGCGTGAGTTGTAAGCCACCGGGTCCGAGACGCGAACCGCGGTCGACTACGTGGGAGTCCAGCGACATAGCCATTACGCTAACTGCTGGTTCCCAAAATAATTCAGATTTTTTAGGAGAGTAAAAATCACCACATTGAAGAATCATTTTTAGAGTTCCCTGTCTTCCCAACATAACTTCGGTTAGTTTAGCCAAACTCACAGGCCAAATCCAGCCTCTCCCTGGTTCCACGAGCAAAGTTGTACTGGAACTGTCATGTTCATCCATTGCGTGTCTTCTCGAGCTGCCTTTTGCACCAGCATAGTGGAGTTCAGGAATTGTGACAGAGAGCACATACCCCACAAATCCTAATGTGTTTATTACCTTGCTGTTCACAAACATTTGGTGACTTCTGAACTACAATAGATTCCACACCTGAACTAGATTCCACAAGAACCAAATCATAATAGACACATATCCCCCTTTTTTATTTTTTCAAAGAGAGGAGAAAAGCCTGGGGGAATCGTGCCTGTCTTAGGTTGGAGTCGTTTATCGAGCCACGTCCATCCTTACCCGTCATTGGAGAATCCCATAACTATGATGGGTTTCCTGTCTTAGGTGGGAGGACTGTACAGCTGTTATAGGCTCAGACTCTCTTACCCGTCTTTGGCTAACCGATTCAGCGCCTCAGGCAGGAGCAAGGTCTAGGCTCCACGATATTCCATCTCCAGGTTGTGGTAGTGGACTTGGATAGGCTGCATTTTTATGGAGTCATCAATATGACGTTTTATGAAGGTCATGAGCTTATTAAAGAGAACAGGTCCCAAAGAGCAAACAATCAATAAAACCAAAATTGGGCCAAATATGGGGAGTAGTATGGGGAGGAGTCCATTCCATGCAGTTAAAAAGGGATTATCGGTGAGCTGTTTTCTTCGTTCCAGAAGATTTTCTTGTAGTTGGTTGAGCTTGTCACGAATGATGCCAGACTTGTTGGCATAAAAACAGCAACGTTCCTGTAAAGCAAGACAGAGACCCCTCTGTTCTGCCAAAAGGAGGTCTAGCTCACGTCTATTTTGGAGTACAACTTCTGCAAGGGAATCTAGTTGATCTTGGACAAAAGTAATAGTAGAAGCCAATTCGTGGACATCAGAAACAAGGGCATCAGTTAATTGTTTGACCTGAAGGGAATATCCTAATCCAGCAGCACCAGTAGCTGTAGCTGCAGCAAAACCTAAGGTAGCAAGAATAGGGAGGAGCATTACGGCACGCTTGGATCTTGTGCGTGAACGTCCTGGAATAAAATCAAAAGTAGGAATGGGAACTGGTTCATCTCCTTTAATAACATCAACGTCAGGAACCAGCACAGCAAGAACACAAGAACCAACCCAGTGTTTGGGCAGAAACGTGTATGCCAGATTAGTGCCACACACATAAACTGTATTATGAGGAGCACATAAATCAGTAGAATGGGAAACATCTCTCTTATCAATACAATCGGAGAATGTAATGAAGCCAAGAACAATCTCATTAGATTGAGCACGGGAGGGAGAATAAAGACAACTTATGGTTGAAGGGAAAACAGGCTGAACTAAGAAAGGCGAAGTTGGTGAACAACGTGAGGGATCTACAGGAAAAGTTATGTTGACAATTGGAAGGGCTGATGGAATTTGTAGACCATGGCGGAGACAAAGCCAACAGTCCGCAGCAATTGTGGGACTGTAAGCCTGAAGTAGAGCAAGAGTAAGGTTAAGTAGTGAGAAAGTAGTGTCAATGAAAGGAGCAACTCTAGGTTTGGGTAGAGATAGTGGCTTGTATGAACGTTGAGGATGTAAGTTTTGTGTGAGATCCTGTAAGTGTTTTTGTACCTTGAGTCGTCTAGTCTTGTCTTGAGGTCCACCCCCATCAGAAACATGGGGAGGAGCAATTAAGTCCCAACAAATGTTTTTTCCTAAGGTATCAGATGTACAGGGCTTTTCAAGGTGGTTCGTATCTATAAAGGTTTTAATGTGTGTAGCTGTGAAATAAGTTGTGTTTTTGAAAATGCAAGTAGTGGCATGATCGTAACATGCAGCATGAAGGGTAGGTCTGAAAATTGTACAGGTGCATTGAGCAGGTGTAGAAGAGGAGGAGACAGTGGGTGTATTAATGCAATACCAAGTAAGGGGTTGTTGTTGGAGATACGCAGTGTGTCCAGAACATGTGACTGTTGAGAGTGGTGTGAAGGAAAGATGGGTGATCTTACCACCTGCACATGCGCAAGGAGCGTTTTGTTCAAGAAACTTTCGAGTTTTGCCAGAGTCAAAACCAGCAGCGACAGTGTTGAAGAGGTAACTGCCAGGGCTAAAACCAGCAGCGATAGTGTTGAACAGGTAAAACAATATCAGGTATTTAAGAAGAATCTTCATTTTGTTGATCTGTGGAAGAAAAAAGAGGTATCTCAGGGCTTTTATCATCCCTGGATGAATTATTATCATTTGAATCAATTTGTTTGAGCAATCTTTCTGGTAGCCAACGAGCAGCATCCATTTTCTGGGAATAAATGCAGACAGACCCTCTGCCCCATATGAGGACAGGGTCTGGACCGTTCCATGTATTGTCTAGTGGATCTTTCCACAAAACTGTGGCAAATTTTGTTTTGGTAGTTGAATGCCAGAAGCGCTCAGCAGCTGAGTGTCCATCTTTATCCAGTGTTAGAAAATTTAGCACAAAAAGTGCATGTGCTAAAAGGGTTTTTGGTGAACCTTTAATTTGTGAAATCTCTCCCTTTTTTAATTTTTGGAGAGTATTTTTTAAGGAAAGATGAGCACGTTCAACAATACCTTGTCCCTGGGGATTGTATGGAATCCCCGTGACATGTCTAATATGGAGTTGTTTACAAAAAGAGTTAAAATTGTTTCCAGTATATCCTGGGCCATTATCTGTTTTAATTTGTTGAGGCTTACCCAGAACAGAGAGTGCGGCAAGAACATGAGAAATAACATGTTTACCAGCCTCTCCGGTTTGTGCCGTAGCAAAAATGAAACCACTAAAGGTGTCAATAGTGACATGCACGTATTTAAGAGTACCAAATTCTGCAACATGAGTGACATCCATTTGCCATAAAGCATTAGGCATAAGGCCTCTAGGGTTAACACCCAAGTGTGGTGTAGGCAAAAGAGTAAGACAGGCCGGACATTGTTTTACAATTTGTCGAGCCTGTTCCCGAGTAATTTTAAACATGAGACGAAGGGTGTGAGAATTCAAATGATGTAGTTGATGGGCAGCAACAGCATCTGAAAGATTTGTGTCAATTTGAGTATGAACCAAAAGAGAATATTTTGTGGCCAGATCAGCGCGGCGATTACCCTCAGTTAAAGGACCAGGCAAGTCTGTATGGGCGCGCAAATGGCCAATATAAAAAGGCAGCTCTCGATGTCTAATGAGAGACTGTAATTGGAGGAAAAACTGTGCGGCCTGAGAAACTTGTTTAATTTGTGCCGCAGTTTCCAGAAGTGGTACGTACATAGTGAAATAAGCACTATCAGTATACAAGGTCAAGGGAAAGCAGAGAAAATTGTAACAACTATTGGCAGCTCAACTAGCTGAGCTGATATTGAGAATGTTGTAAATGTAACTTGTTTAATCAGAGAGAGAACAAAAAGCACTGTGTAGATGGTGGAACAGAGGACCAGTTCTGTGTTTCATGGCATAGTTCTCGAAAGGTCTGAAATAAACTGTCATTGTTTACAGAACAAACTCAAGCGTTTCAAAAGTTTGTTTTAGGTCTGGAGGCTTGGGGCGGCCCCGTTTTTGTTTCCCTGATCCCGATTAATTGGCCTACCATTGACATCAAATCTGGATCTACATTCATTAGGAGGGTGACGTCCCTTCATACATTTACTGCACAAATCAGGAAATTGATTTGGTCATTGATTACCACCATTCTTTACCTTACAGTTTTTTGCAAAATGTCCAGACCGACCACAATTGTAGCAAGTAATTTTGTTACTTATTTTGTTAGCGTTGTTGTTACGAATAAGGAATTGGAGAACAGTATAGTCTTGAAAGGCAGCGGCCATAGTCAATCCTTGTTGGAATGCCAATTGTTTAATAAGGTCAGTACCTGAATCAGTCAAATTTCTCTGAGTAGGAAGTTTTGTCCAAGCTCTCATAGCTGCTGTATAAATTTGAGCAAATAGCCCTGGACCATATTGTATTAGATTGTTACTATCTGCATAATTGCCTTCTCCCAATAACATCTCTGTTGTCCAACCATTGTTGGCCTGGGCATTACGGCGTGCAGTTTCCTTGCACTGTTCTACATACTCTGATTTCCAAAGCAAGTAATCTCCTCCAGAGAGTGTAGCACGAGACAATGTGTGCCAATCTATTGGTGTAAGCCAATTTTCTGCCACTGAATCAACTATGGCTAAGGTATATGGAGCTGTAGCTCCATATTGAGCAACTGCTGTTTTAATTTCTTTTATGATTTTAAAATCAAAGCCACCATGAGGACGCCATGTTTGTCCTTGGGGATCTATGGTTTCTGTTACTGGAAATGCTTCCTGTTCCTCAAAGTTTCTTAATGATTGTGGTATCTGAACTGATTTAAATTTTGTGCCAGAGATAAAAGTGGGCTGGTAGTGATTCTGTGAAGAATCTGTACTTTTAGATTTACCCACTCTCAGTTTTTTCAATTGTGATATTAAGTCTTGATGTTCTTCTTCTAACTGAATATGTTCTTTGAGTTGTTCAATCTTAGCCCGAACCTCTGCCCTAGGATCAATAACGGGCATTGCCAAAGATGGCTGAATAGTCTTTTCATGGCAAGAATGATTACATGTCAAAGATGGCACAGATGTAACCGAGTCATAAGATGGAGGTCGTTTTTTGAAAGGTGGCCATTTTGAATTGTTGTACTCAACAGCCTCCACTTCTGAAGTTTCTGTCTCTGGTGGCCATTTTGAACTATTGTATTTGGCAGCCTCTTTTTCCAAAGTTTCTTCTTCAGGCGGCCATTTTGGGTTATTGTACGTGGCAGTCTGTGTTTTTAAAGTTTCTTCTTTAGGCAGCCAGTTTGAGTTGTTATTTTTGACTGCCCTTAGTTCTAAAATTTCTTCCTCAGAATCAGTCGATTGACTATCCAAATGAGCTTTAAACTCTGTAAGAGATGGGTATAATTTTTTCTGAGGCTTTTCAAAGTTTGTAAATTCCTCACTGATTTTTGGTTTTTCAAGTTGTTTTGGCCTGACATCCAATTGTTTAGTAAAATTTGTTACTTCTTCCTCACTATCTAAGGAATTTAAATCTTTTTCTTTTTTGGTGCCAAGGTTTATTTTAGTTTCCATGGCATCTTTACTATCTGTCCGAGTTTTATTTTTTTGCATAATTTGTTCTCCCTCTGCAACAACTGTTGCAATTTTAGGGTCAGTTGACTGTAATTTAATAATTTTATCTATTAGATTCCAATATGAAAAAGTTATTACTAGGAACTTTCCTGGTCCAAATGTGACATAGTTGTCATTCAGAGCATCGCCTACCCTCTTCCACCTTGCTTCATCAATAGTGCCTTCTTGAGGAAACCAGGGGCACACCTCTTTTAGAAAGCCAAAAAAGGAAAGTAATTGTTTGATTCTAATTTTAACTCCACGTGTCTTAAGAGCATCACTAAGCCCCTGAACAAATAATTCATGCTTGCTCATTTGTTGTCCCATAACTGCACTCCGGGAAGCTATTTAGTAATCTGTATTACTATTTACCCTTCCACACTTACCAGGCCTGGCTTTCTTCACAGTGCACTTCACCTTGATCCTCTTGGCCCAAGGCTCCACGTCCGGGCGCCACTTGCCCCAACCCGCAGGACAGTCGAACGGGTACCTGGGTGAGGATGGTGAAAACCGGGATCCTTTGTGTTTAGGCTGGTGAAGTTCTTACTGACACACAGAGTGGAGACAAGATGAGGTGCTGATCAAGTCTTCCCTTTATTGCAGAACAAACAGTGCTTTATATACAGGCTGGTGAGCACACCAATTGGTTGCCCAAAAATGAGATACAACAGTATGAGCCAATCATTGATGTGGGTGAATCTCCCATTACCTAGCAACAGTTGGTTACATGATTTCTGAAATATGGTTTGCTCAATGAGGAAGTGAAGCCTAAGATTTCTAAGATGGCAGACAGTTCTCAAGAAGCTCCCAAGATGGCTTCCATATGCAATGCCCTCCACAGTCGAATCTCTAACATAGAAGACAAAACATCTGACCTAGAAAAAAGTATCAAGAAGATTGAGAAAACAACCATGAAAAATGAGGATAATATATGAGGAATACTGGATACCATCAAGCACCCCCAACATCCGGATAATTGGTATTCCAGAAGAGGAAGAAAATAATAAGGGCCTAGATAATTTATTCCATGAGATCCTGGAAGAAAACTTTCCAAATCTAGAAAGGCATTCAAATATCCAGACCCAAGAAATACATAGGACCCCAAGTAGAATCAACCCAAGAAGATCCTCTCCAAGGCACATCATAGCCAGACTGGCAAAAACAACAGACAAAGACAAGATACTAAATTTGGCAAGAGGGAAACGCCAAGTTACTTACAAAGGTCACCCCATCGGATCTCTCGGCGGAAACAATGCAGGAAAGGAAAGAATGGGGAAGTATAGTCAAAGTGTTGAGTGAAAAACAATTTCAACCAAGTATACTATACCCAGCAAAATTATCTTTCATATGGGAAAAAATGATAAAAACATTCTCGAATAAACAAAATTTGTAGAAATTTACGAACTCCAGACCAGCTCTTCAAGAGGTTTTGAAGGGAGTACTATACCAGGAAAACTAAAAAATCAGAGACAGTTATATGAAAACAAAAAGCAACCAAGAAAATGGCTCAATTAATGATAGGATCAGATACGGAAATATCGATAATTACATTGAATGTCAATGGATTAAATTCTCCAGTTAAGAGACATAGACTGGCTGAATGGATAAGAAAACAGAAACCCTCTATCTGTTGCCTACAAGAAACTCAACTTATGGATAAAGACATACATAGACTAAAAGTTAAGGGCTGGAAAAAGATACTCCATGAATATGGAAATCAAAAAAAGGCTGGAGTAGCAATATTGATCTCAGACAAAATAGATTTCAAGACAAAGACTGTAAGAAGAGATAAAGAAGGGCATTATATAATAGTAAATGGGGTAATCCAGCAAGAAGACATAACCCTTATAAATATCTACACACCCAACTCAGGTGTGCCTAAATATGTAAAGGAAAGATTGCTGGAGCTAAAAGGAGAGATAGGGAGAAATACTATAATTGTTGGAGATCTCAACACCCCACTATCGCCTATAGACAGATCTTCTAGACAGAAAATAAATAGAGAGATACAGGACTTAAATGATACTATAAATAGAATGGGCTTGACCGATATCTATAGAACTTTCTACCCTACATCCACAACATATACATTTTTCTCACCCCGACATGGAACCTTTTCAAAAATAGATCATATATTAGGACACAAATCAAGCCTTTACAGATTCAAAAGCATAGAAACTGTACCCAGCATCTTCTCTGACCGTGATGGAATTAAACTCAAGATTAATTTAAAGAAACAATCCCGAAAATACACGAACACATGGAAACTGAACAACCTACTTCTGAATGACTTCTTCACTACTGAAGAATTTAAGGCTGAAATAAAAAAAATTATGGAAACAAATGATAATGAGTACACAAGTGTCCAGAATCTATGGGACACAGCAAAAGCAGTCATAAGAGGGAAATTCATAGCAATTAGTGCCATAAGAAAAAGATGGAAAGATGGCAAGTAGATAACTTATCATCATGCCTCAGAGAATTGGAAAAACAACAATAAACAAACCCCCAAAATGCCAGGTGAAAAGAAATAATAAAGGTTCGAGCAGAAATAAATGAAATAGAAAATAAACGAGCCATACAGAAAATAAATAAAAGCAAAAGCTGGTTCTTTGAAAAGATTAGCAAGATCGACTCACCGTTGGCTAGACTGATCAAGAAGAAGAAAGAAAGAAACCAGATTAATCAAATATGTGATGAAACAGGCAATATTACCACAGACATAGCAGAAATACAAAATATCATTAGAGGATACTATGAGCGACTTTTTGCCAACAAACAAGATAACCTGGAGGAGATGGACAAATTCCTGGATGCATATAATCTACCAAGATTGGATTAGGAAGACATAGAGAACCTGAATAGACCTATAACAAGCCAGGAGATTGAATCAGTAATAAATAACCTCCCAACAAAGAAAAGCCCAGGTCCAGATGGCTTCACTTGTGAATTCTACAAAACTTTTAAGGAAGAGTTAACCCCTATCCTACTAAAATTATTTCTAAAGATTCAAAAGGAAGGAAACCTTCCAAATTCATTTTATGAAGCCTCCATTATCCTCATCCCCAAAACAGATAAAGATATGACAAAAAAGGAAAACTACAGACCAATATCATTGATAAATAGACACAAAAATTCTCAACAAGATACTCGCAAATCGTATCCAACAATATATAACAAAGATCATTCATCACGACCAGGTAGGCTTTATACCAGGGATGCAAGGGTGGTTCAATATACGCAAAACCATAAATGTAATACACCACATTAACAGAAAGAAAGATAAAAACCATATGATCATCTCAATTGATGCGGAGAAAGCATTTGATAAAATACAACATCCTTTTATGATTAAGACTCTCCGTAAGATTGGTATAGAAGGGTAATTTCTGAACACAATAAAAGCAATCTGAAAAACCTACAGCTAACATTATACTGAATGGGGAAAAGCTGAAAGCTTTTCCTCTGAAAACAGGTACTAGGCAAGGCTGCCCACTTTCTCCACTGCTCTTTAATATATTACTGGAAGTCTTAGCTATTGCAATCAGAGAAGAGAGCAATATTAAAGGCATTTGAATAGGCAAAGAAGAGTTGAAAATATCTTTATTTAAAGATGACATGATGGTATACTTAGAAGACCCAAAGGTATCCATGAAAAAACTTCTTGAAGTAATAAGTGAATACAGTAAGGTGGCAGGATACAAAATAAATATCAAAAAATCTATAGCATTTCTATTTATGAACAACAAGTTGAATGAAGCAGAGCTGAAGAAAGGAATCCCTTTCACCATAGCCACAAGGTGTATAAGATACCTAGGGATAAACCTAACTAAGAAAGTCAAAGACCTTTATAAAGAAAACTACAAAAATCATTAAAAAGACATTGAAAGTGACATAAAAATGTGGAAGGACATCCCATGCTCCTGGATTGGAAGAACTAACATAATCAAAATGGCAATTCTACCCAAATTAATCTATATGTTTAATGCAATTCTGTCCCGACCTGGTTCGGGCGCCACATGTCCTGACCAGGTGGGACAGTCGAACAGGTTTCCTGAGGGAAGGAGTGAGAGCCGGAACAAGCGGCACAGTGTCACAGCTTGGGGACGACACAGTGTCGTCTGTTTATTGTGGGCAGCATGGTACAGCACGGAGACGACGCAGTGTTACAACTCTTTAGGGTCGCGTCGTCTGTTGTGAGCAGCACGGAGACGACGCGGTGTCACAACTCTTCAGGCTCGTCTGGAGACGATGTAGTGTTACAACTCTTCAGGGTCATCTGGAGACTGTGCGGTGTTTCAGCTCTGCAGGCTCTCCAGGGTCGTCTGGAGACTGTGTGGTGTTTCAGCTCTTCAGACTCTCCAGGGTCTTCGTCTTCCTGGTCTTCTGTGTTGTCTTCATTGTCTTCCTGGTCGTCTGTGTTGTCTTCCTGGTCGTCTGGTTATTGTGGGCCAGGCATGGTGGTTATATACACATTGGTGGATCGCAAAGGTGGGTTATGATTGGTTGCAAATGGTGGGCCGTGATTGGTTGTAAACGGTGGGTTACGATTGGTTGCTTTTGGAACAATCATGAGGTGCCAGATATGCAAATCTGAGGGATTCTAGTGGCCAATCATGGCAATTGTTTGCTCTCTGAGAAACCTGGGCAGACTGGCTCGTGTGAAGCCTCCCACACAATTCCAATCAAAATACCAGAAATATTCTTCACAGATCTAGAAAAGACAATCATAGAATTTGTCTGGAATCATAAAAGACCTCATATTGCAAAAGCAATCCTGCGCAAGAAGAATGGAGTAGGAGGCATATCACTCCCTGATCCCAAGATATACTTTAAAGCTGTGGTCATCAAAACAGCATGGTATTGATGCCTGCGTGCGCCGGCCGGCCAGCCGGAGGGCGGGCCGCGGGGCCGGCAGCTACGCTCCGCGTACCGTGGCACGGGGGTGGGGCGCCGGGCGCGGGGGCTCCGCTCCGCGGGGCGGGGCGCGGGGGCATGCACCGGCGGGCAGGAACGGGGTGCCGCTCCGCGTACTAGGGCGTGGGGGGCTGGGCGCCGGGCGTGAGGGCTCAGCTCCGCAAGCCGGGGCGCGGAGACGGGGCGCGGGGGCTCTGCTCCGCATGCCCTGTCCGGAGGACCGGCCAAACCGGGGCCCTGCCCCACGTGCCGTGGCCGGGGTCTGACCCGTGTGCCGTGGCCGGGGTCTGCCCTGCGTGCTGTGGCCAGGGTCTGCTCCGCGTGCCTTGGCCGGAGAGCCAGCCCAGCTGGGGCTCTGCTCTGTGCACTGTGGCTGGGGTTCTACTCCGCGTGCCCTGGCCAAGGAGCTGGCCCAGCCGGGGCTCTGCCCCACATGCCGTGGCCGGGGTCTGCCCTGTGTGCTGTGGCCAGGGTTTGCCCCGCGTGCCGTGGCCGGGTCTCTGCTCCGCGTGCCATGGCCTGGATCTGCTCCGCGTGCCGTGGCCAGAGAACCAGCCCAGCCGGGGCTCTGCTCTGTGTGCTGCGGCTGGGGTTCTACTCCGCGTGACCTGACCGGAGAGCCGGCCCGGCCGGGGCTCTGCTCCGTGTGCCGTGGCCGGGGATCTGCCCAGCGTGCTGTGGCCGGGGCTCTGCTCTGCGTGCCTTGGCCGGAGAGCCGGCCCAGCTGGGGCTCTGCCCCCGCGTGCCATGCCCCCGCGTGCTGTGGCCGGGGTCTGCCTCCGCGTGCCGTGGCCGGGGTCTGCCCCCGCGTGCCGTGGCCAGGGCTCTGCACCCGCGCGCCGTGGCCGGGGCTCTGCCCCCGTGCGCCGTGGCCGGGGTCTGTCCCGCGCGCCGTGGCCAGGGCTCTGCCCCGCGCGCCGTGGCCGGGGCCTGCCCCGCGTGCCGTGGCCGGGGTCAGCCCCCGCGTGCCGTGGCCGGGGCTCTACCCCTGTGTGCCGTGGCCGGGGCTCTGCCCTGCGTGCCGTGGCCGGGATCTGCCCTGCGTGCTGTGGCTGGGGCTCTGCTCTGCATGCCTTGGCTGGAGAGCCAGCCCAGCCGGGGCTCTGCCCCCGCGTGCCGTGGCTGGCGTCTGCCCCGCGTGCCGTGGCCGGGGCTCAGCCCCGCGTGCCGTGGCCGAGGTCTGCCCCGCGTGCCGTGGCCGGGGTCTGCCCCGCGCGCCGTGGCCGGGGTCTGCCTCCGCGCGCCGTGGCCATGGCTCTGCCCCCGCGCGCCATGGCCGCGGCTCTGCCCCGCGTGCCAGGGCCCAGACGGCCCAGCTCCCACTGCCTCTCCGGCACTGGGTATGTCTCGTGCCCGGCGCTGCAGCGGGCCGGCACCGCGGACCGACCAAGGTTGCTCTCCTTCCTTACTCTGGCTGGGCGGGCGAGGGGGGGGCACTGGATCCCGCAAGTATTCATGCGCATGGGGCCGCCAGGCCTGCGTGTGGTCCCGGGCCTGCAAGTGGCCGCCGGGGCCGGGCATGGCTGCCGGGCCTACATGTGGCCCCCAGGCTTGCGCATGGCCGCCGGGCCTGCACCCCCGCGTGGCCACCGGCCGCGGGCGTCAGGCTGAGACCGAGCACAGGGATCAAGAACTTACAGCTGTGGGCAGCAGAGGGAGTCTTTGGCTGTCTTGGACCAATTGAGAGGTGTATTGTGTGGGAGGAATTTCTCTGCCTATGGTCAATGAGAAGATGATGGTTACCAGCTCTGCATTACCTCAGGGAAAAACAAGAACTACTCTACCATTCTTAAGAAATCCAGACACCCGAGGATGATTCACGCTGCAGATCCCCACAGTGCCATTCCAGGTGACTGTGGGATGACTGCTGTGCCGCATCAGCTAATAGCTGTCTCAGCTTTCCAGAGCCGCGTCCCTGAAACTGTGTTCCGTGGAGACTCACATACATTTACGGGGCTGCACGAGACCCACCCATGGTCCAGCCCTGAGTGAAGTCTACGTTCCCTATTGCTGGGAACTTTATGAACTGAAAATTAGAAGAAAAAAGAAAAAAAAAAAAAAAAAAAAAAGGAACTGTATCTCTCAGCAAAAAACATCATAGACAATTCACACTTACTTGCAGAATCATCTGAGTGGGTTTTGAATGTTCACAACATAATGTTAACTGTTGAAGATGGTGAATATGTTTATATCTATTTGGTTAATACACACTGTATATACATGCTTCAACAGACCATTCAACAGACCATTCTGTACCCATTCCGTACAAATGTAATGATTGTATGCAAATTAAAAAAAAAAAGGAAGGAAGGAAGGAAGGAAGGAAGGAAGGAAGGAAGGAAGGAAAGAAGAAAGAAAGAAAGAAAGAAAGAAAGAAAGAAAGAAAGAAAGAAAGAAAGAAAGAAAGAAAGAAAGAAGGAGGGAGGGAGGGAGGGAGGGGGAAGAAAAACATAAAAGTTTGCTTAGCGGATAAAAAATGAGAAGTTATTGGCTGATGATAATGTATACAGTAATATCTTTGTCTTGACTGACAGGCATAGTATTTGTGTTGGAAAAAGAAATATATACTGTAAAAGACATGTGCTAAAAGGCAATAAATAAATTAAAAAAAAAAAACAGCATGGTATTGGCATAAAAACGGACATGTGGACCAATGGAAGAGAATAGAGACCCCAGAAATAACCCCCAAAGCTTACAGCCAACTGATCTTTAACAAAGGATATCAGTCAATCCATTAGGAGAAGGAAAATCTCTTTAGTAAATGGTGCTGGAAAAACTGGGTATCCACCTGCAGAAAGATGAAACTGAACCCCCATCTTTCACCATTAACAACAGTCAACTCAAAATGGATCAAAGATCTGAACCTAAGACCTCAAACAATAAAACTACTGGTGGAAAATGCTGGGGAAACTCTGGGAGACATTGGAGTAGGCAAAGACTTCTTAAATAAGACTCCCAAAGCACAGGCAATAATCCCTAAAATAGACAAGTGGGACTATATTAGACTAAGAAGTTTCTGCACAGCAAAGGACACAGTAACAAGTGTGAATCGACAACCCTCAGAATGGGAAAATATTTTTGTTAAATATGCCTCAGACAAGGGACTGATAACCAGAATACATAGGGAACTCAAGTGCCTTATGTGAAAAACAATGATTAACCCAATGAAAAGATGGGAAAATGAGCTGAACAAAAATCTCTCTAAGGAAGACATACGAACAGCCAAAAAGCATATGAGGAAATGCTCAACATCCCTCATCATAAGGGAGATGCAGATAAAAACCACAATGAGATGCCACCTGACCCCTGTCAGAATGGCAAAGATTAAGAATATAAAAAGTGATAAATGTTGGCAGGGATGTGGTGAAAAGGGAACCCTCCTACACTGTTGGTGGGAATGTAAACTGGTTCAACCACTGTGGAGAACAGTATGGAGGTTCCTCAAAGATCGACAAATAGAACTACCATTTGATCCAGCAATCCCACTTCTGGGTATCTATCCAAAGGACAGGAAAACGCTCAGTCAGAAAAGTGCTTGCACATCAATGTTTATTGCAGCATTATTCACAATTGCCAAGACATGGAACCAACCTAAATGTCCACAAACTGATGCATGGATTGGAAAAGTGTGGTATATATACTCTATGGAATACTACTAAGCCATAAAAAATAACAAGACTGTGGCATTTGATAGAAAGTGGTCAGATATGGAGGATCTATTGCTGAGTGAAGTAAGCCAGGCTATGAAAGAAAGATATTGTATGTATCCACTCAATATATACCAACTATCCGCACTCTATGGTAGAGAGCAAAAAATTGGAGGACATAAAAGCAGTGAAGGTACTTTGGGACCAGCAGTTAGCGTAATGGCTATGTCGCTGGACTCCCACGTAGTCGACCGTGGTTCGAGTCCCGGACCCGGCGGCTTAAACTCACGCCGGGCGCGTGTGCGTGTGTGCCCAAGATCCCGAGAGGAGAATGGAGGAGAAGGGATTGCGGCGTGGCCATCCCCCCTGGGGGGTGATTTCCTGCTTTCTATCTCTCTGTCTCTCTCTGTCTGGCGAGCGCACGCGCCCTATAGCAAAAACCTCTCCAAAAAAAGAAAAAGAAAAAAAAAAAAAAAAAAGCAGTGAAGGTACTTAATGAGAATAGGACAGTGTGGAATGGGGGATGTGAAGAGAAGAGAATAGAGAAAGATAGCAAGAGAACAATAGAGAGGCAGGACGTTAGTGAGAAACAGATATGGCTTATTAACTGTAGATAATGACATGTATAGTATTCTCAACTGGATTGGTATGAGAAGTATTTCATGATGGGTAAAGTCTTTTTACAAGCAAAATGAAAAATTGTGATTGTCTGTTCTAAAAAAATAATTAGAATAATAATAATAATGATTGGGGAAAACAGAAAAGATATTGAATGTTGATGCGGGGAGATTAATGTCTCTGTATTGACTGACATGCATGGCATTCCCTTTTGAAAAAGCATTATAATACACTGTAAAGTTATATGTAATCCAATGTAATATAAAGAAGATTATGATGATAAGAAAAAAGAAGAAAAAAAAAAAGAAAAGAAAGATGTAAAAAAAGAAAGAAAAAAAAGAACCCTATTGGTGGTTTTACTGATATCAAAACTCACTGGCTAATTGCTAATAACTGATTTCAAAAAAATGGGGTGTGAGGAACTGGTGAAGCTGCACTGTGACTTTCAAGACCTTTAACTACTAGTTGGGTTAGTGGAGTTTGTCATTGTACATGCCCAGCTAGTATCTGTGTTTCATAAGCGACACAGAACACCTGGACCATCTTGTTCTGCCCAGAGATCAATTTATGGTCAAGGTTAGAAGGTTCTGATGGACTTGCATTTAGAAGACTGGGAATGCTGGACTCACAGTTCCTTAGGGCATATCAGTAAATTCCTGTGGCGTTCTCCGTTTCAGCATTTTTTTTTTCCATTCAAGGTTATCTGTCCCTAGTCATGTTCCCTTCAAACACACACTTGGGCCAGCTCCTCTGACTTCATTTTGATCTTTCTTAGCTCCTTCAGTTTGGCTGGTCTGAGCTAAGCACATACAGGGCCAGCTGGCATTCAATAACTGACAGTGCTTTGTTCCAAAGTCACAAGGACTGCCCTGCTGCCAGCTCTCCTTCTAATCTCTTGGGGAAAGAGGTCATAGTCATTTGTTGATTAATTTTAATAACAGCAGTATTTAAATATAACATTGTTAATTCTTTTCAAATTAATCATTATATAAGGCAGGATATAAAAAGCAATTTTTTTCCTTGCTTAGATTTCATTGACCCATGGGTACAAACCAAGTCTCTTATTTGTAAAACATAAGAAGTCCTAGATTTAAAGTTAGAATATTTCCACCATGGACTTATGACTTTAGGTAAAAGTAATTTTAATCATCATGTCTGAAATTGAATGGACACTAATTTTGGTAGTTTCTCAAATATATTTACTCCCAATTTTAACTTGTTTTATCTGGCAAACAATGCATATACTTGTAACACAGTTTTCAAAAAGAAGTTGTGAAATGAGTCTTATTTTTTAATAATTTTGCCATCGGAGTTTTATATCTTTTTTTTCCTAAAATAGTTTATTGCAATAAAATATTTGGTGTACTCAAAATCAATACAAAGTAAGTTATTAAAATTATTTATATAGAAATAATAGCTGTGAGTAAGCAGCATCAACACAATTTTAGCCTCTAAATCAGTATGTACCTTTCTAAGGCTTGTTAACAAAGCCTTAGAAAATACAGCAAAGAAAGATAGCAAAGAAAAAAATAGCTGATCATAGTTGTTGAAATTCACTGATTTCCGTAAGAAAAGTCTTCCATCATATTTGAGACAAATAATTTATTCCTTTGAAGAGTAGCTGGAGGAGTCTGATTCACTTCATTGACTAGTACAAAAACTACAGTGCATTCCACATTTTACACCCCCTAGACCTATTTCCCAAACAGATTTCTCCTCGGTATTAATGTCAAAGTACACTGCATAATGTATTACACATATAAAAACATTATCTACATTAGTTTTTAATCAGCTTGGAAATAATGTCATGGAGTAGCAAATTACTAACAATTCTGATCTTTGCACTGTGTGTACACAGAGAAATACCCACCAAAACTGGTCTGTTGATGAATTTAAAAAATATATTAAGATGTCAAATAAATCTATTTGATTATGAATGTATGTTTATTAGGCATTTCAGTAACAAACTGTGACTCTAGGTATGGTTTATTTTCTCAGTGTAAATGAATCCCACTGTAGTTCTTCTCGAGGGAAAATCATTTCTTCAGTTGTTGAGGGGTACTAAAAGCTTCGTGCACATTAGCAGCAAAGTCTTTCACTTGCTCCATCCATCATCACCAGATTCTGTACAAAATGACGAGGTGTCTCACTGCAGACCGAATGGATTTACTATTGGAATCATGTTCGCTAAGGGCAGGCTGCCACTGGAAAGACTATTCATGGAGTTACCATGCTGCAAGTCCTGCTCGGTAGGTCAAAAGAATTCAGCCATATTGTCTAGACGTCTGCTAAAGCCCCGCTTTAAACAGGTATTCAGAACTGTACTAAAATCTAGACTCGCCAACATAGCTTTAGTTTCATTGAGAAGTTTAATTGCGGTAACGTTTCTAAGAGAAAATCCACCAGCCTGAACTGCTAATGGAGTTTTCTTCATCTGGCATCATATAATGGCATAAGAAAGATTTGTATCCATCTTTATTAATCCAAGAAGAAGATATATGCTTCTCAACAAGATTTCTGATTTCTTTTAGTTTTTGCTCCAAGTCCAAAAGGGACAAAGAATGTTTAAGAGAAACATTTCCTAAAATCTTTTGCACAGCTTGTTTAATGACAGTGATCAATTCCGTCAGGCCATCTCCAAGGAGGTGTTGAATACTTGATAAATACTGTGGTTGGACATCTGGGGGAGCAAGAATTGTAGTGCCATTTTCACCAACTGCTGCATTATCCAGGTAAATCTATCCACCAATTATGTTTAACTGGACTCGCAAAACAACAACCAGTATACAAGAACTGTATACAGTCACAATACTACTCCTTGTGAAACTTATTGTCTTCAGATCCTCCCATATTTCTAGCTTGTTTGAAGGCCTGTTTTTTAGTAGAGTTGTGTTGCTGCATTAAGACTTCTCTTAGTGTGGGAAGCATGGACAGCACTGTCATGCTGCAAGTCCTTTGGTTACTTTCAAAATGATATTGGCATGGGAACCAGCAGTTAGCGTAATGGCTATGTAGCTGGACGCCCACGTAGTCAACCGCGGTTCACATCCCAGACCCGGTGGCTTAGAACTCATGCCGGGCGCGTGTGCGTGCGTGCCCAAGATCCCAAGAGGAGAATGGAGGAGAAGGGATTGCAGCGTGACCATCCCCCCTGGGGGTGATTTCTCGCTTTCTGTCTCTATGTCTCTGTCTGTCTGGCGAGCGCACGCACCCTATAGCGAAAACCTCTCAAAAAAAAAAATGATATTGGCATCATGTCTGGGCAATATATTCTGCAGTTTCTCTTTCTTATATTTCTCTGATTTTCTTTTGTCCAAATTTTCACAGGATATCAACTCCCTGGAGGACCGTGCCCAGGAAGATGCATTTCTTTTTGTGACGTTTCAGAAAATTCCACCTAGATCTCGGCATCTTCAGGTCCTGGAGTGTGGGCTGCGTAGGGATGAGAAGCTGGTTCACCAGGACACTGATCTTGGTCACCTGGCCCAGAAGACCCGACAAGAGCACCGACGTCCTGCTTGACGCTCACCAGAAATCACAAATGCGACTTTCGGTGAAGACTATCACTGGAGTGGGAACTTGGAGTTTTATATCTCAATTTAAGGCTTTTGAATTTTTGTTGGTAGGGTACTCAGTGAAAGAAAAGAGTCAAGTCTGAGTCTCTGATTCCATGTCGATTCTGCATTTTCGTACTTGGCATTTTATTGTGAAAACCTTCTTTGCATTTTCATAGTAATATTATCTAAATAGTGTTTTATAAGAATTGTTATTATAGCTAAGCAAAATATTTTGACTTGCATTATAATGATACCTTCTGTAGTGTTTTCCTTAATAAGCTAGCAGTCTGAAAACCAATTCCAAACATTTACTCTGGTGTAACGTGGCCTGTTTAATGATCTGGCCCTCTCATTAGCTGTGCACACAGGGGTACACTATCTAACTTTTCCATATTTATGTGTCTTCGTTGGCAAGAAGAAGTCAAGAGTTTGCACCTTATAGGGTTGTTCTAAGGACCTGTCATCGTATCCAAACAGCCTGGAAGAGCAACGGGAATAGAACAAAAGTCAGCAAATGCCAGCTCTCATTGCATCATGTCAGGTGGCATCCCGTTAGAGAGAAATGAATGGGATTTTTTTATTATCATTATTATTTTGGTATTTGATCTCAAGTTGCAGACATTGGGTCTTACTGCACTCCAAATGGAATTAAATTATAGATGATAATTTTTCTGCTTTTTTCTCCAAATGTGGAGTCTCAAATATTTAATTTAATTAATTAATTAATTTAGAGTGTTTTGCAATAGGTTGTGTGCACTTGCCAGAAGAGAGAGAGACAAAGAGACAGAAAGAAATCACCACCAGGGGGAATGGCCATGCTGCAATCCCATCTCCTCCATTCTCCTCTCAGGATTTTAGGCATGCTTGCACATCCTCTCAGCATGAGTTTTGGCTGCTTGATCCAGGACTCAAACTATGGTCGACTACGTGGGAGCCCAGTGACATAACTATTATACCATCTGCTGGTCCCATCAAATATCTTAAATAAACTTCCCATGTTAAAAAAGAGGAAAGCCTGGATCATATGATACAACTGGGCTGGAATGAGGTGTATATCATGCTGGGCAAGGTCTCTTCACAATCTAAATGATATATAGTGATTTAATGTATGAATAATAATTTTTAAAAATATAAAAAATAAAAGAAAAAGAGGAGAGGCTAGCTCCATAGAGCAGGAGTTAAGCACTATCCAGAGGAGGCTTGATCCTACAAGGCTCACTGGGGACTAAATCCTGGCCCCAGAGATAGCATGCCAAGTGCATGTGTGTGTCCCAGGGTTCTGATGGGATGGTGAACTGGAGGAAAAATATTATGGCATGACCAGGCCACATTGGGTGGTGCTTTCTTTCTTCCTTTCTTTGTCTCTTTCCACCCTAGTATATTTGCACACCCTCTGGTGTTAAAAAAAAAGAAAAAACAGGTGGGAAAGAAAAGAAGAAAGAAGGCCAGGGGAGGTAGAGTGGTAGCGCAGCACTTTATCATACTGGATCTATAGGGAAGATCGGGGTTTGGTTCTCGGGGGAGTGGGGCAGTTTTCTGCATGGCAGGTGTGTGCACATGCCCTCATCCTGGGTGGCTGGAAAGGTTGTGGGGAGGATCACAATAGAAGAGCCTGTTGAGGGCTCTTCTCTTTCTCTCCATCTCTTTTCTTCTCTGTCTCTCTTTCCAAATAAATAAATAAATAAACTTACAAAATAATTAAGAGGGGCCAGCAGGTGTCAAGGTAGTTAAGGTGCTGGACTCCTATATGGCCAAGTACAGTTCAAGTCCTAGGCCTGATGGCTTGAAATTCTCACTGGTTACATGAGTGCGTGTGTGTGTCTGTGTGTGCCCAAAATCACAGGAGGAGAATGTAGAAGGCATTATGATGTGGCCATCCCCCCGAGGGGTGATTTATCACTTTTCTCCTCTAGCAAGCACATGTACCTTATGGCAAAACAAAAACAAAACAAAACAAAACAAAATAAAAACAAAACATGAAAAACTGTAAAAAAGAAAAAGAAGAGAGTTTATGGAGTTTAAAGTAGCATAGTAGGTGATAGTGGTATAGGGATCTGCCAAGGCATGTCACAAGTAAGTGAACTTCATTAACTTGTCACAGTACTAACATTTTAAGTTTGTCATTCTCTTATTCCAACTGATTGCAAAATTTAGCATTTCATAAACTAAGGGAACCTTAGGACAGGAACTAAAATGAAGTTTCTTTTAAGAAAAATAAATTGACAGCTTTTAAGACTTTCAATATTCTAAACTTTCATTATTATTTGCTATTCAATAACCAATTTATCAGTCTTTAAAAAATAAAAAGTCCTCTATCAGTACACTATGCAATTATTACATGAAAAACGTGCAAAAGTAGAAGTAGATTTTTCCTACACTGCAGCATTGACTATAATTTTAATCACTTGAACATATCTTAAATGAGATGTTTTAAACTTTCAAATCTTTTTACCCTCTTACATGTGACTTCCCTGGAGTTTGAAAGTAGGACTATTCACATAAAAACACCTTCCTTTTCAAAGACCCATAATAGGTGACCACAACTCACTTTTTTGCAGCTGCTCCTGTTTTCTATTCTTAAGAAGAATTCACAATCCAGTTTGAGGGAGGTGAAAGGTAATGTGATAGGCAGGAGGAAGATATGCTTTTACCCAATGTGACTGTTCTCTCAGGTCTCTCTCATTGCCTCTACATTTGTTTCCTCATCAAGACAGTTCTTACTTATTTTGTCTATTATGACTATTGGTTACAGGTCTAAAAGGAAACAGAACAAAAGCAACTATGAGGAAAAATAATGATTGATAAAATCTTTAAAAAATTGTCTGACACCCTAGATATGTGCTAATCATCATAATATTTGATGAAATAATTATATCAGACTAACTGAGAATCTTGGATTATTTCAGAAACAAAATGTTTCATTGAAAATATATGTAAATACATCTAGAAAAACTAAACATTAAAAGAAAAATCTAGATGATATTGAGCACAGTTTATTTTACCTTATGGTGGGGAAGAACTTTCAAAATGTAAATGCAATGAGAAGGTTCATGAAGAGAAAAAAAAAAAAAAAGAGTCATTCCTTAAATTGTATACACACACACACACACACACATATACATATAATATGCACATTACATGATTAGTTATATAGGAAATCTAAAGACTCCATCAAAACTTTCTTAGAGATGTTAAATTTTTTACCCAGAATTCAGTAAAATTGCAGTTTATTAAATTAGCATACAGAAATTAGTAAAAGTCTTCTACACTAGTAACAAAGTAGCTGAAAAAGAAATCAAGAAAGCAGTTATACCTAAAATAGCTAAAAAAAAGCAATGACAAAAATAAATCAATACCTACATATAAATTTAATCAAGAGGTTAAAGATTTACATAATAAAACCTATAAAACATTGATAGAAGAAATTGAAAGACAAGCACAGAAAATAAAAAGACATCCCATGTTCATGAATGGGAAACTTTAATATAGTTAAAATGTTTATACTATACCCAACCAATCTCCAGATTCAGTACAGCATACATATGAAACTACCAATGACAGGATGACAGGATTTTTTTTTTTAATTAAACTAGAAAAAATAACCATGAAATTTGTTTGGAGTAACAGCAGACTTGAAATAGTTAATATAATTTACATGAAAAAAAAAAAAAAAAAAAAAAAAACGGGACCAGCAGTCAGCGTAATGGCTATGTTGCTGGACTCCCATGTAGTCGACCATGGTTCGAGTCCTGGACCCAGTGGCTTAAACTCATGCCAGGTGCCTGTGCGTGCCTAAGATCCCGAGAGGAAAATGGAGAAGGGATTGCGGCATGGCCACCCCCCTGGGGGGTGATTTCTCGCTTTCTGTCTCTCTGTCTCTCTTTGTCTTTCTGGTGAGCGCACACGCTCTATAGCAAAAAGGAAAAAAAAAAAAAAAACAAGCTGGAGACATCACACTACTTGTCTTTAAAATACACTACAAAGGCACAGTAACGAAACAACCTGGAAAAAAAAAAAAAACAACTAAAAACAAAAACAGATAACAGTGAAAACAGCATGGAAAAACTAAAAACTAAATCAACTTATATATATAGCCCACTGATTTACAACAGTAGTGCAAAGAACAATGGGAAAAGGACATCTCTTCAATAAATGGTGCTGGGAAAATTATATATCCACATTCAGGAGAATTAAAATTAAAATGAATATCTCATTGTATGCAAAAATCCAATCAAAATCATTTAAAGCCTTAAATGTAAGACTCTAAATTATAATACTGATAGAAGAAAACACAGAGATTAACATTTTAGACCTATGGAGGACTTTAAAAGCACAGGCAACAAAATTAAAATTAGATATATAAAATAACATCAAAACCAAAACATCTTCACGGCAAAGGAAATAATCAACAGAGTAAAGAGACAATGTACAGAATGGGAGAAAATGTTTGCAAGCTTTACTTTTGAAAAGGGATTAATAACCATGATTATAGGAATTAAAATAACTCACAGCAATAAATAAATAAATAAGAAAAAAAAAACAAGAATGAAAGCAAAAAGCAAACTAATAAAAACAACAACAACAAAAACAATAATCCAGGAGTGTATATGCATGCGTATCCAAACTTCTAAACAGGATGGAGAAATGGAGAAGGGGTTTATGGTATGATATTCCCTTAATATGCGATTAAAAAAATTGTCAGAGGTTCATATGCTTGCTGAAGAGAGACAGAGAGAGGGATAGTGAGAAATCCCCCCCACCCCCATGGAGTATAGCTATGCCACGATCTCTTCTCCTCCACTTCCCCCTCATTTGGACATTTTGGGCATCCGTGCATGCATGCCTGATGTTTTTTCAAGGTTCTGGGTCCAGAATGTGGACCACGCAATCGGCCCTGTGGAATCCAGCTTCTGTACCCACCAGGCTATGTGTAGGTCCAATGTGGAACTTAATGTGCCCCCAAATGACAGCACAAACACCACCACCAGCCCCCAAACAATCATTTTATGGCTTTTACTGAACGATGCATGTAACCTTCAATTAAGATAAGCATTTATCTTAATCATCATCTCATATTTATGAACTGGTTTTTAGAATACACCAAATTAAGCTAAATGTCTTTTTTAACATAAACTTTTTTTTTTCTTTTTTGGAGAGGTTTTTTTGCTATAGGGCACGTGTGCTCGCCAGACAGAGAGAGAGAGAGACAGAGAGACAGAATGCCAGAAATCACCCCCCGGGGGGATGGCCATGCCATAATCCCTTCTCCTCCATTCTCCTCTTGGGATCTTGGGCACGCACGCACACACGCCCAGTGTGAGTTTTAAGCCACCGGGTTCGGGACACAAACCGCGGTGACTACATGGGAGTCCAGCGACATAGCCATTACGCTAACTGCTGGTCCCGACATAAACTTTTTTATCATCATAATTCTCATATAGAGAGCATGCATGTGTGCATGAGAGTCTCACAAAAGCATCCCTGACTGGATTATGTCATGCCATGGTCTTTCGCTGGCCCTGCAGCTCCTCTAGACCCCTATCCTGTCTCCAGGCTGATCTGGAGATTTGCTGCAATTGCCATGTGGCTTCCAACACTGCATTTTAGCAGTACAACCCTCTGCCAGCTAGACTGGACTTCGTGTAATTCTTCAAAGCTCTCTGGAGTACTGGATTTGCAGTCTTTGCTCCAAAATTTTATAGATTTATAACCTAATAAATTATTGAATGCATAGATGGTTTCACAAACACAAATAGTTTAAACTCCTTATGATTTGCTAAACAATTTAAATATGAGTGCTATTTTCCAAATGTTTTACATTTTATTTAAAAGCACAAGCTGTCTTTTGAAGTACTTAAATACATATATTTAAAAAAAAACTAAAATTCATAAACCAGCAGGCTGTTTTATTTGGTCTATGTGGCATTTTAATTTTTTAAGTATTTAAAAAATTATGTGACATATTTTAAAAATTGGGATATTTCCGACAGGATAATCAGAATTTACAGATCTTATTTACTAATGGCATCAATCATCCTAATGGCATTAATCATCCCAAACACTGCCAAGTTGACAGATTTCATAACCTTCCCATCTCCTGTAGGTTTCTCTGAGCGTGACCCACTCTACACATCTATGACTGTAAATTTTAAAGTGGCAGATAAATTTTGCATATTTGATATGTCCTCAGGGTGATTAGTTTTAACGACTGGCACTAATATCATAGTATTGCTATTCTGGGAAAATGTGTGATTACAAAACCAAATTGGATCTGAATATGCTGTCATGAACTCATCAGGCCTGTGTGAGTGCTGGTGAGTACTAGTCACCGTGACGTGGAGCACGTGGCTTCTCTGTCAAGCATCTGCAGTAAACCTAGCTTTCAGCCTGTGCTTAGCTCACCAGATGTCTCAGAAATATGTTTTTGTGACTGCAGATTTCAGGCTATCTTCCTTCTCTAGCTTTCTCTCTTAGAATTAGCATGTACCAAAGGAAAGTGCAATTCTGGGGTTTATAGGTGACCTCCAGTCATGAATCTTTTCACCTCTTAGTAATTTGAGAAAGAGTCACGAACATTTGTATAGATACCTCGTAGCAGAGTGCACAGCTCTCCCAGAGGATGAGGTTAGGGAGTTTAAATCGATGAGAACATTTTGGTTAAATCATTTGGTGGATTGTAAATAAGATCATTATGGCACTTGACTTTATTTATAGCCTATGTACATATTCAGGAAAAATGTCACTTTAAAAGGGTGAATAACCTGCAAGATAGCATAAATTATAGTTGAGAATTTTTAAAAAATCAATGGCTATATAACATGATGTCTAGTGTAATGCATAAAAATCATGCCATAATGACCTACACTTTGATGTGTAAGCCAAAAATTAGACTTACATTCACATAGGCAATCAAAATTGGGAGAAACCTGTCCAGGAATATGATCCATAGTGTCTGTATGATATAAACAATGGGATTGCTCAAAACATTTTTATTCATTGGTTTAGGAATGAAGAGACTTCATACTAATGCTGTTCATAAACAAAATGTGTTGAAATGAAATGGACAGTATCTATGAAGTAGAGTTAAGTGCTAGTTTCTTATGGCCATTTCTTACTCTGACCTTTAGTGTGGGCTAGTGGCCTAATATCGAATTGAAATTAGTGTAAGTAATGCTTCAAGTGGCTGAGAAAATGTCAGCCTTGCCCTCGTGCTGAACTGAATAAGTAAAAGGGGAAATGTTCCAAGTCATTCACTTTAAGTGGGTTCTCTCAACCGAGGCTTGAGTAAGATGGGGTGACAGGTGACTGAAGAGGAGCTCTTCTGTTGAACAAACACCCACATCTCTCAGTAGTCTATTGACTGGGATTGAGACAGATGATCCCTTTTGAAGACTTTTGGCCAACAGAAACTTGTGCAGAATTGAAGACCATGTCAGCTCTATGTGAAAATGTGAAGGATAAGATCAGTATTTCCCTTAGATACTTGTTCAGAATCTTCTTTAATGCGTAGCTGAATTTATAATAAAATCTATAAAATCCTATGCCATATATTGGGCAGTCCAGAAAGCCATGATACATTTTTGCATTGAAAAAATAGAAAAATACATCGTGGCTTTCCTAATGACCAGTAGTATGACCAGGAATATTTTAAACCTAGAAAAAATATTAAAGTTATTATGGCCATATATTTGTCTCAGCTAATATCAATAGAATGCCCATTAAATTGCTAATTCTTTTTGCACCTAGCAGATAACTTGTTAACAAGGCATACATTACAATAATAAAACCACTGATAACATTGATATTAAACATAATATTTAATAGTCAGAAAATTTATTAGAATCAAATTTTAAAATAGTTCCTCTGTCTTTTTTTTAATGACATAAGTACTTGACAGGAATTTTAGTCTTGGCCATTTTATTTTGTTCAAGGAAAAAATAAAGGCATATCATTGGTTAGTAAGTTAAAGTTTATATTCTCTTCTTTGGGTGATAGGGAAGGAGTAAAGTATTTATGCCCAGATTATCTAGAAAGATCTATTATTGACTTATTGAGAGACAAAATGAAAAAGTACAGAGGCACATTAATGAGGTTTAAAACTGTTGGTGTCCACTAAAATTATATTCATTGTCATGAAAATACAGTTACTAATCCTAGAAGCCGAATAAAGAGTACACCTATTAAAAAGTGCTTAGTAGATATACATCCAAGATTTAGGATCTTAACTTTTGGGTTATTTTGAAAGGCATAAAGCATTATTGGACTAGTATTTTTTACTTCAAGTATTGCTTGTTTAGCCAGCTAGCTCAATTCAGAGTTCATAGTCCTAATGATCTGGAAGGCTTTTCAACCCATTCACATAAATCTTCATCAAGTTGTAGCAGGTGCTGAGTAAGTAAGCTGCTATCTTAGCCGAGTCTTCTCTCTTTGCAAACAAAATGGGTAATACAGGGTGGTGTCAGAGCACATTCTGTTAATCAGCTGTCTGGCTTCAAATCTAACCTCTTCCACTGAGCTGTTTGACTTTGGCAGAATTAGCTTATATCGTGTTTGTTTTAAATGTTCTCATCAAAAGAATGAAGATGATGATAACAACAGTGCCCTTCTCGTAAGACTATTGGCAAGATTAAATGAGTAGTCTCTCTAAAGACCTTAGGAAATGTGCAACTGTTTATTTTCATTATTATTGTTGTCTTCATTAAACTTCTGCACCTAGCCTTCATACTCAGATGTGTGGCACCCATCATACATAACTATTACACAACATAGCATTGATTTTTCTTTATCATCAAAAATCTGGCCTTGCTCAAATTGTGTTAAATAGCATAAACAGCATGTAGAATCTTCAGCTAAAAGTACTTATTGTGTATTTGCAGTGGATGGTTTTACTTGAAGGTGGAAAAAGCTAACTAGCCACCTGGGCAAGACCCTAACCTATACCAAGTAAATAATTAACAATATTTAGTCAATGGGGATATCTTGGGTCTCTTAAGGAGGAGCGACTACCTTTCTCATAAGACTCACACTAAGGCATAACCTCGGAAAATGCACCGTTATTTTAGTTTTGGCTCAAAACACCTGCAAATAAGTAAAAAATAATTTTCTAGAAGTAAAGTCCCATTAACCAATTTCTCAAGAAGTGTGAAGACAAACAAATGACACTTTAGAATTTGCAATGAGAAGTGAGCTGTCAAACAGGATGGAATGCCAGTCTTCTCATGACTGATCTATAAGATCATGAGAAGCCCTGTGATTGAGTTCAAGCGTGGTGAAAACTGTTTTTGAAAATGTGGGAGTTTTATGATTACCAATTTAAACAGCATCTCATTTAAGAGAGTAATCATTTTGCCAATGAGATCGAAATAGTCAACATCCATTGTCTAAAGCCTGCTTTCTTCTAAACTGTGATTCAATACATGCTGTCATTATTTGCTTCAGTCACTCAGCTCTTTCTTTTTTTTATTTAGTTTTTTTAGGTTTTTGCCTTAGGGCGGTGCTCTTACTGGGGAGAGAGAGACAGTGAAAGGGAATGTGAGAAATCATCCTCTGGAGGGATGGCCATGCCACAATCCCTTCTCCTCCATTCTCCTCCTAGGACCTTCGGCATGCATACACAGGTGCCCGGTGTGTATGCCCAAGCACCTGGTGTGATTTTCGAGGTGAGGGGTCCGAAACTCCAACCGCAGTTGGGCCATGTGGGGTCCAGCAATGTAACTGCTATGGCATCTGCTGGCCTCAGTCACTCAGCTGGTCTTAATATTTCTTAGTCATTCATCCATCTCCTTGTTTTCCACCCCAAATAATGCAATATTGTTTAGACTTGTTAATGCATATAGTTAGGTTCTAAGTAGAAACTCTCAGTCCTGTCACTTCAATATAACTTGGAATTTACCACTTAAATTATTAAATGTGATTTTCAAAGCCAGGAAATGCTTCAGAGAGACTTTTGTTCTTGTTATTACTTGGTAGTTTGCATGCAGGAGCAACCTTGGTCACAGAGATGGCAAGTCTATAAAGAGTAAAAACCAGTAAGGATTTTAAGGATTTCTATTTAGTTCTTTTTTTTTTCAATTTGGAGATAAAGAAAATATTTTTAACTGTATATAAGAAAAAAGCTAGATGAGTCTGAAGTTATTAGAAATACAGCCTAAATTTTCATTATTTTATAACACAATCATTTCCTTGCAGCCTTCAGAGAAAATAAAATAATGCTTATGAAAAAGCAATCTCAACAAAAGATCTATTAAAATTTAAATGTCATAAAATTTATTCTATCATATCTAGCGCTATAAAGTCCCCCAAATAAATCACAATTAGCTCTGATATTTTTACTTTTGCATGTTAGATGGAGAAAAGCGTCTCTTATGTACTTGATTAATATAAAATATATAAAAAATATGAAGTTTTTTTTTTGTGTGTGTGTGTGCGTGTGTGTGTGTGTGTGTGTGTATGTTTGTTTTGTTTTGTTTTTGCCAAAGGGCTCAAGTGCTTGCAGGAGAGAGCCAGAGACAGAGAAAGTGAGAAATGACCCCCCACACACACCCTGGGGTAAATGACCAAGCTGCAATCCATTCTCTGTTCTCTGCTCAAGATTGTGGGCACACATGCACATTCTGCTGGTGTGATTTTCAACTCGCCAGGTCCAGGTCTCAAACCATAGTCAGCCATGTGAGAATGTAGCACCTTAACAACTACGCTACCCCCTGCATCTCCAAATATGATTTTTAAGTTTATTCAAACTATTATTCAAGGATCATTTTCATTACATATATCTGTTAGTTTATCATGTTGAAGAAGATTTTTGTTTTTAATTTAATTTTTTTTTTTTGGAGAGGTTTTCTCGCTATAGGGCACGTGCGCTCACCAGACAGACAGAGAGAGACATAGAGACAGAAAGCGAGAAATTACCCCCCAGGGGGGATGGCCACACCGCAATCCCTTCTCCTCCATTCTCCTCTCGGGATCTTGGGCACGCACGCACATGCGCCCTGCGTGAGTTTTAAGCCACCGGGTCCAGGACGCGAACTGCAGTCAACTACGTGGGAGTCCAGTGACATAGCCATTATGCTAACTGCTGGTTCCCGAGAAGATTTTTATTTTTTAGTATTGCTCAAATGTTGACAAACATAGAAGTACCATATGAACATTTTCAGCTAAAATCATTTATTGTCTTCTTGTAATGGTTGATTTTACTTGAAGGTGGAAAAAACTAACTAGTCACCTTGGCAAGACCCTAACCTACACCCAAACATAGGCCTTTTGCTCCTACACAGTGTCCCATATTTCTCTATATCTTTTTCATACTATTTAAGTAATTAAAAGAATTACATGGGCATGGAGGTTAAAGCAGCTGGATCCCACGTGGTAACTGTACAGTTCACGTCCAGGACCTGGAAGCATAAAACCACACTGGGCCATGTTTGTCATGGTCAAAATCCCTCAAGAAGGGAGAAATGGAGGCAATGAATGAGTAGTTCTCACACAGATGTTTCTCCTGCTTCCTTGACTTTCCTGAATGACAAATATGTAATCCATGCATTTAAGTGAATAACAAGCAACAACTATTATGTTCCGGGTAAACACTGAGTTCAACCTGTGGGCTCATTGAGCTCTTTCTTCTAGTGACAGTCAATGCCTTTTAAAATACTGACATCTCATAGAAAAAGAAACTAGGGGCCAGCAAGCGGCTTGGTGGTTAAAGCACTGGACCCTCACATAGCCCACAGTGGTTTGAGTCTCAGATCCGTTGTCTTGAAACTCACACCAGGTGCATGTGTGAGCATGCCCCAAATCCCAAGAGGAAAATGGAGAAAAAGATTGTGTCATGGCCATCTCCCCAGGAGGGTGATTTCTCATTTACTTCTCACTATCTCGCTGTCTCTCAATCTCTCCGGTGAGTGCACGCACCCTATGATTAAAAATTAAAAAAAAGAAAAGAAAAGAAACTAGCCTAAGAAAAGCTTTAAGATATTCTATGAAGGAGATAGGTTGTTAAAAACGATACCAGGGTTGTTATAAGGCAGTGCAGCAAATAAAGAATATTTCATAATGGATGATACACTTAAATTGATATTGAAGAATTTGAAGGCTGGGTAGATAATGAGAAGTGGCTTTTGGTTCCTGTCCATTCACAAAGTTAAGAATCTTTGTAATCAGAAAACCAGCAAGGGAGCTGAGTTTTTCTGGACTCTGTACAACTTGTTTGTCAGATCATAACACAGCAGAACGCATCACTCATGTATCATTCTATGCATTTCACTTTGATTTCTACATGTAAATACACTTTTTGTAAGCACGGCCGAACAGGCATAAAGCAAACCCAGCACCGTGACAAGTCCTAAGAGATTTACCTACAAAGTGCTCTTGAAGCACAAGATGAAGAAGAACGACAGAGAGAGAGGATCCCAGAAGTCTTCACAGTGTAGGAAGGAGTACCTGGGTTACCACTTAGGAGGAAAATGAGTTTGTTAGGCAGACGAGGAAGAGCAGCGTTCACCTTCATCTCGCCTTAGTTGGGCTGTTCTGCTTCAGGATGTCTATCAGGTGTGACAGTGATGGATGGACGAAAGGCATCGATTCATGACTCGATGACCCCTCCCAACAGGTCACAGATTCAGTCTGGAAACCATGTTACCAGCCAAATCCTAAATTCCCATTATCTCCTGCTAATGTTTATTCTCAATAATTTGTCGTATGTGCCGCTGTCTATTGGTTGAAGAGATATATACCCTCTTTATATACATTGAAAAGTTATTTTGAATTGTAAATTTATGAGTTTTAAACAACAAAAGCAAATTCTAAGTTTTAGTCTCTCCGGCATAAACAAAATGAAGCATTTTGCCACTTCCTGAAATGGTTAATTCTTGATAATAGTGAAGTGTTACATTTTAATCTCTATGATTAATCTTTATAAAGAGGAATGTATATTGAGCTACATATGACACATTAGAAGAGTCTCTGAATATTAATTGCCAGTATTCATTCTTAATAAACCATGGAGATGTTTTGGATATTCCTTTGTTGGTTTGGTTGTTTGAACTTTTTTTTAATGTGGCTTAAATAATGTGTTCTGGTCTGTGTGTGGTTTCCACCCTCATGAATGAGTGCAGCTGGCCAGAATTATTTATTATGTATTTTATAATTCACCTCTTCTGAATATCTGTGTCACAGCATTCTCTTTTGTCCAATGACAAGTAAAATGAATATGTCAAATGTTTAACATACCACTTTATTCAGTTTTATGTATCATATGTTTTCAGTTATTTTATTTAATTTTCATTTCGTAGTTTGTCTACATAATCCTTTTTCATTAATCAGTGGATCAGAACAATATTTATCATATTCAGCTATATATCTTAACCCTCCAGTCTGCCCTATTTAAAGACAATACTAAAAAATAAACTCCTTAATACTGCAATTTTTACTAACGTTATTTTCCTGATATTTGAACTTTTTTAAAAGTTTATTTTTTTCAAGAGTTAGAGAGAGGCCTTGACAATAGTCCCAATCCACCCCAGCATCAGACTAGTCTCCCCACAGCCTTGACCATGAAGATAGCGGTCACAGACTGGACCCAGTGTGCACAGGGAGATCCTGGAATGGAACCCTTGGACCTATCCATTGTCCTGCAGCACCCAGAGTCTTGTGTTACTGCTGTGCTGCTATGGCTCGTCCTCAAGCATTGCTAATTTGTGTTATTTTCTATCTTATATAACTTTATTTATATGTGTATAATTTGATATATTAAAATAATTAATGTGTTACTTTTTGAACATTAATTACTACTTTTTCATTTTTTTGCCATAGGGCACTTGCGCTCACCAGAGAGAGACAGTGAGAAGGAAAATGAGAAATCACCCTCTGGGGGGATGGCCCTGCTGCAATCCCTTCTCTTCCATTGTCCTGGGATTTGGGTACAGATAGACACACACATGCCCAGTGTGATTTTCAAGCCACTGGATCCTGGACTCAAACTGTGATTGGTCAAGTGGAGTCCAGCACCTTAACTCCTATGCCACCTGCTGGCATAGTGACTACTTTTAATGAAATTTTATTCAATATGAATCATTTGGTTCACTTCTCCCAAGTATCTGGTGGGAGTTATTCCTTAAGCTTGTCTGTTTATGATCATTTCACAGTTATCATTTGTTTCCTGTGTGGACACTGACGGAGACTGCTTCCCAAACTAGTGCATCCGCTCTGCTTCAGAGCTGACTCCGGGTTCTCCTCTGGTGTCTAATGTTTCCATAAGGCACAGATGACTGTTTGGAAGAAATATAGCTCTGTTTGTTTTTTCAAGGCTATAATTTACATTTTTATTAAAATTTACACCTAGTTGCGACTGTAATTTTTTACATATGAGTGCTTATCCTAATCCATGAGCCTGGCAGGTCCTTTACTGCCAAGGACCTCAGTGCCCCACATGCACAGGTTCTAACTTTGAAATAGATGTTTTCAAAAGAGTTGCATTTACAGGGTACTTTGTTTCTTCCAAACTCACCTTCTCTTAAAGTGCTCCTCATTTATTATTTAGTGCTGGCCTGTTCAAGTGTTTTGCAGTTTTATCTCGGCACCGCGTTCTGGGTGCCGGCGTTCTTCTACGTTCAGGTTTCCACGGCACCCTATCATCTGAGTTCAATTATCTTTCTTTTGCCTTACATTTTTCTTTTCTTTACAAAGCTTCTTTACATAGACAGTAGATAAATAGCTTGTGATCCCATTCTGTGATAATAGTTTTGAAATATGAATTAAGAGTGAACAAGAGCAAGGAGTGTAAGCTCTGGTGACCTGGTTTCAAAAGACAATATATTTCTGAAAGGAGTCAGAATTTCTCTAACAAGTTAGTTACTGTTAACATCTCTATATATAAACCAAAAATCCTTGGGATTATCTCATATATTACTGACTAAGAGAGGCCTTATAGTTTACAATACACATGATTAGATTTTGGGGGTTTTATTTGGTAGAGGTTTTTGTCTTAGGGCATGTGTATTCGCTGGAGAAAGAAAGAGAAAGAGAGAGAGAGAGAGAGAGAGAGAGAGAGAGAGAGAGAGAGAGAGAGAGATGGTGAGAGGGAAAGTGAGGAATCACCCCCCACAGGGAATAGCCTTACTACAATCTCTTCTCCTTCATTCTCTTCCCAGGATCTTGGGCATGCATGCACCTTGCCTAGCGTGAGTTTTAAGCCACTGGGTTTGGGGCTGGAACCGTGGACAGCCATGTGAGACTCCAGAAATGTAACCATGACACCATCTGCTGGCTCCTCATATTATTAGATTTTAATAAAGAAAATGAAGGAATTAGATATGGTGACATACTAATACTACATATAAAAATTAAGCAAGAATTTTATCTATTACACAAAATAAGGTCTAAATGACTAATATTACCTGGGTCATTAGCTTACATTCTCATCAACTATTAGATGATTAGAAAATTGTTGGTGGTGTTGATTTCATTATTTTTGGAGCTACCTCCCAATATATAATAATATAATATATATAATATGTGAATCTGAGGGCCTTTTGTATCCTTTTTCCCAACCCATTCACTCTAGCCCCTCTTTTCCTCTTGAGTGTGTCTATTTATATGGCCGTCCACTGTGTTGATACCTCACTACATTATCTCTTCTAGAAGTCCCATTTCTTGTCAGTTACAGAAAGCACTGCCAGAGCAGAGTGGCCGAGCTGGGAGCAATTCAGGGCGGTGTGACAGTTACCGTGTTTGAGTGATAGAGAATGCAATTCTGAAAGGGAATGGGACAATAACCAAGTTAATTAAGGAGAAGTCTAATAAACACAGAGTCCAAAGAGAAAAATGATTCTCTAGGCACTGTGCAGGAGTAATAGCACATTATATCATTATGTTCTCAAATATTTGTGAGAGCATTGAATTTGCATAACATGAAAAGACATATCACCTCATCAAAAGCATTCCTTTGCAATTAGCATCCAGAAAGCACTCTATTTAGTCATTTCATAAAAATACCTGATTTCACAACTTTTTAAACTATTATATAAGATGTGTAACATCATATATAAGAAAATAAGCATTCTTTATTTATTACTTTCACAACCTCCATAGTGTACAAGAAACATATAGGGCAATGCTGGTTCTGGTTATGAAATTATACTGTTTCTACATATAAATTTATTTTAATGAAGAAAACAAGTATGCAAACATGTCATTATGAAATGGCACGTTGAGTTTTCGGATAGTATTTTGCAGGGCATTTGGTAATCTCTATTTTTATAGCCTATTATGTCCTCTGCTCAGTTTCCACATATTAGTACTGCTCTTGCCTGGATAGTGTACAGCTCTATGGGTCAATACATAATGTGGCTTATAGATATAATAGAAGAAATCACTACTGGAGGGACTTGAACTTGTTCAGTGAAGTGGAGTCTCTTGTGAGCTATAAGCATGGTCTTAAAGAATTTCCTGGAAAATACATATTATGGAAAACTATGCATTAGTTTAAAATTTTTCTTTTTTGCACCAAAATAAATGCTCTTCAATTTTATTTCTCCATAAGTTTTGTTTACCTGCCAGGGAGAACATGGTCTTGGGGGAGAGAGGGAGAGACAGAGAGAGAAAGAGACAGAGAGAGAACCCCTCCTCCCAATAGGGCATGGTCACACCATGATCTCTTTCTCCATTTATCTATTCTGTCAGGATTTGAGGCATGCACACACGCATACTTGGCATGTCTTTCAGGCTGCCAGTGACAGGACTCAAGATGAGGTTGGCCGTGTAGCATCCAGCTGCCTTAACCACTAGACTGGGGCCAGCTTTTCATTAACTTTAAAGTTCCCTCATGAAGGCAATTCTTTGTGCCTCAGATCCTGCCTTAAAATTTCTACTAGGAGATTTTTAAAAAATCAGAGTATTCAAAACGAAGATGTGTGTTTGGTCCCCAATTCCTATAAGGGCCCTCCAGGAACTGCCAGCCCCTGCTCCTGACCTGCACTGAGCTCAATATACCGCAGTGTATTGCACAGAACCCTGCTACCTATGGAAGCACTCCAGAGTCTTTCAGCCATTATCATCAGCTTTTAATGAGCCAGGTATCCACCAAAGTGCTACCACTTCCCCTGGAAGCCTTTCAAGCAGTGCAGGTCTGTATTCCTTGTTCTCTGATCCTGGGTGACTTGTTCTCACACCACTGCCAGGGTCAACAGATGCATAGAAATTGCTTGTCAATGCCCCCTGTCATTACCATTACTTGTAGCTAACCTGCTCACTTGGTGATCTCCACCTACAATAAAGCTGCACTGCTATCCCACATTCATGGTCTAGAACACTAAGGCACTCACAGACACCACTGACAGTGATTAAGCTGAAGAAATCTTTGAGACATTACATTATTATGTAAACATAGAATTTAAACTAAAGTAACACAAAGGACAAGAATACAGAAAAACACTCATACATCCATATTCATTGTGGCCTTATTCACAACTGATAAGACATGGAATCAACCCAAATGTCTAAGAACAGATGAATGGATAGAAAAATGCGGCACATACACACTGTGAAATACTACTCAGCCATAAAACAAAAAACAATGAGACACTAGCATTTGATAGAAACTGGATGACTCTGAAAGATTTAATGCTAAATGAAGCAAGCCAGACTATGAAAGAGAAGCACTGTATGCCCCCACAAATATATATACTGAATGTCTTCACTCTATGGCAGAAACAGAATTATTGGAAATTATAAAACCATGGAGAGCAATGGTGGATACTAGAGACAATGTGGGAGGAGGCTGGGATATGGGGTAGGAGGAAATCAAGGGAAAAAAGAAGCAAAACATGTGAGGGACATAAAAATGGAAAATTGTCTGTTGATGTTAAACACATATGATAATGGCTCTGACTAGTCTAATATACAGGGTATTCATGCTGAGAAAATTCACTTTGTATGCTGTAAAGATACACAGTGATTGAATGTAAGAAAAAGTAAATAAATAACAGAAACTAAAACACCCTACTTCATTGACACTGTAGAACACATCCTCAGGAAAAAAGTCTTCCACTAAGAAACCTACTGTGTAATGTGAGAAGCAGCTATCCTGTAAGATACACAGGGACATAAGAAACATGAAAAAGCAAAGAAATGGCACATCTTCAGAAAACAGTCATTGTTTTGTAATAGATCCCAAAGAAAAATAAATTCTCGAAACCCAAAATGAATTCAAAATATTGATCCTAAAGTAACTCAGAAAATACAGATAAACAATTCAATGAAATTAGAAAAACAATTCAAAGCCAGAATGAAAACTTCAACAAAGATATAGAAATCATAAAAGAAATCAAGTAAGAATTATTGAACTGAAAAGTGAATTAAAGAAATAAAAATATAAGATAATAGAGAGCGTCAACAATAGACTAGATCAGCGAGAATATAGGAGCTCAGATATTGAAGACAAACCTTTTGAGATCAACCAGTCAGAGAGATAAAAGATTAAAAATAAGGATATAAAATAATGAAGGCAGTCTGGGACTCGAGGATACAATGGAACGAAGAAGAATTCACATATGGAAGTTCCAGAGGAGAAACTGCAAAGACAGAAATGGAAAGTTTATTTTTTATTATTTTATTTTTTAAGATGGATTTTTACTATAGGGTGCATGTATTTGCCAAAGAGAATAGAAAGCTAGAAATCACCTCTCAAGGGTGGGGGAGATGGCCACACTGTAATCCCTTCTCCTCCATTCTCCTGTTGCGATTTTGGGCATGCACGCACATGTATCCAGCATGAATTTTAAACTGCCAAGTTCAGAACTCAAACAGTGGTCAATTACATGGGAGTCCAGCAACATAATTGCTTTGCTATCTACTGGTCCCCAGAAAGTTTACTTAATAGAATAAAAACTTATCAAGTATTCAAAGAGATGTAAACATTTAGACAGAAGAAACTTGAAGATCCAACCTTACAAGAATTTCTCAAGGGTCTTCTATATCTGGAAATA